>OX387420.1:3630625-4840000 GCA_947563765.1 Anarsia innoxiella
TATGTTGTCCCACTGCTGGGCAAAAGCCTCTCCCATGCCTGTCCACAGATTTCTGTAGGTGGGTACTTCCCACCACTCTTTCTGAAATGTGTAGGTCGTCGCGCCATCGTTTCTTGGGCCTACCTCGGCGGTACTGGCCGTCTTCCGGCACCTATTCTGTGGCTATTCTCGCCCAACGCTTTGTATGCAATATTAGTATTAGTAGTATACCGGGTGTAACAGAAAGGGGGTAAAAAGCCGAAACACAGCGATAGTCCTCATGAAACTGAACAACTTTCCCCAAGGAAAATGGGTCGTAACTCGAAACAAAAAAATTCGCCTCCCCATACAAAAATTTTGGATCGCCCATACTTACTCGATCAGCTGATCGGACATTTTGTATGGGGAGGCGAATTTTTTTTTCGAGTTACGACTCATGTTCCTTGGGGAAAGTTGTTCAGTTTCATGAGGACTATCGCTGTGTTTTGGCTTTATACCCCCTTTCTGTTACACCCTGTATAATACCTATCTATCTATAAGCGTTCGCGCCCCTGTAGTGGGGAGGTTAAAAGGGGTGATAAGATAAGATGCCTATGTAATGGTAGCTTACAACATTATGCGTGGTAACAGGCGGCAACCCGTCTCTCTGTAACGCGTACAAACACCGCTTCAGTCGAACCGTGTCCTCTTTTGTGAGCAGCTCCGACGGCTCAGGTAGGTGGCCTCTGGAACATTTACAAGCTTTTATTATACAATCAGATAGACGCTGTTGGTTCTCAATTATGCCTGATTTACACTCGCGCGCGAATCGCTAGACAAGGCGCAAGTCGAGGCACGAGGTGACAGTTTAAATAAACGCTTGTGCTCGCCTCGCGTCTCGTCTCGCGCCTCGCAGAGCTCGCCTTAGAGCGGTATTTTGGACACGAGACAATGGAGTCTAACGGCTAGCTCCAACACAACTGAACTCACCACGAGAGTGTAAACGGACAACCATTGATCATGCGAGGCGCGAGCGCGAAGCAAGACGATGCAAGAGGCGACGTACGAGGCGAGAATGTAAATCTAGCTTTTTACAGCCATTAACATTTTGAAAATTTTATTTATGCAACTCACAGAAAAAACTTTAATAGCGCGTTTCAGTTATTTTGACAATTACCTCAAGCACACATCGTACATCCTCGCGCCGACTTTCTGCTGTATATTATTGATGGTATCTCTCAGAGACTTGGTGACGGCGTGACCTCTGAGGCTCTCCACGTTGAAGTTGTTGGTCTTCGCCGGGAAGATTAGGAACGCTACCACTGTGTATTCTGAGCCGGAGGACTAGGAAAAAAAAAGTAAAAAAATAGTTACATGACAAAAAAATTAAAAGCACCATAGACTGTACGCTTAATTACTGACGACTAGGCTTTATAATATTTGATTCTTGCCTGTCCCGAATGGACAATTAGGTGCCCGCACTCGTCAGGCTTTTTGTAGGACGTGAGCGCTGCACTATTGCGAGCAGTACGTTCTATTTTTCTCCTACAAAAAGTCAGTCGCCGATTGTCAGACGTGGGCGGGCGCCCTTAACAAAAAAAACTGTACGCTTAACTAGGACTGTGAAGTGGGGTCGTCTACTGCCAAAAAAGTGAATAAATAAAAAAAACTTGTGTCGTCCGGTTTTGCTTGGAAAGGGACGACGAGTCTTGTTACTTTTTTATTTCTTTACCGTTTTGCGACACTGTAGGTCTAGGAACTTCATCAGCTGCCAGCTTCATCATCATCAAGATTAACGTCCACTGCTGGATAAAAGCCTCCAAGGATGCTAATGTATCAATTCGTTATAAACAAGCAACACCCAAATCCGTTTTCAAGATTATAAACTCACTAGATAGTAGAAAAGCTCCTGGTATGGATGGTATAAGAGTCTCAGACCTTAAAATGACTGGTGAGAAGATCTCTGAAACCCTGGCCAAGCTCATTAACACATCTGTAGTGCAAGGAATTTACCCTGATGATCTAAAAACAGGAATCGTAAGACCAATCCACAAAAAAGGAAGTAAATCAGAATATACAAATTACAGGCCAATAACAATTCTTCCAATCATAGATAAAATCACAGAAAAATACATAAGTAAACAAATACACACGTTTTATGAAGAAAACAACATCATAACTAGCACACAATATGGATTCCAACGAGGCAAAAATACAACCCAGCTCCTAACAAGCTTCACTGACTTAGTTTATAAACACCTCAACGACAAAAAGCATATACTCATAGTCTTTATAGACTATAGTAAAGCATTCGATACGCTAAAGCATAGTACACTAATTGAAAAACTAGATGACTGCGGCATAAGAGGACCCCTGAAGAAATGGTGTGATGACTATTTAAAGCATAGATCATTTGCTGTGAAGGTAGGAGACACGATGAGTGACAGACTCAGTGTTCACGAGGGAACGGCACAAGGATCTGTCCTAGGTCCGTTACACTACATAAGTTATGTTAACGATGTTGCAAATCTCATACAATCCAGCAACATACTCCAATTCGCGGATGATACCTGTCTCATAGCAGCACACGACAACCTAAATGTAGCTCTAAGTCAATTACAGAAAGACTTTACATTACTAATGAAATGGTCACATGACCAGGGGCTGGTCTTGAATGCAGAAAAGACTAAACTGATGTATATAAGCTCACGTGCCCAACGCTTTAATCAAAATCTCAAATTGATTGCACACGATCATAACTGCTTACATATGAATAGACCAAACTGCGAGTGCACGGCGGTGGAAGTCGTCAGCAAACAACGATACCTGGGACTCATAATCGATCATCACTTAAAATGGACAGACCACATTAATTACGTCTGTGACAAATTACGTGGAATTCTCGCCAAATTTTCACTAATAAAACACACGATTCCATACACTACACTACTTGCACTTTACAAAGCACTAGGAGAATCCATTATCAATTATGGCCTTTCTAGTTACGGTCGCACCTTCAAATCGCACCTCGATCATATATACCACCTGCAACTGAGAATACTTAAAACTATAGTACCCACTAAGATCAAAGTAAATTATAAAAACAACTACATTAAACTCTTTCACCATTGCAAAATCTTACCTGTACACGATCAAATAAAATACTCATTATTACTAGAGAACTATGACAATCATGGTTTACTTGAAGTTATCCGATATGAAAATAACAGAATAACTCGCAGCGTGTCACATGCTAAATTACGCCTCCCGGTATTTAATAACCTTTATGGCAAGCAACTGTTAAATTATCAAGTACCACTTCTATTGAATGACTTACCACAGACGGTAAAAAACAAAATAACCAAAGAAAATATTAAATACATATTAAAAGAATATTATCTCGAACAAATATCCAAATAAAACTTCATTGTACTTTAAAGTGACCTATCTTTGAATAAAATGTTGAGATCGCTAGAACCATAACACTCCCTGTATTGACTAACGATCCCGGCAACTCGACCGGTTTCTTTTGTTAAGAATACTCGCAAAAAAGTCATTGCTTATATATTGTATCACTCTTTTGTTTGTTACTACCCACTTAAGTTATTTGTATTTTCAACTTTCGTTGATGAATAACGGTATGCGGTAAAATCTAATTAGATTTATGTCGTACTGTTTTAGTTTTAACTTTGTAAATATGATACTTTGCAAATAAATAAAAAAAAAAAAAAAAAAAAAGGATCTCCACAACGACCGGTCTAACCGGAAGCCGTTGGATGTGGGCAGCGCCACATCCAACGGCTTCCCGCGACATCGGTCCACCTTGTTGAATCCTTCCCGCACTGCGTCGTCCGGTGCGTGGTCGCCACTCGAGAACCTTTCTGCGCTGGGCACCATAGGCACTTATCTAGTATGCCTACTATTTCGAATTGAAAGTATAGGTAAGTACGGAACCCGCATATCGGTACGGTACAGACTTTCTCATATTTCAATTGAACATGCATTAAGTGGTGTTGCCAGTGATTTAAACTGTGTTGCCAATTAAAACCTACCTTCATCCCAAAAATGCCCTGTATTGCCAGCTACAAAACCTACCTTCATATAATGGTTGAGCCGCGCCAATGCCTCTATGAAGATATCAGCTCCTTTGTTCCCGAACTCATATCGACCAGCGATGAAGAAATATAGAGTTTTGTCTAGGTCGAAGTTGAAATGACTGAAACAAACGGTAAAATATAGTTAGTATTATCACTGTTACTTTTCATATCTAGTATTTTCACAGTTATTTGTTACCTACTTAGGTAGAAGAAAGTGTTTGATTGTTACTTGTCACTTAGTATTTTCACTGTTACTTTTAACTAGTATTTGCACTGTTACTTTTACCTAGTACTTACACTGTTAATTTTCACCTAGTATTTTCAGTTACTTTACAGGGAGAGAAAAGAGCAGAGTGGCAAAGACTACCGACACGAGCAATGCCCTTTTGATGATGATGTCTAGTATTTTAACTGTAACTTATCAAATCGTATTTTCACTGTTTCTTTAACCTAGTATTTCCACGATTACTTTTACCTTGTATTTTCACTGCTACTATACCTAGTATTTTCACTGTTACTTGTACCTATTATATTCACAGTTACTTTCCACCTAGTATTTCCACTGTTACTTTTGCTACTCACCCATAGAAATGTCCTCTAACAAACTCGTGTATCTTCTCTTTGGCTAACGCGTGGAGGTTCTGGAACTCGTGTAGAGCTGAGAATTTCTTCACGTTCAAGCCATTTGGTGTTATGATATCCGCTTTGCGTTTTAGGAGATGCTCTGCTTCGTAACCTGTGAATTATTTACCGGGTGTAACAGAAAGGGGATATAAAGCCGAAACAAAGCGATAGTCTTCATGAAACTGAATCACTTTCCCCAAGGAACATGGCTTGTAACTGGAAAACAATTTTTGGATCGCCCATACCTACTCGATCAGCTGATCGGACATTTTGTATGGGGAGGCCAAATTTTTTTTTTCGAGTTACGACCCATGTTCCTTGGGGAAAGTTGTTCAGTTTCATGAGGACTATCGCTGTGTTTCGACTTTATAGCCCTTTCTGTTACACCCTGTATACCTATACTAGTGTGACTTTTAATTAGTGAACGATAGAAAAGGGTATGCATGTACTCGTGATAACAAACAACTTTTACTACGGGACAAAGTTCGAAATCATAAAAAAAATCCTCGTACATATCAGCTGGTGCATTTTGTATGGATACTTCGAAATTTTTTGAATGATTTTAAACTTGGTCCCATAGTAAAAGTTGTTTGTCTATCACGCCTCTCTCCCATCGAGGTAGACAGAGATTTCACTCCTTGCTACGATACAAACACACTTCTTTCGCTTCATCCACATTCATCAGTCGCCTCATACATGCAAGTCGATTTAGTTAGATTAGAATATTCTAGAGTAAGACAAATGTTTAAGGGCCCTTTCACCGCACCTTCACCACTTATGGATAAAATTTATCTGACAGATATATTATTGCTGTTAGTGTGCCCTTTTCACCACCCTCTGATAAAATTAAACCTATGTCTATTTCATAAAACATGACGTTTTAGACAGAGACAGGTATAAAATATCTGTCAGATAAATTTTATCTTTAGATGTGAAACAGCCGCTTACTGTCTAAAACGTAATGTTTTATGAAATAGACATAGGTTTATCTGTCAGTTAAATTTTATCTGTAAGTGTACTTACCAGTAATATCAGATACAGTAGTAAATATATGTGTCATGTGCGCCGCAGCCCTCTCCATGCAATAGCGGTGGTATATCTGTCTCTTTCCTGCTTCCTCGTCCACTGAGAACTGGAAAGAGATGACAATATGCAGTTAGTTTCGTTTACTATTTACTTTGATAAAATGGGTTTTTATAATAGCAGGTAAAACAAACTTTAAGCGCCGGCGCACACCTGACGGAGCGCAACACAACATTCGCATGTAGTCGCTTTTATGCTTCGATGCTCATTTGTTGTGTGAACTGATTTAGAATATTATTCTAATGAGAACAATGTCGATAATAATATGACAATCAAAAATGCTCTGCGCCTGCGCTCCGTCAGGTGTGGGCCGACACTAAGGGGTCTCGTATGCAGGTGACAATGAACTGGTCGCGTTGGAGAGTCGGAGAGACCTATGCCACAGAATTCCCTTATAGTAGGTACAGAAATCTCACTCCTAAAACCCGTTCAAAGAAATAACGACTCATGCTACTATACAATTTAGGGCAATTACCGACCGCGCAACGCTATATACCTACAACTGCGCTCTCTTTCTAACGCGCAGCTCGTACCTTTTTTGACGGTATCAAGGTTGTCTCCTTTTTAAAATAATATAATCTCAATATTTAAATAGTTGTTTTTGTAAACAAATGAGGTTTCGAATAATAAGTATTTTGTAGCAGCGCAGCGGTCGAATCAGTACGTACGTAGGTAGCGTATTTAAGCGACGAACAACTCTCGAGCGCGCGTGCGTCGCCGCTCGCTTGTGAGCCCCTACTGATTTGTCACCCCGAAGTGGCGGCCGTTGCTACTTGAAGTTCGATACCTACACGCGCGAGTGGGACAGGCCTGCCTATGCTCAGCAGTGGGCAGCTATAAGCTAAGATGATAATAAATAGCAGTGTTACCTTATCCAAATTGTTGTAGAAGTCAGTGTTGCCAGCGCAGAGGTATCGACCGAGAAGTGTTGCATGTGTTGTAAACACTGTAGCTACGTCCACGTGACGTACTCTGTAATTTAATTGTTTTTTATTACTTAACTTTGCTTATTTAGGGTACCGTACTCAAAGGGTGAAAACGGGACCCTCTTACTAAGGGTCAGCTGTCCGTCTGTCACCAGGCTGTATCTCATGAACCGTTATAGCTAGAGCGTTGAAACTTTCACAGATGATGTATTACCGTTGCCGCTATAACAAAAAATATTAAAAATAGAATAATAGTAATAATTAGGGGGTGCTCCCATACAACAAATATGTTTTTTTTTGCCTTTTTGCTTGATATTAATAATGGCTACTGGTAGACATTATTGTTAGGCTATTATTAACCTAGTTAATGGTACAGAACCCTAAGTGCGCGAGTCAAACTCGCACATGGCCGGTTTTTTTATAGATATAGCTGTTTAGCTCCTTCTTACCTGAGTACAATAAGGCCAACGCCCGCCTGCCACTCATGGAAATGCGCCACAACTCGTGGCGGGGTGTCAGCGTAGTTCTCGGCTGCTTTTCTGAACTGTAATAAGAAAAAAATATGCATTAGGTGGTAATTTTTTGTTTAACTAACTTTTAAATTAAAAAAAAATACTAGGAAGGTACTATTACCGACAGAAGCCTATGTATATATTACAAGTCATTTCTTATCAATCCTTTTAACGTCCCCACTACAGGGGCACGAGAACTATTTTATAGTAATAACACTTACCTAGTCAGCCTTTAATTTTTCAGTGCTATTTTCTCATAGCATTTTCACTGTTACTTTTATTATTTTCAGTTACTTTTACCTAGTATTTTCACTGTTACTTTTACCTAATATTTTAAGTTACTTTTTACCTAATATTTTCAATTACTCTAATCTAATATTAACAGTTGCTTTTACTTATTATTTTTCTGTTACTTCTACCTAGTATTTTTACAGTTACTTTTACCTATTATTTTTCTGCTACTTTTACCTAGTATTTTCTCACCTCAATAATGAACTGCGCGACCATGAACCCTAAAATCACAGCGTCGTTAGCCTCGATGTCCAAATGCGGTATGCCCAAGGAGCAGGTATCCCATAGCTCTTGTTTGTACGCATCCAGTTGCCACGCTCCGGAGCCGATGTCGAATAGGATTATTCGGGGGTTACCGTCGACTAGCCATGTGCCGGTGTGGAGCTGTGGAAAAAAGTAACGAATATATACGCTTCGTCTCGATCAAATCGGGGACCTATTAAGGAATGACCAAATTAGAAGTACCCTAAACCGACGTGTATGTATGAGGCGACTGAGTCAAAGTCAAAGTCAAAAATATATTTATTTCATAGGCACAAAAAATGCTCTTGAAACCGTTACATTATTATATAGGTATTTTTTTAAAGCTAGCGCTAGATTCGCAAGGTGCAGTTTCCCCCTGATGAATGTGTATGAAGTGAAAGAGATGTTTGTATCGTAGCAAGTGGAGGGAAGTCTCTGTCTACCTCGATGGGAGAGAGGCAAAAGGCGTGACGGTTATGTATGTATGTAAACGTTTGAATATTTGTAAATAGATCCTATAAACATTTCTCTTGTCGCTTTAGACCTTTTTAAAGTTTTATGTTTAGAATCATGGCCTAGCCTGATGGGCTGGCCTTTAAGTGAAGACATGTATAAGAAATAAGATGCTTTACAAAGTGTAACGTCTAAACGACCAGGGGGCTTAGCACGGCGTGCCGCGACAATTATCTCACGTACCTATGCTGTCCTTATCACATTTAATACTATAGACAGAGACGTAAGCGTGACAAACGCATGACAACGTCTTGTCACGGAGTGCCATGCTAAGCTAGCTGGACGTGAAGCGCCAAGTACGGAAGACTCGACCAAAGCGCTCGTATACCTACACCTATAATTCCGCTGGCCAACTCTACTGTGGTTCGTGCGACAGTCACAACGAGTCACAGTAGAGCGCGCCACCTTACCAACCCGGATTAGACACTGTAGGAGTCGCCGTCACCGGATACGGTTTGGATTGTATTAATAACTAGCTGTCCCGGCGAACTTCGTCCCGCCTTAGAATGAACTTTATTGTGTAGGAATAAAGTTCAAATTGACTCTACATTTTAGTAAGAAAACATTTGTATGGGAAAAAGAAAAGGTCTGTTTTAGGGCTTTCCCGGCAATTATTCGCATTTTTCTCACCGTAAGAACCATCCTTGGACTTCAATGAACATTTTAAAAAAAGTATTAGCGAAATCGGTCCAGCCGTTCAGGCGTGATGCCGTGACAACGGAAAACGGGTTTCATTTTTATATATATAGATAAGAATATAAGAATAAGAATAGATATATATAGATAGATAAGACTATCTACACTAAGTACCCGTTTTACCATTTACAGACAAAAGTTAACTGCCATATACAGGGTGTAACGGAAAGGGTATATAAAGCCGAAACGCAGCGATAGTCCCCATGAAACTGAACAACTTTCCCCAAGAAACATGGGTCGTAACGTAACACGAAAAGTTTTTTTGGATCGCCCATACTTACTCGATCAGCTGATCGGACATTTTGTATGAGGAGGCGAATTTTTTTTTTTTTTTCTAGCTACGACCCATGTGCCTTGGGGAAAGTTGTTTAGTTTCATGGGGACTATCGCTGAGTTTCGGCTTTATATACCCTTTCCGTTACACCCTGTATACCTACCTATCTCCATTTCATAAAACATGATGTTCTAGACAGAGACAGGTATAAAACATCTGTCAGATAAATTTTATCCGTAGATGCTGAACCAGGCCCTTAGTTTTAATTTGTGTACCTTATAACCCTGATTCCTCATAGCAGTGACGGCGGCATGTAAAGGTGAGTTCTGGGGGAAATCCATCTCTTCTACCTCAGTGCGCGCGCATTGTTCTTTATAAGGGCCTGGAATGACAAAAATATGCATATGAACATAAGATATAGGAAGTTCGTCTAAATTCAGATCTTTCAAAAGAACGCCTTTCAACGACATAATTTCCTTTCATTTCATTATTTTGAGTTATTTATTAACCACCCATGCCCTTCTGACAATTTCACTCAAGTGTCAATAGATCTTTGTAGCACTGTAGTCAGGTTGAGTGATTTTTACTTTGTCATCTAGACGCTAGAAACAAAACAAAAGACGATCACCCAACTCACGCCCGTTGGCGGTGTGAACGGGAGCAAAGAAATTACCAAGTTACTGTTACTACAACACAAACTTCAAAAATAGAACATTGTACGCATTTATTTTTGTAACGTTTTTTTTACTTAACTAGGTTGTTTGTATGTTCAACTTTAAATTAAAATGTTACTTACCAAGTAAACAGTAATTGTCTCCCATTTCTTCGGTAGACACATAAGCCTTCGATCGTATCACAGTGTAAATACCGCCCACTGAAATCATAAATACATAACGTATAACAACCAATTATACTATAAAAGGATAGCTCATTTGAAATATTAATTATATTGTATGTTACTGTGTTTATGCCTGAGATTTGTAAAACTTAAATTGAAAAGAGCAACCCAACAGAGTTTCTTGCTAGGTTCTTCTCTGGGGAATACTGCACTCTTGCGAATCTAGCATTAACTTTAAAAAATGACCCGTACTAAGTGTTGTCAAAACCTACAGGATTCAATGATTTTTCATTTCATTTATACTTAATAATTATTGCCAGTAACTTACTGTTAGCGAAACCTTACTACAGGAAATACATACAGGTCATACAGATACAGAAAACAAAAAATGTCTCTCCTGTTCCTGAAAGTTAAGGACATTGGATGCTAATTTCTGAATTTAATATATATCCGCATAATCTGTGCCCGATATAGTTTTGGCATGTATAAACATTTTATGTATGACTCATACATATCTGTCACGCCTCTTTCCCATCGAGGTAGATAGAGACTTCCCTCCACTTGCTACAATACAAACACACCTCTTTCACTTCATACACATTCATCAGTCGCCTCATACATGCACGTCGGTTTAGGGTACTCTATTTTACTTAATTCCGTTCATTCCATCCTAAACATAATTTTGCGTAATTAATTCTAATTTAACCATACACTGGAGACCGTGTTGAATGGAAAGTCGCGGGGGAGGCCTTTGCCCAGCAGTGGGATTTTATTCTTAGTATTTGTTGTTATAGCGGCAATGGTAATACATCATTTGTGAAAATTTCAACTCTCTAGCTATAACGGTTCATGAGATACAGCCTGGTGACAGACGGATAGCCGAGTATCAGTAATAGGGTCCCGTTTTCACCCTTTGGGTACGAAACCCTAAAAACGTACACTACAACAATGTACAATAATATAGCTAGTACGTAGATATTAGTTACTTTTGTTCAAGATAACTAGAAACTAGGTCTTAGAAACGTAACACCTCTATTGTATTTGATCATAAAGCTTGACGGACATGTCTTGAGATGACTAACTTGTTTTAGCTAGTTATAAAACGTAATTAAAAGTACGCCACAATCACATAGATATTACGAAAGACATTTTAATATTTCACTGACGATTATTTTTTACTGGCTTCTACATAGAATTTCCACAGTTACTTCTACTAGTATTTTCACTGTAACATTACACACATGCAATATAAGACACACACACACAAACACATACACACACACAAACACATACATACACACAACATGCCTACAACATCCATAATAGTATGTTTTACATTTTTTGTTTGCTTTGTTTTTCATTTTGTTGTATTTTCACAGTGACTAGTATTTTGACTGTTACTTTCACCTAGTATTTCGACTGTTACTTTTACCTAGTATTTTGACTGTTACTTTTACCTAGTATTTCCACAGTTACTTTACCTAGTATTTCGACTGTTACTTTTACCTTTATTGGCGGCCTCCCAAGCGGTCTCGAAGGTCCATCGGTTCTCGTCGCTGGCTGCCTGTCCTCGATCCATGAACGATAGTAGATCATGAGTAGACTCGGCGCGGTAGAAACGCCTTGATGTTCTGTCGCGAGACATTTTTGGGCTGGAACAATAATTATAAATTAGGGTTTAGATATATTATTAAATAATACAAAAGAATTGAATAAAACAATAAAAATTGAGATTAGGGTGTAATTAGAGATGCGCCGAATATTCGTTTACTATTCGGTATTCGGCATATTCGGCACCTCAACCGAATATTCGTATTCGGCCGAATATTCGGTTAAAATGACCATTTATTCGTTTATTTTGTTAAGTAATAATTTGCTTGATAAAACAAGATATTATCGATGATATCTTCCTATTATAAGTGGGGTATCTATGAGGTTACCTATGTATAAATATTTATATAAATATGTATATAGTAGGTACTTAAGTAGCATAAGTTTGTATTATATTGTATTGTATTTATTTATTGGGTTGTACATTATGTAAATATTAATAAAGTAATTATTTAAGTTACTAATTTGAAGATATTTTGGATAATTGAAGATATTAACCTCATATTCAATTCTTTTAAAACAAGGAGCAGTCAATCTTATATCCTCATTTTCACATCTAGGTATTACAAGAGTTATTAGGAGATGATAAAATAAAGATAAGTTAATAAGTGACACTTAAAGATAGAATTTAGAAACCTAGACATTCTGCTCTATCTAGTGACAGTCAAAGGCGCTTTTCTTTAAAAACTTTACCTATTTGTTGTATCAAAATTAGTGTGAAAGAACAACCGAATAGTTCGGCCGAACTATTCGGTTCGGTAGGGTTTCAAACCGAATAGTATTCGGTATTCGTTATTCGACAAAACCTATATTCGGCGCATCTCTAGGTGTAATCTACAACGCTGGCTTACGGGTTGGCGGATTTCACATACACCTTCGAATTTCTTCTCCAGTGTATTTATTTAGTTTTTTTTTTGTATGCATGTTTCTTCATGTTTTACTTCACCGTTAGCGAGTGGTAATCGAATATTCAATCCGTAGAGAAATAAATCTCAGAGGTACAGGTTAGATCGAAACCGCGTCTCCAAGATTGGAGGTGGGCGTTCTACTGACTAGGCTACTGTTATCGCTAGAAGATTTAACTATCGATTAATTCTAAACTTCCGCCATAAGTATTTAAAATTCTATCAACAAACAAAACAAAATAAAAATATTGGCAACACTCCAACATAGGAAACAACAAAAGTGAACTTGGCACCACATTCGTATCAGCTGACATAATGTACGGGACTCGAGTAAATTCTTACGTAAATAAATAATAAATATAGGTATAATGAGGTGTGTCACATTGCGTCATATTATTATGTAAACGTAAACGAATGCAAATTTTTCAATGTGCGAACGAATTATTTTTAATTTTGAGAGCAGTTTTTGGAGGTTGTGTTTATGTAGGTACTTTTAATACATAAAACATTAAAGGCCAAAACACACCGGATGCGTATGCGTTGCGTCTACGTCTACATTACGCAAGCGGTGACAGTTCCATACATTACAACTCAGAGGTACGCATACGTCTACGCATACGCAACGCATACGCATCCTATGTGTTTTGGCCTTTAAGGTAGAAACAGAGCTACGCAGGTACGCAATGCATCTGCTCCATAGAATTATTACAATTCCTACAAGAAATAAAATTATCTCCTCAGAAATTTATTTCTCATGTACTGATTGAATATTCGATTACCACTCGCTAACGATGAAGGAAAACATGAAGAAACCTGTATACACTAGAGAAGAAATTCAAAGGTGTATGTGAAATCTACCAATCCGCATTGGGCCAGCAGCTTGGGGGAATACAGCCTTTACGCATAGGTACATACATATTAGAGATGCGCCGAATATTCGTTTACTATTCGGTATTCGGCACCTCAACCGAATATTCGGTTAAAATGACCATTTATTCGTTTATTTTGTTAAGTAATAATTTGCTTGATAAAACAAGATATTAACCTCACATTCAATTCTTTTAAAACAAGGAGCAGTCAATCTTATATCCTCATTTTCACATCTAGGTATTACAAGAGTTATTAGGAGATGATAAAATAAAGATAAGTTAATAAGTGACACTTAAAGATAGAATTTAGAAACCTAGACATTCTGCTCTATCTAGTGACAGACAAAGGCGCTTTTCTTTATAAACTTTACCTATTTGTTGTATCAAAATTAGTGTGAAAGAACAACCGAATAGTTCGGCCGAACTATTCGGTTCGGTAGGGTTTCAAACCGAATAGTATTCGGTGTTCGTTATTCGGCAAAACCCATATTCTGCGCATCTCTAATAAGTACATATCTATCACGCCTGTCCCCATCGAGGTAGACAGAGACTACCCTCCACTTGCTACAATACAAACACATCTCTTTCACTTCATACACATTCAATCTCCTCATAAATGCACGTCGGTTTAGGGCACTCTTGACTTGGCTTTTCTTTAGTAAGTCTTTGATTTGATCGAGATATGTTCTGTTACCATTCGAAATACCAAATAAATGCCCTTGTACATAAATTCAAAGACCAAAATGACCGTAATATTGACCTTAGATGATAGATAATTAAAAAATAACACATCGTACGACAGACTTATACTTGAACTTGGAAAAAGAAGATAAGATAAAAATATGGGTATTTGTTTTATCCCCAGATACTTTAATTTCATATCGTCATATCTTGGAAAAAAGTCATGATATCTCAAAATAATATAGCTTAGGTGTTATTCTGATGTCCAAGAAACAATATTGCCAAGTTTTATCAAAATCTGTTCAGAAGTTTTTGCGTGATGAAGTAACAAACATCCATCCATCGGCACAAACATTGACATTTATAATATGTATTATTAGGATTAATATGTTTTATCGAAAAAAAACGGCTTTTTGTTATCAGTACCTAAGGGGTAAGATAAATAAAAATTATTGTCCCATTAGAATAAGTTTTAGAATACTGATGAATGTGTATGAAGTGAAAGAGGTGTGTTTGTATCGTACCAAGTGGAGGGAAGTCTGTCTATTCTGATAGGAGAGAGGTATGACAGAATGGAATAGTTTGCCTAAAAGAATATTATAAGGTACCTAGTGTAAGTCTAAGTATACGGAACATACAGTAGGCACCTATCTAAATACCTATTCATTTGTTTTTCAAGATATGAGGATAAATGCGTACCTACAAAGTTTTGGGCAGCATCTATTCCTACTATATTCCTACTAATATTATAAATGTCAATGTTTGTACCGATGGATGGATAGATGTTTGTTACCCTTTCACGCAAAAACTACTGAATACATTTCGATGAAATTTAGCAATATTGTAGCTTATACATCAGAATAACACATAGGCTATACTATTCCGAGATATCATGTTTTTTTCTAAGATATGACGATTAATGCGTAAGTAGTTGTGGCAGCCCCTAGTAATCTTATTAAGCCTTATCTAGTGTCCCACCGCTGGGCAAAGGCCTCTCTCCTCCTTCTCCACGATTTTCTAGTAATATACCTATAGGTACATATAAATTGTTATGTACTATAGTATAACTCAACACAACACATGTTACGACATCATTCATAATTATGTTATCTATCAATAAAATAAGCTGATATAATAATATTTACTAGGCAACAAGCAAATTACAATTGTAAATAACATGATAAAGGCAGGTTTTATGTCATAGGCATGATACCTAAAATATTTTTTTTAGTCCATCACATAGATTATTTAAAAATATTCGACACGTATTTTTTCTTAATAGGAAGCTGGGTCTCAGGAGTTTAACTAAAAATGACAAAGATACACTGGGTTAAAGTGGCTTATGACGTCAATCCTAAGTACGATTTTAACCTAGGAGTGTGACGTCAATATCCCCCACTCCGTAGGTAACTTTGATGCTCTGTATCTTTGTATTTATTTATGTATTTGATCAGGCAAAAAATGTGTTTCAAAAATTTTTAATAGCCTAAAAGACGGACTAATTATTTTTTGAATTTTCGAATGTAGTCATCATCCCTATTAAAACTATGAGGCCAAATCAAGAGTACCCTAAACCGACGTGCATGTATGAGGCGACTGATGAGTGTGTATGAAGCGAAAGAGGTGTGTTTGTATTGTAGCAAGTGGAGGAAAGTCTCTATCTACCCAAATGAGAGAGAGGCGTGACGGATATGTATGTATGTAACCTATGAATGTAGATATTTATATCTAGTGTGCTATCGTAGTGAATTACGGTCTAATCACTCTCGTATGAGAGTAGGCTCATTGTAGTATTGATATTAAAATGCTGATAAGGATTAAAAATCTATACATGTAGGTATATGTAGTATAAAGAACATAATAAAAAAGTGTACGGTCAGCATCATAAGTCGATGAACACATTCAGATTTTCAAAAGTAAAATACATGATTATTAGACGAAAATCGCTTAGCAAAAAATATTTCAGAGTTAAATAAACATCCAATAAGGTTGAAAATAAGGAAAATAAGTAAGGTTTTATGTCTAATAATGGTCTATTTTACTTTTGAAAATATGAATGTGTTAATCGACTTATGATGCTGACTGTACCTATAACCATCACAGTTAAAAGTACACTTTTTTGGGGTTCCGTACCCAAAGGGTGAAAACCCCTATTACTGAGACTTGGCTGTCCGTCTGTCTGTCACCAGGCTGTTGTCTATTGTTGTACCTATCCTATCAATATTATAAATGTCAATGTTTGTGCCGATGGATGGATGTTTGTTACTCTTTCAAGCAAAAACTACTGAATACATTTTGATGAAATTTTACAATAACTTAGCTTGGACATCAGAATGACACATAGGCTATATTATTTTGAGATATCATTATTTTTTTCCAAGATATGACGATAAATGCGAACGAAGTCACAGGCAGTCTGTAGTATTTTTAATTTTTTTATAGTTCTGACTAACTTCAGTCATTAACTACTATGTTCAATAGCAACTCATAAACTGATAAAACTATTGCATAAGTAGTACTTATTTATTACTTTTTTGATGTACACCAACTTAAATTTATGGCCTTTGTGTCAGAAACTATAATAGGCATGACGACAAAAAAAATGTTTTAGGCCCATCACATAAGTACATAGTTTATTTTTAAATATTCGACACGTAATTTTTTTTCTCTTAAACTAAAAATTACAAAGATACACTGGGTTAAAGTTGCTCGTGACGTCACGCTTACGTACGATTTTTACATAGGAGTGACGTCAAAACCCCCCACTCCATAACTTTGATGCTCTGTATCTTTGTATTTATTTATGTATTTAATCAGGTAAAAATTGTGTTTTAAATATTTTTTAATAGCCTAAAAGACGGACTAATTATTTTTTGAATTTTTGAATGTAGTCGTCATCCCTATTATTGTACCTATTAGTAACAACATGCAACTTCATTCATGAGTTTATTGTCATATCTTGGAATGCTTATAAGATATCTTTAAATAATATAGCCTATGTGTTATTCTGATGTGTAAGTTACAATATTGTAAAGTTGCATCAAAATCTGTTCAATGGTTTTTGTGTGAAAGAGAAAACATATTACCTACATCCATTGACATAAACAAATAATAGGTAGGTACTTAATTAATTTGATAAGTTTTCTTATAAGAATCTAGAAAAAAATAATAAACGTGAGTTAATAAGGCAAACAAAAGTTGTAAGGAAATAAAATATTTACCAAGTTATCTAAGTATGAAATCTTTTTGATAAATTCTTTCATACATTTTTGGCCTATGGTTGAGGTAGGTCATCTCTCCAGGTTAAGGTACCCACATAATTAAAAATACTAAGCTATTTATTAACATAACATGACTCTCCGATCAAGTAGGTACCTACTTTTTAAGTCAAAATTAAAAAAAAATAAGCTGAATCCATTGGGCGGTATTGACCAAAATAATTAGGACGAATTAAAAAAGTTATTAAAAAAAAGTTTCTCCTTACGAGAAATAATAAATAGGTAATCGACCCTGATGATGTTTTTCGTAAAATAAAAACGCATAGTGAATCTATTTTTAACCACGCCGCGTAGTTAATGGATAGACGCATAAAGCTACGCGAAGAAAAAGAAAAAATAATTCATCTTACCGATTTTATGAACAGCTAAAATCGACGGAGTGAAAACTCGATGTTCAAACACACAATTATCACTGAAAATTCCACTGAACACGTGGTTTTTTAAGCTTTATAGGGAGATCTGAATATTTTGCAGCTATTTACGAAGTTTCACCCAAAGAAACATGTCGACGCGGGTAGAAAACGTAAAATAAAATAAGTTTTGTAGGTTAGGAAACGTCAAACCGGACCAATGTGAAGGTCACCTTGAGATGACAGTTTTGAAGTGTTGCTAGTTCTGGGGACCTCAATACCACATATTTTTTTATCTTAGATATTTCTTTTTAATAAAAAACATAGTCTCAAAACTCATCGTGCTTATATAATAAGTTATCGTTGAAATTGGACAAGCACGACTAAGAACGGCGTTTTAAGTACCACTGAACTACACTTATAATATTTTATTATCTTAACAGTCAAATAACTTACAGTAGAAATTTAAATATTTAAATTCGCAATGTGTCCCTAGCGTTCGTTTTAAAGAATTCCAGATAATTATGTATTAATGCTAATTGTCCGTTAATTATAAAATATCTGCTACAATTTCAAGTTAATTGGTGCATGACAGCGCTGTTTTTACACTTCTTTCGCCTAAAGTATTTCTTATAGCATAATTGCAATTCTAAATCTTTAAGTAACGTATTATGACGATTAATTAACCTCGTTTATTTACGATGACAATATTAATAAATAAAAATAATAGTCTTTAAAATAATGATGTATTTTAATACAGTTTTTTTAAAGAGCTTACAAAAATAATCAACGATTATTAACATAATACTTTACAAAGTTCAACAGTGTTATAAAATTGAGACCATATTTTCAGAGATAACTATTAAAAAAAAAAACTTTATTTTTACATATTTGTGGCAACTTAATCTAAACTTAAAGGCGGACTACCGTCGAATTCTTCAGCAAAATCATCAGCCACATCACTTATACTACTTTCATTTATGGCAACATTAGAAAAGTTTAATTTCACTGGATTCACATTAGTTTTTTTCACATAAGTTTTATTTAAACAAAGCACTGGACTACTTTGGATTTCGTTCAAATTTTCCTTCTCAGTCGACAGGTTTTTCTTTTCACTGGCAACACTGTTGGAGGGAACGTCAGATTTTGACAGCAGCGGCGATTTGAATGCGCTTCCCGCGTTTTTCGATTTGTTTATAATCTGTATGGGGCTCAATGGTGGCGGATCTCCATACTTTCGCAATTTCATTATTTTCTCTTGTATTTGCTTTTTTCTTAGTAACGTTTTAGGTGATATTTCTTGCGTGTCTTGTTTGAATGTGGATTCGAAGTCTAAGCCGGTAAGACTTAAATCATCTTTGAAATTATTTTGCGCTAAAGGCGAGTCGATAAAGATTTTATTCTTCGATGAGTTGATATCTACATTTGTGACTCTATATGGGGATACATCTTCTTTACCTTGCAGTTTTAAATGATAATTGTTTTTTAAATTAACACAATCTTCAATAAACTTTTTTGCATCCAGCCCAGATATCATTTTACTCAATTCTTCTACCATTTTCCTAGCACTTTCATTCTTCGGCGTTGTAGTAAAATAAGAAAACTCAGTACCGCGGTATTGGGGCACATTTTTCCTAGTATTGCCAGCTCGTTTCTGCAAATTCGTACCAACAACAAGCTGGCCTGTGTCCAAAACCTTTTCGAATCCAAACTTTTTTATTCCGCCCCAGAAATTAACGCTTATTATTTTTTTGTCTGCATCAGCCAAATATACGTTTTGGAATTGATTTTTTGATGGCTCAAAATCTTTGTATGCCGGGTCAATTTGTATAATAATACCTACTGTATCAATTTCATTATATTCTGTGTTCATGGCGGGATTTTTGACAAGGTCTTTTATGAGGTAACAAGTTCTTTTTAGGGTCTCCTTGTAAAGTTTCACTTTTTCTGTTTCCTTGTGTTTTGACTGGCTGAATATTGATTGGCGTCCGGCCGATATCTGGATTTCTGAGTTTCTGGAAACAAAAAAATTTTTAATAAAAAACAATAGCTTTTTAAATTTTTCCTACATTACAGGTTTTGTATGCAAATCTACTTTGGAAGAAGCGAGAATGTTTGTATCGTAGCAAGTGGAGGGAAGTCTCTGTCTACCTCGGCGGGAGAGAGGCGTGACAGATATTCTTAATTAAAAATGAATTCAATGTGTCTACATCACTGACTCTATACCTGGTTAAAAGGAAAGTGATACTTTTCCTAACACCCTGTATACGTATGTAGCCCAACAGTGGGATCCCAACTTACCTCAAAGCAGTGGGCATAACATTCATCACGTCAATCCAAGTGCCTTCTTTCACAATTTCAGTGACTTCTTCATTTGGTTTCCAAATTGATATCATTCCTGAAACACAAACATCCTAACTAATATTATAAATGTCAATGTTTGTGCCGATGGAGAGATGTTTGTTACTTCATCACGTAAAAACTACTGAACAGATTTTGATGAAATTTTACAATAACTTAGCTTGGACATCAGAATAACACTTAAGCTATATTATTTTACGATATCATGATATTTTTCCAAGATATGACAACAAATGCGTACGAAGTCGCGGGCAGCCACTAGTAATATTATAAATGTCAATGTTTGTGCCGATGAATGGATGCGAGCATGTTTGTTACTCTTTCACGCAAAAACTACTGAACAGATTTTGATGAAACTTTACAATATTGTAGCTTGCACATCAGAATAACACATAGGTTATATTACTTTAAGATATTGTGTAAGTTTTCCAAGATATGACGATAAATGCGTGGGTAGTCTCTAGTAAGTTAAATTAAAAAACTAAAACACGCTTTAGCTCGCACTAAACATACTCCAACATCAGATCAGATCGATAGAACCTTTTTATTGTATTGTCATCATAACTTGGAGCGTGTGCAAAATTTCATCCTATTCGAAGACCGAGAAGTGGTCAAATTAAGATTCCAAGATTTTTTTACCTACATAGTTACTTACAAGTGAAGCTAATAAAAAGCGTGTAAAAAGTACCTTTAGTAACTAGTAAATCACAGTTCCTTTCTTCAATACTAGCTATTCTAACTTTGAGTAGCGGTACAACGTTCCTAGCTTTCAGGCCGACTTTAGCCATTTTAATTTGAACCCTATCTTGTATGGCTTGGAGTAGTTTTTCTCTTTCTTCTAAAGTGTGTTTTGTTATCAATTCCCTTTGAGACAGTGTTATATTTGACTGAAATGATTAGAAAAAACAAATTTGAAAAAGGAATGAATTAAAAAACAAAACAATAAAAATACAAAACAAAATATTCATACTTCTTCCTATTAATGTTATAAATAAATTAAAGAAGTTTGTGCATGGATAGATGTCACGAATAAAGTAAGTAATATCTTCATTGTAATAATATATATGATATAAAATAAATAATTTACCGTAAACTCGCCAAGATCCTTACTAATCTTCAACATTTTAGCTACTTGCGAGCCTCCGTCTGTACATTTACGTTTTATACCATATTGGGTAGTATCAGAGTCTTGGGAAGCCTAGAAAATAATGAAAAAAAAAACAGTTACGTAAGGTAAATATAGCGCCCGCCAATTAAAAAAAAAAAATATATAGCGCCATCTATCTTAAACGAAGCTTTGTTTAAATGGTATCTACGAATTTGAGAGAGGAGAGAGTAAAGGAGAGGAGAGACATTTTAAAGACCATTGATGAAAGGAGAGGAAAGATTCTGGGTCACCTAATACGACTCGACGACTTTATAAAGAACATTTTGGAAGGAAAAGTAAAAGGAAAACGGAAGAGAGGGAGACCGAGGACTTACAAAGATCAAATGAAAGAGGGGATAGAAGTTGTGTCGTATCAGGTGCTCAAAAGGGCGGCAGAAAACAGAGCAGAGTGGCGTAGACTCCAAATGTCAAAGTTTGTGCCGATGGATGTTTGTTACTCTTTCACACAAAAACTACTAAACAGATTTTGATGAAACTTCGCAATATTGTAAATTATACTTCAGAATATAACACATACTATTATCTTTTTTTTTTCCCCAAGATATGACGATAAATGCGTACGAAGTCGCGGATAGACACATTTTATACAGAGAGGCAGCCTCTAATAAGTATTTATGTAAAAAAAACCTACTTGTTCATAAACCTCTTTCTCAGCCTCCTCATATAATTTCTCAAGTAGCTCCTGCCGTTCAGTTTCATATTTCATTTGATGGATGTTTTCTAAACGCTCTGAGCGGGTCACTGAAATATAAAAGAAAATACCTAAATAGGCGGGTCCACACAGAGCGAGCAGCCTCGCGAGGCAAACATTTGGCCAATTAAAAGAGGCCCTTAAGAACTACACAACGCAATAGGATAACGAGGTCTTTCTTGAGTGGTCAAACATCTGCCTCGCGAGGCTGCTCGCTTTGTGTAGTCGCGCCGAATAAATTGTTTCTTAATTCGGTGCCAAGCCAATACACTTAAAACAGGTTATTTGACTCGTGATAGAAAACAAGTTTAAGTATACAGCCTAATTTCCTACACCTTTTGAATACTACCGTTTTGCTACTTATATAGCCGAGAGGAAGAAACGGCAAGAAATCTAACTGCTCGATAAAGCAATATTTCCAATTCTTACCAGTACTTCCATCTTCAAATTTCTCAACAAACAGCATCGGGTACACTCTGGTGACATAACCTCGAAGTTTCGCGACCTTCCCGCCTTCGGGCGACACGTTTGACAGGTGGGACAACATGGCGCCGTTGCTATGGTAACCGAGGCGCGCGTTCCATTTCGCGCGCCGGGTTGAATTGCCGGATATTTTTAGGCGGATTGATGATGTGTCCTTAAATGGAGTATACAGAAAAGTCATTATTAGGTTAGTCAATCACAATTGATATAGAGATAAAAAAGGCAAAACGTCACGTTTGTTGTATGGGAGCCCCCCTTAATTATGATTCTTATGCTATTTTTAGTATTTGTTGTAATTGCGGCAACGGTAATACATCACATGTGAAAATTTCAACGCTCTAGCTATAATGGGTCATGAGATAAAGCCTGGTAACAGACTGACAGCCGGGTCTTAGCAAAAGGGTCCCGATTTCACGTTTTGGGTACGGAACCCTAAAAAGCATCTCTCTCACCTCCCAAGGCGACACCGCCTGTTCGCTCCCCACCAACTCAGCGCCGTGTGTGACCAACTTAGTGCCAACTAAGATCTTTTTCTTATGCACCAGTGTTGCCAGCATTTTATCTATTATTGTCCTAATGTTATACCAGCCGTCAGTTAGGAGAAGCTCTGGGGGTGATGTGCTGGAATTAAAAAAAAAACTTTTTTAAATCTAACTATATTATAAATAAGTTTGTGGCAATGGAAGCGTGAAAGAGTATGTACCATACATCCGGTGCTCTTTCACTCAAGAACCACTTAACGGATTTTAATGAAACTTTATAATATAGTAGTTTATACATCGGAATAACACTCAGGCTATTATGATCTGATCACACACTGCTCGCTCTCTCGCTCATACTTTGGCGATACTTGAACTAACATAATGTCAACCTACCTATTTAATTATGAAAATAGGTTGCCTGGAAGATATGCTACGTACTACGTAGCGAGAGAAAGAGAGAGAGAAAAAGAGAGAGAGAAAGATAGAGTGAAAGAAAGAATGAAAGAAAGGGTGTGTGAGAGAGAGAGAGAAATACTAGAGTGAGAGAGAGAGAGAAATACTAGAGTGAGAGAGAGAGAGAAATACTAGAGTGAGAGAGAGAGAGTTAGAGAAATGAGTAGGTAGGTAGAGTATTTTTATTATTAGAGTATTATATTGTTTTCTAAATTAAAATAAACTCACCTATTTTCTTCACAATAAATCTCAGCAACACATAGCACAAGCATTCTCATAGACGTGTCATCCTTTTCTAGAATCTTCCTTAACGCCGGCCTTTGAGTGTTATACAATTCTTTGTCATATCTATACTTTAATTGATCAATGGTCGTTTGTGCTGTACACGTATAAGACATTGTTTTAGGGAACCTTATTTCGTAGGATATAAGCTTCCAAATTATTTGTTTCATATGATTTTCTAGCCAACTTTCTGGTACTAATTTCTTGTTAACCGAATCCAAAAATATACGTTTTAAATCGATTAAGTTAATCGATTTATCGGATAACTCGTTTCGTTTTCCTTCGAATTTGAAATCGAGTAGATTTTCGTAATTAAACGTTTTTATATAAGGATCAATTTTAATCTCATTTGATGATTCTTTTTCCATTTTTTCTAAGTCTTTCAAAGTATATTTCTTATTTGTTTTGTAATTAGGTTTAAAGTCAATTTGATCAGATTTTTCAGTATTTGGAGGTATGAATGTAGGTTTAGGCTTAAGTGCTTTATCATTGTATGGAGTCCGAAATGTCTTACGTCGTTTTGCTTTTGGACACGATAATATAGGGCTGCCAGATCTTTTTGATGTTTTTGGTGTTAGAGACTCTTTTGTGAAATCCTCAGTATGCAGGGTTACTTCAAAATCTTCTAATATTTGTGTATTTAAGCTATCTAATTTATCTTGAGTATTTTTGTTATTTAATTCGTTCTTTTGTGATATATTTTGTGTTATTTTAACGGTTTTTCTGTTAGCAGTTTTAAATATCGAATCTTCATCTTCATTTGTTTTAGCATGTTCGGAAGTTTTGAATATCGAACGTCGATTTTCATTTGTTTTAGCATGTTCTGCAGTTTTAAATATCGAACCTTGATTCTCACTTGTTTTACCATGTTCTAAAGTTTTGAGTATCGAATCTTCATTTTCATTTGCTCCATGTTCTGCAGTTTCGAATATGGTATGTTGATTTTCATTTGTTTTTATTTCTTCAAGTTCGTCGATATCTCGAAAGATTCTTCGAGATTTTAGTAACGCTTCGTCCGAAACGGTCACTGATTTGTTACTGGCTGTTTGGAAGCCGGTGAATTTGGCTACTTTAGTATCGTAACCTTCAAATTTTTGCCGTGATGTAACCAAACCCTCTTCTGTAACTGTAACCTCTTTATCTCCTGTTTTGATTGCGTTTAATGATTGAATATCTTTGTTAAAATCACCATTATCGATTTCTTTAAATATTTTTCGAGATTTAACCAAAGCTTCTTCGGATATAGTAACTGGCTTTTTGCTTGCTGTTTGAAAACCTTTAAAACAAACTACAGTATTTATTTTTGTGCTAGATTCTTTCGAATCAGTATTTATATTTGTATCAATATATTTTTCAATATCGCTAAAGATTTTTCGACTTTTAGCCAAAGCCTCTTCAGAAACGTTAACTGATTTATTGCTGGCTGTTTGAAAACCTTTAAATTTGGTATTTTTTATATCAGTATCCACCTTTGTATTGAAATCTTTGTCAATATCATCAAAGATTTTTCGACTTTTCGCTAATGCATCAGCAGAAACTTGGACAGGCTTATTGCTTGCTGTTTGAAAACCTTCAAATACAGTATTTTCCACTCCAGTATCTATTTTTGTATCAAAATCACTATCATTAAAGATTTTTCGACTTTTAGCCAAAGCCTCTTCGGAAAGTGTTACTGGCTTTTTGCTTGCTGTTTGAAAACCTATAAATACAGTATTTTCTACACCATTATCCATTTTTGTATCAATATCTTTTTCAATATCATTAAAGATTTTTCGACTTTTAACCAAAGCCTCTTCAGAAATGTTTACTGCTTTATTGCTAGCTGTTTGAAAACCTTTAAATTTTGTATCTTTCACTCCAATATCCACATTTGAATCTAAATCATTAATATCACTAAATATCTTCCTACTTTTAGCCAAAGCTGTTTCTGATATCTTAACTTTTTTATTATTAGCAGTTTTGAATCCATCAAATGCTAGATTTTTGTGTTCATTATGTTTTTCTTTACTTATGAGTTCTTTATCGTAACATATTTCATTTTCAAAGTCACTTGTCACGTCAATACCTTCAAAAATCTTTTTACTTCTAGCCAATGCTTCAGCAGAAATGTTTACAGGTTTCAGACTGGCAGTTTGGAATCCTTTAAAGGGCTTATTTCCGTCATCTGTTATATCATCTACTATTTTTTCGAAAATCTTTTGACTTAATGCTATAGCTTCTTCAAAAAGGGTTAGGTCTTCATCATTGTTGTCAAATCCGAAAAATGGAGGTTCTTTTTCTTCTTGTTCTTTGTTTTTGGCTTCTAAATGTGTTTTAGTATCAGTTTCTTTTGTCATTTGTTCAGATTCTGCCACTTTTTCAATATGTTTGTCTGTATAGCTTGCACCTTTTTTAAATATTTGTCCAGATTCTGATATTCCTACAATATTTTCATCTCTATAATTTGTATCTGTGTCTATACCTTCAAATATACGTTTAGTTTTAGCCATAGCTTCTTTTGATATACAAACTTCTTTGTTACTGGCAGTTTTGAAGCCAGTAAATGTGTTTTTGTTTTTATTGTCACTTTGCATAGGTTTTAAAAACACGTCATTGTCTATATCTTGAAATAAGTCTTTAGTTTTTGATAATGCTTCATCTGATATTGTTATATTTTTGTTGCTGGCAGTTTTAAAGCCAATGAAGGCTTTGCTAGTTGATGGTTGTGCAAAGTTTTCAAAGTCATTAGCAGAAACTTCATCTTTCACATTTTCGATAATATCTTTGAACATATGTTTGGTTAGTTCTTTTGCTTTAGCAGATATTGTAATTTCTTTATTGTTAGCAGTTTTAAAGCCTATTTTAGAAGGTATTTCAATTGTTGTTTTAGGTTTATCAAAATCGATTTCCATGTTATCGATTTTTTTTCCTTTATCTTCAATATTTGAATCAACATCTAAATCTTTGAAAACATTTTTAGTTCTAGCTATTGCAGCATCAGAAATGTCTATCTTTTTGTCACTAGCAGTCTTAAAACCAACAAAATCATTGACCTCTTCAAATTCCGCATTCTTCTCCTTTCCTTCAAATTCTTCATGACGTAATTCTTCTTGAAACTCTTGCAGCACTTCATCGTCTAAATCATCTTCTTTATAACTCTCTTCTGTTCTTAATTCTTCAATGATTTCCTGATTTATAGGTCCAATGTCTCCTTCATTAAGGTTTATATCTTGGAAAACCTTTTTCGAACGAGCCAAACCTTTTTCTGATAATTCTATAGTTTTATTACTGGCAGTTTTGAAACCTATATACTTATCTTTCATATCTAATTTAATGTTATCAACTTCGTCTGCGTTTTGATGATCATTTTCAGAATTTTGTTCTTTTACATCCATAACTTTGTCTTTTATAGCAAGTTCTATGAAATCTAAATGAGCATACTCATTATCACAATCTGTTACATTCTTTTCATTATCAACCTCCATGGAGCCTTCATTCAGCCTTTCCTTAGCTAAATTCCTATCAATAGCATCAACTAAATGACTTAAGCTTTCATTGGTCAATTCCTTTTCGATACCATCCAAAATATCTTGAGCCCTCACAAAGGAGTCTGTGTTGATTTTGATGGATCTATTATTACCGGTTTGGAAGCCTACGTACATAGTTTTGTTTAAATCTTTACTTTGGTTATAGAATGAGGTTTCTAAAGCACATGTGAAGGGGAGATCTTGGTATGATTTGTTAATGTCATCATCTTCTTCATCGCTGCTGAATAGTATCTCATCTTTAAACACTGATTTGTCAGTATTATCTGTTGTTTTGTCTTCTTCAATGTTTTTTGCAATTGTATCCTTGTTTACTACTAAAACTGCATCACTTAAGTCTATTACAGGACTAATTTTGCCATAATTAAGCAAATAAGGTTCTGAATAGTGATCTATAAATAATTCTTTATCAATTATCTGTAAGTCTATCATTTGCTTTGCTATATTACTGTCTGATACTGTTTCTATAATAGGTTGAGCTATTTCTTCGAATTTCTCAAAAGCATCAAGATTTACTGTTAACGCTGTATTCTCTGTAGTATGTTTGGATTGTTTAGTTTTGATACTTATAATTGGACTTGGTGTTATGTCTATATCTGCATTTAGATCAATTTTAACTATTCTCTCTTCAGTTTTTAGTAAAACATCTTGAGTATCAAAATCATTTTGTTCGTCTATGACTTTTGTAGCTAAATTATACTTGGATTTATCAGTCTTAATACTTATAACTGGACTTGAAGGTGTCTTTACATCTTGGTTATTGCAATTTGTATAATTATCTATATCTTGTGAAAATAGTTCTACATCTGTATCTAATATTAAATTCTCTTCATTTGTTTGTATGTCTGTATGTTGGACGGCCATTGTAGTTAAGTTTGGATTATCTATTTTATTTCTATCTTCTTTCAATGATATGTCTAATATTGGAAAGTGTTCTTGTATGTTTTTTGTTTGTATAGAATTATCTGAAATGAATAATTTATAAATTCATAATAGACTTGACATGATTCAGTAGATTTAATACTCAATCATTTATTGCACTCCACAGGTTTTTACAGATCTTATAAACAACTTAAAGTACCAAATGTGGACCCTGATTAGGCATTAATTTGTTGATTAGCAAAAATTTTAAAAGACTTGAGCCTAAAATGACCTAAACTCAAACCATATCTTATATTTGTAATTGTTGATGCAGGAAAAAAAAGATAAGCTTACTGAAGTTATATTATAATGTTGTTCATACAAAATAGCAACTTTATGAAAACTTATTTCTTCTCTCCTGGAGCCAATTTTTTTAACTCCATATAATAAAATGTGGGGCAGTCTAGGTGTATACTCTGGTATATGTTTCATTTCTGAGCAGTGAATTTTAGAAGTCTAGAAATCTTTGACCGAGCTGCATTATCTTTTATTAAGTAAAACCATATGTTTTTGCTGTATCTAGTCTCAATAAATAAATACCTTCAATTTCCTCATCATCTTCACAGAAAGTCTGTTCAAAGTCTTGAGTTTCGATTCCATGTGCGTACTGCATCTCCGCATCCTGGACCACATTGATCAGCTGCGTGTCTGTGAAGAGTTGCGTGTCGAACTTCTGTTTTGGAGGGGGTGGCTGGGGGGGAAGGATGGGCACATAATCGTATGTAGGTTCGATGTGGACTTTTATAATAGAATCTTCATCATCAGCCCTTTTCATGAGCATGAGGGAAAATTTTACAAGAAAAAAAAATAATAAAAAAATAATCTTCTTCTTTTCTTTCTTTTTTTTTTCTTCTTATTTAATCTTACTTCATCTATATTTACATATATGGGCTAACTTCATTATGAAACTTATGCTGACAAGTTATTAACCTAACACAAATATTATACCTATATCTATCTCTATTGTTAAATCCTCTAAAAAAATATAGTAAAAGATGGTTGTATAGCAACCATGTCCATCAGGGGTGACACTGGGCTCCCCGGGTTTAAAGTTGCTGTAGTAAATAGAACATACCTACCTACCGTTAACTACCTACCAGAATTAAAAAGAAATGAAATGTTTCTGAAGTAATTAAAAATACTTACATCCTCCTCTCTCCTTAACATATTTACAGGTAAAAAAGTAGATTTCTTATATTTATTCAGATCTATAGCTTTTCTTCTGCTTTTCAAGCAATCTGCGTTGTTAATAGCTTTGATTTGTCTCGATACGCTCACGATCACATCTTGAGCACTTTTACTATGATTCCCATCTATATTTACAGGTATTCTTTGTTGATATAGTGCTATCGAAGGTTTAGGAGCTTGTTCTCTAAATATCTCTTCGTAATTTTCAGTAATTTCAGAGTTATTACTATTTTCTCCCATTACTGAAAATCTAACCTTGGTTTTGAAACTTGAAAAATACTTATCTAACTAATGGTGTTATTTACACTGTAACTATGTTACATTCATTAAAGGTATTTTGTTTGAAAAAATATAAACTAATTAAAGTTTTTGTCCAAGTGATAATTAAAATATCGGAACAATAAAATGCGAGCGAAAACACGAAAAAAAACAATCTTGTTTTGACTTTTGACAGTTTGTGTTCATTAGACGCATAGTCATAATTCATAAAATGATATAAAATGTTGCTGTGTCAGATAATAAACATTTATTTTTTATTTTGTTTTTAGAAACTACTTATTTCTTGCTTATTTTTAACTTTTTACGTTTTTCGTTATCCATATTTTCCTAAGAAAACACATTTTTGCAATACCGATTTTGTTTAAGTACACTGTGTCGACAGAAACGTAGATTTTCGTCCTGAAACATAACTATTTATGATTAGAGCCAAAAGTCTAATTTCAAAGAAAAACAGGACTTTTATTACTTTATTTTATTGTATTGACTATAGCATGATAGCTTTCGTTTCTTTTCTCTTGATATTAGTTTATCACGTTTTGCATAACATGAACATTAATTTACACATTATTTTTCATCCTTAAAACCTTATTCGCCTTACCTCATTCCATAATTTCCAAACGAAATTAGCGCGGCATTAAAAAAAAAAAGAAGTAAGCGACATTTCTGGAAAAATATTTTTCTTGCAATTATTGCAGAATTAGCGATATCTACTAATTTTAAGGTCTTCTCTGCACTCCCTTAAAAATTAAAGCAACAGAATGGTATGTACAATTCAAAAAGTCCCTCAATAACGCAATTGTTTACGAAAAAAATGGCGGTAATAATTTAGGTTATATCTGTTGAATTTTTCAGTCGCATACGATTTTGCTGGTGCAGCCTGGCCCGAGGCCGGAGACGAGGACATACTCCGACTACGAGAGCGTAAACGATTGTATGGAGGGCGTGTGTAAGATATATGAGGAGCATCTTAAAAGACGAAATCCTAACACCCCTACTATTACGTACGATATCTCGCAATTATTCGACTTTGTTGACCAGGTGCGTGTTAATTTGGTATTAATTTTTAATGAATTTAAACCCTTTACGATACAAAGAAAAGGGAAAACCAGTTGAATTTCGAAGTTGTTTGAGTGACATACTTCAATAAGTTTTTCTTTGTTTTTCGTACATAAACTTGATGTGGCGGCCCACTCTTATTGTTGGTAATTTTTAGTCCGTTTTAATAGCTATGTTCGTATTATATTACTGGTAAAACAGCATTTTGAGGTTACCTGCATAATAAAATAATCCACCAGCCTGCATCAGGCAGGCCAACATGGTTAATAAAGGCCTGTCACTCTCGTGTAAAAGTAGGCCTGTGCCCTTTTGGTGGAGAAGGACTGCTAATTTCTTTCTTTAATGAGCTAGACTACAAAATGAAGAATTAAAAATATATACCTACATTAAATATTTATTTGTGTGATCAATATTTTCTTTCTAAATTATTTTGTAATCTAACCGTGATCTGTGAGCAGTATCAATGCATGTTTTTAAAATTAATTATTTCTGCTTCCAGCTAGCGGATCTCTCCTGCTTAGTATACCAGAAGTCCACAAACACATACGCTCCATACAACAAAGACTGGATCAAAGAGAAGATATATGTTTTACTTCGTCAAGCAGCCGGGCAGAGCGATTAATGTATGTTAGTTTAACATTGACTTTTAATTAATGAACGATAGAAAAAGATATGCATGTACTCGTGATAACAAACTACTTTTACTATGGGACCAAAAATTGTTCTCCCATACACTAGCTGGTGCATTTAGTATAGGGAGTAAAAGAAAATCCAACCTAATTGGTATAGTAAAAATGTTCCGTTATCAATTAGACTCAACATCCCCTATTTGAGGATTTACGTATGTTTCATCAGGAGCCGCCAACTTTTTTTTCTCCATACTAGCTCAAATAGGGGATGTGTAGTCTATTTGATGCCGTTTTTTTACTATACCAGGTTCCATACAAATATGTTCGATGCCATTTTTGAATGATTTCGAAATTGGTCCCATAGTAAAACTTGTTTGTTATCAAAAGTATAAGCATATCCTGTTCTATCGTTCACTAATTAAAAGTCGACTTATATTTAATATTATGTATTAAGGCTGGTTTGTATTATACTGGGTTTTTTACTATATTGCTTAGTTCATATTTGTCACACCTCCCTCCCATAAGCAGGCAGAGCACATCTCCCTCCACTTGCTACAATACAAACACACTTCTTCCATAATCTAATCTAGCCACTCGTGTCCCAATGCCGGGCAAAGGCCTCTCTCATCCACCATGACTTTCTGTCTCGACGGTATCCAGCTCGTCCCGCCACCTTTTCCGAAATTGCTTCAATAAATAAATAAAAAACAGCTTGATCAACAAGTCACTGCATATTCACTAAAAATGCTTTTCAATATAGGTGTTTGACCAATTAGTGCCGGCACAGCGCAGAGCATTTTTGATTGTCATGTTAATTCTAATGAGAACAATATCGATAATAACATGACAATCGTAAATGCGTTGCGCTCCGTCAGGTGTGCGCTGGTCCTTATAAAAGATCGAATTATCAAAGCTAGTTTTAGAGGCCCTGTTAATTTGGGCAGCTGAAAATTTTTACCCAGTATAATATGGACCAGCTTTTTATTTGAATAAAAGCAATATTTGAAAAACATTTTCATTAACACACATAAACATTTATGTTTCATACATTAAACATTTATGTTTTGTACAGTTGTACATTAAACATTTATGTTTTGTACAGTTGTACATTAAACATTTATGTTTTGTGCACTTGTAAATTAAACATTTATGTTTTGTACACTTGTACATTAAACATTTATGTTTTGTACACTTGTACATTGTGGTTTTCTAAAATAAAAGCTTTATCATACTATAATATGAAGGGCCCGTTTCACAACCTACAGATAAAATTTAACTGACAGATATTTTATACCTGTCACTGTCTAAAACGTCATGTTTTATGAAATAGACATAATATCCTCCCTCCCTCTCTCCCTCACCCTCTTAATATGTCTTGTATTCTCTCCTCTTTGTCTCCACCCGTCTTATCTACTTTATGCATGTATATTAATAGATTTAAAGTTTATTTATAATTAATTATAATTTCTTTTCTAATACTATATTTTTTCATTTTATATTTTACTGCCTGTATAATTATGATATCCTGTTTTATTTGTGATAATTTACCTAGCAACACCGACCATTTTGTCCTTTTTACCGATATCGTGTATTTCCAAACCCTGACACTGGTAAGATTGTCCTCGATGACAGAAGCCATGTTATGAAATAATAATAATAGATTTATCTGTCAGTTAAATTTTATCTGTATATGGTAAAACAGGCCCTAAGCAGGATAAACTACCTCAAGACTCTTAAATAAAAGTTCAATAACTAGTGTGATAAAGCTTTTTTTTACTTCAATGATCACTTTTTTTTCGTAAAATGATTAAAGTATACAGGCTGGTTATGCACTCCATCACGACAAGACTTCGGACGTAATCTATCCATAACCCACAATTATACCCAAAAAACATAGAACGAGGAAATTAATTGATTTTTCTGACGAAATGTTTTGTACAGGCAATTACTACATGTATCAACAAAATTGAATACCTATTTGTTTCAATGCCGTAGAAGCAATTACATTGAAAGTAATATTGAACTGAAATTGAATCGTGTAATATCGGCTTTAGTTAATAAATATTTATTTTCATTTTAAAATGTTCCTTTAAAATAGTTCAGTTTCATAAGCAGTTACGTACTACGCGTTTCGTATCGGAGTTAATAATTAACCTGTATTTTAAAATGCACAAACTTTTCAAGATTATTTTTCTTAATTGGGAAACAAATTAGATGTATATTTGAGTCAAACACAGGTAATAAGGTTCAAAATTGTCTTTCCTGTTCCAGATGATTAAGGACATTGGAGCATCTAATCCTCAAAATGTTTATACAGGCCAAAACTACATCGGGCACAGAGTATGCGTCACTTCAGAAATTAGCATCCAATGTCCTTAACTTTCAGGAACAGGAGAGACATTTTTTGTTTTCTGTGTCTGTATGACTCATTTGCGAATATATTATACATTGTGGTTAAAGTAGAGATGTCTACAGAATTATAGATTGCAAGTTTGTGCATACAAAAATCTCAGAAATTAAAATAATGCAGTTTTCAAAATGCATACGTAAATATTTTCTTTTGGTTAAAGCATAATCGTTAAGATTCATCGAAATAAGTTTTGTTTTGTTTCAAATTCTAAAATAAGATAGCTTTAAGTGAGTATTGTAAGATTAAAAGTCGTGATTTAATATTTTCTGTTTATTATTTAAATTAATATCCTTATTCCTTAATGCTCGTTTCACCGCCAACAGATAAAATGTATTTACTCTGCGCTGCGCTCCGTCAGGTGTGCGAAAAGATTGAATTTTCTAAGCTAGTTTTAGAGGCCCTGTTAATTTGCGCAGCTGAAAATTTTTATCCAGTGTAATATGGACTAGCTTTTTATTTGAATAAAAGCAATATTTGAAAAACATTTTCATTAACATTTATGTTTTGTACACTTGTACATTAAACATTTATGTTTTGTGCACTTGTACATTGTGGTTTTCTAAAATAAAAGCTTTATCATACTATAATATGAAGGGCCCGTTTCGCAACCTACAGATAAAATTTATCTGACAGATATTTTATACCTGTCACTGTCTAAAACGTCATGTTTTATGAAATGGACATAGGTTTATCTGTTAGTTAAATTTTATCTGTAAGTGATGAAACGAGCACTTAGTGCCCATTTCATCACAAACAGATAAAAAACTGACAGATAAACCTATGTCTATTTCATAAAACATTACGTTTTAGACAGAGACAGGTGTACGATGCGCTGCTGCTTAGTTGACCACAGTTGCACCGTACACTAGTTAGTTTGTAAAATAGTTAATAGTTCCACACCAATAGTTAATAGTTCACACTGATAGTTTATGCACTTATGAAAGCTCAGTTAAGTTATGTAGTTAAAGTTAAGTTAAAAGTTTGAGTGTCCACAAGTTAAAACCACGTAAAGTCAATTTATTAGTTTATTAAATATGAAAGAAAGATACTTAAGTGGTTACAATAGCACAGTCAGTTTGACACTAAAGTTAAAATAATACCTACAAAATATAAATGATGACGCGTGCCGTCATAAGTAGGTCGCTAACTAAGTCTACATAATTCTGTACGATTTTAGATCGTACAACAGGTACCTATAAAATATCTGCCAGATAAATTTTATCTGAAGATTGTGAAACAGGCCCATTAATCCTTTAAAAACCTGCATAGGGTACACAAGAGAAGAAATTCAAAGGTGTATGTGAAATCTGCCAACCTGCAGTCAGCGTGGTGTATTACGGCCTAATCACTCTCGTATGAGAGTAGGCTCGTGTGTCTGTAGTGGGGACGTTAAAGACCTGATTAGGATAAAGAAATACTATGAAATGAAATGAAAATCATTTAATCCTGTAGGTTTTGACAACACTTAGGACGGGTCATTTTTTAAAGTTAACGCTAGATTCGCAAGAGTGCAGTTTTCCCCAGAGAAGAACCTAGCAAGAAACTCTGTAGGGTTGCTCTTTTCAATTTAAGTTTTACAAATCTCAGGCATGTAAAGACTAAAACGTGCATGTATGAGATGACTGATGAATGTGGATGAAGCGAGAGAGATGTGTTTGTATCGTAGCAAGTGGAGGGAAGTTGTTGCTGTCAAAAAAAAAGTTCCGAATTCAAAATTTATTTTATTAGATAACCTCACCTACCCTCATTTATTAAATATTTACAATAATAATAATATTTTAATAAAAAAGAAACAAATGGAATAAAAAACGATCTACGTAAGTATTAATAACTATAAACATTTAACTTTACAAAAAAAGAAAGATTTTTTTTTTAACTTTACAATTCATACAGGGTGTAAAGAAACTATCGCTGTGTTTCGGCATTATACCCCCTTTCTGTTACACCCTGTATAAGTCTGGCAAAAAAGAGTAGAAATTAAAAAGTGGTAACACTGTAGTGTTGTCCCGTTCGTTCTTAGATTGATTTGAAAGGGACGACGCTACAGTGTTGCCAGTGCAGTTTTTTAATTTGTACTCTTTTTGGCCATTACCGTCTTTCATACAAATCTAATGACTTAAAAATTACATAGGTACATCAATTAACTTCTTAACTCTATAGTATACAACATGATAAATCATACTTAGATATAACAAACAACATTTCCCAAGAAACAGAGGTCAATTTATAAAGCCCAGAACACACGGTGAAACTGCTAGTTACTTTTGAGTTGTATCGAAGTTTCTGCTATAGACTTCCTTAGAAAACCACACACGACGCAACTAGTTTGAAACGAAACGTTGCTACTAAGTTGCGTCGTGTGTGATTCTAAAGGAGTCTATAGCAGAAACTTAGATGCAACTCAAAAGTAACTAGCAGTTGCAGTTGCGTTTCCCCTTGTGTTCTGGTTCTGCGTCTTACTTTCGCAATATGCAGATCGACTGGGATATTATAAAATATAAATACTTAACTATTGCACTAAAGAATAAAGCTAGAAACTGAATAATCCCACGTATGCAACGAACGTGACGCATTATAACGCAGTTTCTTCCACACGGAAACACAATCACACGTGGGATAGCGTTGCGTGTGACAAGTAAGTTTAAAAAGTGCTACAAGGATCTTTTAGCGCGTGGCGGAAATCGGAACTAACGATATCATCTTGTAAATTTTTACCAGACCACCATTTTCCAGTCCATACCTACCTTCTTTCTCATTCTTGTTTCTCCGTTCTATTTTTATGTTTATTTTTAAGATTCTAAGTTTTAAGTTCCTTTTTTATTTTATTTTTTTGCTTTATGTTTAATTTTGTTAATTTTATTTTGTTTCTGTACTTACATTTATATTGGACTGGAAATAAATATTTACTTTACTAAATTGTCATTATTTTGAGTTATTTATTCACCCACGCCCTCCTGACAATGTCACTCAAGTGCCTATAGATCCTTGTAGCACTGTTATCGTATTTCCTTTGAGTATAGAATATATAAGGAGGTGCCACACCGTCTGGATCTGCGTGTCTGGTCTAGCGCAAAATGGCTACTTTTTGCACGGTACTACTTATCGTTTAACGGGTCATCTACCAAGAAAACTATGAAAAACTTGACGCAACCTTGGCACGCTGCCAACAACTCATTTGTATTTGAAAAAAAAAATGGGGCCACTCCTTATATTCCTTCCTTATTGATTTTGAGTTATTTATTCCACCCACGCCCTCCTGACAATGTCACTCAAGTGCCTCAACTCAACAGATCCTGTAGCACTGTTATCTTTTTTTTATGGAACAGATTGTCGAAATGCGTTGCGTAACATGGATCGTCAGTCAATATGGAGATTGTTTTCCGCACATGAAAAATATGAGCTTCAGAAATGCTTTTCCAAAAATTCAAACACATCCGATATGCAATTCTTTCCTACAAATATATTATGTATGTATACAAGTAATAATAACTTCTATCTTACATTTTACAGGTAGTTTTTGGTGACATATTTTTTTTTTTTGACACAAGCTACTTGTCATTTAGGGCAAGCTTGGTGTAAATTGACCCTTAAGTTATAAGTAGGCCAGCGCTGATTAACCATAGTGATATCATTTTAGTGACATGTCATATTAGTCACATGTCATATTTCAGTGACACGTCATATCAGTGACATGTTATAACAGTGTCGCGTAATATCAGTCACAAGCCATGTCACTTCACATATCATATCATTTCAGTGACACGTCATTTCAGTGTCATGTCATATCTGTGACATATCATTACAGTAACAAGCCATCTCAGTGACATGCCATATCAGTGACACGTCATAGCAGTGACGCGTGATATCAGTGACAAGTACTCTCAGTGACGTGTCATATCATCAGTGACATATCATACCAGTGACGTGTCATACCAGTGACAGGTATAAGTTTAATGTAGCATTAGGTTTCATGTCCTGTTATGCAGCTAGTTAATCTTTACTCGCTATCACTGTCCTTCGGTTTATCTTTAGGATGTGCTCTATTCATGTGTTTTTGTAGATTTATTTGTTTTGTATATCTGTAATTAAGAAATTAATAATTAGTTTTTTGTGTTTGATTAACCGTTTTTACCAAACTAACCTCTGTAAGTTTGGTAAAAGTGGTAAAAAAGTTAAATTGATAGTTTGTGGTAAAGTTAATAAAAATGATAGCCATAAATTTTTAACTAGTAAAAATATTGATAAATTGTTATTTTACCATATTAACTGTTTGCTTTGTTATTTTAATTGGTACCTTCCTACTTTTTCTTTTATTCTTTTTATATAGGTATATGTATGTATGTATCTATCTATTTTATTAATAACAAACTTTTATACTGTCTACGAAAGAGCAAAATAAGTAATATAACACAATAGCAAGCAAAATAAATGTATAACATATTTTTGCTTTGAGTATAGAATATAAGGTGTGACATTTTTTTTTCATATACAAATGAGTTTATAACAACGTGCCAAGGTTGGCGCAAGTTTTTCATAGTTTTCTTGGTAGATGACCTGTCAAACGATAAGAAATTCCATATAAAATGGAAGCCATTATGCGCCAGACCAGGCACGCAGATCCAGACGGTATGGCACCTTCTTATATATTCTATACTCGAAGCATTTTTGCGATATTTCTAACCCTTGATTTTTATTCATAACTTACTTGCAATCACACAGAGCGCACGCAAACTTGAAATCCTCTGGATCTGAATGTTCGCGCACCTTGTGTCTGTCTCGTATCATTTCTGATACAAAGGAACGACGGCAGACCGGACATTCGAACGGCTTTGATGTACTGTGAGACTGGAAAAGAAAACTTAAATTCAAATCTTTATAATTCGTAGTCAAATAGTCTGGCAAAAAAAAGAAAAAATAAGTAGACGCAAAGCTAACGCTACATTCGCAACGTAGCAGTTTTCCCCAGAGAAGAATCAAGCGAGAAACTCTGTTGTTGTTTTCAAATGAAGTTTTAAGATGTAGCAATGTAGCCTACTTATGTCTTTATAACAGAAACTTAGATGCAAATCAAAAGTAACTAGCAGTTGCAGTTGCGTTTCCCCGTGTGTTCTGGGTCTTACTTTCACAATATGCAGATCGACTACAATATTAAGACTGTAAACTACAATATTATAAAGTTTCATCGAAATCTGTTTAGTGGTTTTTGCGTGAAAGTGTAACAAACATCCTTACATCCATCGGCACAAAGTTAGTTATTATTTGTAATATACTTACGACTTTTTTATGCCGTTTAAGACTAGAATTGGTAACAAAACCAGAGTTACAAATGTCACACTGAAATGGACGCTCGTTTCTATGTGTTCTCTCGTGTACCTGCAATAAAAAGGGGGTTTGGTATTAGTTTGGTAGCTTTGGTTAATTTTTCTGGGATATGATTTGGTAAATGTGGTAATTTTATAAATGCATGGTAAAAGTAAACTTAGATAAACGTGCTAATTTGGAAATATAAAAATCTGCTTTGCAGTTTGGGTAATATTGGTAAACCTATATCAGAATTTGGTAAACATGGTTAAAATTAGCAAATGGAGCTTTGTTGCATGATTGGTTAGGTAACAACGATAATCTTCATTCTTCTTTACCTCCTCCGACCAAGATGCTTCAATAATTCTACATAAGACAACATTTAAAAATACTTAAAAACATATAAAATTAATATAATCAAACACTCACAGCCAAATTATAAGCTTCGTAAAACGCTTTACTGCACCCAGGCACGGAACAAGCGTACGTAGTGCCTCTTTGAGCCCGTTCATGTACTTTCTGATGCATCTTCAACTGGCTTTGAGTACCGAACTTCTTTGGACATTGGTGGCATGAGAGAGTCTTTTCCTGTAAGGGTAAATATTTGGGTAAATATGGTTAAAGCGTTAAGGTTAGGTAAATAATGTATGGAGTATTTTATCTAACCCTTTTCTAGTCGTCAAATGGGACACTTACACAAAGAAAAAAAAATATATTTGTATTTTCGGAATGGTCCCTCGAAAAATAGCATTCAAAATTTTTCTTATTAGTTGTTGGGCGGAGGAAGCTCGAGACAGAAAGTCATGGCGTATGAGGAGAGAGGCCTTTGCCCAGCAGTGGGACACGAGTGGCTTAATAAGATAAGTTGTTGTTTTATTTGTGATCAACCTTGTAGAAATTCATCTTAAATTACTTATTCCCTTACCTTATGTACATCCCGATGTTTAGCAAGAGAGTGAGGGAACTTAAACACCTTCCCGCAGTCAGCACACTCAAATCCGCTCGTAGAGTGCTCAGCTAAGTGATTCCTCAACGCTAACCAACCAACGAAGGATTGGCCGCAGATTGCGCAGTCGCGGGGACGGGTGGGGTGGTCTCTGGAATTACAGATTATTGTATCTTGTAATACTGCATAAAGACTTAAATTAACCAGTCTTACCAAAAGTTAACTGAAATTACCAAATTAATTAAACAACACATACACACAATGTTTCATAAAGTTAAGTAAGTTAAGTTTTAGGCTAATATATTTTGATTAAGAATTAATTACCTACTAATGATATTCCTTAAAAGACTATACAATAAAATGTTTTTTACCAATTAAAGTTTTAAAAGCAAAGAAAGAGGCAAACTTCTCGAGCATTTGTAATTCATGTAGGTATCTGCTACAAAAAAAGGTTCAATAGAATTTGTCAATGAGATTGCTCAATATGTTAACTATCACATACTTACTTTGATCTATGATTCTTCAAACTGCTTTTAGAAAGAAAAACTTTCTCGCATTCTTTACAAGGAAAAGTTACATCTGTCATTGTCTTCTTCGTTGCTAATTTCGATTTCAATCTGTCAACGAATCTAGCTTCCTTTCTTTGATTCTTTTCTGTCTCCCTCACTCTTGCTAGTTCTGTTCTCTTCTCGTACGTTAAGCCGAAGGTGTGCCATTTTGTGTGGATAAGAAATCTCTTAGGGTGGTCAAATAATAGATTGCAATATGGGCATTCGTAATGATTTTTTGGGTTTAAACCTGAAAATTATGATAAAATTAATTATAGAAAGAGACGGTTTTGTATATTTCGTACATAGAAAGAAAGAGAAAAAAAATGAGATTTGTATCTTAGCTAGTGGGGAGAAGAGCTCTCTGTCTTATGACAGATCTAAATAACCAATGGATGGATTAATGGTTCTTTCACACGAAACCCACAGAACAGATTTTAATAAGAAGGTGCAATATTGTAGCTTGCACATCAGAATAACACATACCTAGGCATAGTTTTCCAAGATGCAAAATTTTTGAAAATTTACACAATATCATAATGATAAATGCATATAAAGTCGTGAAAAGACTGGATTAGTGATAGAGAAAACTGGATACATCAAACATCTGTGTACACTTTCTTGGATTTTGATCTTGATAAACACTGTCATATGTACTGTACTGTTATACTATGAATAAATAAATAAAATTACCACTTTTAACAACAGCAATAGCTTCGTTAACACTATTTTCAGATTCAACAATAGTATCACTCGTTACATCTTCTCTCATTACTCCGTTTAAATCTCTGACAAACGGTGTATTGTATTCTATATCCGTCCAATATAGTGTTTCCATTTTAATATTCAAATTTGGTACTGGATCGTTGTTAACTTCTACTTTTACCGTTATTTCAGGTGTTTCATGCTTTGGTGAGGGTTCTTTCTGTTTGTTTTCATTGTTTTGTATGTCATTGGAGTTTTCAACATCACTTTCTGTTCTATCCGTTGTCATTGAATCTGAATCGGTGTTGTTTTGTTTTTCTGTTTCTAAAGTTGATGTTTGTGTTGTTTTTGCAGTTTCGTTAGTTTTTTCTGTTTTCTTTACTTCTGTTTCTTTATTATTTGTTTCTTGATTCTTTGTTGTGTTAATTAGTATATCCTCTATTAATCTTACTGTGTTTTCTAAGCTTTTTCTTTTAGAACTATCTAGTAATGGTTTTTCTTGAGTTTTTGTGCTAAGATCTAAGTTTTGATTGAAATGATTGAATTTATCCTGATTTATATTGTACATTGAACACTTTTCACTGTTGATGTCACTTTGGAAAGTGTTTACAGTCCTTTGAAAGACGTTTAGTGGAAAATTTCTTTCTTTTACACAATCTTCTGTAACTTCGTTTCTAAATATTGCTTCTTGCGGCCTCTTTTCAAGATCTGATTGGAAATTCGACGTCTCAATAGTTCGGTTTACATGGGTGTTTAAATTCATTGGCATTACATTGCTCTGCCAGCTCGAATCACTAAATGACGGTGTATTTTGTAAACTACAATTATTATGAAAAGTCGTCGAATTGTAGCTTGAATAACCATTAAGATGTGGGGCTAAATTGAGAGTTGAGTGACTATAGGGCTGGTAATTAGGTATATTAAACTGTCCATTAATCATTTGAGGTGTCTGTTGTGCGATTTTATTAAAATTACTCAAGTTTTGACCTAAATCTACGCCTGTAGAAATTTGAGGCATATTTATCGGCGGAACCACATTCATTGGGTTTTCACTCGGCCCATAGGGCCCACTATTATGCAACATAGTTATTTTAACACTAACAGCACTTTCTATTTACATTTAGAGCGTATAAAATACAAAATAAACAAAATCTAGGAAACACCTATGAAAGCCATTTTGACATTTCGATCTGACGTTTCACAAAAACCGGTAATCTACCGCATAAAAAGTAGCGATAGATTGTAATTTTTTAATGAAAACCGCTAAAATTTATGAAATTTCTAGTGAATAGAAAGTTTTATATGTAGAAAAAAATAATTAAGCTTGGCAACACAGACAGTTTTTTTTTAATTTATTTACTGTCAAAACACACAAGGGAGTGGACGTTTTGCGAATATTTTTAATTTAATTTTCCAATTCAATTACTGATGTAATTATGGATAATAAATAAGCTACCTATTGTTCTCCTAAACGAAAGTTTCGTAATTGCCACTTTGTGGCTTCGTTAAAATGGCGATGACCGCAGTTGCCGAAGAGTATTTCCGTTCGATGAATCCCATTGCTGCTAAGATTCACGAAGATATTATAGAAGCGAAGAATTCTTATGAAAATATATGGGATACTCTCACTCATAAAGAACAGGTAGATCTTTTCTTATAAAAAAAACAACTTTTTTTTTTTCGTGGAATTATTTCCATGAAGATTGCATATCACTCGCATTCAACGCGATGCATTTTCGCTTCTATTATTAGTTTTGTAACACAACATAACTTCCGCATTTTCTATTTTCAGTCTGAAATAATAAACGAATCGATAATAAAACCGGAAATATCTTTAAAATACGCGTTACTGGACACTTTAGAGTTCGATCTAAACGATCCTCCAGTAAGAAAAGACGATTTGATGTCCTTTTTTGGGCGGGAACACGGACAACGTTACATACAAGATGAGAATACGAAATATAGAGACGAACATTCGGCGCCATTTCTTTATCAGACTAAAAGTCAGTTAAATTTGTGCGTTTTGAGTGAACATCGTACCGCAAAAGATGATGATACGTCTTCATCTCCTCCAGTCATGACAGAATTAGCTTTGTCTCACTCTAAAGTCGTGAGCGAATTGAAGAACGCTCTCAAATCTCATGATAAGTTAAAAAGCGTGCCTGAAAGGGACAGAGAGGTGACCTCACCTACGAACTTTTTGACGAAATTTATTGGTAATTTCAAAATGAAGGATGAAGAGAGAGAGTGTTTAGTGGCTCCAGGACAGCAAACACAGATCGTGGCTTCGTCGGATAATTTCTTCAGGACGAATTTCAAGAGTCCTCAGTCAGAAGCTAAGTTCGAGAAGGATTATCGGACCAGCATGGTCAAATCTAGTAGTGGTAAGTCACTTTTAAAATATTTTTCTAATTATTTAATGATAATTAATAATTGATAAACCTTAATTTGATCACTAACTAATTTATTTGCTAGAGGCTAACCATAACATGATATCTTAAATTGAATCCCCCTTATTACAAAACGAGTTTTATTTATAGTTCTAGAACTATCTCAGATAAATGATGTTTTGGCTATAGATAAAACGTCAACAAATGACATTCGTTCTTGAATTATATTTAAAACTGGTTTTGTTTTGTTGAATACCGGGGGAAATATTTTTCATATTCATTGAAATCATCATAATCATATTATTTTTCATTCTTCTTAATTTCTAAACTCAATCATCTCAATTTAATATTCAATTGCCTTCCGCTAGTCTTGTCTTTGAATGACTAATAGATTAGTCTGTTACTAATTACTAAAGTATGTATGTCAAAGGAAGTTAGATATGACATGTTTTGTTTACTTAATTGGGATGATGACTACATTCAAAAAATTGAATTATAATTAGTCCGTATTTTAGGCTATCAAAAAATAAACCACATTTTTTACCTGATCAAATATATAAATAAATACAAACATACAGAGCATCAAAGTTACGGAGTGGGGGGTTTTTACGTCACCATTGAGTAAAAATCGTACTCAAACGTGACGTCACGAGGAACTTTAACCCAGTGTATCTTTGTTATTTTTGGTTTAAGAGAAAAAAGAAAAAATACGTGTCAAATATTAAAAAATAATCTATGTGATGGAGTAAAAAATTTTTTTTAGTCATCATGCCTATTACTCAAGTAGAACATCTAATGAGCTATTTAAACATTATTCATTCACTGATAGATTAAAGACAAATATCTAGACCTAAAAACAAATATTTTAAGTTTGTTTTAATGTCTACCTAACTGGGATTTGAACCTAGGACAGAGTGGCAGAGTGGCATTTAGGGATTGCAATCCGGTCCGGCGGATCCGGTAATCCGGCGGATCCGGCGTGTTTTTGGACCTACCGGATCCTATGAGTCGGCTCCGGATCCGATACCGGATCCGGTAAAGCAAAAAATACGCATAAAACAGTACTGTACGCAATGATTTCTTAAATGATGAAAATGTGACAGAAACAGCAGACGAAAATATGAATTCCGGTTCCGATTCTGATCTACAGTTACTTAATTAACGGCGATTAGGCCAACTAGTGTTGAGGCAGAAAGGGCCTTTTCTACTGCGAGTTATATTTGTAATGCCATCAGAAGCAGATTAGGAGACAGTACAGTCACGAGCAATAATATTATGTGTACACTGACACATTTTTAAACTACTATCGTAACTTCTGTTGTTTCAAAATATATGTTTATCAATTTATTTAATTATACAACCAACAATCATATAATTATTGAACAACTTGACAAAAACTTCGTTTAAAACGACAGAAATTACGATACTTTGAAAATGTGATAGTGTACACATATGTGACTCGTGACTGCACAATACAATCAACATTATAGGTATGTTTTCTAAGATCGTATTTCAGGTACAGAAATAATATTCACTTGCATTATGCATTGCAAAAAATAAATGCTCCTTGTTTTATTGTTAGGATTATGGACTGAAATTGAATTTATAAGTACAAAAAAAACTGTTTTGTTAACTTGAGCCTATGTAGATTATTAATAACCGTTTAATATTTATTATTACTGAAGTAACTACTTTCAGATACTTACAGCAATAGGTACCATAATATCATATAAAACAATAAGTGAGAGTCTGACTTTACTTTATTATTTAGAATAATTTTATTTAGTACAAATAGTACTAAAAAATACAATTAATACAAAAAATATGATTAAAAGTGATTTTATTTTAATTAAAAATGTATTTTATTTATCTTTTTATGTATTATTATCAAAACTAAAAGCACAAAATACTAGGCCCTAAGTAACTTTCTAATCCGGCCGGATCCGGCCGGATTGGCGTCAATCCGGTAAAATCCGGCCGGATCCGGTCGGATTGGCGTCAATCCGGTAAAATCCGGCCGGATTGAAAATGATACCGGATTGCAATCCCTAGTGGCATTGTGACTTATGCCAACCAGGTCATCAAAGTTGCTATTTCATAAAAAGTTTATATTTGAAAGTGTCCCATGAAAACCATAATGAAATTATTATCGAAATTAATTTCGTCATCATCATGTCAGCTTATGGACGTCCACTGCTGGACAAAGGCCAAGGATCTCCACAACGACCGGTCTTGCGCTACCCACATCCAATGGCTTCTTCATTATTATATTTTAAAAAAAAATCCGATTCACCACCAACAGATAAAATTATATGCTATAAAATTATTAACTTATGTGCTATTTCAGACATGACGTTATAAAAAGAGACAGATATTAAATATCTGTCAGATGAATTTTATCTGTAAATTATGTAACGGGTACTTTGACTCTTTGTCGCTGGAGCATCATTTAGAACTATCTTTTGCCAATGCTTTGAGTTGTTACATGACGTTAACATGCTATCCTTCTTTAACAACATTTTTTGATATCCCCACTACAGGGGCAAGAGCCTACTCTCGTACAAGACATGTTATACTGAATTATATGTATTACTTATACATATTATAACATGTAACATATTTTAACATGTTATTTTTTTAATTTTTCTTATTATATCATAATGAATTAGTTTTAAATCTTTATTTTAATTAATTTCACCTACTATATCACCTACAAAAGTATTGCCTTATCAGAATTCCTATTCATTACTCAACATAATATTTATAGCTAATTGTAGATAGAACACATTGCAATGCGTCAATGACTAATCTAAACATAGCCATATTTAATGTGTTAATAAATGCTTGATATTATAACAAATAACATATTTTAAACTCTATTCTGTCTACATTATTTTTATTTTTATGTTAACAATAAGCTAGAGGCTGCACGTGACTTCGTACGCATTTATCGTCGTATCTTGGAAAACTTAGACGAAGGGCATTCCTGTCGGGGCGCAGCGCAGAGCTTTTTTGATTGTCATATTATTATCGACATTGTTCTCATTAGAATAATATTCAAAATCAGTTAACACAACATTAGCTTGTAGTGCTACAAGGATCTTTTGACACGTGGTGGAAATCGGAACTAACGATATCATCTTGTAAATTGTCATTAATTTGAGTTATTTATCCACCACCCATGCCCTCCTGACAATGTCACTCAAGTGACAATAGATCCTTGTAGCACTGTAGTCGCTTCTATGCTCCGATGCTCATTTGTTGTGTTAACTGATTTTGAATATTATTCAAATGAAAATAATGTCGATAATAATATGACAATCAAAAATGCTCTGCGCTGTGCTCTGTCAGGTGTGCGGCGGCCTTTAATATACATATCTTAAAAAAAAATATTGTTCTTATTTTGATATTTAAACTCCAATACTGTAAGTTTCATTAAAATAATCCTTATTTATTTATTTAACAGTTTATTGTAAGATGATAGTACAGAGACAGAAAAAAAAAAGTTATACCAAGGGACAGCATATTTCTAAAAGCAAAATCCTTCTGATATTAAGCTTTAATTAAGTATAATTTAAAATCTAATTTCTCTTACAGATCTCTCAGAAGAGAACCGTGGTCTTCTCTCGAGTCATGCATCATCAACCGACTTCCAATCCACGGAGACTTTAACTGACTCTGTACCAAAGACTGGTTATGATTTCTTGGATAACTGGTAATTTAGTGTTGTATAAGTATCGATATTTATCACGGACAAATAACTTAACATTTTTGTTTTAAAAAAACTCGACTGCATTTGAAAAATACAGGGTGTAACAAAAAGTGTCCTCATGAAACTGAACAACTTTTCCCAAGGAACATGGATCGTAACTCGAAAAAAAATTCCTATATAATAGTTGTTCAGTTTCATGTAGACTATCGCTGTGTTTCGGCTTCATATCCCCTCCTGTTACATCCTGTATATTTTATTTTATGTCACTCTTACAGTAAATACGAATCTAACGACACCTCTCAAGCTAAAATCCATCAAGCCATTCAGGCTGTAGACCGTCGCATAGAATTATACGTACATACATACATAAGTACATATTCTCGAAAAGCTAACCTCCTTCTGTCTGGCGAAGTCGGGTAAAAAGCAAGAGAATATGACACTATATGTAGTACTCTTTATTATACTGTGACACTATAAACATTTTTATACAGAGATGACACTAAACATTTTCATACAGATTGAGTTGGTATTCTTGGTATCGCGCGGGGTCGAAGTCACTGGGTAAAGACACAGGGTACATCAAAAATAAAAAAAAATGCGTTTTTAAACGCAGTCGGGTTTTTTGAAATAAATATTCGTGCGTGATATTTATCGATAGATTTGGAGCAATGTTGATTATTTCATCATTACCTTTGGTTAGTCTTACCTCAAAGTATTAGACTTGCCAAAAATATAGATTAACTTAGATTTTACAGTAATTTGAATTCTCATAATAAGACTGTTTTTTTTATGTTTTTTAAATATATTTTTAACCTAGAATTAATGTCAAGTTTTAGTATATTTTTGTTTGCTGTAAGTAATGCTAGGTCAATATGAAAAATATTTTTTGTTTGTTTTAAGTGTAAAAGAGTTAATGCAAAGATAAAGAAAAGAAAATTCATTTATTTTGTTATATTACCTACTTAGTTAAAAATAAATTATTTAATATTTAAGAAATAAGGTAACACTCAAAATGTCATTTGAATTGAGAAATGTAACATTGACATTTCGACATCAAAATGACAATTATAATTAATGTTACCATATTTTTCAAATCTTTATATTTCGCAGAGTTAATGATATTATTTATTTTTGTGCTCTCCCTTGCATTTAACTAGAGGTACCGTTTTTTATTTATTTTATACTTTTTGATATATTTTTTTTAGAAAATAGGCTTGATGTAATCGAATATTTATAACATTTAAGTATAAATATATTAAGTCTGAAATATATTGGATTTTTATTTAAAAGACCTTCCGAGTGACACTGAATGAAGTGTGTGGCCACATCTGCGTAACGTACCTACCGCGCAGAACGTTCAGCGGCTGGAGTAAATGTATGCGACGTAATTTCAGCTGATGTGTCATAGGTGACTTGAAACCAATGATATTATATTATACTAGGTGCAGATATGTTGTATGCACACGTATTTTGAAGACTGTAAATTGACCTAACTATGACGTCTTGTAGTTAGTCTGCGACAAGCGCAGTCAAGAGCATGACGTTCCTGTCAGGTACTTAAATTTGACTAAATAAATAAAAAATGCCTTCGTGCGTGTTTCGAAAGTGTACCAATTACGACAAGAAAGTGAAAAAATCACCTCATACCACTCGTGACTATGCAATGATACGTTTATTACATAAATTTCATTTTTTTTCCATACAATCTGGTAACAGATTCAGACGCCATAATTCAGATAAAGAGAGAAAGAGCGATTGATTTTGACATTTTTGACGCGAGAGCGATAAGGATGCGAGACATAGATTTGAAGCATATTAAAGTGCTGTCATTGTAATAATTTTTCGGCACATATTTAAAATGTCAATTACTATGAAGGTAACATATCTATACTTATAAAATATCATTGCTTGAAACACATTGCGAGCGTATTGAACCGAACGTTAAGCGCGGTACGTTAAGCAGATGTGAGACAAGCTAGGTCTATTTACACACATCCGGGTCGTGGCCTGAGGGAAAAAATACGTCGCCATGACAACGTATGTGAACGAATCCATAGAAAATGCATGGACTGATATTTTTTCCGTGACACGTCCCGGACACGGCCCGGATGTGTGTAGGTAGATGACCATAAGAAGTTTAATAATGACGTATACGATACTTATTGTATAATTAACTTTAATGCCATGTTAAAAAATATCTGAAAAAAAAAACAAATTAATATTTTAATAATTTTATTCGAAACTTCTTTTATAGGTACTTAAAAAAGCCAATTTGTATTATACAAAATGCTTATATTTTAACAGTCTATCTGTTGTGGAAAGGTCACATATCCCATAACACCTATAGCTGTCACTATCATTGTCAAATAACAGAATAAGACAGCACGATGTTAAATGGATTAATAATTAACCTTTTCAAAAACTAGGGATAAGCTTAAAAACAAACAAGAATCAAATTATGCCAAAGACATTTATAGAGATTGACCATAACATAACCCAGCTAAAAAAAAACATAGATATATTTTTTTATAAATATGGCAACACTCAAAAATCTAAATTGACATTTGCAATATTTGCATTGAGAACGCTATCAAACCCAAACCACTGGACATTGGCGAAATCATAGAAGAAACGCCATACTACCAAAAATGGATACAGATCTACCAAGTTATCTGTGAACCGGCCCTTATTGTAACTACGGCCATTAATACGGAAATGTAAAATTACAGAACTGCTGCGATTGGTAGAAATACAATTTTGTATTACTACTAGCGCCGCCGTTCAGTTCACAGATAACTTGGTCTATCTGTAATTGAAAATATTATGTCAAACATGACATGATCTGACATTTTCAGCCAAAATCAATTTTCAAATGTTTTTTTACTCGACAGAGTTAAATGGTCAGACTCTAAGCAGTAAAGTCTCTTCACTTTCAGCTTAGTAACCAGAGATAATCATTCCTTTTTCGACTTGATCTGCTTTATCTTTGCCAGTCAGCATTTCGATGAGTTTCAAACCAAACCAATAGGCTGTACCTGGGCCCTGAAATATGAAAACAAAAAAAAAAAGATAAGATAATTATAGATATATATGTAGTTTTTTTAGAAATAAAACTTAACAAAATCAATCGTTTAACTTACATACATACATATCTATCTGTCACGCTCCCCCATCGAGGTAGACAGAGACCACTTCCCTCCACTTGCTACGATATAAACACACTTCTTTCACTTCATACGCATTCGTCAGTCTCCTCATACATACAACTATGTAAGATTACGTAAAAACCGAAAAATTCTTCTATTACGACCACACTAAAGGCTGCCCGCGACTCCGTACGCATTTATCGTCATATCTTGAAAAACGAACAAAATATCATAATACAATATAGCCTTTGTGTTATTCTGATGTCCAAGCTACACTATTGTTAAGTTTAATCAAAATTTGTCAAGTAGTTTCTGCGTGAAAGAGTAACAAATATCCTCACATAATGCACAAATATTGATATTCATAATATTAATAGGATAAATAATATTAATGAACTCACCCTGCTAGTAACAACGTTGCTATCCACAACGACTCTTTCCCCCTCCACGTATACATAGTCCCCTACTATTTTGTCCTTAGTGGTGGGGTATGACGTCACGCGTTTGCCTTGAGCTACGCCGTGCGCCACGAATGCTGTTGGCGCTGGAATTATAAGATTTTATGTATTTATAATATTAATTTACCCGACTGCGCCAGAAGGAGGGTTATGTTTTTCGAGAATACGTATGTCTGTGGTTACATACAATACAGTCTGTCCAAAAAGAGTAGAAATTAAAAAGTGGTAACACTGTAGTGTTGTCCCGTTCGTTCTCAGAATGATTTGAAAGGGACGATGCCTCAGTGTTGCCACTTTAATCTCCTCTTTTTGGACAGAATTAGTTGTTATACCTACAGACGTAACGCCTATGGACGAAAAACCTAAATTTTAAAAGACCTATTGGATGAAAGGCCTAAATATCATAACACTTAAGAGCGAAAGAACTATTTTTAAAATAACTATTAATCGGTGGATCTAACTGTTATTTATTTATGTTTTGTTTATTTTTTAGTTGTTGTTAGAAGGTTAGAACTAAGTTTACAATGCCTAAGGTTTAATAACCTAATGGAAAAATGGGAACCCTGACTCGTATAGGAGAGGTTCAGGTTATTTTTTGTTATGATTCTCCATAGAGTCTATTACATAACCAACTTACCCGCACATATAGCGGCAATGATCCGTCCATTCTTCTCGTGCTCCTTCAGCAATGTACCGACCACGCTGGACTTGGAGAGACGGTCTGAACCTTCCAGACCGCCGGGGAGGATCACCTGCACGACAGATACTTTCATAAAATAGGTATACCTCCATGCCTCCATATAATCTACCCACTTGTGTCCCACTGGTGGGCAAAAACCTCTCTCCTCATCTGCCATGACTTTCTGTCTCAAGCTACCTCTACTCAGGTATTTAAGATGTCCAGTTCGTTCCGCCACCTGTTCCGTGGTCTGCCGCGACGCCGTTTAGCAGTTGGTAGCCATTGGGTAGCTGTTTTAACCCAAAACTCATGTAAACACATAATCACACTTGCGTATTTTTTAACAATAACATGACCACTATGCTGCGTTCCAATACTGGGATCGCAAATGTGGGCGAAAATCAGCTAAATTAAAATACGACTGGGCTGGCCATGTAAGTCGCATGCATACGAAGCGCTGGGCGAGAATAGCCACAGATCGGGTGCAAAACGGCCAACGTCGCCGAGGTAGGCCCAAAAAACGATGGAGTGACGACCTACGCTCATTCAGGGAAGATTGGTAGGAAGCAGCCAATAACAGGAATCTTTGGAGAAGTATGGGAGAGGCTTTTGGCCAGCAGTGGGACAAATTACGCTACTAAAAAAAATATATTTTATTAAATAAATCTCACCGCATCATACTGTGCCTTCTCAGCTAACGCGTCTGCCAATGATTTATCCGGTACAAGAGTTACTTGTCTGGAACACAGCACCGGTTCACTTCCGTCTAAGCCTGCCATTGTAACTGTTACCTAGAATGAAGTTATAGTAGGTATTATACAGTTCACACTATGCTGACAATACGCTTACAGCTACGTAGTAAATCAGCGTCCGCGGAGCGTAGTGACGTACTATATTAATCAGCCGCCGAATGTCAGCGTCTACACATTGCGTAATAACGTATTGTCGGTTATATGTGAACGAATAATAATAAGTTGCCTAACGCTCGCTCACTTTCGGCAGCTTAGTCAATTTGGTTTGAACATAGCCTTACCCCTCCACGTCTAAGCATGTCAACGGTGATGACAGTCTCCATCTCCTCGGCTCCCTGCGCCAGGATCACCAGAGCTGACTTTGACATCTTGGGGGTGCTTGATAAACTGCAAGGTACATTTAAGAAGTGTATCTAACAAAACGTTTTAAAATTTTGAGTTGTTCAATTCAATGTTGTCTCAAAACGTAGTAATTATATGCTCTTTGGTTGTCTCCATTGGAGTAAAATAAATAACATTTTGCCGGTAGTAGGGAATGCCCTGGATTGGAGAGCATCTTCAAATGAAAATAACCTAAGTTTTTAAATTTTGGTAGCATATATTTTTTGCTACGTGTTTTATTAGTTTTGTTCGCGCTGGTAAGTCTCTACAACATCCGAAATCTAATCTTAGTTTATGAAAATTCCTATCTACATTCCTACAAACCAAATCCACATACTTACCTACCGGAAAGTTCTATCATATTTATTTATTAATTTAAATGAGGAGTATTTATAGAAATAAGAGCGAATGATGTTTGTAAGAATAGAAAAAGCTGTCTTACCTTTTATTTAAAGATAACTTATCGCTTAAAAAGCAGAAATTTAAATAATTCGCAAGCAAATGAGATTTTCGGCAAAATATTTTCGACGAAAACATCAATTTTGACAATTTTGGACACGTTTTGAAATTAAGCGAAAGTTCGTTTGAAGGTCAAACAACCGGAATTTACCGGTTTTGTTTTTTTTTTGTTCTGATTATGTAACAGGAGGAATCAATGGGAGGAATAAAAATATTCATTTTGCTTTACCTATTTACGTTATTTACAAATTTTTGCTGTAATTTATACAACATCAATTGGTTATTTTAAAAACCAGATATTTTACTTTACCAATGAAATACATGCTTGTTAGATTTCATCTTGATTTCATTTAATTTCTGAACGAAAAGAAATAGTCTATGGAAAGTGTTGCTAGTAATTGGTAACTACCTAGAAAGTAGGAAAACATTAAAAAGTCAGACCTACTAACTTCTACCACCTAGTCCACCTATTATTTTTAATTTCGAGGCAAGCGGGAAGTTTGATTTATTTGTGTGTAGAATAACTTTAACGTAATTAAAATAGCCTGAAAGAAAACTTGTGTAATTTGTTTCTGCAAAAACAAGCATCCAACTGACAAGAACACAAATAAAGTTATTTGGCATATTATTGGCGAGGCAAAGATTCTAACTAGCGCCTCTAGTGTCAAAATTGTGAAACTGTCTAAGAACGACACTTTGACAGTTTTCGTTACAATTAACGTCAGGGAAAAATATAATTATTAAATACAAATCAGATTTAAGTGTCATTTTGCTGTTTAAGACAATAATTATGTTGTCAATAGTCGATGTAATTAATGCGTCTGCAGGATACACAAAACCAATGCGTTCTGGTGAAGAATTATTACGGAGTGGAATCTGAATAATCTGACATACATGACATACTTCAACAAATAAACAAAGTGTCGTTCTTAGACAGTTTCTAAACTTCGCCGCTAGAGGCGTGCGGATAATCTTTGCATCGCCAATCGTAGCTAGGAGAGCAATATTTTTGAATTTAAGATAGGGTAACTTTAAAACCGTATGGTATCCCCGACAGATGTTCGTTGACGGAAACTCTACTTTGTCTATGATCGCTTCCTTTCTTTCGCTCGTCAAACGAACAAAAATCATTTTATTCGTTTTTTTTCTTAATTCTTTACATAATTTACTTACAAATCATGTAATTTCGTAAACAATAACATTAATTCTAGTTTTTCTGAACATCCTTGTGCTTTTTTGTGTGACTTTAATATGTGTAAATATAATCTTAAGGTTATGTTATAGTCGTTGATAAAACTTAATTAAAAACTGAAATATTATTTTTTATGTAATGGAAACTGTTTAGTGCGTGCTTAAAATGGATTTTGTGAAGCGGGAAGACCAAAATCTCATCGAAGAGGACCAATATAGGACGTATTTGGAAAATGTATGTAACCGACTTTTTTTGCTACAAAAAAATACCTATCAAAACAAAAAAAAGTAAAACTAGTTTTCTAGATTTCTGAACTTTGACATCTAGTATTCTAGGTATTTAGGTATCTTGTCTAAGGTATATATGTTAAGAATAATTATTTTTCATTTCTTATTTGGCTGTGGGAGACCTAGGTCTCTGCCTAGCTTTTTTAAAGCCAGTTTATTTTACTAATTTAAAATCTAGTGTGTGTTATATACCTGTATCTTTTTAAAAATGTAAGTTATTTATTTATTAATATTTTAAAAATAAAAAGAAACAATTTTATTATATCAGGCAAAACTTTTTTAATAGCACATCTATTGCTCTTTGCCTTTTAAAAAATGAATAGGTTCTCTCAGATGGACAGATATAAATGAATACTCAATAATTCATTATTAATAGTAAGTTTTGGGTTTAATATCATTAACAAAAGAAGAATGGCTGATGCCAAGCTCAAACAAAAAAAAAGAAAATAACTAATTGTTTTTCTTATAATTTTTTTTTGCATTGCAGCTCCAAAAAACCCACCAAATGGAGGCTGAATACCAACACACACCAATATCAATGGAGCAGCTCCACCAAGCGATGCAAACGTCATTAAACGCTACAACGATCGTCCACAATTTCCAAATCCCGTTGTCACCACGACAAATGTCCACTTTAATGCTAAAAACGAACCATCTAAGCCGAAACATCAACTTCACTGAATTACCTACCCACGTACCTAGATACCTAACAGAGTTGGACCTACAAAACCTAACTCAGGACATACCTAACTGCCGACCCGAAGACCTAGTTCTAACTCAGAATCCTAGAAACCTAGACTTATCGTTACCTAGAAATTTGAGTAACGAAGAGTTACAAAACAGTCTGGCTCAATCGTTAGTTCAGAATCTAACTGAACAAGATTTAGTTAGAAACTTAAACAACGATTTAAGTCAGAATTTAAATCGGATTAACGATGTGATGCCAAATTTGAGAGACTTACCTCACAATTTAACTCAAGAGATAGACCTATCTCATTTAAATAGACAGAATTTAGAACAAGAGTTGTTAACGGATAGAAGAACACCAATGATTGGGTTACAAGAAAGTTTGATTGAGCAGAACTTAAGCCAACGATTGGACCAAGTTGGGCAACGATTGGTGAATACAAACTTATATGTACATGATACTCGGCCGATGAATCAAAGTGAACATTTAATACCAATGCCTTTTCATATAAAATCTGAACAAGAGGACGATGGCTATTTCTACGATGGTATCAATCATAATCCTATTAATGTAAATGGAGTTAACGGTAAGTGATATTTTAATTTTTTTTTTACTTTAAGGTTAGTTTAAGGTTTAAAAACGGTGGTAGCCCATTTGGTAGAACGCTTGCCTCGAACTCCAAGGGCGCGGGTTCGAATCCTGGTGCGGGCACGTACCTTGAGTTTATTTCTCATGTACAGATCAATTTATTCGATTACCACTTGCTAAGGGTGAAGGAAAACATCGTGAGGAAACCTGCATACACCAAAAGAAGAAATTCTAAGGTGTATGTGAAATCCGCCAACCCGCACTTGGCTAGCGTGGTGGATTACGGCCTAATCACTCTCTGTATGAGAGTAGGCTCGTGCCCCTCGGTGGGGACATATATGGGCTAACAACAACAAGGTTAGTTGTAGTCTATGTTGAGCATGAAGAGTCATATGTCTCTTCTTTGTATTTACTAGTGGCTGCCCGCGACTTCGGACGCGTTTATAGTCTTCTTCTTATTCTTATTTAGCCACTCGTGTCCCACTGCTGGGGAAAGGCCTCTCTCCTCATACGCCAAGACTTTCTGTCTAAAGTTTCCTCCGCCCAGGTACCCAAGAAGGTATCCAGCTCGTCCCGCCACCTATTCCCGACGCCGCCGTTTGGCAGTTGGTAGCCATTGGGTAGCTGTTTATAGTCTAAGAAAAAATCATGCTAAGTATGTTAAAATAATATAGTCTATGTGTTATTCTGATGTTTAAGCCTCAATAGATATCCATGTGCTGTTTGACACATTTTGAGGTTTGCGCTATTGTATGCGCTATGGTTTTTCGGGTACGCTTCAAATTAAAACGCAAGATGAACGTGGAAGCGCGCTGGTGGAGACACACCTTGGGCCCAAGTCTGCTAATTTATAGATAATATACTCAGTTGTGTGTCGGCAGAGTGTCAATGTAATTTTTTGACACATTTGGTCGCAATCAGAGTAAGCCATTGTTTAGCAGCTAGCTTAGCATACACTCAAGACGTTGTCATGGGTTTGTCACGCTTACGTCTCTGTCCATAGTTTTAAATGTGATAAGGACAGCATGACGTGAGATAATTGTCGCGGCACGTATGCTAAGCCTCCTGAATACCAAATGTGTCAAAGCATGCCGTTGACACAGCCGACACACAACTGAGGCTATTTTAAATTAGCAGGCTTGGGCCCGTTATGTTCCACCTCAGCATCTAACTACTGAATCGATTTTTTTAAGTGCACTCGTCATCCCCATTAACCTATAACCTACACATAAAAAAGTAAGCACCTAATGTCTTTCTATATTTAAATTGATATTTGAAACGAGTATTTGGCCTTTCGATTTAATATATTCGTGAGTAAAAGGTTAGGAAGGCAGACGCATTTATATATGGTAATGTTACATCATTTGGCAGGGACGTAGTTAGGTGGGGTCGATAATTTAATTTATTTTGCGCCTCTCAGTGTCACAACTCTCGCCTCTCTACCTTTACGTACCTAGTTGATTGTAAATAGAAGAAAGGGGTGACTGACTTTTTTTTGGTATCTTTTTAAAACTTTTTAACCACATTTCAGTACTTGTCATCCTTTAATAATAACATTTAATCCATAGGTAGTTAATTGAACGCGAAATTATAAATTTTGGAAGTGATGCTAAGGGTATATTCTTTAGTTCAATAATTGACTTCGGCAATAACATAAGCATAGATAATAACGCAACGCGAAATTAAAAAATAAAAAAACAAAAAAAGAACACACGGGAAATGTTTTTTTTATTATGAGTTTTGCAGAAGTAAAAAAAATCAGGGGACGCAAAGCTCCAATTTTAAAAGCCACCTGATTACATCCCTGTGTTCCAATCCACTACAAGTTTCAACTTAACACGTACGTGAACGAAAAAAAAAGGAAATTTCTGCATTTTTTACTTGATTTTATAGGCTATGAAAGTGTAGTTAGTGAACAGGTTTTAATTCGGCCTTCACCTTCAAATAAATATGTTAATAAAATATGTAAATTGTATGTCATATATATTTTCGAGACGGAGGTTAGAGGTTATGACATTGTGACCTGCTCCCCCCTTCCACCCCTGGTTATTATGTCACCCCCCCTCAAGATATTGACCAAAAAGAACTTTTAAAATCTGTTCCAATGTTGCAATTTAACATTTTTGATTTGTATTGTAGGATAGTTTTAATTACAGCGCCAATTTTAAAAACTTTTTCTATAAATGCCTAACTAACTAACACCTTCTTGAATATCTGGCCGGAGAAAGCTCGAGACAAAAAGTCATGGCGGATGAGGAGAGAGGCCTTTGCTCAACAGCGGGACACAAATGTCTAGATTAGAATAATTAAGTAAATTAAAAAAAAAACAAATAAAAAACTATTTTCTTTTTAATTTTCAGGTCACGTGCCAGTACCTGAGCAACCAACAAACTTACATCAAGACAGCCAACTCTACGCATACAATACTCATAATATTAACATACCAAATTTAAACCCCATAGACATATACTCTCGTACTCAAAATTACGTTAACGCCCGCGAAAACCCGCAAAATTTAGTAGTCCATAGGCAGTATGACAACAACGCCCCTTACCACGAAGAATTTAAAAAGTACCGACAAGATGGCGACGAAATTGCCGCGAAAGAAAAAGAACAACCCAAAGAGAATCTAAAACCGAACGAAAATAAAAACTTTTACGCGGATTTTCAGAATCAAAATGTTTTTCAAACTGACAAAGATGACGAGAATAGCGATAATAAATTAACAATTTCAGAAGATATGTCGTTAATAAAAGGTGAGTATGCTTGTTATAAATGCAACGAAATATTTCCATCGAAAAGAGGCTTAAAACAACACGCGAAAACTTGCACTGATTTAGAAAACGACGCAGACGAAAAGAGCGGGAAATTCAGCTGTTCTCAGTGCGCATACAAATGTCAATCGCCGGCCATTTTGAAAATCCACGAAAGAGTTCATACGGGCGAAAAACCTTTTAAATGTACTTTTTGCGATTATAAATCTGGTCAGAAAAACAACGTAGCTAAACATATTTTGGTGCATATGCAACAGAAACCTTATAGATGTCAATATTGCGAGTATAGGTGCGCTCAGAAAAATAATTTAGTTGTTCACGAGCGAACTCATACAGGCTTCAAACCCTTTGCATGTCCTTACTGCGACTACAGAACGGTACAAAAACCTAATTTAGTCAAACATATGTATTTACATACAGACCAAAAACCTTTTAGCTGCGATCAGTGTAGTTACAGATGCGTTCAAAAAACTAACTTAACGAAGCATAAACAGAGGCATTTGAACGAAAAAGAAGGTGAAAAAATCGACATTAAAAACCAAGCTAAACCCTACAGGCCTAGACAGAAATCTGTAAAATGTTCCCTTTGTACTTATAGATGCGTTCAAAAATCTAGCTTAGAAAAACATATGCAATTTAAGCACCCAGAAAATAACGAAAATTCGGAATTAATAACCGAGAATCAAGAGCCAGCGTCGCATTTCTTAGCGGAATTCGACGAAAATGTACCCAAAATGGACGATAGTGTTGAAACGATACAAAATTTAAGCGTAAAAAAAGATGATTTGTATCAGGAAAATGAGATTAAAGTTCAGTCATAGTTTTTAAGAAAGCTTTTTGTAATTTCGTAGAGTTAAGTTAGTTAGGTAGGTATCTATCGCCACGTTTTTGGGACGGTAAATGAATTTGGTGTTATAAAAAACTTTCAATTATCATGTCAAAATATTGTATTTTTGAAAATGTGAGCTCAGTTGAGCTACAAACATGTTTTTTTATGTGAGATCAATTGAGCTACAAATATTATTTTTTTACTATAATATGCTATTGATAAAAAAAACAAGTGAAGCTGTTAACAGCCCCCTATGGCTTTACGTTCACGACACGAGAAGTCTTTAGCTTTACGTCACTTGACGGAGTGCGTCATTTGACGTCATAACCCTCCCGTGACGTTTAAATACATCCGATTCATATCTTATCCGACATAGGTATTATTCAGTATACTGGGTATAACAGAAAGGGGGTACAAAGCCGAAACAGCGAAAAACCTCAAGAAACCAAACAACTTTCCCCAAGGAATGTGGGTCGTAATTCGAAAAAAAAATTTGCCTCCCCATACAAAATATCCGATCAGCTGATCGAGTAGGTAAATGGGCGATCCAAAAGTTTTTTCAAGTTACAACCCATGTTCCTTGGGGAAATTTTTTCAGTTTCCTGGCTCTGTTGGCTCTGTTTCGGCTTTGTATCCCCTTTCTGTTATACTTTCTGTTATATCCGAGAACTATTTTTTTTCTTCTAAATATCTTGGATCGGTTCAATTAAGAATCGGATGTAGGGCGTAAGTGGCGTAACAGCTCTTTAACCGCTAACCACACATTTCCGGGAACACGTCTCTGACGGAACAGGAAAAAAATCTGTTACGTACAAATTGTATGAACTTGTTCACACAGCTCCGTGTCAGAGCGTCTATAGTGAAAATGAAAAAAATAAAATGAAAAATCATTTAATCCTGTAGGTTTTCACAACACTTAGGACGGGTCATTTTTTAAAGTTAACGCTAGATTCGCAAGAGTGCAGTTTTCCCCAGAGAAGAACCTAGCAAGAAACTCTGCGGGGTTGCTCTTTTCAATTTAAGTTTTACAAATCTCAGGCATAAACACAGAAACATACAATAAAATTAATATATCAAACGAACAACTCTGAACACGGATAGCCCTGACCCGGAAATGTGTGAATAGCCCTTAAATCGTAGCGTTTTTTAATGGATTTTAAATTCATATCTACCAGTTTATTATTTGCGTAAGTTTAACATTTTGACATTTTAGAATTTGTAATATTGACTCATTGTGAGATGAATTGTAAATTAAGTTTTATGCTCTCTCAAAAATTAATTGCTTTTAAATAAATGTTTGGAGAAATTGAAAAAAAGAAGGTAGGTTGTGATAATTTTACTGCTGGATTATTTTGAATTGGTCTATATTTAAAAGAGTCATTAGCTGAACAACTTTTTCTAAGTGACATAGGTGTTAAACCATAATGACTAATTCGTATAAAATCGATTTTATGAAATATCATTTTTTAAACGACTTCAAAAAAGGAGGAGGTTTCTCAATTCAGCCGTATATTTTTTTTTTATGTATGTCCGGGGAAAACTTCGTCGCTTAACCGATTTTGATGATTCTTTTTTGTTTCGATTTTACTTTTAATTTTAGGTTCATGTTTTTTGAGAAAGTCAGTGCTGGATTTAGGTACATATTTGTCGCCCCTACTTTTAAATTATTGTCGCCCCTTACTGACGTCGGGATATGATTAAATGAATTAATTGCTGACAAGAACATTCAGTATTTATTTTTTTTTTTAATAATCTTGATTCCATTTTTTTTTGTAAAATTCGCTATTAAAATCCGCCGCAGACATTTCAGTTTTATTTTTGTAAAATACAGCTAAAAAGTTAATTCAGTTATTATAAATGACTCTTTTAAAAATGGCCACTGTAACTGTCAGTTAAATGAGATTTTTGAAGTTAAGTATAGTGCGTTTCATAGAATGCTTCCTATGCCGCCATGTTGGCAGCATTGAAAAATTGTACTGCCATATTACCCTCATTGTGTTTCGCAGTACAAATTTTCAATGCTGCCAACATGGCGGCATAGGAACTATTTCATGAAACGCACTCTAGGTCTTATTTTTAATAAATAAGTGTTTTTTACGCCATAAGGCTGTGAATCGTCATACATTTAATTTTGTATGGCATCATGCGTGTGAATGTAAATAACTACCAGTTTTTTTTAAATGATTTGTTACCAAATTGGGCTATATTGAAAAGAAAAAACTACTACTCGCGCTGTGGTAGAAAATTATGGCAACATTTTTTGAAATATTTGTTTTTGTTTACAGAAATCGTTCTACGCTGCCAATAATTAACATTTAATTAAAGAAAGAAAAATGGACATAATTTTTGATTGCTCGTAAATTGTAAAAGGAATGCTTTATTTTTACTTTTCATTAACTGCCACAACCCTGGCCGCAATAATTATGTCCATTCTTTTTTCGAATACTTTTTATTTTTTTTAATTTTCCCCCTTTTATAATGTTTCTATCATTAATGTTGCCAATTAATTAAAAATAACAACCTACTCGGTAGATTTGGAAAATTAAAGTACCTAATAATTTAAAAGGCCCTTGTAACCCCACTGATGGGCAAAGTGGGTTAAGACATCACAATGTGTGAGAAATTTGTGCGAAATAATTTGATCACAAAAACTTATTTCGCGCGGATTAATATTTTGTTATTTTTACAAAGTTTATTCTGTTTGATTATAAAATAAATTGGGTCACTTTAATTAGTGAACGATAGAAAAATATATGCATGTACTCGTGATAACAAACAACTTTTAATATGGAACCAAGTTCGAAATCATTCAAAAAATTTCGAACTTTCCATACAAAATGCACTAGCTGATAGTGTTAAATGTATGGGGGGACATGTTTTTTGAATGATTTCGAAGTTGGTCCCATAGTAAAAGTTGTTTGTTATCACGAGTACATACATATCCTTTTCGATCGTTCACTAATTAAAAGTCGCCCGCGTTAACCTATAGAATTGAAGGGACTAAGAAGGTACCTAAAAACACCTTTATTAGGTACTTTAGAATTAAACTTTGTAAAATGATCAATTTTAAATAAACACAATCAATTTGACAGAATTATTGATAATTCTTATGATAGGATTTAGGTTTATTTTTATTTTTATGTTACAATTTTTTTTGTACTTTTTTTGGAATAAACTCCGCTTACCAAAGTGATGTCATTGTTTTTATTGCCAATTTAAAAAAAGTTTTGGGACCGGTTTCACAATGTAGACAGAAATTAACTGACAGATAAACATACGTCTATTTTACGAAGCATAAAGTTTTAGACAGTGAAAGGTATGTATAAAATATCTGCCAGTTAAGTTTTATCTGAGTGATGAAACGAGCCCTTATACTCAACCTCATTAGGAGTCAATCTCATAGCCCTCTCATACATACATATCTGTCACGCCTCTCCCCCATCGAGGTAGACAGAGACTTGCCTCCACTTGCTACGATACAAACACAACTCTTTCACTTCATACACATTCATCAGTGGCTTGAAGTTTTACATGCAAGTCATTTTAGCCCCTGGACTACGAAATAGTGTAATATTTTTTAATTAATCATTTAATTTGTTCACCCTTGGATTAAATTATTATTTTCCCTCTTTCAATCATAGACGGTTTCGTGTACTTTTGCATATTAGTACCACTACTCGTCAATAGATGGCGCTGTTGATTTAGATCGTCTATTAGCCGATAGATGTCGTACTGAGTCTAAAATAATTGAGTTACAGGTTACAGATACTGCGATGTTAAGTGTGGCAGGTAACTAATTTTTAAATAACACAATATTTTTTTGTATATTAAATTACTAATTTAAAGTAGGACAAAGTTCTATTGGGTACTTATTTACTTGATATTTGTGTTATTTTTTGTAGGTAAGTAATAAAAGATTCTTATAGGTCAACATCATTAAATTTAAGAGCGTCGCTCTCGCCGGTGGAGTCTTCGCCACTCTTATCTATTCTCTGTCATACTAAGTCATACGTTTGAGCACCTGATACGACACAACTTCTATTCTCTCTTTTATTTGGTCTATGTAAGTCCTTCGTGGTCTCCCTCTCTTCCGTTTTCCTTCTTATAAATAGATAGATAAAAATTCTTTATTGCACACATAGAAATACAAATAAAACTTAAAACTAAAACATTGTGCGTAAAAGCGGCCTTATCACTAAAAGTGATCTCTTCCAGACAACCTTTGGAGTAGGACTAGTAGGTAGGTTATCTAATTTGAATTTGTAAAATAACGATCAATAATAATTTAATTTCATTTAAAGTATGTAATTTTTTTTTCTTAGCCATTAAGATTCCACTGCTGCGCAAAGGCCTCCCTCGCGACTTTCCATTTATTTGACACGGTCTCCGGTATGTAATTATAAAATAAAAAATCATTAACAGAATAACCAGCAAATTCTATTATACTATAGTATATAGGTAACTAGCTGTACCCGCGACTTCGTCCGCGTGGAATACTGAGTTTGGCGGCGCTCGCGTCGCGTTTGCTTAACCTGCGCTATTGAAATCAAAAGTAGCCTATGTCCTTTCTCAGGCTATAGCCCATCTGTGTGCCAAATTTCGTTTTAATCGGTTCAGCCGTTTTATCGTGAAAGCGAGACAGACAGACAGACAGAGTTACTTTCGCATTTATAATATTAGTATGGATTCTATATAAATAACCAGCACCAACAGTAGCACGACTGCTCCGGAAATGCATTCCACTGAAATGGAGCGGTACAAATTAATTTGCCCCGAAGCTATGTCAATCAAAATACTATGGTAGTAAACTGTAGTGACTGGATGGACCTGAGGCTAGTCTGTCAGTTCCAAATTGATATTTACTATTGGTTATGTTGTATTTTGTAGTTTAAATTATTCTAATACTTACTTGTATAATATTATCTACCTACAAGCTTATTATAAATGTCAATGTTTCTGCCGATGGACGGATGGATGGATGGATGTTTGTAACTTCATCACGTATAAACCACTGAAAAGATTTTGATGAAATTTGGCAATATTGTAGCTTGCACATCAGAATAAAACATCATCATAATTAAGAGTTAGACTCTTGTCGGTGGAGCATCCGCCATTTAGGCCTATCGTCTGCTAATGCTTTGACTTCTTGATACGACATGACGTTAACTTTCTCTTTTACTTGAGTGAAGTAGGTACGTCGCGGTCTTCCTCTGCCTCTCTTCTCCTCAACCTTTCCTTCAATGATGTTTCTCAGGAAACCATCATGTAGATAGATAATAAGTATTATAAATGTCAAAGTTTGTGCCGATGGATGGATGGATAATGTAAGGATGTTGGCTACTCTTCCACGCAAAATTTTAATGAAACTTTAAGAATAGCACATAGGCTAAATATTTTAAGATATCGTTAAAAGTTTTCAAAAAATGCGGTACGAAGTCGCAGGTAGGGTCTAGTTCATAATCTAAGTATAGGTAGGTACCTACTTAAATACCTACTTATGTAATAATTCATGTCTCTTACATAATCATTCAAATAAAAAAAAACGCACAACATATTAATTTCTAAACAATCTTTAACACTTTGAGTACCAAAACACCCTTTAAAAAAATCTTCCAACCCCTTCCTAAATGATCCGTGAAATCAATCGATAAATTTATCTTTGAATAACTCGACAAGTTTCTCGATTTAATCGATTAATTTTAACAATAACTGTCCTCGATTCGATTCTATCGAGAACTTACGACTCCGCAGTGTAATTTATATTGGTATATTTATTAATTGATTTTAACCCTTCGTAATATTAATATAATAGGATAATTGTTAGTAATTTTGATATAAAAAGCATAGAGGCAGATAGAGGAGGTAGAGTTCGACCATTTAAACTTCTATTACTACCATAAATTAAATATATTAATTAAAGTACCTACCTAAGCCTATAAGTACGTAAATAACCATAAAATAGGTAATTATTATTTTGTTAATAAGTTAACCTACCTAATATTATAAAGTAATCGCGAAAAAGATGGCGGGATGAGCTTGACATCTTCATGAAAGGGTAGAGGCGGCTCAAGATAGAGTATCAAGGAGAAAAAGGAGAGAGGCGTTCGCCCAGCAGTGGAATACTGCCAGCTAGATTTATAACCCAAGCCACCTAATTATTAAGATGTTGTAACTTAAGTTGTCGTAACTTTATAGGAAATGTCAAACAAGATAACTATATCTGACAGGATATTACTGCCCAGCCCTTTTAACGTCCCCACTACAGACACTCGAGCCTACTCTCATACGAGAGTGATTAGGCCGTAATCCACCACATTCATCCAAAAATTCAACATTAAAAAAAACCCGTAATTAAAAAAAAAACGTCGAAATTCCAAAATCAAATTACTTACAGTTTTTCGTAACTGTCTTTAAAACGCCTAAACAAACTGAAATGGCGGAATACAATTTCAAACTTCAGGCCGACGTCCGTCAAAAAGACGTGTTGCAAATTTGAAAATTTTCAACCGCGGGCTACCTATGTATGTTTAGGTTTCGGTAGGACCATTTAGAAAACTGTTTTATTTTTAGTATGTTATGGCAAAAGGCAACAATGCTTCTTGTATCAGACGATTTATGCAAGTCCTTTTCAAGGGCCCAAGTCTGCTAATTTAAAATAGCCTCAGTTGTAGGTATATCGGCAGAGTGTCAATGGCATTTTTTTAAACATTTGGTATTCTAAACAACGGCTTATACTGATTGCTACCAAATGTGTCAAAAAATGCCATTGACACTTTGCCGACACACAACTGAGAATGAATATTGAAAATTAGCAGACTTGGGCCCTAGGGACCGTGGTGTAAGTCGTGAATGAGGAATTAATTAGTGGATCTATAATATTGCCTAAACCTATGCAGTATGCAACAATAAATACTTACTTAACACAAACAATTAGCGAATCCCACCGAAGTAACACAACTAATCCGAGCGCGCGTAAACTCAATCAAAACGGACATGACTGCGCCTGGCAGCTGTCAGTTACGTTCGAATTTTAGAAATTCATTGTTTTTTTTTTAAAAGGAGGCAAAGGAAAACTACACTTTCAGCCTTTTCTAATTTTATTTTCGGTGAAAGCTTTTGATATTGCTATCTTTACCCGCATAGCTTTGTTATTTAACTTGAGGCTTGATACTATTGCGTGTTGAAGCAAATTGGGTTTGAAGTTAACTCTTGCAGTCAAAAACCGTCAGTTCTCTCAAGAAGTTTATGTTCCGTAATAATTTCTAATTAAACATAGCAAAACCGGTCTTTTAAAGAACATGCAACCATTTGTATGCATTAGACGTCCTTTTAAAATCAACTGTAGCGGAAAAATACTCGAGTTAACGTTTATTTATGGTTTCGAATGTTTAAAAAAGATAAATAATAGTACTTTTATAAAACATCATTAATAAAAAGTTCATAACATCGATAAATTATCGGACAATTGAATTGGCGCGTTTTTTGCTGTCAAATTAGCCCGCCATTTTGACAATTGTCATCTTTGTTCGTTTTTTATTTCGGGTGCGTTCACGCGTTTGGGTTTTTAGGGTTCGATGGGTCTTCACTTCGTCAGAATCCAAGTTTAGGTAGGTAACCTTTTTTTTTGTTTTTTATCTCCTATTTTTTTCTTTTTTGGAATATTTTATGATATAGGTAAGTACCTAAGTACATTATTTTGCTTTGTTTGTAATTTAAAACCAAACACTAAGTTAGTAAGCTACCATTACCTAGATAGGTAGGTACCTACCATTACTACCTACTTAAGTTATTTATTTAGCTTATTTCCGTTATTTGCACCTATAGCTATTTCACTTTTAAGAATTTTTTTTTTTTAGGTTAGCCGACATATTATTTTATCTTTACCATTTTTTTTCCATCTGTATGATAATATTTTACCTACACATAAACATAAACATACAGAACACACACTAACTCATCACATTAACACTTACCAATTCAAAATTCTATTCGAAAAGGGGTGATGCCAATGTTTATACAAGGGTTTATACTCGCAAGAGTTTTCTCGATACCTGATCTTTAAACGAACACATACAAAGGGAGACTCTAGTAAATTGTTACGAGTTATAGGTAGATACTTTTTTTTTAAACGCAACGTATCGACTTAAGTTTTTCGCGTGTGGTCCTATTTTGGCATTTTGGATTTGCGCTTTTTGCCTCGTCTTCATCCGCGAAAGAATTTAAAAAGAAAAAGATAAAACTTTTTACTTTTTAAACGTTTTTTTTTTAATTCCGCAAGTGTCAGCGTGTGAACTTTTTGGCGGTTTGTTGGCGAAATGTCAATCAAAGTTGTGCTTTTTCGAGCAAAGAGCTTTTTCGACTAGAGTAGAAAAACGAAGATTCATTGGGTTCTACTAAATTGTGATTTTACACTCGACTTATACATAGAAGAAGTTCTTTGTAATAAGGAAGATACCCCGCTAAGTATATGAATTAATCAATCAAACCCTTCTTTAAGTAGGTAGGTATACATGTCCCTTCTATGGACGTTTTTTTTTAGATAGGTATAGAAATGCATATCCCTTAATTCTTTTTAAAGTACCTAAACACTGTAAAATACAAAGTTTTATCTTTATAATTGTTAACATTAACCCGTGCCGACCGAGCCCCGAAGATTATAAAAATTGTTGTTTTTAACGCTTAGCGTTGTGTATTACACATATTATAGAAAATAAGCAAAGAATACAGCACTTTGTCGATAATTTTCAATTAAAAAAGACTAAAAAGTAGATATTCAATCAAAGAATAAAAAATCGATCAAAAAATCTAATTATGGTGGATAATCTTACAATTTAAGTATTTACAAATTAGAATTACTTAGAATTAGAATACGTTTACTGCGTCAATAAGTCACAATGAATGGTAATCTTGCCACAATTACTCAGCTCTTATAAATACTTATTACTTACATGAAACATTTATTACAATTTAACGTAACACCCAACCCAACAGACACCTGTTAACTACTGAAATACATACATACATAGGTACATATCTACAATTACGTGGTAGTAGTATGGTGTGGATGTAATTCTGTGATAGTTTACGATGTGGTAAAGTAAGAGGTGACATTTTGGTACAAACAGAAGTTTCAAAATCACTTCTTATCTACTTACATACATACCTACTAGTTTATTCTTTTCTGTGTTTACATACATATATATCTATCACGCCTCTTTCACATCGGGGTAAGAAGAGACCACTTTTCTCCACTTGCTAGGTAGGTACTCCTTTTCTTAACTAAAATAAACATCAAATCGTCGTCGTCGTGACGTTTAGTGTCACTCAGTGACGTTTAACATAAAACATAATTATTTGTTGGGGTTATCTTAGTGTTATCATATTATCACCTTAGTGTCAACCATCATATTAGTGTCATCATATTATGATTTTAGTGTCATCATATTATCACCTTAGTGTCAACCATCATATTATCATCTTAGTGTCATCATTTATTATGATTTTAGTGTCATCATATTATCACCTTAGTGTCAACCATCATATTATCATCTTAGTGTCATCAGCGATGTTATCAAAGCCACCCACAGCGTTGTTAGTGTCTAAAATGTTCACACAATTTTACCAAATGTTGCGAAATACCTTACCACATCCACGTTAGTCTATGATCTGCATCCCCATCAATACAGTACGTAGAGTGTTGTACGCGGTGTATGACTACCCTTGTAAACATACTCGCTGGGACGGATTGGGGCTGTTAAAGTTTACAGCGCTGTTATAGTTTTTAAGGCTAAGGGGCTGTTTCACGATCTGCAGATAAAATTTAACTGACAGATAAACTTATGTCTATTTCGTAAAACGTGACGTTTTAGACAGAGACAGGTATAAAAAGACAGGTATACAGGGTGTAACAGATAGGGTATATAATGCCGAAACACAGCGATAGTCCTCATGAAACTGAACAACTTTCCCCAAGGAACATAGGTCGTAACTCGAAAAAAAAATTTCGGCTCCTCATACAAAATGCCCGATCAGCTGATCGAGTAAGTATGGGCGATCCAAAAATTTTTTTCGAGTTACGACCCATGTTCCTTGGGGAAAGTTGTTCAGTTTCATGAGGACTATCGCTGTGTTTCGGCTTTATACCCCTGTCTGTTACACCCTGTATATATCTGTTAGATTTTTATCTGTGAGTGGTGAAACAGATTATACTACTATAACTATTACTTATAGAATTATTAGTGAAGGGAGTAGGTTTTTTATATCTAAAACTACTACAGATTCATTAATAGTAATAGTACCTACTTAGTTTAAGGTACAAAAAAAGATTATTAAAAAAAAAAGACTAATTAATAACTTATTTTATATTTCTAGACTGTTAGTGCGTTTTTTCTGGGTTCATAAAAAATGATGCTATGGTAGGTAATATTGGTTTAGTAGTTATATTTACGTTTACGGAAGCATGTGAAAAAGCACTCGCCAATTTCGTTCGTTAAAAACCATCAAGTTTCCTTTTTATCCGACTGCGCTAGAAGGAGGGTTATGTTTTAAATTTTGGTAATCATGATAATTGCATTTACTGCCACTGACGAAAAACTATCATAATAACATCTGATAAGTAGTTTGTCTGTTTAAAAAATATAGAACATATGCACTTCCCCTGACTCCCTCTCTGTCCCGCTTTTAACCTCCCCGAGTATCGACTTTCAGCAATTCACCAACATTCGATACAAAATAGTTTGTATAACAATGTTTACTTGCGAATATCAAATGGTTATCTTAGTATTTTACTTGTAATCATGTTCTTTTTAATTTACATGTAATTATTGTTTACTAATCATACTTACATGTTCTTTTAAATTTACATGTAATTATTGTTTACTTATCCTTTACAGATAGGGAAACGGTAGTAGTTTTAGATATAAAAAAAATAGCATTAAAAAGTGTAAGTAGGTGATTAAATTAATTACTTAACAATTTTAAATGCAAATAGTTTTCATTTTCTAATGACAATGTTATTGCCCATGGATGTGAGCATGTTTGTTCTTACATGCAAAAACCACTTTACAGATTTTGATGAAACTTTACAATATTGTAGCTAATAAGTACATAAAAATAATACTTATGGTGTCTTATGACGGCTTTGGTGAGTATATAAACGCTATAAGTATTATTTTATGATATTTTCAGTATGGTTACCAAGATGAAGATGAATGGATGATGTGGGGTCTGCAGGAAGAATTTTCTTTTAGAAATATGCTGTACCTTTTGTATAACTTCTCTTTTTTTTCTGTCTCTATGTACTATCATCTTACAATAAACTGTTAAATAAATAAATGCGTATGACGTCGCAGACAGGCTCTAATTGTCTATAGTATAGGTACATTAAGAAACCTCAGTCGTGTGCGACATCCCTTATATCTGCAATATTTAGAAACCCGACACCGCGCAAAGTGCTCAGCAAACCGAACTAGGGGTCAGTTAATAGATTACTTGGGGTCCGTACAATTTGTATATTTATTTTGTTATTTCATATCTTTGTTTTGAGGGTTGCAAATGTTGTAATTGGGAATTTGCTATAAAGTGTGGTCATCTTTGATTCAGTTATCTACTGTAGGTTTGGCCCCCAAGTCTGCTAATTTAAAATAGCCTCAGTTGTGTATCGATAGAACTTTGAGTATAGAATATATGCTTTAAGTAGGTATAGAATATATCAGGAGGTACCATACCGTCTGGATCTGCGTGCCGGTCTGGCGCAAAATGGCTACCTTTTTGTATGGAGTTTCTTATCGTTTGACAGGTCATCTACCAAGAAAACTATGAAAAACTTGCGCCAATCTTGGCACGCTGTCATAAACTCATTTGTATATGAAAAAAAAAATGGGGCCACTTCTTATATTCCTTCATTTTTGACTCATTTGATATTCTGCTAAACAATGGCTTACACTGGTTGCGACCAAATGTGTCAAAAAATTACATTGACACTCTGCCGACACACAACCTTTTGGGCCCTGTGGCCCCAGGCGATCCAGCATCTTTCCCCTCCTTTTAGCAATGGTCATCAAAATTAATCTCCTCTCGTCCAAAATAATCACACCAAAAATTAGTAAGTAAGTAAGTAAATCATTTATTCCCAGTTCAGTTACAGTAGGACATTATTAACAAAAACATAAAATAGCACCTTATGCTAAATTAATTAAAAAAAAAATTTAAACAAGAAACAAGGAACAGACAGCGATAGAACTGGGAAAAGGACTTCACTCAGCATATGTCATGTCACTATACAATGACATGACGCTGATTTTCAGTGGAGCCAAGTTTCATTACCTAACCTTTTCATTAAAAAAACCCGACTGCGTTTAAAAAAATACATTTTATAATTTTGATGTACCCTGTGTCACTTTCACAGTAAATACGAATCTAACGAGACCTCTCAAGCTAAAATCCATCAAGCCGTTTAGGCTGTAGAGCGTGACAAAGAATTATACATACCTACATACATACTCTTGAACAACATAATCCTCCTTCTGGCGCAGTCGGGTAAAAGCTGCTAATATTTTTAATACCAATACAAAACAAAGGTGTGTCCACAGAGGTGTGAACTCATAAATTCGACCTGCTACTGGCGTGTGACAACACCTTCATATTTATATCCGAGAAACGCCCCGTTTTGCCAGGGTGAAAACATTAAATAAAAATATTTGTTATTTTTTTTATTTTGTGTGCCAAAATTTGCTCCAGCTTAACTTGATTGTGTTTAGTGGCGTTTAGTGTCAATTAATTAATTTGGTCAAGTTTGGCCAACGTTCGCCTTGGCCTTCCCTTTCCACCAACCAAGTCTTGTATCTCTGTCATTTATCTCCTTTCACATGGCATGTAGATATACATACATACTTAGGGCGCGTTCCCACTATGTCGTAACGACTAATTTATCGTTCGACGACTGTCGTCTCTACCTGGGCCCGTATTCTTCTAATTACCAAATGAATAATGGTGTCTCTCTAGAATGTGAATTGTATGAAATGACACATTTTGGTATTCTCTTAACATATAAGTTGACAGTGGACAGCGATCGGCCGTACATTTTATTACTTTACGCTTTATTTGGTATTCTACTCCGCAATGTCACATGAGTGGCAGTTCCAAACGGTATTCTCTTCGCTATTTGACAGTTGTTCTCTAATGGCATTTCGTTCGGTCGTCCGTCGGTCAGTCGTTCGGTCACCCAAACACTATTTCGGTGTTTTTTCGAAAATTAACGTGCAATTTATGCAAAAAATGCATGTAAATCTTATAGAAATAAATATTCTGTATTTTAAAGTATGTCTAAGCTTATTCTAGGTCGAAAAAAATCTATCAATCGGTTGATCAATTTCTTTGAACAATAATTTTATTAAATATTGGCAACATCGACAACTAAATCATTCGCAAAGACAAATGAATGACAAAGCCCTCTAGAGACTACTAATCGACTACTAATCGACTATTTCGTGGCACATAAGAGAATACCAAATTTGTGACCTATTGCTGTAGAATGTTAATCTGTTGGCTAATAGTTAGGTCGCTTAACTTAATTTAAGAGAATTGGTACCCTGTTCCCATTATAACTATTGTTTTGACAAAGTGTCGTCACTGCAAAAATGTCGTAGACGACAGTAAATTGTGTCGTTCTAAATGTGAACACCTCCATTTAAACATATAAGCCACGACACTTAAAACTACACGATTATCTGTCGTCACGACATAGTGGGAACGCGCCCTTACATATCTATCACGTCTCTCTCCCATCAGAGTAGACAGAGACCTCTTCTCTCCACTTGCTACGATACAAACACACTATGTAATACATACTTTCCTTTAAGTAAAACACGGTACCTATTTAATACATATTCTCCTTTGTTAATACAATAAAGTATTTCTAATCTTATCTTATCTTTCTCAATCCAAACAATCAAAAAGATAAACCAATCACTTACCCCTACACGTCTACCGCAGATCTCCATTTAACTTCACCAAAGCTATTCCGAGGGCCATGCATGCGAAATACTCTAAATTTGGACAAATATAAACGCTTATTTATTTGCTAGCTTGAGGGGGCGGTGGGACGGATTTGGGGGTTTGGGAGTTTTGCGCCCCTTGCGTGAACATAAAATTTAAATTTGTGGTCAATTTCTATGACTATAGGTACTTTTCTGGTATACCTATCATGGTTTTGAAAATGGAATTGACTATGTTATAATTTTAAGGAAACTTAGCTATGAGATGAAGCATTTTGAATTTAGTGTTTATTTTAACAAAATTAATGTACCTATAAATAGGTACTTATTTAGAATATTTTTTAACTAAGTAGTGCTTAAATCTTGTTTCATATTGTGGAAGTTATATTTAAAAAAGCCAGACTCTTGTAACTTGACATTAGAAAAATCGCCATCTTTGCCATTTTGGCAATAGTGTGCCAGTAGCCTGCAAAACTTAAAATGACTTCAAATTAAAAAAAAATCACTCAATTCAAAAACACACTTCACTTCACTTCTTCTTCTTCTTCAAATTCACTCACTGTTCATTTAGCGCCCCCTAAAATTCCCCAGCTTCAACATTTACCGCCCCCACCTAAGTCCATCCATTCAGCAAGAAATCACCGAGATCAAAGTGTGCAATTTGTGGCATATGTGAGTGACGTCAACGCGTGGCGTTCACGTGGCGTCGACGCCTGTGCGCCATCGATCGGGGGGCGATTTACTTTTATTTGTTTACCTTAGTACTTGCTTGGCTTGTAACCTTGTTTGGGATTTTAGTTTTTTTATATTATTGTACTACTAATCCTACAAATATAATAAATGTCAATGTTTATTTATTTATTTAACAGTTTATTGTAAGATGATAGTACATAGAGACAGAAAAAAAGAGAAATTATACAAAAGGTACTTACAGCATATTTCTAAAAGAACTTCCTGCAGACTACACAGAGAGAGAAGTGATAGCATGAAGGCAGGATAGTCACAGGCAGGATGTTTGTGTCGAAAGATATGAAAATGTTCATGCAAAAACCACTGAACATATTTTAATGAAACTTTGCAGTTTTGTAGATCCTCTGTTTTAAAACCGTATCCAACACCAACTTCTTTTTTTCATGTCACCAATAAAAAACGCCACGTACATCCTAACTCCATCCGTCACGTCTCTCTCCCATCGAGGTAGACAGAGACTTCTCTCCACTTGCTATGATACAAACACACCTCTTTCACTGCATACACATTCATCAGTCACCTCATACATGCGCGTCGGTTAGGTACTCTTGACTTGGCATTTCTTTAACAAGTCCTCGATTAAAAACGCTATGTTTTCATTAAAATATTAATTCCATCATCCCATCACTTCAATTTGACCTTAGAATCTACCATCTCTTTCTCTCTTATATTCATTAACACCCATCTCCCTCCCACACCATATGTTGTCGAAGATTTTCTATGCAATCGTGCGTTTGACAAATTAATGATTATTATACTATGGGGTTGCTATTGTTGATAAATCGCATGAAATCAGTGTGGCGTTACGTTAAAGCTGATTTTTATGGATCATTTTCTTTGATGCGTGTGCGTTGTTTTTAGTATAATGTCATTTTGGTGTTGTTAAAAACAGGGGCTCAAGTCTGCTAATTTAAAATAGCCTCAGTTGTGTGTCTGCAGAGTGTCAATGTCTTTTTTGACACATGTGGTAGCAATCAGTGTAAGCCATTGTTTAGCAGAATACCAAATGTGTCAAAAAATACCATTGACACTGCCGACACACAACTGAGGCTATTTTAAATTAGCAGACTTGGACCCAGGGCTTGTATTTTTTTTAGATATTGTTATCTAGGAATAAGGCCGTTTGTGGCTTCTTTGTCTGTATTTTTTTGTTTATTTTTTTATCTGTGTCATTTGTACAATAAAGAGTACTATTTGTATTGAATTGTATTTTTTAAATCAATTACGTATTTAGGTATACTAACATACTTATTGAGTCGAAATTACCCTCTCAAAAGAAAAGTGAGGTAATTCCGTACGTATACGGGTACAGCCGAAATTACCTGCTTTTTCTTATATGCGTCAAAAAGAAGCTACCTACAACTTTGTACGTATATAACGTCATATCTTTAAAAAATTACGTAATAATCATACAAAATAATAGCCTAATGTGTTATTTTGCATGTGTAATGCTATCTACACACCAAAGCCGCTGGCATGATGCCGGCCGAGGGCTTTACATCATACGAATGGCAGCTGTCAAAAAAGCCGGCGGCGGCTTTGGTGTGTAGATACCATAAGCTACAATATAATAAAGTTAAATTAAAATCTGGAGGCTTAGCATACGTGACGCGACAATTATCTCACGTCATGCTGTCCTTATCACATTTAAAACTATGGACAGAGACGTAAGCGTGACAAACCCATGACACGTCTTGTCACGGAGTGTATGCTAAGCTGTTCAATAGTTTTTGCGTGAAAGAGTAATAAATACCATCATATCCTTTCATCCCTCAGCAAAAACTTTGACATTTTAATATAATTAGGAAGTAGGATTACTCTTTGAGTATAGAATATTAAGAAGTAGCCCCATTATTTTTCATATACAAATGAGTTTATGACAGTGTGCCAAGGTTGGTGCAAGTTTTTCATAGTTTTCTTCGTAGATGACCTGTCAAACGATAAGAAATTCCATACAAAACGGTAGCCATTTTGCGCCAGACCAGGCACGCAGATCCAGACGGTATGGCACCTCCTTATATATTCTATAGGTACTCAAAGGGATTACTCCCTATTCTGTAAGTCAGGAGGCAAAAAAACGAAAACATTTGAGTTTCATAACGTTTATTTTCACATTGATTTATTACAATTAGGTACAGTTAGAATTATTTTAGTCTTTACCAAGCTTAAATCTTAGCTTTATTTAGGGCCTATTCCATCATCTATAGATAAAATTTATCTGACAGATATTTTATACCTATCTCTGTCATGTTTTATGAAATAGACATATGTATGTTTATCTGTCAATTAAATTTTATCTGTAGGTGGGAAACGGGCACTTAGAGTTTTGAGATCACGTCTTTTGAGGTTAGGTTTTTGACAGGTAAAGTTTTTTTTTTCATTCAGGCAAAAATCAAAGATAATACAGCCTAATGTATCAACTGTTAGAATAGTAGCCATATTAGATTGGCAACTTGGCGTGGTAGGATGTGACCCTGTTTGCTATGCCGCAGGTCGCGGATTCATCTCCCACTAGAGACAAATATAGCTGACAAGGTGACTTTAAATTAGTGAACGATAGAAAAGGATATGTATGTATTTAATATTTATATTATCTATTAGTTTATTTTTATTATAGGTATTAGGTGTTTTGGTATGTATATCTATGTTATGTATGTCTTCTGTATTATTTGCACAACCCGCAACCATTATTACCTATTTCTCGCTATTTCTTACCCTAAGGTTGCCTGGAAGATATTGCTACCTAGCAATAAGGCCGCCTGTTGCTTCTTATATTCTTGTTTGCGTCTGTACCTTATATCTTTTTGTGCAATAAAGAATATTTGTATTGTATTTTACTCGTGATAACAAACAACTTTTACTATGGGACCAAGTTCGAAATCACAAAAAAAATTATTCCCCCATACAATTTTTTGAATGATGGGACCAATTCCACCTTGGTCTCATAGTAAAAGTTGTTGGTTATCACGAGTACATGCATATCCTTTTCTATCGTTCACTAATTTAAAGTCACTCTGTATTTGTCTTAAATATGTGTGTTGTGTTTGGGAATCGAAGTCACGACCTACAACATACGTTTGCGAATTTTGCCTCAATTCAATTACTGACAGCTGTCAAAAACCTAACCTCAAACATAAATTTTATTATTATATTTTTAATTACTTAATATTTACAAGTAAGTGCATTTAATTCTTGTAGTCTTAAATTTAATCTTTTTCATTAGATTTGTGCAATGTGGGATTTAAGGGCGTTTGCGCACTAGCGACTGAAACGCATTCAACCGCTATGCGTTAGCGCCAAAACACACGGTGAAACGCAACTGCAACGCAACTGAAACTTTTGAGTTGCATAATTATAGTTGCGTCGTGTGTTGACTAGCTTGAAACGTTTCGTTTCAGTTACGTCGTGTGTGGTTTTCTAAGGAAGTCTATAGCAGAAACTTCGATCCAACTCAAAAGTAATTAGCAGTTGCAGTTGCGTCGCAGTTGCGTTTTACCGAGTGTTCTGGGTCTAAGAGTGCTTAGATTTGAAATACAATATTTTAAGTACCTGTGAATTATCATGGGACGGATTAAGGGAAACAAAATATGAAATTGTTTTTTTTCACGCATCGGGGTTTTTTTTACATTTCCAAGTAGTGTCTACTTTTTACAAATTATTATCTACAATCATATTACTAAATACATAAATGACAAAAATCTTGATTCTCGTAGTTTTAGGTAGGTATGTCAAATATTTACATTGTATTTTCGATTACTTTTTTAGTCAGTATTTTAGTATAAGCCGTCGAAGTAACTGCGCAACTCGCTGGAATGCGGCTCCCCCCGCATTTTCCCCGTTTTCACCCATCGAGTATGGTAACAAAAATGTTCAAGTTCCGTTCGTTAAGCCAGTTGCACAAATATTTCAGACGGGTAATAATTACGTACTATAGAAATTATTTTTACATTAGGTGACTATTCGAATTTACCCCTACTTCCACGGGTCGTCAGTATTTAAGCAAAATCTGTTTTTCTCTTTAAACGGATATTACATTAATTAAACTAACTTCTTGGTGAAACTTCTTCACATCTTAATACTAGAGTAAGTGGTTTTATTAAGATAACATTACTTTCAATCTTTCCCATTTTACAATACGAATCTAAGCATGTTTAGCGATTTATTTACAAAATTTAATAATACAATATTAGCTGGTAAGAACGAGGGAGGCATGTCTATTGTGAGTGCCTTTTTATTCGTCATCCAGTTTTGCGACGACGCAATTGACACACTCTAAAGGTTTATCTACACAGATCTGGGCCATGCCCGGGACGTGCCGGGACGTGTCCGGGCTGTAGCCCACCAGGAGGGAAAACAATACGTCGTCATGACAACGTGTGTGAACGAATCCATAGAAAATGTATGGAATGATGTTTTTTCCCTGACACGGCCCGGACACGTTGTCATGACGACGTATTGTTTTCCCTCCTGACGGGCCACGGCCCTGACACGTCCCGGAAAAGGCCCGGATCTGTGTAGATCTTAACTCAATGCGCAACTAAAGTAAAAATATACAATGATCAATTACTTATAAAGTATCATTTAGTTGGTATTCTGTGGTTGTGGTAATTCCGTTTCATATTATACCAGTCTGTGATTGTTTGGGGTAATACCGACTATGTGAAAAGCCAAAAGGAGTGTATATGATGGTTAAAACAAATCAATTGTTACGCTTGTGACAAACACAATACTTACTTCACAACAGGGGCCCAAGTCTGTTAATTTACAATAATCGCAGTTGTGTGTCGGCAGAGTGTCAATGAGAGTGTCAATGAGAGTGTCAATGTAATTTTTTGACACAATGCAATCAGTGTGAGCCAATGTTGAGTAGAATACCAAATGTGTCAAAAAATGCCATTGACACTGCCGACACACAGCTAAAGCTATTTTAAATAAGCAGACTTGGTTTAAGTCCTCACATTAAATCCATGCATCTATCAGTATAAGGACAAAACTTTAAACCTAACCTAAAAATATGAATCGATATTTACATTGTCAACCTAACCTACAAAAACACGTCAGGTTACATTAATTTCTTCATCGGAACCACTTTCACTGTCAAAATCCTCTTCTTCCCCAAACTCTCGGTTGTAACTCGGTATTTTCTCTTCGAATCTGTATTCTTGGCTGGTCCCGGCGTAGATTTTATTTTTTTCTTCGTCTTCTAGTGACAGCGGCGACAGTTTCGGCTTGTCTGCCTCTGCGTCGGATAAATCCGGGTGCGGGTTATTCTTGTTTGGTAATGTTTGCTCTCTAGAGCCGCCTGAAGCGAGAAGTTCTCGTTCTTTAGAGTTCCGCCATTTCATTCTTCGGTTTTGAAACCAGATTTTTACCTGGAACAAGGAGAGTTAGGTTAGAATAATGAAATGATAATTAATGATAAGTACATATTTAGACATAGTAAAGACTACCTATTGAGAATGCAAGAAAATATTTTAAACATCATATTTATTATTTATTGTTATAATTTTTTGAGTAGGTTTAATAGGTAGATAATATTGTCCGAATGAAATAACTAAGTACCTACATCACCTACCTAAGTAGGTAGATAAGTATTATTGATTATTAGGGCAATTCCGATCATTCAAATTCTAAAACGCAGAACCTTCGCAGAACATTAAAAAAACTCATACCAGTCTTAAATACAGATTTATTTCAGAAACATTATTTTTATTTTTATCATTCTATCCCCAATTCCTAACCTAAAAAACACATCATTGAATTAATAACCAATATAACAAAAATGGCGGTAACAGTAGCGCGCCATAACCTAAACAAAAGCTAATGTTTTCTTTTTTTCACCAGTTTTATGTTTTTTCTTTTCATTTTTACGGCAAAAGCGTACAGTTTCGGCGCGGTGCGGCTGTATTGTGCGAATGACAGTGCTTATTGATGGGTGGGCGTGGCTGAACGCGCGGGTTCCTTTGCCTCCACTTTAGAAAAACGTTCGGTGACGGTATTATTTTGTTTTTCATAATTTAATTTGCAATAATTTCACATGTCATAATGTTCTACAGTCATAAAGTTCATATGCTATATTATTATTTATACTAACAACGATGGACATAATGGTTCAGTAGTCATAATTAACATTAGCCATAGTATTATGTTTCATAAACAACAAGGGCCATAATTATAATTTTCTATAACTATTAAATACATAATCTACAGATGACATATTATAATTATGCCATCGTGTGCGTATTATTATACTAGATGAGATGAATGTACTTACAATACAAAAAAACCTGACGTGACAGAGGGGGTCCGGGGGCGGAGCCCCCGAGGGGGGGCTCGGGGGGCGAAGCCCCCCGCAGAGAAAAAACAAAATACCAGGCAACCCCGATAGGATAGGTTAGGTTAGGTTAGAACATGATTTTTGCATCCCTGCTTGCTTGCATGCTGCATGCTTGCCTGAATGCTGCATGCTTGCTTGCATGCTGCATGTTTGCTTGCATGTTGCACGCTGGCATGCATGCTGCACGCTTGCTTGCATGCTGCATGCTTGCTTGCATGCTGCATGTTTGCTTGCATGTTGCACGCTGGCATGCATGCTGCACGCTTGCTTGCATGCTGCATGCTTGCTTGCATGCTGCCTGCTTGCTTGCATGCTGCATGCTTGCTTGCATGCTGCATGCTTGCTTGCATGCTGCATGTTTGCTTGCATGCTGCATGCTTGCTTACCTGCTGCATGCTTGCTTGCTTGCTGGCATGCATTGCATGCTGCTTGCTTTACCTGCTAGAGTAATAAATAGGTCAAATAAAACAGAGATTGACTAATCAAATCAAATATGTAATAAAAGAAATATAAATAGGCGGTTAGAAGTTTTACAATAAGCTCAAATTTGAGGCTAAAGCTCTTAAGAATTCGCATCTATTTCTTTAAATAGCTTCTTTAATTAAAATTATCTCATTTGTATTGTATGTAATGTAAAATTATTTATTATGAAGATTATGTCTTTCTATTAGTTATGAATATTAAAGTTATTGCAAATAATTTTATTGCTTTCGTTAGTTATGGCACCTAAATCATTATGTCAAATAAAATTATGGCTAATGAAATTATAGCCAATGAAATTATTGCAAATTAAGTTATGTCAAACATTAGTAAACCTTCGGTGACGTTTTGTTTTGGCGCCAATTGATTTTTTTGATAGGTTATGTGTCTAAAGTAGCTACTAATTTTATTTATGAGATAAAAAGTCACCATTTTAATTTGTTGACATAAAGAAAACTGCTTGATTTTATACAATAAGTAAGTATGAGTTTAGGTCTCAGTCATGGCGGATGAGGAGAGAGGCCTTTGCCCAGCATTGGGACATAATTGGCTGGATTAGATTAGATAGCAATACGGAAAAACGGGCTGTAAACGTTCGATTTCTACATCAATTTAAAAAAATCACATCAATAAAGACAGTTGCATTATGACACTGTCATCGCTACGTCACGCCTGCGCACTGCGACACCATGATGAATGGTATCTATTTCTTTATTTCCTCCACCAAAATCCATTATTTGCAATAATTTCGGTGACACATCAACTTTTATTGGGGTATATTTTATTGTGATTTTTTTTGTGTTAGATCATTAGTTTTTGATGTGTTCGGGGGCTTGAGCTAAATGTTGGTTTGGTTGCTAATAAATGTAGTCTTTGCCAATCGGGTTAAAAAGTTAATATGAAGCGTAGAATCGCCCAAGTCTGCTAATTTACAATAATTTTAGTTATCGGCAGAGTGTTAATGTCATTTTTTGAGACATTTGTTCGCAATCAGTGTAATGCTATCTACACACAAAAGCCGCCGGCATGCCGCCGGGCTAGGCCAGCGGCTTTTCGTCATACAAATGGCAGCTGTCAATAAAGCCGGCGGCTTTGGTGTGTAGATGCCATAAGCCATTGTTTAGCAGAATACCAAATGTGTCAAAAATGCCATTGATATTCTGCCGACACACAATTGAGGCTATTTTAAATTAGCTGACTTAAGGGTCAGGATTTACTTATAACTGCTAAGAAAACCCTTGCTTTGTTCATATATTTTTAAATAACATGGGAGCGATCAAAAATTGGCATTTTCATTGAGAACTGTCAAGCTACGTATTTTTTTCTGACCTAATATTAACCTCTTTTCTCGTTATGGTATCTACACACCAAAGCCGCCAGCTTTTTTGACAGCTGCCATTCGTATGACGTACAGCCGGCGGCCTAGCCCGGCGACATGCGGGCGGCTTTGGTGTGTAGATAGCATAAGCTCTGCTTCACTTGGCATTGGCAGAATGTAGGTAATTGATATCCATTATTAAAAAAAATCTTATTTTTGCGTTAAGGTCTCTTTCTTAGCAGATTTTTTAAAGACATCTGCTTCAAATAAGGAACACCGTTAAAAACATTTTGACGAATCAATTAGCGACAAAACGATTTCACGGATACGGAAACTGTAAAAAGTTCGATATTTGAACGTTTGACAAATGACAGTAATGACAGTTACAATTTTGAATCGAGAACATCGATCAAAGTGCTGATTGGTTCCGGCAAATCGGCGGGCGCTATTTTTCATTCCAATTTCGAAAATTAAAAGAGTCGTTAATACTTAACGGTGTTATTTAAACAAAATTATTACATTATTTTTTAAAGATTTTTTCAATCGACAATTTTAAAAGCTAGCTAATATAATTTGCTTAATCCTATTCATATTATAAATATCAATATAGGTAATAGTCATACTAAAAGTTTGTTAGGAAATGTTAAAAAACATTTTATGACATGCAGTGTGGGAACATCATTTGACAGCAGCTTATACTGAGTGTAACAGAAAGGGGGTATAAAGCCAAACCACAGCGATAGTTCTCATGAAACTGAACAACTTTCCCCAAGGAACATGGGTCGTAACTCAAAAAAAAAATTTCGCCTCCCCATACAAAATGTCCGATCAGCTGATTGAGTTGAGGCGATCCAAAAGTTTTTTTCAAGTTACGACCCATGTTCCTTGGGGAAAGTAGTTCAGTTTCATGAGGACTATCGCTGTGTTTCGGCATTATACCCCCTTTCTGTAACATCCTGTATAGAGCCGTTTAAATCCCGTATGACCCTAAATAGATCCCCAACTACTTGAGTAGAACGTAAGGAATTAGTGACGCGGGCCGGCGCGGGCGACAATACGACAGACACAGCTGACGCCGGCCCTGTGATGTCTTAGGGTCGGTAGGGAGGGGTTCAGGTTATATCGATATCGATACAGTGAAAAAATGTCGTGGAAATTGTTTGATTAAGTAAAATGTGGCTACACGATTTTGTTTCATGAGTTAATTTATTTATTTACACTTTCAAATCTTTTGCCATTATTTTATATGAAAATTAATAATGATATTGTTATTTAATAGATAATAGATACGATAAATATTTTTTTCTCTTATTTTGTTAGGAAATAAATACCTACTTATAAGGTAGCAGTTTTCCTCAGAAAAGAATCAAGCAAGAAACTCAAATATCTACTAAAGAGAACCTAGGCAAAAAAAGGATGTAAAATCCTTTGGAAATCATTAACAGCTAATAAGTACTTATATATAGATTTTAAGTCTATTATAAAGTACCATATTGCTAAAAAAACGAACACTTCTCTTTTTCGCTGGTAACTAGTGCGATTGTCCCATCGAAATTACGTCCGTAGAAAATTAAACTCCATTTATCGACAAAAATATCGATAGAATGCATCCCATTCCCATCCCTATTTAAAGACAGGGGTGCGACCGCCTCGGAATTAATTACTTTTTGACATATTCACTTTTATTACAATCTGTTTGGACGAAGGGTCTTATTTAGTCATCGGAATATTATTACAGATTACCGAATTAGCTATAAAATAGAATATGGCTGTGTAATATGGACATATTAGTAATAAATAGATATATGTTATTATTTATTTATTTAATCGAGGGACTCAGTAGGTATAAGTAATTTTCTAATCTGTGGTCAGTATTTTTTAAGTTTATTGCACAAAATAAATACAAAGATAGGTTTAATGTGTACATGGCTTAAATATTTACTACTAATTTATTATCATAAGTCCGTATCTGTTACCTACCTATCTGTTATCTGTAATAGTTGTAACAGTTAGGTAATAGTTACAGATAACAGATAGGTAGGTAACAGATACGGAGTACCCTTGATAGTTTTTTTTCTAGAAACGACGTGCATGTATAAAGAGACTGATGAATGTGTATGAAGTGAAAGAGGTGTGTTTGTATCGTAGCAAGTGGAGGGAATCACATAAAAAACAATCAACAATATCTTGCCACCCATTTTACGCTACCCATTTTGGGCAACAAAAATGTCAAATACAGGTTTAATAAAGACTTAAAATGAAACCTCCTTTTTGCCACGAACAATATTAAACTGTCAAACTTCAATTTAAAAGCAATTAAATCTACAGGTAGGCGTTTTAATTTTATATCTTTGTGTTGGTCTGTGGAAGGTACGTCGATCGTTAAATTTACGGCAATTTTCGACAATTTAACGGCAATTTATGGGGAAACTCGATTTCGAGTTTTGGCGCGGTTTCATACCAAATGTCACATGCGTTTCAACGCTTAGGTATTTGTAATGGCTTTAAAATGCGAATGTCATTTTTATGGTAGTTAAAATAGACTGGCCCTATGTACGCAACGTAGGTAGGTACGTAATGCATTGACATCTGCTCCATAGAATTATTATGATTAGAGATACACTTATTACACGCAACGTGGGGCAGCGTCATAATGCATTGTCTCTAGCTTTAAGTCTATTAATTGGAATTAAGAAATAATTTCATAGATTTGTTTAAACAAAGTCAATAAGATAGATACATTTCGTATTTCGTGCTTTTTTAATTGTTATTAAGTATATATTTTGCTCAAACAATTTACAGGAAATGATTGACAAGCGTCAAATTCAAATGAGTTCGTCTTTAAAAAAAATAAAAATGTCAAATTCTGAATAAATACTTTTTACTTATTCTATTTGTCATTCGATTTTTAACAAAAGACGATCGGGTTCCAACAAAGCGTTGTGGTGACTAAAGGGTACTAAACAAACAATATTTTAAATATATTGTAACAATTATTTGAGGGCTGCATGAATATTTTTTAAATACGACATTGAAACTCTTTTCTCTCCGCGACGGCAGAATACATATGCAAATAAGAACACACTGAGCCTATCAATTTAAAAAATAAAAAGTCAAAACCGACCGCGCCAAAAAAGTTCCGATGTCAAAATAAATAAATGCAAATATTTGGAATTGGAAGCCCGTGAATGTAAACAGGGAGCCGTTTGAATATTCATTCCAAATATGAATATTTCAAATTTGGAAGCGTTTCGTTCGAAAATCAGATTCATTGGTGGATAGGGATGGACACTGGCTCTATAAGAATATATAGAAATCTATTATTTGCTACTGGGAAACGTGCAGTCATAGTAATACTGTAGGTAGGTACATTCTGGTACATAGTATGATTGCAAAACGGGTATTAAACTGCAAGGAGAGCCTATTGCCTGTTATTTGGTATAGCTTTGATGCCCTTTGTATGTAAGTTAAGTACCTAAGGTAAAAGTACCATTACTCGTCGTGTTTCGAAAACTTACTTGAAAAAAGTGAAAACTTAAAAGAATCTCCATAGGTAACATCAAATGTACCTACTTAATATGTTGTATTAATAAAACTAGAAATAAATTGTAATAAGAATTGTCACGTCAAATAGTCAAATAACATGTAACTAATTAAAACTTGAAGTATTATAGTATCTATCTACACACCAAAGCCGCCGGCATACTGTCGGGTTAGACCGGCGGCTTTACGTCATACGAATGGTAGCTGTCAAAAAAGCCGGCGGCTTTGGTGTGTAGACTGCATTACCATTTTTTAAATTGGTCTGATTATGGGCAGACTATAAATTACATATTAAAATTACACAAAGCGTTTATTAATATCTACGGGAACAAATTGTAATAATATTTTTATTACGTTGTTAAAACAAAAAGATTGTTATTATTATAATGTTGGTACACTTTAACTTTTTTAAACATATTCGTCTGTGTACATCACTAGCGAAGTCCTGACAAAACGCGACCGTTGGCGTCCATCTCTGAAATTCCATACATTTGAATTTGGAAGTGGCTCGTTCCCGCCACACGCCGGCTTCTGAATAAATAAACCAATACTCGAATAAATATAAATAACGTATTTAAAAAGGTCGATAATTTTGAATTTGTGTTTAGAATCTTAGAATCCTACTTAAATTATATGATGTGAGGGTGTTTGTTTCTCTTTCACGCAAAAACGATTGAACAGATTTTGATGAAACTTTTAAATATAGTAGCTGACACAAGTCAATTTTGAAGTTCGAGTTACAATATTGTAAATATTGTAACTCGCACACCCTATGCACCAAATCAGTTCAGTGGTTTTAACGTGAAAGAGATATCGACATTTTTTTAAATAATGTTTTTCATTACTACTTATATTAAGAAACATACCTCCGAAATTCTAAACTCATTCCTACATTCTTTTCTAGAAAAAAAAACAAGGCAGAATACAAATCAGCCCTTTACCAGCCAATACGTCTAAATTAAAAAGCTAAAGTGTAAATCCGATGAAGCTGTCAAAGTCTGAACCGTTTAAAAACGGAACGTCTCGGGGCGGTGACGTCATTAAATAAATTCTACTACCCTCTCTTTGGAAGGTAGAGTTAAGTAGCGCTTAGAAGTGCTATCAATTAATTATTAGGAATATTTGATATTTTTCTCTTACAATATGAGTTTTGGGAATTAATTTTGACCAAGTAGGTACCTACTTAATATAACAGTTTTCGTTCCGTTTATTAGTTCCGTCTTGTTCTTTACGTTTTCATTTCTTTTTTATATTTACACATCAGTCTACAACGCAACTGCTACATTTTCAAAATAAGTTGTTTTATTTACAATAATGTAACCTTAAAAAAAACATATCAGAAGAATAAAAAATCTGATAGTTTTGTATTGTATGCTTAAAAAACATTGATTATGTTGTTGTTGGATATTATTACTATGTTACTAATATCCAAAAACAATTTCGCCAACAAAACACGGAAGCCAATCCAAAAATCGACGAAAAAAAAACAAACACAGAAATGTCAGTTCTACACGTTCGAAGTTTGAACCGCGGGGCGGCCGGCACCCAACAATTATTTAACGTCAAACGCAAGCCGCGCGCAAGATTGCGGATACGGACCGCGCCAGACGCCATGTTGCTCGAGTTTTTTTTTAAATTGGTTTTTATTGCGTTATTAGAAAAGATATTTTAGTTGTTTATTTATTGGTGTTTAAAGCAATTATTTTGATTAGCTTTGTGTTAAAGAATTGTTTATAACTCAAAAGGTTAGTCCGTGTTAAACATTTTTTTATGAATAAGTCAAAAGGCCCTTGTTGGGCGCCACTTTTACCGTCCCAGATTGGGCGCCAAAATTCTAAGTATTAACAAATATCTCTTTTTTTGTAATAAACAAATACTAAATCTCTGGTGCCAAAGTCTAATAGTGGGGGGCACTTTGAAAGAAGTCCCTTTTTTGGCGTCAAAACACTTAATAATCATAGGGAATATTATTTATCAACTGTTAGATCATTATGCATACTGTACATAATTAGAACATAATTAACACATTGCCAAGTTTCATCAAAATCTGTTTAGTAGTTTTTGCGTGAAAGATGACAAACGTTCATCGACTCAAACATTGACATTTATAATACTTATTAGTTAGTTTAATAAAATTAATAAATAAAATATCAAACCAATACCGACTCCACCCCACTCCTGTCCCTCAGAAAGAGATTACAATCGTATCTGGAGCATCATTAGAGGGTTATCATTCTCAGTCCTCCAATTATTGAATTAATCGCATTATATCCACGCTTTATGGAGGGAGAGGGACGGATAAAGCTGGTTTATACAGGTGAGAGTGGGATAGAAGGTTTTTATTATTGCGGATTTTGGGTTTTGTTAAAAATATAATATCCCTAGGTATTTTCTTAGTTTGAAAAACTATCTAGAAATTGATTTTATGTGGTGAAAAGATTGAAGTATCTTTTTATTTATTTTTTTAACTACCTACTTATGTTTATGTACCTACCTACTAAATTGTTAAAGAAAAAAAGTAAACGTCAATTATTTTTATAAAAAATTGCAAGATGTAAAAATTTGTAAGAATCTAATTAGGCTTAAAAGTCAAAATAAAATTTAAAAAAAAACACTAACTACAAAATCCAAAGACGAACCACAATGAAATCACATTATCTTAATTCCTTGTTTATCTTTATTGTATAAATTAATTCAGTGATTTTCAAACACAGACCGACAGGAGGGTCGAAAAGCTCTAGTCGGGGGGTCGTCAGCAAAGAGAAAGAGGCAAAGTTTTCTACTAAGTGCAATTAAAACACAATTTTCGTGAATAACCAACTGACCTCATACTTACTATCAAAACTCTCGTCGTTTCTTGCAGAATGAGGGTCGTAATCACGAAAAGTAGTGTATGTGTAGGTACTAAAATAGAACAAAAACTATCACTCACAAGGGGGTCGCCAACATTTTTCAACCCGTAAAAGGGCCACGTTATCAAAAAGTTTGAAAAACACTGAATGTATTAATCAACGCAGAACAATTGGTACTTAGCCTTTGAAGCTTACTCCCCCTATTATATGCTTATCGTTTTAATAAGGGATGAAAACATATAGGTAGGTACCTATAGGTAGGTACAATCATCATATTTAAGAGTTAGGACTGGTTTCACCATTTAGGGCCTCTTTCACAATCTACGAATAGAATAGGGATGACGACTACATTCAAAAATTCAAAAAATAATTAGTCCGCCTTTTAGGCTATTAAAAAATATTTGAAACACATTTTTTACCTGATTAAATACACAAATAAATACAAAGATACAAAGCATCAAAGTTACGGAGTGGGGGGTATTGACGTCACTCTTACGTAAAAATCGTACGTAAGCGTGACGTCACGAGCAACTTTAACCCAGTGTATCTTTGTAATATTTAGTTTAAGAGAAAAAAGAAAAAATACGTGTCGAATATTTAAAAATAAACTATGTGATGGGCCTAAAACATTTTTTTTGTCGTCATGCCTATTTAACTGACAGATATTTTATACATACTTATTGTATATCATCATATTTACAAGTTAGAGCCGGTTTCACCAAATAGGGCCCGTTTTTCTATTCACTGGTAGAATTTATCTAACAGATTTTATACCTCACTTTGTGACAAAACATCGTGGTTTATGAAATAGACATAGGTATCCGTAAATGGTGAAACGAGCATTTACAAATAAAATTTAACTGACAGATAAACCTATGTCTATTTCATAAAACATGACGTTTTAGACAGAGACAGGTATAAAATTAATGTCAGTTAAATTTAATCTGCAAGCGGTGATACGGGCCTTCAGATTCTTTTCGTTGGAGTTTCCGTCTTTAAACATATAGGTAGAGCTATATTCTCTTAATATTTGGCTTTTTAGGCTTTTATGCATTAGCAGATAGACCGCCATTGCTGTAAGGCCGCTCACACAGTTCGATTTAATACCTTGTCACCTTTTACGACATTTATGAGAGAAGGACTAGAAAAAATAATGTTTACTAGAATCTAAGTATCAAAAAGGTATTCATATTTCAATACACAATTTCCTTTTATTAAAAATCCTAAGCCTACCCTTAACAGCATAGCTTGAGCATATCCCTTGGCATACCCACCACCCCTAAAAAACAAAAAGCGATCAAATAATCAAATCGAAAAGGCAAAACTCTCAATATTATTGAAAATGTACTCGCCTAACATCAAAACGTAACCACCCACTCAAATATAAACTGAAAACCTGCTTACAAGTGTCCATAAAATCCAGGAAAAGCGTAAAAAACGAAACGCAAATAAAAAAGTAAAAAGACCAGCCAATAAGCGCGCTCCGCTAAACTTTTATTCGATACAAATCCACCAATAGAAAGCCGTTTTAAGACGTAATGGGGTGTATAGCTCGGTCTCTTTCTAACTCGTGTTAGATTCGTATGTTTGTCTCGCGAGCGTTGTCTCAAGATGTGAAACTGAAATATTATTTCGTATGGTTATGGGTGCTTGTGTTTAGGGTTCCTTGCGTATTACATTTGGAGGGTTTTTAAGACATTGTGATGTTGAAAATCATGTGTATTTCAAATTTTATGTTTACTTAGACTTTATGATATTTAAAAGTCCTATAAACATACTTTTTACTGGCACATTGACATTCTATACCTGAAAATATTTAGGGCCCAAGTCTGCTAATTTAAAATAGCCTCAGTTGTGTGTCGGCAGAGTGTCAATGGCATTTTTTTAACACATTTGGTATTCAGCTAAACAATGGCTTATACTGATCTTTGGAGAGATTCATGCTCAGCAGTTGGCAGTAATAGGCTGAGATAATGATGATGATGATGGAAACAGATCCATCACACGACACGATAAAAAAAATCTACTACGAAGAACCCGAATTAATTCTCAAAAAATATAACCTTCTATACATACATATCATCAAGCCTCTCTCCCATCGGGATAGGCAGAGACCACTTCCATCCACCTCAACCTAACCTTCATTCCTTTCCTTCTTATAACCTTTTATCATCATCATCATGTCAGCTTATAGACGTCCACTGCTCGACAAAAGCCTCCCTCAAGGATCTCCACAACGACCGGTCCTGCGCTACCCACATCCAACGGTTACCCGCTTACTTTAACTTTTATAATATTATTTTCTTATCGACGGAACCCCAACAACCAATATCCAAACCCGACTTGCCTTAAATTTTTATCGTCGACCATTTGTTCGATATTATTGAGTTGAACTGTACCTTATGCTTTGGGCGGGCAATTTACTCTGCCTTTGTTCACATAACGGTTTATTTTATTATTCTGTCAATACCATTGTATTTCCTTTTTATTTCAATTTAGTTAGTTCGAGATATTATAAATTAAGTAGATACCTAGGTACTTACCTACGTTCAAAAATATATACATACATATCTGTCACGCCTCTCTCCCATCGAGGTAGACAGAGAATTCCTTCCACTTGCTACGATCCAAACACACCTCTTTCACTTCATACACACTCATCAGTCGCCTCATACATGCCCGTCGGTGGGTATAACTACTTTTAAATAATGCATTTACATCGTGTACCTCTCTGCCTGTATAATAAAGTTTTTATCCATATTTTATGATATCTACACACCAAAGCCGCCGGCTTTTTTGACAGCTGCCATTCGTATGACGTAAAGCCGGCGGCGGCCTAGCCCGGCGGCGGCATGCCAGCGGCTTTGGTGTGTAGATAGCATTAGACAGCTTTTCACAAGCCAAAAAGGTGCCATACTTGGCCAATAAAACTCTAGCTTATAAGATGATGTGAATGCATTTGTTCTTGGAGTTAGGTATGTCTAGCATAGAATGCTCGTAAGCTAGTAACCATTAAATGGTAAGTCAGTAGCCATTAAGATATTCTGAGAGATTTTATTTATACCCAACTATCTTGTTCACGCTTTAATTAATAAGTAATATCACAAAAACGTAAGAAGGCATTAAAATTCCTTAAATAAAATACCTTCCCAAAATCAAAGCCTATCAAAGCCGACCTTTTAAAACACCCAAATTAACGTAGCTGTCAAAATTCCCGCCGAAAATAACCTAAAATCAAAACCTAACCTATTTAAACGCGCCAAAATTCCTTTGCAATAATAACTGAGCGTTTAAGATCCCCCTTTAGGGGTTGAAAGCAGAGTGTTACAAAAAATAGCTACCCCAAGGGTAGGGAGAGGCTGTCACGGACAGACGGAGGGGAGGCCCGTCGCCGCCCCTAAGCCTTAAAACAATTATATTTGATATTTGAATTTTGAGAGAAAGAGTTCGATTAATCCGAACTGGCTGTTTGGATGTTTGCCCTTGCTCTTTTTTACACCTCGTGTGTGTTTTTAATTGGTGGTTTTGAAAAAAGAAAGCTGAGTATTTTGGCTGAATAGAGAGATATTTGTCGATTTTATTTTGTTATAATCGACTTCCAATTTAATCTTGTTATTTTTGCCGCATTTTCTTTGAGAATAACCATTTATTATACTTATCTGGTGGTTATCCAGGGATTATCAAACAGCGGCCTTAAAATGCGACCAAAGGGTTAATACTTACCAGTAAAGGATGGTATTGCTTCGCGCTCAAGTTGGCGGGGGCACTGCTTTGCCCCCCGATTCTTTATTTCCACATAGTAATTTTTAGGGCACATACATACCCACTAATATTTTTCATATCAAATCGCAATCGCAGCTACACAAACACCCTTACAATATTAACATATAAAATCCACTAACCTGACTATCCTTCAAACCGAGTTTCTCCGCCAACTTCTTCCTATCAGGCTTGGAGATGTACTTCTGCACCTGGAACCTCTTCTCCAGACCCTTACGCTGGAGATCAGAGAAGACTGCGCGGCGCATCATACCGCGGCGGGGTTTACCTGGGGAATTGTTTTTATTAGAAGCTGCCCGCGATTTCGTACGTTTTTGTCGTCATCTTGGAAAAAAGTCATGATATCTCAAAATAATATAGTCTATTATTTATTTATTTAACAGTTTATTGGAAGATGATAGTAGGTACATAGAAACAGAAAAAAAGAGAAGTTATAGGTACAGTCGACAAAGTTGTCAGGGTATCACCCAACATAAGCAAATATTGAACTATCTATAAGTCTAAACTTAGCTGAGCATGAGAAGAAGATGAGGTAAGGTAGGTATTACGTGTTATTCTGATGTGCGAGCTATATTGCAAAGTTTTATCAAAATCTGTTCAGTGGTTTTAGCGTGTAAGAGTAATAAATATACATCCATCCATCGGCACAATCATTGACATTTATAATATTAGTAGGGCTTACCTCTGGAGCTGTGTGCCCAAGGAAACCCGCCGGGTAGCGGGAACACCTGCGTGTGCGCCTGCGACGGTCGTACTGTAACAAATGGAATAGGTTACTTATACATTGCATACATACATATCTGGGACCCAAATCTGCTGATTTAAAATAGCCTCAGTTGTGTGTCGGCAGAGTGTCAATGGCGATTTTTTGACACATTTGGTATTCTGCTAAACAATGGCTTACACTGATTGCGACCAAATGTGTCGGAAAATGACATTGACACTCTGCTGACACACAAATGAGAATATTGTGTTGTAAATTAACAGATTTGGTCCCTGTTAAAGAAAGGCCAAGTCAAGAGTACTAAACCGACGTGCATGTATGAGGCGACTGATGAATGTGTATGAAGTGAAAGAGATGTGTTTGTATCGTAGCAAGTGGAGGGAAGTCTCTGTCTACCTCGATGGGAGAGAGGCGTGACAGATATGTAGGTATGTATGTTTGTATCAGACCGCAAATAAAGATTTAGATTCTAGATTAAAAACACTAGATGCCAAGCAACCACATAAGCTTTCTTAAAAAAAACGAAAAAAAAAAGTTTTTCAAACATTTTTTGCATTAGCAACATTCTTCCTCTAATCCAAAATAAAACATAGATACAGTAACATAATAGACAGCGCATTGTACAAAATACCATTGATATACTAAATAGACCTCCCATTCGAACCACAATGTTAAAAAGCTACTCTTTTGTTGTGTGGTATTAACGAATTGTAACAATAACGGTGTAGCAAGTGTGTCGGGGGTTACTATTGTGGGGTTCTGTACTCTGCAGATATAGGATAGATAGATAGAGTTCAGAGTAGCGTTTTATACGCGCGTCTTTTGCTCGTACGAGTGTTGACGCGGTTCTAAACTCGTACTTATAGTCCATGTTGACACTGACACGACACCATCGGTTCGAGCGTATACGTGCGTATACTCGCGTCCGGTTTTTTGAAGCGCGTTTTATTCAAAACTAGCTGTCCCGGCGAACTTTGTCCCGCCTTAGAATGAACTTTATTGTGTAGGAATACATTTCAAATTGACTCTACATTTTAGTAAGAAAACATTTGTATGGGAAAAAGAAAAGGTCTGTTTTAGGGCTTTCCCGGCAATTATTTGAATTTTTCTCACCGTTTAGACCTACCCTGGACTACGACAAACATTTTAAAACCAAAATCAGCTCAATCGGCCCAGCCGTTCAGGCGTGATGCCGTGACAACGGAAAACGGGTTTCATTTTTATATATATAGATTACTCTTGAAAATGCTACCTATCTACCATTTTTGACGTAAGTGTTTTTTTTTTTAACTACATGTAGGTACTAATTACCATTTTACTACCAATATAACCAAATGAAAGAAACTGCAAGAAACATAATGACACAAATGGCTTCCTTATTTAAAACCCCAACCTAAAGACCCCTAAACTAACTACCACGCCCAATTTACTGCACAAACAGACGAACAAACTTGTATTGTTACATTAATCTCTAACATAAACATTTGTCTATATAATATACATTTAATGCTCGCTATAATTTATTAACAAAAAAGAGATTTTTAAAGCTGTAAAAATAATGTTTTTGGAGGGTTATTTTATTAATAATGTTTTGTGATAAATTCAAAATGTTTTTTCTCTCATTTGATGGCCTGGCTTCTAAGACCTTTAAGCTAATCAAAATGTAAAGTCACGAAATGTGTGGCCAGGATAACTCTGCCAAAATAACCGTAAATTATTTACTTTTTAAACAATTATGGTAACACTCAAGACTTAAGCGAAGGTGGCGAAACGAGCTCGGCTCATTCAGCGAAGAATGGCAAATCTTGGAGCACAGCAGAACTGGATAGAGAGCAAGAAGGGACGCTTTTGCCCAGCAGTGGGACGTGATAGGCTTTCTGCACTTTTTTCTCGTAACGCTCAAAAATATAAGTACCTAAGTATATTTGCATTGAAATATGTTACGTTTTCCAAAATATTAGGTTAGACGCATACGAAGTCGCGGGTGGAAGATAGTAGGGCAAATAAAATTACGCCCCGTGGGAATCGAACCCACGAACCCAATGCCATACTTGAGCACTAAAGACAAAGTGTCAAGCATCAACGAAGTGTCAAAATTAATAACACGTTTCCTTGACAACTGTCAAAATAATCCAATAAAAAAGCTCTATTTATTAAGTATTTGCCATTTAATAAAAAAAAAAACTAACGAAAGGTGGCCATCAACACGACCTTACTCATTTTTTATGTTTTTATTGTGGCTTTAGCAAACTATTGAATTGACTATTGCTTCTTTTGTTGGCCATTTTGTTCACGCTATTATCACGCATTTAATATTATTGAAGATGAATATAATAGCTTCCAGAAGCCATATTGCATTGTATTTTTTATTAGATTAGGTTATGATTACGTTTTTTGTGCTTTTCGCTGCTACGCAAAAAGGCGCGTAGGTACGTTTTTGTAAAATTAATCTTTTTGTTAGAAACTTCTTTAAATTCTCAATTTCAAGATGTTTTTCTTTGAACTGGTTATTGGGCGTAAAATTGGCATTATTTGTATAGAATTGTGGGTATAATTTGTGGGATAAAATACAATCTTGAAGCTACTTTTGAGGCCACGTGTGTAGGTGATTAAATTGAAGATTAACTGGCAATACTTTAAATATGAAGATTAATTTAATCTTTCACAACCCAGAAAAAAAAAGAACAATAGAAAATCTATTGTGTCTGGGTTTATAATGGGTCAGTGGGATGTGAGAGGTTATTAGGTTTGCCAACAGAGGCCTAAATCCGCTAATTATATGACGTTTCTTTCAATGGCGAGTCGGTAATTCAATGGCGATTGGGTGTAAGTGGAGTGTCTATATAATTACAATGGCAAGAAATAAGCAATCTTGGGGCACAGGTTTACGTCGATTTTAGCGAAAGACAAAAAATAATTAATCAAGTTCTACGTGGACCTAATTACAGGCTGATACAGATTGCTTTAAAACTATGCTTTATTTAATAAAACTATGCTTAACTTAAGGTCTATCTACACAGATCTGGGCCGTGCATGGGACGTGTCCGGGCCGTGGCCCGTCAGGAGAGAAAACAATACGTCGTCATGACAACGTGTCCGGGACGTGTCAGGGAAAAAATATCATTCCATACATTTTCTATGGATTCGTTCACACACGTTGTCATGACAGCGTATTGTTGTCCCTCCTGACGGGCCACGGCACGGACACGTCCCGGATCTGTGTAGATAACCCTTTAATCTGTTGATGAACAAATAAACAAATAAGCAGTTTTCCCAAGACAAAAAAAACGAACACGACTGTATCTCCATCCTTATCACTCACCAGCTAAATACGGATGGTGGCAATGAGCCAGCAGATGCTGCAGATGCTGGTGTGTTGGTAGTGGTCTACTGGCTATTGGCTTCGCGATCGGCCACGGACTTGGCACCATTGGCTGTCTGTAATCTGTGGAAGGAAGAAATAACTTCGATTAGAAAGTTGAAGCGTGGTGGATTACCTAATCACTCTCCTTATGAGAGTAGGCTCGTGTGTCTGTATGGGAACGTTAAAAGGGCTGATAAAGGAATAGAGAAAAGAAAGTTGATAAGGCAGAGTGCATTGACATAGTTCCTATGCCGCCATGTTGGCAGCATTGATAATTTGTACTGCGAAACACAATGAGGGTAATGTGGCAGTACAAATTTTCATTGCTGCCAACATGGCGGCATAGGAACTATTCATTAATGTCATTTAAGACCTGTTTTACCACCCACAGATAAAATTTATCTGACAGATATGTTATATCTGTCTAAAACGCCATGTTTTATAAAATTGACATAGATTTATATGTCAGTTAAAGTTTATTTGTACGGGCTGTAAGAATATGAAAACGTAAAGTGCAGTTTCTCATCTCGATTGATCATTTGTCAAATTGTGTTAATCTGATGTCTATAAGCTACAATATTGCTAAATTTCATCAAAATCTGTTCAGTAGTTTTTGCGTGAAAGAGTACCAACATCCATCTATCCATCCATCCATCGGCACAAACAATGATATCTACAGGGTGTAACAGAAAGGGGGTATAAAGCCGAAACACAGCGATAGTCCTCATGAAACTGAACAACTTTCCCCAAGGAACATGGGTCGTAACTCGAAAAAAATATTTGGATCGCCAATACTTACTCGATCAGCAGATTGGACATTTAATATGGGGAGGAGAAATTTTTTTTTCGAGTTACGATTACGACCCATGTTCCTTGATGAAAGTTGTTCAGTTTTATGAGGACTATCGCTGTGTTTCGGCATTATACCCCCTTTCTGATACACCCTGTATAATATCAGCAGGATAGGCTAATATGCACCTTTACCTACATCCAAAAATCACACACCCCCGCTCAAAAGTGTAAACTTCATCCCACTTCGCCCCACTTCGCCCCACTTTACCCCTCCAGTAATTAATACACGAAAATAAACTAATTATAAAACGGCGCCTCCGCTAGCATACGTTTTGCGCCCCCCGGGGCTCTTCCGATGTAGCGCCTCTGGGGTCGCACCCTAGAGTGCGTTTATTTAAAGATGGTTGTGGTTCTTATAATTTATAATCTGTTTTCTTTAGGTTTGAGTGGATTCGATTTTGTTTAGGTATTATTTAGGCACCTACTTTACTTCACGCGTGGCACAAAAACCATTGAACAAATTTTGATGAAATTTGGCGATATTGTAGCTTATACATTATAATAACACATAGGCTATATTATTTTGATTATTATCGTCTTTCAAGATATGACGATAGATGCGTACGAAGTGAACAGCCTCTAGTATAATAAATGTCAATGTTTGTGCCGATGGATAGATGTATGTTTGTTACTCTTTCTCGGCTTACAATTATTAAACAACTTTTCCCAAGGAATACATAATAATAATGCATAATGTAGTATTAAATACCTCTACGAATTCGTAGCCATTTTGTAGCAAATTGCTACGAACGGCTACGATTTCTATACAGTTCTTATATAGGTACTTTTAATTTAGTGAACGATAGAAAAGGATATGCATGTACTCGTGATAACAAACAACTTTTATTATGGGACCAAGTTCGAAATCATTCAAAAAATTGTATTCCCATGATATGATAGTGTTAAAATATGATAGTGTTCGAAAACTGAATGATTTCGAACTTTGTCCCATAGTAAAATTTGTTTGTTAGCACGAGTACATGTATATCCTTTTCTATCGTTCACTAATTTAAAGTCACCCTGTATCCTGTTTTTGAACTACAATGTCGAGTTAGGGTCTTTTTTATAAAACATGAGGTAGACGGTGACAGGTATAAAATATCTGTCAGATAAATATTATCCGTAGATGTTGAGACAGGCCCTTTAAATCACCTGTTTGATTTTGAAAATAAAAATTCATTGAATCCTGTAGATTTTGACAACACTTAGGACGGGTCATTTTTTTTAAGTTAACGCTAGATCCGCAAGAGTGCAGTTTTCCCCAGAGAAGAACCTAGCAAGAAACTCTGTAGGGTTGCTCTTCTCAATTTAATTTTTTTTTCTTGTATAACTACATGAAACGCGTATGGAGATAAATTATAGAAGGAGAAAGAGGGAGGTTTCTAAGTAAAAATGGTTTTTTTAATTTTAAAGTTAATTTACAATAAAATATAAAAAATTACAAAGAAAAAAACAAAAACGTCAAGAACGAAAAATTGACAATTTCACAAATTTCCTTTTAAAAGTCTAAGTAGTATTTATTTACATAAAAAGTATTTATACGCCACACGCATTCTAAAAACATTAATCAAATTGATACTGAATCAATAACCAACTCTTTACCTCACGAGGGGGCAAATAATCGAATCAGAACTTTGAGCCCGCGTGCCTAGTTTAAATTAATATGGAGTCAGGCACAAAACTGTAAGATAAATGGGATAACAAAGGCTATACAATATATTACGAGGTCTGTGTTTGACAGCGGGGTGGGAAGAAATCGGCGGCGGGTGGTTGAAGGGACAGGCGGGAGAGGAGTACAAATAAATGTATTAGAAAACAACTCTTTTTCGGTAGTATTTTTACTCGGAATGAAAAATTATAAAGTTCCAATCTAAAAATCTATGTTCCAGTTTTTAATTTATTAAAGAAACAAAGAAAAAACAAATGAAATTGATTAGGCTTCACAATCGTAAAAATTACCCCCATCTGGGGGCTTAGCACGGCGTGCCGCGACAATTATCTCACGTCATGCTGTCCTTATCACATTTAAAACTATAGACAGAGACGTAAACGTGACAAACGCATGACAACGTCTTGTCACGGAGTGCATGCTAAGCTAGCTGGAGTCAAAATTGGTGGAAAAGTGCCAAGGATACTAGCAGCATTGCCACGCTGAATGGCCCGTGAAATACGTTGCACCAAAAATGACTCGACAACTCGTAATTTTTAGACGTACGAATATTAGACCCAGAACACACGACGCAACTAGTCTGCTACGTTTCAAGCTAGTTGCGTCGTGTGTGATTTTTCAAAGGAGTCTATAGCAGAAACTTCGATGCAACTCAAAAGTAACTAGCAGTTTCGGTTGCGTTGCAGTTGCGTTTCATCGTGTGTTCTGGGTCTTAGGGTTTGATTCCCACTAGAAACAACTGTGTATAGATGTACTTGTTATAAGTCTGGGTGATTGTGTGTCATTTAAATAGGTATTTATAGTAAATTATGGCATATTCTGAAGAAAAAAAAATGATATCTTAAAATAATATAGCCAATGTGTTATTCTTATGTCCAAGCTAAGTTATTGTAAAATTTCATTTAAATCTGTTCTATGGTTTTTGCGTGGTGAAGTAACAAACGTCCATCCATCCATACATTGGCACAAACATTGACATTTATTATATTATTGAGAAGGATAGAATTATATTACAAGCAAGCAATGATTTTTTATAGGTATAGATATGTTACCTTTATAGTAATTGGCGTTTTAAATCTGTGCCGAACAATGATTACAATGACATTAATGACAGCACTTCAAATCATACTCCAAATGTCTTCAGACTAACTGAGACTAGCTACAAGTTGTCTTAAATAGGTCTATTTACAATTAAATGTGCGCGCATATAACATATCTATACCTATAAAAAATCATTGACAAGCAAGTAAATCTTTACTTCACTTCACATTAGCAGAATCCACAATGGTATTTGGTATTTTAAAAAAAAACAATGTATCACCTATTTATTTTTAAGGTGTATCTACACAGATCCGGGCCGTGCCCGGGACGTGTCCGGGCCGAGGCCCGTCAGGAGGGAAAACAATACGTCGTCATGACAACCGGATACGTTTTTGTTTTTAAGTTTACATGCCGACATGTTAACGGCTGTGTAGGTGAAGATATTTATATTTTTTTATCACCTTAAGATCATCTCATACGATGCAAATAAATAGGTATTCATTCATTATTGATATTTATGTATCGTATGTTAACTATATAATATTTTTAAATAAATAAAATAATATATCTAAACTAAATAAAAATAACTTTCTAAATAACTGTTACTTTAATCCTATTGAATCTTAATATATTGGTTACATTTGGTAACAGCGATTAAATAATAGTTATAAGCAATAACTCATCCGGCCGTTAGGTTGGCAACACTTGTTTTTGAACTACGGGAAAAAGCGTTTGCTGGAGAGTGAAAAACAAAAATATTTTTTTAAAAAACAGTTTCAAGTACTCGTTTGGGTCCTTATTTCTAATTTTAATACGTATAAATAAATTAATTAATCTTTACAAAAAGCCAACCGCTCTTGAATCACACCACTCAACACAAGGCCCTCGCTTCCTCTTATTTATAATGGTGTAAGCGATTACGGTATGAAGCGATTACGTCGATAGCTTCACAAAACACTCATTACTAAACGGTTTTAAACAATTAGTGCTTGTCATATAATTGTGTTTTTGGTCACTTGGGAGTGAATGTCAGGGAAGAAAAATGCTAGGGAATATAGTTAAATAGAATAGATGTCTGCAGATGGCTAGCAAAATGGGTCAGTTTTCGATTCTTTTGCTATTTTTTCAGGTAACTTAATTTTTAAGTTTTTAAGAGATTTATTAACTTGTTTTAGGCCCAGAACACACGATGAAACGCAACTGAAAAAAAACGCAGATTCCATATAATTTGTGGGTGAACTGCTGTTGAACTGCAGATGCGAAAGCCGCCAGGGCGAATTTGAATTAACCTAACCTAACCTTTTATTAACTCTTTAGGTATCTAAACTCATTTGCACTGTACATTTTTTTGACGAATAAAGTTCTTTTATTATTATTTATTATTAACCTAACCTAATTTCTTTATAACTTAAAAATAAGTAGGTAAGTAACATAAGAGGTAATGCTGCCAGCTTGTTAGGTACTTTGCCTCGTGGGCACGCGTTGGAAGACATATTTTTCCTGTAAATATTTAATTCTATGTTTGTATTTTTTTAAATAAAGTTTTTCTCCTCAGTAACATTTAATTAGCCAAATCTACCCAAATACCAAATAAACATTTAGCGACCATAACCACAGCACCCTGCCAATCGAAATACAGACCTAAAACCCCCTAAAAGTAATTTCCAATAAACCAGACCATCCCGTCCCCTCCCAAATCAATTATTTTCACACTTTCCGCCGAAAAATTGGCGCGAAATCGTCGCGACACCCGGCGCGCAATCGTTACTCCAATAACGGTTAATTATAACGAAATAGCGGTTAATTGTAACGTTATAACGTTGTTTTTGGTCATCGATTGTTTGTTCGTTTTGGAAAAAAGGCGGGTGTTATTATTTTTTTTTTTTTTTGCTTTAATTTTCTTAGGGTGGCCGGCCGTACATGGACTGCTTCAAGCAGTTAAAACCCGACTACTTGAAGCCGGGGCCGCGCATTGAACTTTAGACATTCATTCGCTGCCGTACACACTGCTCGAGCAGTCACGTCACGACTGCTTCAATATTTTACCACGCGCGCGCGGTCGCGGCTTCAAGCAGGTTCTAAATTGCTTGAAGCAGTGTTGGGTCGTCCTAGGTTATATCTCTTTATAAATATGACGTAAATCCAAGATAAAACGACCAATGTGAAGTCGCAGGCAGCCTCCAGTATTACAATAGAATTCAGGGATTCATTCCGGTATACATATAAAAGTTAGGTACCTACTTGTAAAATATTACGATATGCTTTGATCTACACACCAAAGCCGCCAGGCTAGACCGGCGGCTTAGATAGAATAAGTTACTTTAATAAGCCCACGTTTCACCACCTTCAGATAACATTTATCTGACAGATATTTTATACCTGTCTCTGCCTATAACGTCATGTTTTATGAAATGAACATAGGTTTAAATATGTCATTTAAATTTTATCTTTAGATAGTGAAACGGCGACTAAATATTATATTTGTTGATTAAATACAATTACAAGAACACCATAACCTCAAAATCCCCAAAACATAACCTCAATGGTAACGATAAACTTACGTAAACACTAGTTAATGCACTATAAAGGTACAGGTGTTCACATTGAACAGTCGCGGCGACCGCAGACGTGTGCGGAATTTAAACTGCGGTCGCGAGTTAACAGGTAGGGATGGAAACGAGGGACATGTACGATATAAAAAAAAAAAAAAATAGAAATTTCTTTTAGAAATATGCTGTACCTTTTGTATAACTTCTCTTTTTTTCTGTATCTATGTACTTATCATCTTACAATAAACTGTTAAATAAATAAATAAATAATATACAGGGTGACTTTAAATTAGTGAACGATAGAAAAGGATATGCATGTACTCGTGATAACAAACAACTTTTACTATGGGACTAAGTTCGAAATTACAAAAAAAAAATGTTCCCCCATACTATCAGCTGGTGCATTTTGTATGGGGAGTTCAAAAACTTTTGGACGATTTCGACCTTGGTCCCATAGTAAAAGTTGTTTGTTATAACGAGAACATGCATATCCTTTTCTATCGTTCACTAATTTAAAGTCACCCTATAGAGCCTGTTTTACCATCTACAGATAAAATTTATCTAACAGATAATCCTGTAGATATCTTTTTCATAAAACAACCTTTAAGACAGACAGGTATAAAATATCTGACAGGTAAATACGAGAATAATTTTAGCTTGGAAATCAGAACATAGGCTATGATATTTTAAGATATTGTGCAAGTTTTTCAAGATATGACAATAAATGTGTACGAAGTCGCGGGCAGCCTCTAGTTTAGTATAAAATAATAGATAATTGGGTCATTCTTCAGAAAATCAAAACTCAGGATAATGACGTTTTTTGAAAAACGTGAAATGTCGTTTCGAAAAAAGTTGTCATCTTATTATGCGCACGCGTTTTTTGAAAAATGATTTTATAATTGTATATGTACACAGAATTGCCATACATCTTCGTGAAATAAAGAACTACAATACATTTTCACAGGATATATAACTAAAAATGCAAATGACGTTTAACGGTCGTCTTTCACCTTTTTGGACATTTTCTGGAGAACGGCCCAATAATTACCAACCCTACAGAATAAGGCACAACACTAGCCAGCTCCAAATAATACCTAGGTACATAATAATGTCAGGAGCAGCCAGCAAATACACTACATTTCAACAATTTCCTTTACGCGACCGAAATTGTACCGCAAATGTGAATTCATGTACCTAGAGTAGGTTACATGAGGTTTTAGTGAAGAGGTGATATGAAATTGGGTGAAGCTGGATTAAATCTTGCAGACGTAGGCGCGTTTGCGGAGCGTACGCGTTTTTTTCCGCTACCAAAACGCGCGCGTTTTGACATATTACAGATAGGAGCGGAGTAGTAGCAGGAAAGGGCGATGATACGCATCATAGCAAAATATTGTGGTTTTTTTTCAATGATTTTGCGTAAACTAGTAATAAAAACTAGCCATATTTAGACTTTATTACTGAATATTAAGTATGACTATTTTTATTTGCGTCAAAGGCACGTTGATATTAGATTTTAGTTATTTCTTTAAAAAATCTAAATATGTATGAATTTAAGGAAGTTCAGACTAAATTACAGCATACCTATGCTGGGTATAGGTACACATAGAAGAACATTTTATATTCTACAGATCAACACTCTTAATAAAAAAAACCTTATTTGCCATCATCGCCATGTAAAAGAAATCACTGAAATAAATCGCCACTCACCCAAATCTATGGCAATTTCGCGCGGAAAAATGGCCGAACGGCAGTAATATAAACTTTTTATATTCTAACCTCTTCGCGTAACTCGATAGAAATACGAACAGAGGGATCGAACACGATTGGTTTAGGGATGGGATAAAGCTCAACTGCATAAAAGAATCTATATCGATAAAATAATCGTAACAAAGATGACAAAGAAAATCGGAAAGGCTGATTAAAGGTCTATCTACACAGATCCGGGCCGTGCCCGGGACGTGTCCGGGACGTGCCCGGGACGTGCCCGGGACGTGTCCGGGACGTGACCTGTCAGGAGGGAAAACAATAAGTCGTCATGACAACGTGTTTTGAACGAATCCATAGAAAATGTATGGAATGATATTTTTTCCCTGACACATCCCAGACACGCCCCGGATCTGTGTAGATTGTCCTTTAATTAAGAGAGATACTGGGAAATTCTATGTGATGTGATGCCAATAGATTTTGATTTGTGATTTTTTTACTACATATTACAATTTTAATTATTTTAAGTCGTTATAGAGAAAATTTGACATTTGGGAAACTGGTTACTTTGCTTTATATCTTCTAGACATAAATGAAAAAGTTGCGATTACAATATTTGGTTAACTTTTCCAACATATTTTACAGACTTTTGATAATCACATAACAAGCAAAAACAGCTAACCTCGAAATGCGAAATCTTTTTAAAATTCTATATGTACACTTTAAGATATTTTTTTTAACCTGTAACATCCCATTGCTAGACAAAGGTCTTCCAAATCCTTCCAGCTTTGCTCACACAGGCAACTTCTGACCAGTTTGCAAAGCATTGAAAATAAAATCGATAAAACAAAACCCCGATATTCAAACATCCCAGCACTACAAGCAATTCGGTTGGCGCGAACGGTCCCGAACGATCTCAATATGGCGCCCCTTGACATGTTAATATGAAAATATCAGAATTTCGCTCGCAAATGCATAATTTTATAACTCCGCACTCGTTCTTATATTCTTTCCCGTACGTGCTGTACATTTTTATTCGATATTCTTTCGTTTCTAGCTCGTCTTGTATAAGACAACTTTTTGAAAAAAAAATTGAAACAAAATGTTTCAAACTAGTTGCGTCGTTTGTGGTTTTCTAAGGAAGTCTATAGCAGAAACTGCGATGCAACTCAAAAGTAACTAGCAGTTTCAGTTGCGGTGCAGTTGCGTTTCACCGTGTGTTTTGGCGCTTAAAACTACATGCTTTCTGCGACATCGTACGCATTTATTGTCATATCTTGGAAAATAATCATGATATCTCAAAATAATGTAGCCAATGTGTTATTCTGATGTATAAGCTACAATATTACCAAGTTTCATCAAAATCTGTTCAGTAGTTTTTGCGTGAAAGAGTTACAAACATCCATCCGTCGACGCAAACATTGACATTTTAATATTTGTAGGAAGTAGGTATGATGTGTAAAACGGCGATTAAGAATGCACATCGGCAATCATCGTATTTCCGAATACAAACGAATGCTAATTTCCATGTACTTCAATTATTAGATTAATCGTTCATCAGAATTTGAATTTAGAATTTACTTTATTGTAGCACTCTCTCGCATTTGAACCGCGACTGACAAAACAAACGTCATGGTGTGTGCGACACAGATATCGCTATACGAAGTCGGAATTAGCCGATTGCCTCTGTCAAGTAGGTACTTATTTATATACTGCTTATCTTAGCTCCCGGTCTTAAGTTATTTCTTAAAAGTTATACCTACATATTGATTCCGCCTCTTTTTCACATCGATAGAAAGAGACCACCCCCTTTCTCACCTACAGTGCTACTAGGATCTTTTGGCACGTGGCGGAAATCGGAACTAACGATATCATCTTGTAAATTGTCATTATTTTGAGTTATTTATTCACCACCCACGCCCTCCTGACAATGTCACTCAAGTGCCAATAGATCTTTGTAGCACTGTATTTTCTTTTCTTTGAAATCTTATCTTTTTCTTATCTTTTTTTTTCTTATCTTTTTCTTATCTTTTTTTTTTCTTATCTTTTTCTTATCTTTGAAACTCTTTCGATAATTTTCATGTTCTATTGAATTTTATTTTAAAATGTTAATGAAAATACAGTGTTATGTGTTTATGGTTAAAAATCACGCTTAATAGTGTTTTTTATGTGTATAGCTAGGTAACTATGTTTTTTGCATGTTCTGCCATTGCCGTAAACGACAGGAATCCAAAAATAGTTATCGGATATTTAAAAAAGGAACAAGATTTTATTCTAAACATTTACCCCTTAATACAAAATGAGAAAACGAGTTTTAACGATAGTTCTAGGACCTAATGTAATTTTTTAATGTTTCGGCTATAGACAAAACCTCAAAAAATGACATTAGTCCTAGAAAGACTTTTAAAAATAGTTTTGTAATAAGGTTAGACTAAATTTTTTCTCGAAATAATCAAATCTAGTCTAGTAGCGCACCAGACGACGCAGTGTGGTGCGGCCTCCAACAAGGTGGACTGACGACTTGGTTAAAGTCGCTGGAAACCGTTGGATGTGAGCAGCGCAAGACCGGTCGTTGTGGAGATCCTTGGGGGAGGCTTTCGTCCAGTAGTGGACGTCCATAAGCTGACATGATGATGATGATGATGATGATGAATCAAATCTAGTGATGTCTACCCCAAAAAATATATCACGGAAAAAACCCGTAACTTTTTCAACGCGCTATTAATAACGTTATTGGCTATAACGATTTCCTCGCTACATCTTAATTTACTGAAAGTCACAGCATGGCCGCGCTGACTTTTTCAATAAAAGCGGTAACATCTGGCCCAACACTTAAGGCCGGGGGTGCGAGGGAGAGAGCAAAATACAACAATCAACTAGCTAGAACGAGATAAAACAGTGGGCGGCTAAGAACGAAATTAATATGTCCTTTTCTTAGCATTTTCGTTTCGCTTTATTATTTTATTATTGATGTAGATGTGCTGTTGTTATATTTTTTGTGTCTTGGTATTTAGGTTCATATTAGGAGTAATTAGATGAAGATATAAAATTGTTATGAAATTTCTGGGTGTATTGAGCGTTAAAACTAGTTCTTTAGTACCTATAAAGTAGTTATGGCACAGATGTAATGAAAATAAAAAAAATAAAATTGTTGTATAGGGTCAATAGGAGTATAGTTTTTCAGCTGTCGTCTGTCGTCGCGAAAAGTTTTTAAGCTAGGTAGGTACCTACCTACTTAATTGTAAAACTTTATTTGAAAAGAGCAACCTCACAGAGTTTCTTGCTAGGTTCTTCTCTCGGGGAAACTGCACCTTGCAAATCTAGCGCTAGCTTTAAAAAAATACCTATATAATAATGTAACGGTTTCAAGAGCATTTTTTGTGCCTATGAAATAAATATATTTGTGACTTTGATATTTTTTCAAATGTAAATTCCAGTTCTTTCTACATAAGTAGGTATATTTTTCTGACTTAATAATTACTCTGCCAAGGAACAAGAATTTAAAAAATAATTAAAAAGGTAGGTAGGTAAGAAACTTATTGTTTTTGCGAATTGCCAAAACTAGTGATGTGCCTACCACCGAAATGATTTCCCGGAAAAAACTTCAAATGTAAAAAAAATACTCCCTCTTTTTTAATTTAAAGGAAGCGACGGATGAAATTATCCGGCGCCCCGGGGCTCTCTTTTACAGATTTGAGCGTTCAATTTTATAAAATTAATCATTTTTCACCTTTTATAATCATTTATTCTATAACGCCTTTTCTTTTACAAGACCTTTTTAATAAGGTTTAAAAAGGCGAAAGTAGAGTATATTTTTAACCGACTGCGCCAGAAGGAGGGTTATGTTTTTCAAGAGTATATTCGTATGTATAATTCTTTGTCACGCTCTACAGCCTAAACGACTTGATGGATTTTAGCTTGAGAGATGTCGTTAGATTCGTATTTACTGTGAGAGTAACACTAGGTAGGTACATCAAAATAAAAAAAATGTACTTCTTATTTAAACACAGTCGGGTTTTTTTAAGCAAAAAGGTTAGGTTTTTAACCACGATATTTGTATGTATGCTGCTGAACTTCTAAATCCTACTTAAATTACAAAAATCAACGTTTGTGCCTATAGGATAGATGTGAAGATTTTTCTTACTCTTTCACGCAAAAACACTGAACAGATTTTAATGAAACTTGGCAATATTGTAGCTTGCACATCAGAAGTATAGCTTAATCTGTTGGATTAAGCTTTATTATTTTAACACCTCTCTCCCACATCGAGGTAGACAGAGACTTCCCTCCACTTTGCTACGATACAAACATACCTCTTTCACTTCGTACACATTCATCAGTCGCCTCGTACATGCACGTCGGTTTAGGATACTCTTGATAGTTTAAGTTAGTAGTTAACTAAGTAAACAGAACACGTTATGTAGCAAGTTGTCAAGTCAGTTGACATACTCGACACTTACACATCTGTGTGTGATTAAACACTGCATAATTCAGCTAACAGTGCTACAAGGATCTTTTGGCACGTGGCGGAAATCGAAACTAACGATATCATCTTGTAAATTGTCATTATTTTGAGTTATTTATTCACAACCCACGCCCTCCTGATAATGTCACTCAAGTGCCAATAGATCCTTGTAACACTGTAACAATTCAACCCGTTTCATTTTTTTTATTGTTCTTAAAACAGGCAAGGGTCTAACACCGTACAGCCTAGTCTTCAATAAACCGCTTCTTTAAAATCACTATTAAAAATCAAAACTGTATCCCGACAAATCAATGTCGGCAGTAAGAAAATTATGACGTTGAGTTGAGGCGTTCATTTAATAAGTTAGGTAAGATTTTCCTAGTGATTTTTTCATAAGAATTATTTGCCCTCGCGTACTACTTAAATACTATTTTTGTAAGGCAAAACAAACCCGTCGGTCACGCCCAAGTTAATAAAAAATTGAAAAAGCAACCCAACAGAGTTTCTTGCTAGATTCTTCTCTGTGGAAAACTGCTACCTTGCGAATCTAACGTTAGCTTAAAATATGTGCCTATATTAACAACATGTTCAAGTGCATCAATTAGCCGATGAAATAACGATAATTAATTGACTTTGACTTTTAGATGAGAAATTCCCCTTATTTATTAATTCCCGACTTTCTTTTCTTTCGTGTTATTTTTGGGTAACATCACTATTTTCTCAGATTCCGTCGGCGGGTTTCTTAAATACTTTTTGTGAAGAAAAAATAAGTTAAACACAGAAACAATACTCTGCAATCTTTGAATGAGATACTAGAGGCTGCCCGCGACTTTGTGCGCGTTTATCGTCATATCTTGGAAAAAACAGAAAATACCTATCTGCAAATGATGTAGCCATATGTTAACATACAGAAAACACCATTCATTCGGCAGTCGGCACAATCTGCCGGCAATCAGTTGATGAATGGATGTGAGGACGTTTAGTTTACCCTTTCTCGCAATAACTACTGAACAGATTTTGATGAAACTTGGTACTATAAGTACATTAGAATAACGCATAGGCCATATTATTTCGAGACATCATTTTTTTAAAGACTTTGCGGGCAGCTTCTAGTAAGTACATAATAATGTAACTTACCATTTACACTGCTATTCTTGACAGCATCATCTCTGTCTCCCAAGATAGCACTAACGCTGAACTTTAGCAACGGCTTCTTCGGTTCGCTATACTCTTCACAACTCCTGACTAAATCCTCCGTGAATGGCTTCTCTTTGCCCAAATCTCCTTCGTCACCAGAATTCTCCTGATAATTGAGATTAAACCTCTTTTCTAATTCCTCTAAGCGACGTATACCGGAATTTTTGCACGCAAATGGCGGACAATCGAACGCGCCACAAGAAGAACATCGTCTATTCAAATTCGGAATGTTTAGAACTTCTTTTTCTGCATCGTTTCTATAGTAATCATTGTAATAAACCTCATTTTTGACTTGATACGATTCGTCGTTGCTTTTTGAATCTTCATCGTTTTCTAGCTTAGTTTCGTTTTGCATTTCTTCGTTTCTCTCATCTTCGTGTTCGGCCATTTTCGTGTCTTCGTTTTCCGGAGTATTTTCGCGGGAACGATCGAAATTCTGTCGTTGCATCACGTAGTTTTCGATCTGCTGATTCAAATACTGATTGTGAAAATTAACAGTTTTCTGCTGATGCAAAATGTTGTCGACTAAAAACGGCGACGTCATATTAATACCAGGCTTATTATAGCAAAGGTTTTGTATAGTTTTCAACATAATGTTGTGGTCCAGATTTTTCACGAATTTCAAAGGTCCATGTTTCAAATTTTCCGTTGGGTACATCATACATTCGTTGTTTACACCAAATTAATTTATTTTTAAAAAAAACTATCGAGTACTTTTATAGATAACAACACAACACTAAAACAAAGAAATTAAAAAGTAAAATGTCAATGTCGTTCCGCGTAACATGGCGGGCGAATAAAGCTTAGACACATGTTATTCGACAAACGGCTAACAAACGACTGATTTTATTAAAGGGGGTTGGTTCGCAAAAGGGGCGTTTCTATCGGGGAGGCTAGCACCCTTAGCTTTTGTGTTACCGTCCAATATAACTAGAACTCCCCTTCCCGTTTCTTTCTGCAAATCTCTGAACAAAACGGAATATTGTTACCAAATTCGAAAGTCTATTTAAATTGGTCGACAATGCTCTTACAAAATTAACAATACATTTCAACTCACTCGTATTTGGAAACGTTAAGCTTCATTTTTGATTGTATTTATGTGGAATTAATTTGGTAAAAGGTAAGATAATACTATTTTATGTGTGCGTTACCTTTTGTACCGGTTGGAAGGTAAAATGTCGTAAGTACAATAATAAAGTTTTTGATTTCTTGTTGCCTTTTGCAATACGTTTTGAGGTTAATAGAATAGTCGAATGGAATATTTATATATGTCAATGTTTGTGCCGATGGATGTAAGTTAAGATGTTTGTTACTCTATCACGCAATAACTACTGAACAGATTTTGATGTACATATGTACTAGTGGCTGCCCGCGACTTCGTACGCGTTTATCGTCATATCTTGAAAAAAAAACATTATATCTTTAAAATTTTATAGCACATGTGTTATTCTGACGTATAAGTGACGTATATTGCCAAATTTCATCAAAATCTGTTCAATAGTTTAATATATGATTACTTAATTATCTTGGTTTTTGTTTCTTTATCCATACTTATATAGGTAATCTAATTTTAGGATAAAAATTCAAAAGATGCCTACTTACATTAAAAACGTATTTATAGTCATAGAATATTATTTCCTGTCGTAGCATTATGCTACGCCGCGTAGCAAAGTGCTACGATATGGCTACGCTACGACATTACTTATTTATCAAATTGACAATCTATTTAATTATTAACCAGTTATTAGACAGTTGTTAGAATTAACAGAGCGTTAACTTTAATGACCTTTACTACAACGGACTTGAACGGACTGTATTTGTGCAGTTTTTAATCCTAAGGGCCCGTTTCAATAAAACAGATATTATATACCTGTCTCTGTCTAAAACGTCATGTTTTATGAAATAGACATAGGTTTATCTGTCAGTTAAATTTTATCTGTAGGTTTTGAAACAGGCTGTAAGTATTCTAATATTTTTTGAAAATGTCAATGTTTGTGTGTGCTGATAGATGAGAGGATGTTTGTTACTCTTTCTCGCAAAAACCACTGAACAGATTTTGATGGAACTTTACAATATTGTGGCTTTCACTTCACATTAACGCATTTGCTATATTATTTTAAGATATTGTGTTATCTTTATTATATTTGACGATAATCGCTAGCAAAGTCGCGGGATACTACTAGTATACAAAGAAAATGTACGCAACAAGAAAATGTTTAATTTAGACATAAAACATTCTTCCATACCACGGACATAACAAAATGGCATTTAATTTTAATAACCTAATCTTTTTATTTAAAAAACCCGACTGCGTTTTAAAATGGCAATTTTTTTTTCATTTTCATGTACCCAGTGTTGTTCTCACTGTAAATACGAATCAAACGACACCTCTCAAGCTAAAATCCATCAAGCTGTTTAGGCTGTAGAGCGTGTCAAAGAATTATACATACAAACATACATACTCCATACATATGTTACGGGCAATGTGATTGATAATAAGCGGGCAATAAAAAATACATCATACAAACATACTCCCAAAAAACATAACCCTCCTTCTTTCGCAGTCGGGTAAAAATCATTACTCCCAAAAATCGACCACTCACTTCGCTGTCTAAAACAGAACTGGGCATTACAAGCAAGAAAATGAAGGTATACGTAGAAAATTCTAAGAAAAATTCATTCGAAAACAGGCCACGCCCCTTTGCGTTATTGGCTGTTACATATTTACTAAAAGATCCCATCTACATTGAATAAAACATTCTAATTTATATTCTAGAGTATTACAATAAAGTTGATTTTCAAATGAGAATGTTAAGGTTGCGTTCGTAAACAAAGGATATAAGATTTTTGTTTTTTTTTTTTAAATATTGATGCGGAAATAAGGCAATGGACTTATGATGATATGAATTTATTATTCTCCTGCTGTTTTTGACTTCTTTCGTTTGGTGTGTTGAAAATAATCGATTTTGTGACGGTAGCGTGGTTTTCATGTAGCTATTATAAAAACTAGAGATGCGCCGAATATTCGTTTACTATTCGGTATTCGGCATATTCGGCACCTCAACCGAATATTCGTATTCGGCCGAATATTCGGTTCATTTATTCGTTTATTTTGTTTAGTAATAATTTGCTTGATAAAACAAGATATTAACCTCATATTCAATTATTTTAAACCAAGGAGCATTCAATCTTATATCCTCATTTTCACATCTAGGTATTACAAGAGCTATTAGGAGATGATAAAATAAAGATAAGTTAATAAGTGTCTTTTAAAGATAGAATTTAGAAACCTAGACATTCTGCTCTATTTAATGAAAGTAAAAGGCGCTTTTCTTTATAAACTTTAAGTATTTGTTGTATTGTATCTAAATTAGTGTGAAAGAACAACCGAATACTTAGTTCGGCCGAACTATTCGGTTCGGTTGAGTTTCAAACCGAATAGTATTCGTTATTCGTTATTCAGCAAAACCCATATTCGGCGCATCTCTAATAAAAACGTATTTGCTTATATTTTTTTTTATAAGCCTAATGTGTCCCACTGCTGGGCAAAGGCCTCCCCCGCATTCTTCCATGCCTCCCTATCTCCGGCAACCCCTTACAGTTAGTACTTCAAAATATTTAAGATTAAGCATAATACTTACTAGAAAAAACCGGCCAAGTGCGAGTCGGACTTGCGCAGGAAGGGTTCCGTACCATTCACTATTAATATCGAGCAAAAATGCAAAAAAAAACACGTTTTGTTGTATGGGAGCCCCTCTTAATTATTGTTATTATTATTCTGTTTTTAGTATTTGTTGTTATAGCGGCAATGGTAATACATTATTTGTGAAATTTTTTTTATACTCTCTAGCTATAACGGTTTATGAGATACAGCCTGGTGACAGTCGAACGAATACATAGCCGAGCCACAAATATCTAAATTTAGTTATCTGTACCTATAATTATAAATTTATAGTTACTAACGTAAGCCAAGCCTTAGTAGTAGGGTCCCGTTTTCACCCTTTGGGTACGCAACCCTAAAAAAAAGATCTTTTCATAAAGCTGCGTAGAGAAACATGAGTAAGACAAAGGTATTTTTCTAATGCCCATTTAGGCATTTTGTATGAAGAGTTAAAAAAAACATGCTTTACGTGTCTACTCAACTACTTACCAACTCGTAATGCACATGTGATGTGTAATGTATAAAGTAATAGGCATGATCACAAAAAATTTTTTTAGTCCATCACATAGATTATTTTAAAATATTCGACACGTATTTTTTCTTTTTTCTCTTAAACTAAAAATGACAAAGATACACTGGGTTAAAGTTGCTCATGACATCACGCCTTAGTACGATTTTTACGCAGGAGTGACGTCAATACCTACCCCCCACTCCGTAACTTTGATGCTCTGTATCTTTGTATTTATTTATGTATTTGATCAGGTAAAAAACGTGTTTCAAATATTTTTTAATACTTAGCCTAAAAGACGGACTAATTATTTTTTGAATTTTCGAATGTAGTCATCATCCCCATTGATAACCTATCAGCAATAATAAAAAAAAGATTTTCTAATAGTTCTTTCTATCAATTAGATTAAATTAACTACAGTAGAAAAGCTACCCTTTTCAACGTGACGTATTTGGTCCCTCGCCCCCTTATTTAAATCTCGTTTTGATACAATTAGCGATCCGATATGCCCCGTTGGTAGCCGTCATAATAAACTTTCTTAAATGCTGGTCGTGGGTTTGAGTCCCGCTAGAGACAAGTATTGCTGTGATGTACAGACATTTTTGTCTTAGGTAAGTCTGGGTGTTTGTGTGTATGTATGTAAGTAAGTTTAATCATAAAATTTCAGATTCCTACCTAATATGTTGTTATTGTTGTTAGCCCATATATGTCCCCACCGAGGGGCACGAGCCTACTCTCATACAGAGAGTGATTTACGTAACGTTAAAATAATAGTAAAAAGAAGTTTTCACTTTTTGTTACAATAACGATAGAGGCTGCCCGCGACTTCGTACGTAGAATTTAAAAAAATATAGCCTATGTGTTATTCTGACGTATAAGCTACAATATTACTAAGTTTCATCAAAATCTGTAGTTTTTACTTAAAAGAGTAACAAACATCCACCCATCCATCGGCACAAACTTTGATATTTATAATATTATTACGATTAGGACCAAATTAACAAGAAATCTTCTAAAACTAAGGATCATTGTAAAAAAAAACATCATATCAAAGAAAAAAAAATACTAAACATAAATATTAAATTAAAAAGGAGTGCGATTTATGAACGCGTGCGTTTGACAGTTGACACAGATTTTGGCGGCAAACGCACGTGACGCCATCTTTTGTTTAATTCGTCTCGCTCCCCTTTAGCTACGGAGATTCTATTTTGTCATAATTATATTTATCGCCGTATTTTATTGCTTGATATTTAATACGAAATTATTGCAGATTTTATGCTACGGTTTTTAATTTTATTCAAATGTGTCACGGTGGATTTTTGGTTTAGAGATTTTTAAATGGTTTTTGTTTTGGTTACACCATTTTTATCTGGGTATGTAATATCTATTAGGTACATAACTATTATTTGTGTGATACTAACGTTTTTTACAACGTCCTAACTAGTGTTATTATAGAGCAGGGGTAGCAATGTTTCTTTTATATGAAAAGTAAGATTGCTACCCTAAAACAACGTGCATGTCTATGAGGCGACTGATGAATGTGTATGAAGTGAAACAAAAAAAAAAAAAAAGGTATGTTTGTATCGTAGCAAGTGGAGGGAAGTCTCTGTCTACCTGGATGGGAGAGAGGCGAGACAGATATATGTGTACCAAAGTATGTAATTATGTAGTAAATAAGAAATCGCCGACTTGACTACAAAATCGGTAGGGAGGTATTTTTTTTTGCTATTCTAAATAAAAACTCAAATTAATGATTTGACAGACGTAGTTCTAGACCGGAAGAGATGAAGGATGAAGAGAATAGCCATTGCCCTGCTGTGGGAAAAGAGCTAGTTAACATCCGCATTTGCGAAGAAATATAATTCTAAACAGCGCCATCTATTGTCAAGTAGCAAAGTCAATAACTACTGCCATCTGGCGACGAGTAGAAATACTAAGCTTCTTTGTTCACAATTCCCGTGCTAGATGGCGGTTTTAGCAAATTTTATGTTTCCCACAGAAAGTGTTTTACGACTATAATGTTTCCATTCGAAGAAGCGTTTTGCAGGCAGGGATATTTTAAGCAAATTCCTAGCTAAAACAATTCTATTGGTATCTATCTAATTTCGTACGCATGGATTCAAATCCAATACCCGATTATTTATTGCAGCGTAGTTTTCATTGATCAGCTTGCAGCTTACAGCCACATTGCAATTCAAGCTTTAGAGCCGGCGCACACCTTACGGAGCATAGCGCAGGGCATTTTTGATTGTCATATTATTATCGACATTGTTCTCATTAGAATACTAATCAAAATTAGTTAACACAACAAATGAGCATCGAAGCGATTACATACGAATATTGTGTCAACTGCGCTCCGTCAGGTGCGCGCCGGCTCTTAAACGTATGGGAGAAAATTTTCTTTAATGCTGGTACTAAATTCTAAGTTATCATATAAAGTAAAGTAAAGTAAATATCATCATAATCAGCCTATTGCAGTCCACTGCTGGACATAGGCCTCTCCTACACGCCACTGTGATCTATCTTCGGCTGCTCGCATCTAGCTCCTGCCAGCCATCTTTCGCAAATCATCTCTCCCTCCACCTATCCCTCCTACTCCAACTGTACAGCATCAATGAGAGAAAGAAAACCACAAATATATTGAAACAAGCGTTTATTTTATACAATATTTAACTTGTTGGCATACAGATTACTGCTAACATTCAAACCCTACTTTGGTCAGACACCGACACATGCAATACAAATGCTATACATTATTTAGGTATATAAGGCCGTGGCCCCAGTAGGCAAACTGTTAGCGGTTGACTAGGTTGCGGCGTATCGATTTAGTACGCCCTTCCATATATTTGAAATGGAGTGTCCACAGTCAGCTAGTTTTCGCTCACTGTACGCAGTTTGCAGCGTTACGCGCGCTGACTATCTCAGACAGCGGCCGACTCCCACCAAAACCGGTGATTTCATTGATTTAGAGTTTGCAGCTAACTATTTCAGTTCGCCACAAATTAGCGGCTTACTAGTCAGCCGCTAACAGTTTGCCTACTGGGGCCACGGCCTAATTGTTTCGAAAGTATTCATTTTTATGAAAAAAGAAACCATAATAACCGATTTTGAAAAGAATATATTATTTAATTCGAAGAATGTCATTTTATTTATAAAAAAAAAAAAAAAAATTTAATGCTATCTGTTTATGGTATTATTGGGCCCATTTCACCATTCAGACAAAATTAATCTGACAGATAGGTAATTTATGAAATAGACATAGGGGTATCTGTCAGATAAATTTTATCTGTTAGTGATGAAACGGGATTATGTATTTATTTTCCTTTACACACTGAATTACATTACCTAATCACGTAATAGACCTAATAAAAAAAAACGCGCGTCCTTTTTCATAAAAAAAAAAATACTTCCGACAAAAAAAAGAATTATCAAATGAGATCGTATACCTAAAATTAATCAAACAAAAGACAATCCACCTTGTAGATTTGTCATTTTATAAATTAACTTAGCTATTTATTAATTAACCTTTATTTATAGAAATATTTAATTTTAAGTGCCCGTTCCAACATCTACAGAAAAAATTTATCTAACAGATAAACCTATTTCCATTTCATAAAATATGACGTTTTAGACAGAGACAGGTATAAAATATCTGTCAGATAAATTTTATCTTTAGATGGTTAGACAAGCCCTTAATGTTTTCAAATGAACTTATAGTATTGAAAATAACACATTTAAGCTGGAGACAGACTTGTCTTACGTATGCCACGTATGCAACGCATTACGACATCTGTATACAAATATTATGATTTGAATTCAGTTAGAGCCAAAACACACGATGAAACGCAACTGCAACGCAACTGAAACTGCTAGTGACTTTTGAGTTGCATCCAAGTTTCTGCTATAGACTTTCTTAGAAAACAACACACGACGTAACTGGTTTGAAACGTTTCGTTTCAGTTGCATCGTGTGTGGTTTTCTAAAGGAGTCTATTGTGTGTTCTGGGTCTTAGTTACAAAATAACCCTAAATTTATTAAAAATGCTTTGTGTTAAATTGCAATATATGATTATAAAAGACTTAAATACAGGGTGTAACAGAAAGGGGGTATAAAGCCGGAACACAGAGATAGTCCTCATGAAACTGAACAACTTTCCACAAGGAACATGGGTCGTAACTCGAAAAAATTTTTTGGATCGCCCATATTTACTCGATCAGCTGATCGGACATTTTGTATGGGGAGACGAAATTTTTTTTTCGAGTTACGACCCATGTTCCTTGAGGAAAGTTGTTGAGTTTCATGAGGACTATCGCTGTGTTTCGGCTTGATACCCCCTTTCTGTTACACCCAGACCTAAATATAAGAACTTATTAATTATAATATAATATTTCGTCTTTACACCTAGCTATACAAAATGATTATTTCTTTTATATAAATACTACATACATTTTTCTTTATTTAACATACTACTTTAATTCCTAGTTACATAATACAATATTAAATTTAATCATGAATTAAACATCATGCCGTCTTAGAGCCAGCGCACACCTGACGGAACGCAGCGCAGAGCATTTTTGATTGTCATATTAGCGTGGTGGATTACAGCCTAATCATTCTCTGTATGAGAGTAGGCTCGTGCCCCTCTGTGGGGATATTATATGGGCTGATAACAACTGATAAAAAAATAATATTCAAAATCAGTTGACACAACATTCGTATCCGCTTCGATACTTCGATGCTCATTTGTTGTATTAACAGATTTAGAATATTATTCTAATGAGAACAATCTCGATAATAATATGACAATCAAAAATGCTCTGCGCTGCGCCCTGTCAGGTGTGCGGCCGCCCTTAGTCTATACAGACTGACTTTTAATTAGTGAACGATAGAAAACCATCGCTATCAATCCTACACCACTGGACATTGGCGAAATCAAAGAAGGACCGCCATATTACCAAGAATTGATTGATTGAAAACGATATGCATGTACTCGTGACAACAAAAAACTTTTACTATGGGACCAAGTTCGAAATCATTTAAAAATGTTCGAACTCTTTATACAAAATACACCAACTGATAATTTTCAATGTATGGGGGACCTTTTTTTATTTTAAACTTGGTCCCATAGTAAAAGTTGTTTGTTATCACGAGTACATGCATATCCTTTTCTATCGTTCACTAATTAAGTCACCCTATATGTTTAATGGGCATTAGTTCAATGATAGTTTATCCAACAATTTATAGAGGCACAAAGCAAAACTAAAAATAACATTTTAGTATTAGAAAAAAAAAACAGCTAACCCATACTAAAGTACGAAAATAGTTTTCATACAAAAAACTTTTAATTTTATAAAAAAACTAAGATTGTATGAAAATATTTCATACAAAAGAATTTTCCACTGACTATATTTAATTTAGCAATTTGAAAATGAAAAATTTACCCGACTGCGCCAGAAGGAGGGTTATGTTTCTCGAGGATTTTTATATATGTATGTATGTATAATTCTTTGACACGCTCTACACTCTACAGCCTAAACGGCTTGACAGATTTTAACTTGAGAGGTGTCGTTAGATTCGTATTTACAGTGAGTGACATTGGGTACATCAAAATAAAAAAATAGTATTTTTTAAACGCAGTCGGGTTTTCTAAATAAAAAGGGTTAAGTTATTTTCTATCTAGTTATTTTAGAATTACTGTTTTACCTCAATTTTATTTTACATACTAAAAAGCTGCCTTAATTAAAACCTATACATATAATATTATGATACACAACTTCTGTCATATCTGGGCCTTTATCTTGACCAAGCGCCCGTTTCACCGCCTATAGATAAAATTTAACTGACAGATAAACCTATGTCTATTTCACAAAATATGACGTTTTAGATACACAGGTAAAAATATCTGTCAGATAAAATTTAACTGACAGATAAACCTGTCTATTTCACAAAACATGACGATTTAGATAAAGACAGGTATAAAATATCTGTCAGATAAAATTTAACTGACAGATAAACCTATGTCTATTTCACAAAACATGATGTTTTAGATAGAGACAGGTATAAAATATCTGTCAGATAAAATTTAACTGACAGATAAACCTGTCTATTTCACAAAACATGACGATTTAGATAGACAGGTATAAAATATCTGTCAGATAAAATTATACTGACAGATAAACCGATGTCTATTTCACAAAACATGATGTTTTAGACAGACTGGTATAAAATATCTGTCAGATATTTTTTATCTGTAGATTGTGAAACAGGCGTTAGATTACCTATTTTACCTATTACTTAAGGGAAGTGGTCTCTGCCTACCTTGATAGGAGAGAGGCGTGACGGATATGTATGTATGTAAATAAGTCATTAGTCTTTCTAGGCTATTCATCTTGGAAAAGCCTAGGAGAACATACCGAGATCAAATCAGGGACATAAGACTACCCTAAACCGACGTGCATGTATGAAGCGACTGATGAGAGTGGATGAAGCGAAAGAGGTGTGTTTGTTTTGTATTGTAGCAAGTGGAGGGAAGGTCTCTACCTCGATGGGAGAGAGGCGTGACAAATATGTATGTATGTATAACAAAAATCGTGTATCGACCCTAAAATTAACATTCCAAGAAATATCACATAAAAAAATAATTAATTGGAAGAATTATTAGGACACTTTAAATTTTAATTTAAACTGCTGTAATGCGTTTTAGGTAATTTACCCGACTGCGCCAGGTAGGAGGGTTATGTTTTTCGAGAGTATGTATGTATGTATAATTCTTCGGCTCTACAGCCTAAACGGCTTGATAGATTTTAGCTTGAGAGGTGTCGTTAGATTCGTATTTACTGTGGGAGTGACACTGGGTACATCAAAATTAAAAAAAAATGCGTTTTTTGAAACGCAGTCGGGTTTTTTTTTATAAAAGGGTTAGGTTAGGTTATTTTTGTATTTTGATGCATGTAACTTGTTATGTTCAATTTTACTTAAAATGCAGTACAATAGTTCATATCAAAGTAATTATTATCTATTTAATCATTAGTTTATTACATTTTTAATTATTATTTTTATACACTTAAATTCGTTTATATTAGAGCACAAATGATCACATATAATTGGTATGTACAGTGATTTTTGAAGTGGTATAAAAACAACTTTTATCATGGTACCTGCGACCCAAGTCTGCTCATTTAAAATAGCTTCAGTTGTATGTCGGCAGATTGGCAATGAAGCATTTTTTGACACATTTGGTATTCTGCTAAACAATGGCATACAGATCTACCAAGTTATCTGTGAACCGGCCGTTATTGTAACTACGGCCACTAATACGGAGATGTCAAATTCCAGAACTGCTGCGATTGGTAATACAATTTTGTATTACTGCTAGCGCCGCCGTTCAGTTCACAGATAACTTGGTAGATATGTAACATAATTTAATTGAAACTTTTTTAGATGTGGGTCCACAATAAATGTCGTTTAAAAAAACCACTTCTCATCCTGTTTACATTTTCATCAAAGGCACTTTAACTTTCTATTTACTTAAAAAGAAGTTTTTTAACCTTACATTCTTTTTAAACATATTCCTTCTGTAAGTGTGTCTACGAAAAGCATATTTAGAAAAAAAAATACTTAACTGACAAAAAAGTTTTTTTTTGTGATTTCTATCCACGGTTCCTATTTTTTTTTTAATCGACGCCATTTTGAAAAGAAACTTGTTAAGTAATGTCATGACATACATGACATGACATATTCTAATGACAACTTCAAATATTACCTTCCTAAGAAGGAAAAGGTAGACAACATCGCGAGGAAACCTGCATATATAATTATCAGCTCTTTTAACGCCCCCACTACAGTATATTGTGTTCTATGTACGGATTGAATATTCGATTACCACTCGCTAACGGTGAAGGAAAACATGAAGAAACCTGCATACACTAGAGAAGAAATTCGAAGGTGTATATGTAATCCGCTATCGTTTGAGCCAGCGTGGTGGTCTCGTATGAGAGTAGGCTCGTGTGTCTGTAGTGGGGACGTTAATTAACTGATACAGAACCATCGACAAATCATCACAAAAAAAAAGCTATCAATTTAAAAGGTCATACAGACAGAAAACACAAAATGTCTCTCCTGTTCCCGAAAGTTAACGACACTGGAAGCTAATTTCTCAACTTAATGCATGCATATAATCTATGCCCGATGTAAATTTTTCCTGTATAAAAATTTCGAGGATTATATGGTCCAGTATCCGTAGACCCAAAACACACGATGAAACGCAACTGCAACGCAACTGAAACTGCATCGAAGTTTCTGCTATAAACTTCTTTAGTGTGTTGTGTGGTTTTCTAAAGGAGTCTTCGATTCGATGCAACTCAAAAGTAACTAGCAGTTTCAGTTGCGTTTCACCGTGTGTTCTGGGCCTTAATCATTAGGAACAGGACAATTTTGAACCTAATTCTGTGTATGGCTTATTAATTTCAATAAGTTAATTTAATCACTTACATTTTAGACTTTTTTCCTTCGATTCCGTCTGTCTATCCTTAGAGGTGATGGTATGGTATCCTGCTTGTCTTTCTTATGTCCCCTCGCTGTGAATGTATCAGGTTGAAGTTTCTTCGCCGATCTCGTTCTGAATTTCGCTGACTCTTGGCTTCTTGTTAGATTTGGTGTTAGGGATTTTATGCATCTGGGGAAAAAATAATTGGTTAGATGATTTTGTTTCTTTTTCTAATAATATTATAAATGTCAATGTTTGTACCGATGGATGGATGAAATCTATTCAGTAGTTTTTTTTTTGCAGTAGTTTTTTTTAAAATCTATTTAGTAGTTTTTTTTAACTACTGAATAGATTTTGATGTTTGGCAATATTGTAGCTGATATATCAGAATAACAAATAAGCTATATTATTTTTAGATATAGTGTTTTTTTCCCAAGTTATGACGATAAACGCGTACGAAGTCGCGGGCAGCCTCTAGTACAGACAAACCAACTTATCTGTGAACTGAACGGCGGCGCTAGTAGTAATACAAAATTGTATTCCTACCAATCGCAGCAGTTCTGGAATTTGATATTTCCATATTAGTGGCTGTAGTTACAATAACGGCCGGTTCACAGATAACTTGGTAGATCTGTAGTCCTTTATTTAGATTATTGACATGTCAATGATCGATCCCTATAAACAGATTAGAATCGAATATTAAGACCGAGCGTTAGGGTAATCCTTCACCCACTACCCGATACTCACTTTAACTGCGTATGCGCATCCTGCAGCTTCCTCGCCATGAGGTCGTACTTCATAGTGATGGCTTTGAGTCTCCTCGCTAGCTGCGCCTTACTGTCCAAGGCTCCGGGCCGCACGAGCGGGTGTTTGCACAGACGAGCTGCTGACGGACGGTCGGACGGATTCGGGGACGTCATTTGCTGGGAAAAGACGGTTAGTTTTAAAAAATAGGACTTTGACTTGTGATTTGTGACTTTGAATTTGACTTTGACTTATGATTTGTCTTAACTTTGATTTTTACTTTGACTTGTGACTTTGGCTTTTGACTTTGACTTGTTACTTTTGATTTTTGCCTTTGAGTTGTGATTTTTTACTTTGACTATTACTTTGATTTTTGACTCTAGTAACTTTGACTTTTTAAGTTTAATAATCTTGTTTTCTTTAGTTCAAATGTGTTTTCTCCAACCCTGACACTTGCAAAATTGTCCTCGATGATAGAAGTTAGGTTATAAATAAATTATAATAATATGTTTGATCTTTGACAAAACTTAGTATTGTGACTTTGACTTATGACTATGACTCAAGACTTGTGACTTTGACTAGTGATCTCGTTACACTACTACAGTGCTACTAGGATCTATTGGCACTTGAGTGACATTGTCAGGAGGGCGTGGGTGGTGAATAAATAACTCAGAATAATGACAATTTACAAGATGATATAGTTAGTTCCGATTTCCACCACGTGCCAAAAGATCCTTGTAGCACTGTATATCGAATAGCTACACACCTTGAGTAAATGATTGAACTGTGCTGATAGAGTAGGCAGATAAGGTAGGTTGCCGTCTCGGATATCGTTCCACTGCTGACCGTTTGGTAGGAGGGGCCCACCACCTGCCGCTTCGAAGAGGGTAAGACCTGGGGGGAAACGTTTCATTATTAGGATGATGGATATATTTTTAATCTTTCACGTCCCAGCAAAAAAAAAGAACAATAGAAAATCTATTGCGTCTGGGTTTATAATGGGTCAGTGGGATGTGAGAGGTTAAATAAACCTAACCTATTTTTTCAAACAAAAAATATATTTATTTATTATATTTTTGGTATTTGTTAGAGATGCGCCGAATATGGGTTTTGCCGAATAACGAATACCGAATACTATTCGGTTTGAAACCCTACCGAACCGAATAGTTAGGCCGAACTATTCGGTTGTTCTTTCACACAAATTTTGATACAACAAATAGGTAAAGTTTATAAAGAAAAGCACCTTTGACTGTCACTAGATAGAGTAGAATGTCTAGGTTTCTAAATTCTATCTTTAAGTGTCACTTATTAACTTATCTTTATTTTATCATCTCCTAATAACTCTTGTAATACCTAGATGTGAAAATGAGAATATAAGATTGACTGCTCCTTGGTTTAAAATAATTGTATATGAGTTTAAAATCTTGTTTTATCAAGCAAATTATTACTAAACAAAATAAACGAATAAATAGTCATTTTAACCGAATATTCGGTTGAGGTGCCGAATGTGCCGAATACCGAATAGTAAACGAATATTCGGCGCATCTCTAGTATTTGTTGTTATAGCGGCAACGGTAATACATCATTTGTGACAATTTTAACGCCCTAGCTAATTACGGTTCATGAGATACAGCTTGGTGACAGACGGACAGCAAGACAGACGGACGCACAGCCGAATCTTAGTAAAACAGTCCCGTTTTGACCCTTTGGGTACAGAACCCTAAAAACCGTCAAAAAATTTGAGTTATACAGTGTGTTAGGAAAAGTATCACTTTCCTTTGAACCAGGTGTAGTGTTAGTGATGTAGAACACATACCACGAGAAATGAATGAGTAAATTTTTTTTTCTTGGATTTTTTTCCACATCACTAACACTATACCTGGTTAAAAGGAAAGTGATACTTTTCCTAACACCCTGTATAAAAAGTATTTACTTACCAAATGAGAATATGTCCCCTTTAGGTAAATTACTGAAGTCCTCTTGTAATACCTCTCTAGATAGGTATCTGCAATCACCCTCTTCCACCGTGGGTGACGAAATGCATGTAACGTGGCCCAAGTCACCTGTAACACAAATATAGAGAACTGTAACCGTAACTATCGCATGCACTGTAACCAAAAAACATATTATGTTTAAAATATCACCATACTAGTTAGAAAGCCCACCTCCAATCTTGGAGACGCGGTTTGGATCTAAACTGTACCTCTGAGATTTATTTCTCATGTACGGATTGAATATTCGATTACCACTCGCTAATGGTGAAGTAAAACATGAAGAAACCTGCATACACTAGAGAAGAAATTCGAAGGTGTATGTGAAATCCGCCAGCATTGAGCCAGCGTGGTGGTTTACCTAATCACTCTCGTATGAGAGAGAGTAGGCTCGTGTGTCTGTAGTGGGGAAGTTAAAATGGCTGCTTATGATGACTCACCGATCTTATAAGTCCTGGAAGACACAGGCTCCTCATCCTCGGAGTCCGAAGAGTGCTGAGCGTCCACCTCGGAGTACGAAATGAAAATGTTATCCGGTTTCACGTCCATGTGAACTAGGTGCAGCGAGTGGATGTATCTGGTGAAGTTAAGTTATATATTAAGAGCTTGTTTTACCATCTAATCTAATTTAGCCATTTGTGTCCCACTGCTGGGCAAAGGCCTCTCTCCTCATCCGCCATGACTTTCTGTCTCGAGCTTCCTTCGCGCAGCTACTTAAGGTGTCCAGCTCGTCCCGCCACCTTTTCCGTGGTCTGCCGCTACGTCGTTTGGCAGTTGGTAGCCATTGCTGTTTTTCATCATCTACAGATTAAATTTATCTGACAGATATTTTATACCTGCCACTGTCTAACTAAAACGTCATGTTTTATGAAATAGACATAGGATATATCTTGAAGTGGTGAATCGGGCCCTAAATCTTTTACAAAAGCTTGGGCTTCTCAGAAAGTAAAAAAAAGTAATCTCAAAGACTAGTCACCGCGAAGTATCTCGGACATTACACCGGTATCGTAATGTGCGAGCCTGATTCAAATATATAAATAAAATAAAAAGACATTCATTCACAGCCCAATAAATAAACATTAAAATGTAAATGAAACAGTGGCTTAGGACTCAGCATAATGCTGTTTTTCACCCTTCACCTTTATGACAAATTTTAACTCCACAATTGGTAATTAAATAAAATTAAAATATATGTGAGATACTTCGCGGTGACTAATCTTCAAGACTTGCAGGATACTTGAATCGCCTCGAAGTATCGTAATGGTAGAAGAGGCTAATACTTACGCCAACCCATCAGCGATATGCGCCAACAGTGTAATAAGCTCGGTCTCAGGCAGCGGGCCTTTCTGTAACATCTGCTGTAAGGAGCCGCCGTTGCAATACTCGTTCTGGATTATCATATGGTCATCTTCTGCCCATGCTGAGTAGTATCTACAAGAAAAGTTGGGATTTTATTAAATCATCATAATGTCAGCTTATGGACGTCCACTGCTGGACAAAAGCTTCCCCCAAGGATCTCCACAACGACCGGTCTTGCGCTGCCCACATCCAACGGCTTCCAGCGACTTTAACCGAGTCATCAGTCCACCTTGTTGGAGGCCTTCCCACACTGCGCCCCTCGAGAACCTATCTGCCCCATCGTCCATCGGTTCTGCGAGCAATGTGCCCCGCCCACTGCCACATAAGGTTTGCGATTCTTCGAGCTATGTCAGTGACCTTGGTTTTTCTGCGGATCTCATCATTTCTGATGTGATCACGCAGATAAACTCCGAGAATTCTTAATAACAGGGAATATGCCTTTATTTTTTAATGTTTACGATACACTAGGTAACACACATACACTAGTGTCTTCGAGACGTCACGCCTAAGTACAATTTTTACCTAGAGTGACGTCATACGCCCCCACTCCGTAATTTTGATGTATATCTTTGTATTAACTTATTTGATCAGGTAAGAACGTGTTTCCAATATTTTTTATAGCCAAAAAACGAACTAATTACAATGCCATTTTTAAAATGTAGTATCATCCATTAATACATTGGAAATTAAGTTAATTTAAGTGATATAGTAATTTAACTCTCCACCTACCTGACAACATGCGGATGTTTCCCGAGCGCCGCGTGCGCATACACCTCCGTCAGCGCCATTCGCTCCGCCGCCGATCCAGCCACCGGCTTCAACGACCGTTTGATGGCGTACTCGCACCCGTCTAGCTTGTTCAAACACTTCGTTACCCTGCCGAATTCACCGCACCCTATCACTTCTAGCTCGACGAATTCTATGTTGTATCTTGATATGTTTGATTCCTGTGGGTGCAACATAGACTATGTTAAGATTCTGTTTCACTTTTTACAGATAAAATTAATCTGCCAGATATTTTATCCCTGTATTGTTTTATGAAATAGACATAGGTTTATCTGTCAGTTAAACTTTATCTGTAGGTGGAGAAACTGACTCTACATCCTGATAATATTATAAATGTCAATGTTTATGCCGATGGATGTTTGTTACTCTTTTTTTTTTAATCAAATTTTTGACGAGGCTTCAACCACTGTGAGTGGCTATGCCAGCCTCATGGGAGCATTCAATTATTTATAGATCAGGGGGCTTAGCATGGCGAGCCGCGACAATTATCTCACGTATGCTGTCCTTATCACATTTAATACTATAGACAGAGACGTAAGCGTGACAAACGCACGACAACGTCTTGTCACAGAGTGCCATGCTAAGCTAGCTGGTTACAAAGCTTGGCTTAGGAAGCGATAAAGCGTCAACGCTCTGCTGGACAATGGTTCTGACAACCTCACGCGAAAACTACTGAACAGATTTTAATGAAACTTGGCAATATTGTAGCTTGTAGATCAGAATGGTCGGTTCACCTTGTTGGAGGCCCGAACTGCGTCGTCCGGTGCGTGGTCACCACTCGACAACCTTTCTGCCCCATCGTCCATCGGTTCTACGAGCAATGTGCCCCGCCCACTGCCACTTAAGGTTTGCGATTCTTCGAGCTATGTTGGTGACCTTAATAGTTATCTTTCATAAGTCATTTTCTTAAGTAAACTTACCCTAAGTCTCTTCGCTGGTTGTTCGGGCGAAGCGTCCCACGTCGGTGTTTTAGACAATGCTCGCTTCTTCTTGTTTAATGCTTGACCTGAAATTTTAATTAATATTAGTTTATTGCAAGTCACAAGTTAGGTAAGGTGTTGCAATAATTATATAGGGTACATGTGACACCCAGCAAGGGAAATGCGAAGGTAGTGTTAGTAAATACAGCTATACAGCTACTTTTAGTGATAAGGCCGCCTTTGCGCACAATGTTTTAGTTTTAAGTTGTATTTGTATTTCTTTGTGTGCAATAAAGAATTTCTATCTATCTATATCAAACTATTATAAGATTTTAATTTTTTAATGTAGCTTGCATATCAGAATAACACATCCAACTAATATTATAAAATGTCAATGTTTGTGCCGATAGATGGATGTTTGTTACTCTTTCACTAACTAAACTACTAAACAGATTCTGTTGAAACTTGGCAATATTGCATATTACACACCACAATAACACATAAGCTATATTTGAGATGATATATTTGAGATATCATGTTTTTTCTCCAAGAGTCGCAGGCAGCCTTTTTTTTCTAGGCTTTGTGGTCCCACTGCTGGGCTAAACCCTCTCCCATGCCTCTCCACAGATTACTTTAGGTGGGTGCTTCCAACCAATCTTTCTTAAATGTGTTCAGGTCGTCGCGCCATCGTTTCTTGGGCCTACCTCGGCGGCGCTGGCCGTCTTCCGGCACCCATTCTGTGGCTATTCTCGCCCAACGCTTTAGTAAGCTAATAAATATATGTAGCCACTCACCGTCAGGTGTAAAAGGGTTGATGTTGGCCAGTGGTCTCCGAGGCCCCAAGGCCGAGCTGTCCATGTCCTCAGGCAGTAAGCTACCTAACGCACTATCATCGTCACTCGGCGGGTGTAGATGGTTGCTTGAGCCCGACGGCATTTCTGGAAATTGATGAATTCTTATTCGTATTTGTTATTTTATATGATAAATTAATAATTTTATGATTGTAATTGCTGTAATGTACTATAGAATTTATTATCTGAAGTAAAAGAATCTGAATTAAATTATAATTGTTTGGTCGTGTTCAGACCAAACTGACTGTAAGCCGCCAAAAGTGAGCGAGCGTTACGCATTGTATTTTCATTATTTTCCATACATATTCACTTATTCGTTCTCATATAACCGACAATACGTTATTACGTAGTTATTACGCTATGCGTAGACGCTGACATTCGGCGGCAATATAGTACGTCACTACGCTCTACGGACGCTGATTTACTACTTAGGGCGGCGTGCGCTGCGGGCAACCGCGTAACGCAGCGCACGTTAGGTGTAAGCTATAAGCGTATTGTCAGCATCGTGTGAACGAAAACTGACGTTTACGTTTACAATGGGGCTCACATTCGGCGGCTTACAGTCAGTTTCAGTTTAGTTAGACCCCAGGTGAAAGTCGCGGCAAGTCATTATTTGAAAACAGCGGAAGATTGGTCGTTGTGGAGATCCTTGGGGGAGGCATTTGTCCAGCAGTGGACGTCCACGAGCTGATGATGAATAGACATACCTGTCGGCAGATTAATCTTGGGTGGAAAGAGTCTGGTCCTATTGGGTGGGTGCGAGGGGGTAGAGCATTTCACCAGCAGACTCTTTGGGGTGTGCGGGCTGTCACATAATCTGGAACAAAATAAATACCTAAGTATTAAAAATTTGACGCTTCAAGAAGTTAACTTCTTTTTTGTACCTCAGACATTCTCCTGATGAAAACAATGACAAAAATTATTCTCATCGTCATTATGCTTTACAACTAATATATAAGCATCTTATTGTCTAAATAAAGCTAAGTAGTTAAAAATTATTCTCCCTTAGAATAGATAGCTTTTTTTGTAAGAATAGTCTAGTCTAGACTATTAAATTTATTAACCGCCCCATTCACAGAAAAACAAGTAAAAATTAAAGAGGATTGTGAGGCGATCGTGCGCCGCGCGAATATTCATACATTTGTGATAAAAATATTGTTTCGGGCCATAACGTTTCCCAAACCCTAAAACTTTCCATAATTCGACAATTTTGGTATCATTGAATGAGTAAACCTTTATCTAAGTCCGTACGTTTTGATTTTTTTGAAATATTGAGAATTTTAAAAGTTATGAGCTTCTAAAAATCGACATTTTTGACCTAAAAACATCCTCTACGTAGTATTTAATGAATTTTGTAATAAACTAAACATAATTTCAATTCAAGTATTTTATACCCAGTGGAAATCGAATCCACGCCACTCGCGCATTACCACGCGCTATCCCAACTAAACTACCATGCTTTAGACATAAAAAAAATACAACAATAGTAATATTAGGGTAGAAACATGTCATCCTTACTTTTTTTTATTCAAGACATGTGCTAAAAACTCAGGTGTTCAAAGAATGAGGTGTATGTGTGTGTGTATTGTGTAATAACAATGAGAAGGAACTTGTTTTGTTTGTGTGTGTTGTGTTATTGTAGTTCAATATCTTTAAATAATACAGCTCATGTCTTATTCAGTCATAAGCTACAATATTGTAAAGTTTCATTAAAATCTGTTCAGTAGTTTTTGCGTGAAAGAGTAACAAACATCCATCTATCGGCACAAACATTGACATTTATAATATGGTAGGAGTAGGTTCTTATCATATGATGACACTGCACATGACTCAGTCCTAGGCTATACAACTATCTAATATAAAAAAATGACATCAAAAAAAACCGCACATAAGATGACTAATACAAAAAACCACGTGTTTCACAAATGCTACGTGAAAATAAACCCTAATTCTTTAACAAAAGGCACAAGTGATATCCCATCTTTTTTTTGTTGTAAAAGGTGCAATCTGGAAGGTAATCTTGTACCTTTTTTTGTAGTGGGCGTTATTTTTTCGGCCCCACAGCTGTTCGGTCATATGTTCGCGTATTGTTGTCATATAACTGTATTTTAACTGATTTTTAACAGTCAGGAGTACCTAAAGCGACGTGCATGTATGAGGGCCTCATACATGCATGTCGCTTTAGGTAGTCGCCTCATAATGAGGCGGACTCATGACTGTGGATGAAGTGATGTCAAAACCTCCCACTTGGTATCTTTGATGCTCTGTATCTTTGTATTTATTAGTAGGTATTTGATCAGGTAAAAATTGTGTTCCTAATATTTATAATAGCCTAAAATACGGACTAACTAAATAGAATGCCATTTTACCTGTTGTCATCATCCCAATTGCAGCATGGTTAATATTTAAAAGATGCCATAAAATTATAGTAATATAATAGGCATAAATACGAAGCCTAGTAGGTAATTAAAATGTGATTAGTTTACTTAAATACCTATTATTAATTCGTAATTTGTAATCAAATCATCAACATGAGCTCTTTTAACGTCCCCACTAAAGGGACACAAGCCTAGTTGGTAGTTCTTTTTGGTGTTCACCCACCTCCAATCTAGGAGACATGGTTTCAATCCTCAGCCTATACCTCTGAGTTTAATTTCTCATGAACATATTGATTATTAGATTAATAATTGCCACTCGCTAATGGTAGAAAAACATCGTGAGGAAACCTGTATAGGTACTAGAGAAGATATTCTGAAATTTATATGTAATGGACTCAATTCACCGGTCCTACCCAAATCAGTTTATGCCGAGCCACAAAACACTATAAAAAAAAACAGGTTTAACCAGTAGTAAAACAGGTCAACAATGGTTTTAACATGACTCATACCATCACTTTTATCCTGAATTCAACATGTTTGGACATGTTTTGAGTGGTAGGGTTGATAGAACTACCGCCTCTAAACTTGGTAAAGCCGTTTCAATCTAACCTGTACCTCTGAGATTTATATCTCATGTAATAATAATAATAATATAGCCTTTTATTCAGATCTTAACAGTATAATACATATCATGCTTAAAATTAAAACTTAAAATTATTTTTACTATTATATTAATTACTTATTTTATTTTATTTTTTTCTCCATTATCTTCTTATGACATTTTGTCTTTTAATTCTATTTAGATCTGTGTGCCAGTCGGCAAAGGCCGGCAAAGGCTTAAAGCGGCAAAAATATCTCATGTACGGATTGAATATTCAAATACAAGTTAAAAAACATAATGAAACCTGCATACATTAGAGAAGAAATTCGAAAGTGTATAGAGTCAAGACAATCATAAACTTTTCACATAGGTAGGTACATTTGTTTGTATCAATAATTTAATTGATTATTGCACACTCAAGAACTCATCTCCAGTGGGAAAAGATGAGTTATTGAGTGGAAATCGCAACTCGGCAAGCTTAGAGTAGGATGTCCTCAGGCTCCGTGGAGTGATGATTTGCGCAAGATTGATGGCAGGAGCCGGATGCGAGCAGCCTAAGATAGATCACAGTGGGGTGTAAAGGGAGAGGCCTATGTCCAGCAGTGGACTGCAATAGGTGGATGATGATGACTATTTCACATAGGTAAGTATTTGTTTGTATCACTGCCAATTTTAAATACTTATTTGTGTCACTAATCAGGCACTTGGTCAAGAGTCCCCTATATTGACATGAATATAAGAGGAGACTGATGAATGTGAATGAAGTGAAAGAAATGTGTTTGGGAGGAAAGTGATCTCATCTACCTGATGATACCCTGATGGGAAAGAGGTGTGACAGTTATTTATGTACGTACTAATGAGGAATTCTTAGGATTTAGTTTTAGAAACTCTGCAAAACTCTAATGTTAAATGTCAATGTTTGTGTCCATAAATACAATTGTGGAGATCCTTACTGAAATACATGTTTGCATCAAAACTAGTCTAATTAAAATAAATTATTTTCAAATAAATGTCAATTATTTGATAAGGACCTTGTAGCGTCAATTTAGTAATAATAATTCTGATTTTTTTCTAGAAAAATGCTAAGCTTACAGAATTACTATAGAGTTTGACCTTTGTTTCAAAAGCAAAATAAATGGAAAAAACGTAAATATTCATGTATTATGAGTTGTTTACGGACTCTAGCAGATTTAAAACAATCCAAAATCGTGTTTAGAATGCTAATAATCGATTTACGTGGTACTTTTTGCAAGCAATTTGGTAATGGAAAGTACTCTTACCTCAATTCCCGAACTCTTTTGTAAGGGGGACTGAAGGATGCTGGGGCTGTAGAAGCGTTTTCTATAGCCTCCTCTTCGTCTACATGCGTAAAATCAAGCTTCCGAGGCACTATAGATGCTGGAATCGGACTTAAATTGTCCGTAAAAAAGTTATACGATTCCGACATTTCACACGAAGTTTCCACCGACAATTCTGACGAATTGTGCTTCTGGTTGAACCCATTTTTCATCCTATACCACTCCGTCATGTTTAAATACACATTTGAATCACTTTTTAACACAAATATACACTCACTTTCAGTCACTTTTATGGAAATTTCACGTAAAGCGTAACGCGTACTTTCACTATTCACAAAATATAATGGCGGATGAACGACGCATAGCACCTGTTATGGCGTCCGCCAATCACAGCGCAGTATTCGACCGGTGAATTGAATTCTTGAATTTGATTGGCCCATTTTATTTTTTTTAAATAACGATGTTTTAATTTCACTGTGATTGGCGGAAACATGGTAGCGTTCAAGATAATCTTTAAAAAATATGTTGCTTGTTTTGGTTGTTTCCTTACTGTTATAAAATAACTTTGAAACCAATTTCGCATTTTCTCATTCAACTTAAGGTGAATAGTGAGCAGGCAAGTTGACGTGTCCATTCAATGAGATGAAGAGTTGAATCCAAGTTGTATCCATTGGTTGAATCAATATGAGTTGAATATTGACTTTTTAATTGACTTCATCAAGTTGAATGTAAAGTTGAATCGGTTTTACTGTCAAAAGTACGAATCACATTTCTTGACAAATAAACTCTGAACATAGCCACAAAATATCCTCTTTCTCTTTCCAACTTAAGCGACATGAATATAGCTATCCTGCTTATGCGTACTGCAGAGATTCCTCTTTATTATTGCCTTTCTTGATTCATTTCATTGATATTTTGTCGAATTATGCGGATTTTCCGATGAAAATTTCAAAATTCTCCAGTGAAATTGTGAATTAGTGTTAACAAGTTTAAAAAACAATGTTGTAACGCGAGAATTCATTTCGAAAATACTAGAAAAGTGTAAAAAATGGTCCGTTATCTATTGTATGTAATTTCCTTGTTTCTATGCATATCTTTCGGTTTTGCATTGGAAAATGTTCGAGACGGGATTGTGTTTCACTACAATAATACGTAAGTACTTGTTTATTGTTTAAATCTTTTAATTCGTTGCATAAAACCTTTTTTGGTGCAACCTTCATCCCTTTGGCCTTATAAAGGTATGACCTAACTCCCTTCATGTAGGAATATCTTTAAAAAATAATCTAAAAATACCTACATTTTACAAAAAATATAATGTGTAGTAAGTAGTATGTGAAAATTTCATAGACCTACATCACAAACAACATAATCAATAATCATTTTCTTGGACGTTGATATTCATTTTTCTAAATGGGCATGTATTGATAGGTAACTGCACACAATTTCGAGGAGTTAGGAATAAATAAATTTCAACACATACCCTCAGAATTTCTATATTTTATTTATTAAGGTAAGTAAGTAAAAAACCTTTTTGGTCAATGCACAGAAGATTTGGACAAACTATGGACCCTGACTAGGGCACGGCAATGTTATATATAGCTCAGCTACGAATTTAATTCTAAATGAGATCAATTTAGGAACAATATATTGCAATTATAATAAGCAAGTAAAGTACCTTAAACCGACGTGCATGTATGAGGAGACTGATGAGTGTGGATGAAGCGAAAGAGGTGTGTTTGGATCGTAGCAAGTGGAAGAAGGTTCTCTCTGTCTACCCCAATAGGAAAGAGGCGTGATGGATATGTATGTAAGTAAAGTACATAGTGTTATTTAAATCTTATACAGTAATATGTTATTTTTATTTTTATTATTTAAAAAATTAGATATAGTTAAAAGTTTATTTACAGTTTTGTTATATGTTTGTGTTAAATATTCTATTTATGTGTTATTATTTATTTTAAGTTAGATTAGTTTAGAATTATAATCATAATATTTATTGCACTTTCACAAAGTTACAAAATGGTTTTAAAAATAATTTACAGTACATGTTGTGGACCCTGTTATTTGGTCGGAGAGTCATGTTAAGGGCGGATTATGTATTTTTAGTTTTCATGACGCAACTGAAACGAAACTTTTCAAACTAGTAGCGTCATGTGTGGTTTTGCTAAAGAAGTCTATAGCAGAAACTTCGATGCAACTCAAAAGTAATTAGCAGTTTCTGTTGCGTTTCTTCGTGTGTTCTGGGTCTTAGTGTTAAACACTATAATTAAATGATAATCAACATTTAATCCTTTTTCAAAAACTAGTTTTTTATTTTTTTTATTACGACTTGTTATTTAGTCTATAACTTATCAAACAACATGCAATTAGTCACAACACATTATGTAGGTACCTATCACTATTACGTCAAAAAGTCTTATGTTCCTTACTTGGTTCATAGCACATATGACATTTTAGAATTATAGTGATGTTAGTTTATTTATTTTCAATGTTTATTAGGTATTGATAATTTTTTATAGTGTTATTTACTTTAATGCATATATCATTATATTAATGTAAATGTTTGTGCGGATGATGTACCTATTGTATAGAATAGATGCATGAAAAGTGAAAGAGTAATAAACATCCTCTTTCACGCAAAAACTGCTGAACTGATTTTAATGAAAGTTTACAATATTGTAGCTTGCACATTAGTTTAAATTATAGGCTAAATTATTAGAATTTAGAATTTATTGCAAGTCACAAGTTGGGTAAGGTGTTACAAAGTCATAATATGTAATGTGCCCCCCCCTAAATTATTAAAAGATATTCTTGTCTTCCTCCCCCTTAACAAACTTTTAGTATAGTATAATTTTTTTTTTAATCAAATTTTTGACGAGGCTTCAACCACTGTGAGTGGCTATGCCAGCCTCATGGGAGCATTCAATTATTTATAGATCAGGTTACAAAGCTTGGCTTAGGAAAATGTACTAGGTGTTCCAATACATACACAATAGTAATTATTTTTGTTTATGTTATTTCAGATATAAATACAATGTGCGCTACACCGTCGAAGTTGATAGATATACGGAATACATTATGGAGTTTGCTGGGGTGAGTATTATTAGATTTTTAGGGTTTCTGTCAGTCTATTTTCTCTGTCTGTTCATTCGTCTATCCGTCCCTATGTCTGTCAGTCAGTCCCTCCGTCCGTCTGTCTGTCCTTCCATCCGTTCATCCCTTTGTACATCTGTCCTTCTGTCAGTCAGTCCGTCCCTCCGATAGAACGTCTGTCCGTCAATCCATCAGTCTTTTTATTACAAAACTATTTGATAAACCATAAATAGGTAGAGTTGAAACACAGATGATATAGCTGTACCTATCTATTAGCCTAATAGTTAGTATAACAGAAACAATCAATTTAAAAAAAAAATGTAAATTCATTAACATATTGCATACTACCTAGCGACCTCAATCTTAGATCATGCAAGGTTGCAAATAATGTATGTTAGCTGGCCGAATTTTAATGCATTTAATTATTTAGCCTTTGCCCAGCAGTGGGTCATAATCGGCTAAATAAGTAATGGCGCGTTCCCATCGATCTGTAACCGTAAACTGCGCATGCACGGTAACCAAAAAACATAGTATGTAAGCTCGAAGCAGTTTCACGAACTATTTTTTTTATTTATAGCCCTTTATTCAGATAATAAAAATTTTAACATTACTTTTAAAACTTAATCTACGGTAGCGGTTTCTTTATCTGTGTGCCTCTTGGCAAAGGCCTCCCCCAAACTCTTCCACTCTGCCCTTTGGCATGCCACCCTAGGCCATGTCCTGCCAGCTGTTTGGACTATCTCGTCCTGCCATCTTCTATGCGAACTATTAGCGAACAATATACTACTCGTACCTACACATTGTTTCTCGGTTACAGTGCACGAACGGTTACGCTTAAAGGGTCCCAAGTCTGCTAATTTAAAATAGCCTCAGTTTATCGGCAGAGTGTCAATGGCAATTTTTTACACATTTGGTATTCTACTAAACAATTAGCTTACACTGATTGCGACCAAATGTGTCAAAAATAGCCTCAGTTGTGTGTCCGCAGAGTGTCAATGGCATCTTTTGACACGTTTGGTATTCTACTAAACAATGTCTTACACTGATTGCGTTTTTTTGACACATTTGGTACTCTGCTAAACAATGTCTAAACCTGATTGTGGCAAAATGTGTCAAAAAATGCCATTGACACTGCCGACACACAACTGAGGCTATTTTAAATTAGCAGACTTGGGTTCCTGCTCACTAATGAATGCGTGCCTTAATTAATTGCTTCAATGCTGTACCTAAGTAGTTTATTTGTTATCTTTTTATTGTTGAATTGATATAAGTGAGTCAATCACCTTACTTGATAAGAATAATGCTCTACATATGACTAATATTTTTATCACTTTTAATTACAAATCCAACTTTACCCGACTGCGCAAGAAGAAGGGTTATGTTTTTCAAGAGTATGAAATGATTGCAGGGTGCTCGTGGTTTCGTAACTCCGGCCCGCGTGACTGTTGGAAGCGACTTCGCCAACCGAACCTATCCGCTTTTCATCACTGCGAGGCAACAGAAAGGTAAAATACACTTCAATTTTAGTTTTTTTTAAGCAACTAGGTAAGTACCATTGTGCAATCTGCCAATGTCTAGTGAAAAAGTTTACAAAGAGAATATATTAAGGCCTATCGTCCTTTACACTGAGTCTATCGAAAGATTGTGAACACTGTCACAAGTAGTGAATTCAATAGGCATGATGACAAAAAAATTTTTTTTAGTCCATCACATAGATTATTTTCTTTTTTCACTTAAACTAAAAATGACAAAGATACACTGGGTTAAAGTTGCTAGTGACGTCACGCCTAAGTACGATTTTTACCAAGGAGTGACGTCAATACCCCCCACTCCATAACTTTGATGCTCTGTATCTTTGTATTTAATGTATTTGATCAGGTAAAAAATGTGTTTCAAATATTTTTTAATAGCCTAAAAGACGGACTAATTATTTTTTGAATTTTTGAATGTAGTCATCGTCCCTACGACACAAAAAGTCCAACAGCTAAAGTTAGATTTAGTTTTTCATATTTCGACGAAAATTAAGAGACAATCTGGATGCATTTTCACGGGAATGGCGGGACGCTACTGGAAAACGTGTTAATTGGAAAGTCGCGGGGGCCTATGCCCAGCCGTGGGATCTTGATGGCTAACAAAAAAAAGTTTTGACTCACGATTCAGGTTTTTCATTTTCATCGTTCGTATCGTTGTCAGCCCATATATGTCCCCACCGAGGGGCACGAGCCTACTCTCATACAGAGAGTGATTAGGCCGTAATCCACCACGCTGGCCAAGTGCGGGTTGGCGGATTTCACATACACCTTCGAATTTCTTCTCTGGTGTATGCAGGTTTCCTCCTTTCATTTTCATACGTAAAATAAAAATAATAAAAAATCTAAAAAGAAAATGGAAAAAAGAAAGGAAAAGAAAATCTTCATACTAATGTCAATACAGCCTATTCAGCAGGGTGCAACAGAAAGGGGGTATAATGCCGAAACACAGCGATAGTCCTCGTGAAACTGAACAACTTTCCCCAACATGGGACGTAACACGAAAAAAAAATTCGTCCATAAATGTCCGATCAGATGATCGAGTAAGTATGGGCGATCCAAAAATTTTTTTCGAGTTACGACCCTTGGGGAAAGTCGTTCAGTTTCACGAGGACTATCGCTGTGTTTCGGCTTTACACCCCCGTTCTGTTACACCCAGTATAACATCTTATATTTATTATAATGAACTCAATTATAATTTTCTTTGCAGGCGTGTTCTCATGGCAACTCCCAATGTTGGTCCAAACACCAATGAACTTCGAGCAATTCACAAACATATCCCGAACATTATGTCCACACAACAATTTATTTTCCGAAGACGAAGAGACTTGTGGTGAGCCACTTTTATATTAATAATAATAATTTAATTATTATTTTGAAACATTATTAAAATGAAACCTTATTTTAAAGCGCCCTGTTGTTTTAGACCCAGAACACACGGTGAAACGCAACTGCAACGAAACTGCAACTGCTTGTTACTTTTGAGTTGCATCTAAGTTTCTGCTATAGACTCCTACACGACGCAACTGAAACGAAACGTTTCAAACTAGTTGCGTCGTGTGTGGTTTTCTAAAGAAGTCAAACAGAAACTTCGATGCAACTCAAAAGTAACTAGCAGTTTCAGTTGCGTTTCATCGTGTGTTATGGGCCTTATGCGTTGCGCGCAGCGTCAGAAGCATGCGATCAGCTAGCTTAGCATACACTCCGTGACAAGACGTTGTCATGGGTTTGTCACGCTTACGTCTCTGTCCATAGTTTTAAATGTGATAAGGACAGCATGACGTGAGATAATTGTCGCGGCACGTATGCTAAGCCCCCAGGTTTCTTCATACTATAACTTAGGCTTGTCTTATGCGTTGCGCGCAGTCTTCGGTTTTGTATGGAGAAACGGGGCTTAGCACGGCGTGCCGCGACAATTATCTCACGTATGCTGTCCTTATTACATTTAAAACTATAGACAGAGACGTAAGTGTGACAAACGCATGACAGCGTCTTGTCACGGAGTGCATGCTAAGCTAGCTGATCGCGTGCGTCTGACGTTGCAACGCATAAAACAACAGCGCGCATACCTACCCGTTTCCCCACCTAAAGATAGCATTAAAGTGACAGATAAACCTATGTCTATTTCATAAAACATGACGTTTTAGACAGAGATAGGTGTAAAATATCTGTCAGATATATTTTATCTGTAGGTTGTGAAACAAATCTTGAAATTGTTCTCAAAATACTACAAATTGATATACAGGTAAACCAACTTATCTGTGAACTCTATCTGTGAGTTCTGTTTGACATTTCCGTATTAGTGGTCGTAGTTACAATAACGGCCGGTTCACAGATAACTTGGTAGCTCTGTAATGTAAAGACCTGCCTCAAAGTATGGGTGTCAGCTTTTCATAGATATAAAGATTTGTACAGACGAAAAAAGAAAAAAAAGAACGTTAAAAATATTTTTAATATTATTATCGCCTTCCTTAATATTAATATTGCTTTCTAACAGAAAATAGGTCATAACTCAAAAATGAGAGTTTTCGAAAAGCCAATCTACAATTAAAGAGATTATTTTATTAAACTTTATTTACAAAAAAGACCTTGTGGTATATGGACCAAAGTTATATACATACTTATATAAAGTTATATACCTAATTATATACCTATAGTTATATACTTGTATATAACGTAAGTTATATTATATTACCTTATATTATAAAATGCATGAAGTCTGTACAAATCGTATCCTAGCATGACCGTGTTGGTGTTTCAAACGAGAATAAGTTCCTAACAGTCTGTCGCGGAAGGCTTCGTTAAAGTTAACTCTCCATTAAAACTAGCTAATGCTAAAATATCTTGAGGAAATCTCGTGAGAAAAAAAAATCATTTTGACTTTGGACCGATGATTTTAGAAATATCTAGTCATAGACAATCATTTATTAAATTCTTTTCATTTTGAGTTTTGATTAGTCCATTAGGCCCAGAACACACGATTAAACGCTACTGCAACGCAACTGAAACTACTAGTTACTTTTGAGTTAACGCAACTAGTTTGAAACGTTTCGTTTCAATTGCGTCGTGTGTGGTTTTCTAAAGAAGTCTATAGCAGAAACTTCGATGCAACTCAAAAGTAACTAGCAGTTTCAGTTGCGTTGCAGTTGCGTTTCACCATGTGTTCTGGGTCTTAAGTGAGCGGTAGCTTATTTGGTAGAACGCCCGCCTCCAATCTTGGAGACGCGTATTCGATCTAACCTGTACCTCTGAGATTTATTTCTCTACGGATTGAATATTCGATTACCACTCGCTAACGGTGAAGGAAAACATGAAGAAACCTGCATAGACTAGAGAAGAAATTCGAAGGTGTATTACAGCGTGGTAGATTACGACCTAATCACTCTCGTATGAGAGTAGGCTCGTGTGTCTGTAGTGGGGACGTTAAAAGGGCAGATAATAATGAGACCTGTCATTGACTTTGTCATCGTCGAAAAAAATGTTAGGTGGCAAGATATTCAATGATTTAATAAGTTTGTTTAATGGACAGTTAACTTTCACGGCTTTCTCTGCAACTGACTGTTTGTGTATTGAAATAAAACTGGGTTTTGTTTTTTATTATATTTTTTTGTGAATCTTAAGCAAAGCAAAGGATTTTGAATTAAATAATTAAGCATTTTTTAAATGGTTATTAAAAATAAAATGAAAATTCCGAAAAGTTTTTGAATTGAATCAATGTGAAATAAATAAAAAAAGATTCATATAATAATAAAGATAATATAATTATGGATTATACAAAATATAATTAATTATATTATAATAGTAAAAGCATATTATATAACATATATTATTCGAAAATGCCAGTTTAGTTTCAATACCTAGGGTGCGTTTCACTATTTACAGATAAAATTTATCTGACATATAGTTTATACCTGTCTAAAACTTTTATGATATAGACATTATCTGTCAGTTAAAAGTTATCTGTAGAAGGTGACACGGGCCCTTAAAATCGGGACCTACACCTGTTTGATTTTCTGTCTCTTTCTGTTCACGCGCTCTCGCTCTAGCATCGGGCAAATGGATCAAGGTGTACTGTGGCCCTATGTTACGTAAATAATATTATATACTACATTTTATTATATACTTTATATTATATTTTGATCCGTTATATTGTTTGTATATAATTTTCTTTTTGGATTTCCGTTTGGATGGTAGTTTGAAATGGTTGGTGGGTTTTTTTTTGTGCGGACTGAACGACTTTTTCCGAGAAACATGGATCGAAATATGATAAAAAAATAATAATGTAGATACCCAAACTATGTGTGAATTGAACTACTTTTTTTAAGAAACAATGGTCGAAATACGATTAAAATAAATATAGGATTTAGTTGCCTGAAGTAAATACATAAAATAAAAATGCTTAATATTAAAGTTTCTTTTTTTATCTTTATTTTTTTAATTTTAAAATTGTTAAATATGGCTCTAAGTTGCCTGAAGGAAATTAATAAAATAGAAATTAGTTTAATTTTACTTTTTTTATCTTATAATTTTAAAATTGTTAAACATGGCTCTAAGCTGCCTTAAGGAAATATTTTTTTTCCAACAAATCAACCATTTCAAACCACAACCCAAATTTAAAAAAAAAAAACACCCAATACTACTAAAACCTCTTTTACAGACGTGCCAACAATAAACACTCCAATAGTCCACCTAACATCATCATCACCGGAACCTATCAAAGTGACAATCCAAGTCGAAACAGTATCCGACTTCTATATCAAACTCAATTCGACAACAAATCTGACGATAAGTCCGAGTCAACCGAAATATTACTTTTATTCCTTCGATCAATCGCCCCAATTAAATCTTCAAACGCAGAGTTTAAAAAGAAAATTCATGTGTAATAAAGATTTAGATAATTCGGAACAGAATGAGTTAAATAGGTACTTCGTTGAAAGGAATATAGTTCAGAGAGAGTATTCTTGGTATTCGAGGCCGAAGAGTGTGATTGTTATGATTGAATCGGATAATGATATATGTGCCGTCGTCTCTATTCAGAATTTTTCTGTAAGTATACTTTTTTTTTTCTAGTAAGTATTATATTTTTTTAAGTTTATAGTATAATAGGCATGATGACCAAAAAAATTTTTTTTAGTCCATCACATAGATTATTTTAAAATATACGACACGTATTTTTTCTCTTAAACTAAAAATGACAAAGATACACTGGGTTAAAGTTGCTCGTGAGTTCGTGACGTCAAAACCCCCCACTCCGTTAAAGTGATGGACTAAAAAAATATTTTTTTCATCTCCCCTATTTATAAAGCTAAATATAAATTTATACTTCTTAATTTCAGTGCCCAGTGTTTGATAATGAAAGAGATATATTATATGACGGTTACTATCTCACTATGACAAGGAGAGGGGGTATCACTTTAACTGTAAGTACCTTTTTAATTAGTAGACATTTTTAGGGTTCCGTACTCAAAGGAATACGAAAGAGAGAGAGACCACGAAGGACTTACATAGACCAAATAAAAGAGGAAATAGAAGTTGTGTCGTATCAGGTGCTTAAACGGACGGAGAATAGAGCAGAGTGGTGTAGACTACACCGACAAGAGTGACGCTCTTAAATTTATGATGATGACCCAAAGAGTGAAAACTGGACCCTATTACTGAGACTTGGCTGTCCGTCTGTCACCAGGCTGTATCTTATGAACCGTTATAGCTAAAGCGTTGAAATTTTCACAAAATGATGTATTACCGTTGCCGCTATTCCAACAAATACTAATAAAAATAGGATAATAATAATTAAGGCTCCTATACAACAAACATGTTTTTTTTTGCTTTTTTGCTTATATCAATAGTGAATGGTACGGAACCCTTCCTGCGCGAGCCCGACTCGCACTTGGGCGAGTTTTTGCTATTTTTGCTCGATATCAATAATGGCTTCTGGTAGACATTATTATTAGGCTATTGTTAACTTAGTGAATGGTACGGAACCCTACCCCGTTATTACAAAACGAGTTTTAAAGATAGTTCTATGAATAATGTCATTTTTTGACGTTTTATACAAAAAAAATATATATTTAAAAACCGGCCAAGTGCGAGTCGGACTCGCGCCCGTACTACCCGTACTAATGTAATTTTTTGACAAATGCATTTTTTTGGCAAATGTAATTTTTTGACAAATATCTTTTTTTGACTTGTCGTTTATGGACAAAACATCAAAAAATGACATTAGTCCTAGAACTACTTAAGAAACTCGTTTTGTAATAACGTGCGTGAGTCCGACTCGCACTTGGCCGAATTTTTTTTAATAATATTTTTTTCGTATTTACATTTTTTCAGCAAGATACATTTCCTAAAGGGTTCTACATAGTGTTCATAGTAAAAAGCTCAGATGAAGATTGTATATCGTCTACTCTCAACTCGAGTCTACCACGGGTCGCGTCGTACCTAGGTTGGACTGAAACTCGGAGTAGGGACGTCAGTGTCGTCACGCAGGACGGGCGAGTAAAGAGTTTTAGGTTAGTCCTACTTTTTTTTTGTTAGGTAAATTCTTTATTGCATTTTAAGAAAAAATAAGAGAGATGAGTCCTATTCTCTAACAAAAGAAGAAGAAGAAGAAAAAAAGAGAAGAGAAGAAGTAAGAACAAGAAGAACTAAAGCCCGATTTACACTTCAATAAGTACAGTAGCGAGTTAACTTGTATCGTCGGCCAGTTAAGTTGTTTGAACGGTAAACGCGAGTTAAGTAGTAAGTTTTTGATTAAGTTGAGTTCAATAGATCGCGATCCTATTTTTTGACGAGTCAAGTGCGAAGTAGCCCCGTCTCTCGCGTCTCCCGCGCTCCGCCAACTTAACTGACCGGCATGTAGACGAGTGAGTTTAGTACAGTCCACAATTTGCGACTGGTCTTCTTCTCGGCAACTTAAAATGAAAATGAAAAATCATTTAATCCTGTAGATTTTGACAACACTTAGGACGGGTCATTTTTTAAAGTTGATGCTAGATTCGCAAGAGTGCAGTTTTCCCCAGAGAAGAACCTAGCAAGAAACTCTGTAGGGTTGCTCTTTTTAATTTAAGTTTTACAAATCTCAGGCATAAACACAGAAACATATAGTAAAATTAATATTTCAAAACATATAATAAAATTATGACTACTCAGTCCGTCCGTTTGGACGCTACTTACAACTTACTACTTACTACCTAACAGTCTGAGTTCTTAACTCGCTATTGTACTTATTGAAGTGTATGGGTCAGCGCATTCCCGCAGTCAACCGGCATTCCCGCGCATCCTCGAGGACGCGCGAGCATTTATGCACTTAATTGTAAAAATTTTAAGGTTTATTTTCAAGTGCGGTAATAAAATCCTCTCCGCTGCGCTCCGTTCTGTCTGCGCTGACCCTAAATCGGGCTTAAAGAGAAGTGTGAACTGTAGTAGGCATACTAGTTAGAATATCAGCCGTTTTTTTTAAGCTGGAAAACCAAAGGTCCTACTCCAAAGGTTGTCTGGAAGAGATCACTTTTAGTGATAAGGCCGCCTTTGCGCACAATGTTTTAGTTTTAAGTTTTATCTGTATTTCTTTGTGTGCAATAAAGAATTTCTATCTATCTATCTATCTGGAAATGAATATTTTTACTTTACTATAGAGGTACCTACTTAGTGCCCGTTTAACCATCTAAAGATAAAATTTATCTGACAGATATTTTTTTATACCGGTCACTGTCTAAAACGTCATGTTTTATGAAATAGACATAGGTTTATCTGTCAGATAAATTTTATCTGTAAGTGGTGAAACAGGCACTTATAGGTAATATTTATCTGACAGATAAACCTCAATTTATTTCATAAAACATGCCGTTTTAGACGTAGACAGGTATAAAATAAAATATCTGTCAGATAAATTTTATCCGTAAATGATGAAAGGGGTTCTTAGTCTCCGTTCCGTCACTTACAGATAAAATTTATCTGACAGATAAACCTATGTACAATTCGTTAAAACATGACGGTGACATGTGATGATCTGTCAGTTAAATTTTATCTCCAAGTGCTGAAATGGGCCCTACCTAAGTCGCCAGATTTTTAACGCCCCCCCCCCCTTCAGTTTCAGAATAATAGAAACGATTTCGTATCAAGAGTATCTAATCGCCGCCGGCGCAGTGCTGGCGTTCTTCATGTCATTTTACGTTGGTTTCATCATAGTTCTACTTGTTCAGAGACGGAACATGGTGACCTATGCACCGGCAGAGACCAATCAGAGTGAGGGTAAGAGAATTGTTTAGTTATTTATAGTATAACCGAGTTTCATCAAAACCTATTCAGTAGTTTGTGCGTGAAAGAGTAACAAATATCTATCTATCCATCGTGGATGGATATCCATTGGCACAAACATTGACATAATAATATTTCTGTGTTACACATTTGCTTCTGCTTTACACATTTGCTTCTGTGTTACACATTTGCTTCTGTATTACACATTCGCTTCTGTGTTACACATTTGCTTCTGTGTTACACATTTGCTTCTGTGTTACACATTTGCTTCTGTGTTACACATTTGCTTCTGTGTTACACATTTGCTTCTGTGTTACACGTTTGCTTCTGTGTTACACGTTTGCTTGTGTAATATACACTCTTATAGGTATTACGCACTCACTTCCCTACAAAACGATTCTTTATTCACATTTGCTTCGGCATTACATACTTATTCACTTGTGTAATTCAAATTCACTTGCGTATAACTCATACATTACTGTATCTGTTACATAATACACATGTTTTCTCCATTCATACACTTATTAAAAAGTCTCTTTCTTAATAGTCATCACACAGTACAAAATGTACTTAACCTTTTTAATATTGTTATTTTTTTTCTACCATGAAAAGGAAATGGTCTCTGCCTACCTATAGCAAAGAGATGTGACAGATATGTATATATTTTTTCTTCCCCAACAGAAGGCCGCCTAACGCCACCCGAGACGCCACATGACGCCATCAACGTATCGACGCGACGCCGCCACGTAATTACCGATAGTGGACAGAGCAACTCGCGGCAGTACCTTGTAGGAGGGGATGGCGACGTTAGGCCAAACGGTAAGTTAAATTTTAACTGACTTCAAAAAAGGAGGTTCTCAGTTTGAACAGGGACCCAAGTCTGCTAATTTACAATATTCTCAGTTGTGTGTCGGCAGAGTGTCAATGGCATTTTTTGACACAATACAATCATCATCATTAAACTTAAGAGCTTCGCTCTTGTCGGTGGAGTCTACGCCACTCTGTTCTATTTTGTGGGCGAGAGGAGAGGCATTCTAAAGACCATTGCTGAAAGGAGAGGAAAGATGCTGGGTCACCTGATACGACACGACGACTTTATAAAAAACATCTTGGAAGGAAAAGTAGAAGGAAAACGGAAGAGAGGGAGACCACGAAGAACTTACATAGATCAAATGAAAGAGGGGATAGAAGTTGTGTCACCAGGTGCTCAAAAGGACGGCAGAAAATAGAACAATACAATACAATAAAAATATTCTTTATTGCACAAAAATATATAAGGTACAGACACAAACAAGAATATAAGAAGCAACAGGTGGCCTTATTGCTAGGTAGCAATATCTTCCAGGCAACCTTAACACATTTGGTCGCAATCAGTGTATGCCATTGTGTTGCTAAGCTCAAATCATGAAAGCAGCTGAATCTATTTCGATATTTTTTTTCTAATGGCAATAAGTAAATTGCATCGAAAATTTCAGAATACTTAACCATCATTTACATAAATTACAAAATCTTCATAGGATCAAGTAGTTACCATAGGTTATATTCTGAACTATAGGAACTAGTTAAAGAGCACTATCTTTCCTTATCATAGAGAATACAATATATATATATGTAAATTATATTATTTATGTATGTGTATTTATCGAATATATATATGTGTAGGTTTAACCTTACATATTTATTGTTTATTGTAGGATAAGTGACTATCTTGCCTTCTTGCTTTCATTTCTCTCTCTGTGGGGTCTGCAGGAAGAAATTTCATTTAGAAATGTGCTGTACCTTTTGTATAATTTCACTTTTTTTCTGTCTGTATGTACTATCATCTTACAATAAACTATTTATTGTTTTTTTATTCTAGAATGCAGTTCCTCATCAGATACAGACTCCGATTATTCAATACTCGATGACGCTAATACTGAGAAAGATATATACCGGCTTGGAGCGAGGCTATGCGTTGCTAATTTAGCTAGGTAAGTTATCATCCATGATCATCATCAGCCTATATGGCAGCTAAGCATAGGTCTCATCATATCAGCCTATAGCTGCCCACTGCTGAGCATAGGCCTCTCTAAGCGCCGGCGCATACCTGACGGAGCGCAGCGAAGACCATTTTTGATTGTTATATTATTATCGACATTGTTCTCATTAGAATAATATTCAGAATCAATAACTGATTTTGAATTGTATTCTAATGGGAACAATGTCGATAATAATATGACATACGAAAATGCTCTGTGCTGCGCTCCGTCAGGTGTGCGCCGGGCCAAACTCACACGGTATTTAAATTGAGATAATAAAAATTTACCAATTATTGAGATGATTTTTTTTTTTCAAGTTACGAACCATGTTCCTTGGGGAAAGTAGTTCAGTTTCATGAGGACTATCGCTGTGTTTCGGCATCATACCCCCTTTCTGTTACACCCTGTATATTTAATCTTATACATACATTTATGTACAGATGTCGTCCCCGCGTGCTCTCAGCTCGCTCCAAGATGTATCTATGGAACGTGCTCACTGTGGCGGTGTTCTACACCCTGCCCGTCATACAACTGGTTGTTACTTATCAGAGGGTGAGTCATACATACATACATATCTGTCACGTCTCTCCCCCATCGAAGTAGACAGAAACTTCCCTCCACTTGCTACGATACAAATATACGTCCTTCGTTTCATCGACAAAAACTTAATCCTATCCTATTAATTTTATAAATGTCAATATTTGTGCCGATAGATGTTTGTTACTCTTTCTCGCAAAAACTACTGAATACATTTTGATGAAATTTTACAATAACTTGGCTTGGACATCAAAATGACACATAGGCTATATTATTTTGAAATATCGTGATGTTTTTCCAAAGATATGACGATTAATGCGTACGAATTCGCGGGCAGCCTCTAGTAGAATAATGAATACATTTAACACATATTTAAGGTGACTTTAAATTAGTGAACGATAGAAAAGGATATAAATGTACTCGTGATAATAAACAACTTTTACTATGGGGCCAAGATCGAAATCATAAAAATTACCCCATACTATCAGCTGGTGCATTTTGTATGAGGAGTTCAAAAATTTTTGAATGATTTCGACCTTGGTTCCATAGTAAAAGTTGTTTGTTATCACGAGTACATGCATATCCTTTTCTATCGTTCACTAATTGAAAGTCAACCTATATATTTTTTATTATTATTTATAAAACATTTAATTTTCAGCTCCTAAACCAATCGGGAAACCAAGACCTATGCTATTTCAACTTCCTATGCGCACACCCACTAATGGTTCTATCGGATTTCAACCACGTGTACTCGAACTTAGGCTACGTTATACTGGGCTCGTTGTTTCTGGTGCAAGTGTGGAGGCGGCATAAGGCACATCAGTGTAAAAGCGGATATGAGGTAAGAAGCGAATGTGTTATTGATCTGTGTAATTGGGATGATGACTACATTCAAAAATTCAAAAAATAATTAGTCCGTCTTTTAGGCTATTAAAAAATATTTGAAACAATTTTTTTACCTGATCAAATAAATAAATAAATACAAAGATACAGAGTATCAAAGTTACGGAGTGGGGGGTATTGACGTCACTCCTCGGTTAAATTCGTACTGAGGCGTGACGTCACGAGCAACTTTAACCCAGTGTATCTTTGTAATTTTTAGTTTAAGAGTTAAAATAAAAAATACGTGTCGAATATTTTAAAATAATCTATGTGATGGACTAAAAACATTTTTTTAGTCATCATGCCCATTGAGAAGTTTGTGTGTTTTAGCGAAGTGAGTGTGTAAAAGTGACTGTGAAAGGAGTATGTGAAAATGTGTGTGTTATAAAGAATTTCTTGATATAACTTCTTTTTTAAACAAAAATTATAGATTTTAATTTCTAAACATATTTTTTTAAAGAGTTTTAATATTGCTATTTTTTTTAAACAAAAATAATGATTTCTTAACATTTTTTTTTTTCATTTCTAATGTATACAGTGATAAGTAGCACATCCAAGCAAGTTTTATTATACTTATTTAACTTTTCAAAAAAAAAAAAATTAAAAACTTTTTGAGTTTTTATCTTATTTTTTAAAAAAACTCAAAAATCACACACTAAAATCAGCTAAAAATACCCCAATTCTAATGTATAATTTTAAAACTATTGTTTCACAGCAAGAACTAGGCATACCTCAGCACTTCGGCCTGTTATATGCCATGGGTATCGCTTTAGTGAGCGAGGGATTGCTCTCCGCTGCTTACCACGTCTGTCCTAATAGCATGAACTTTCAGTTCGGTAAGTGGAACGAAGTTTGTGTGTTGTAATTTAAAGAAGTCAGTGTGTTATAGCGAAAATAGCTGCTTAACATATCTGTCCTAATAGCATGAACTTTCAGTTCGGTAAGTGGAACGAAGTTTGTGTGTTGTAGTGTAAAGAAGTAAGTGTGTAATAGCGAAGTGAGTGTGTAATATGTGTAGGAAGTAAAACTATAACGGCTGTTCCCAATATTCTATCTATCTCTGGTTTTACCCTACTGGAGAACGAAATAGTTATCTATCTTAGAATTTTTATCCCAAAAAACCTAACGGTGTCAAAAAATGTATGGGATTCTTCTGGAGGATAAATCAAAAGTGACACCTACGTGGCAGTTGAGTACTGCCGCTCTCGGAAAGCTATCTGTCTTTGATTATTGGGAACGACCGTAAATGTGTACTACTAATAGTGTGTAGAAAGTGTGTGTACTTCGCTATTATCACCCCCACCCCTTTAGAAGGGATGACATGGTAATAGCCTTGTAAGTGTGTAATAGCGAAGCAAGTGTGTAACATGCCAGTAAACGTGTAATATCATTGCTATAAAGAGTAATTTGGTCTTTTCTTAGTCAAAAATTTCAAGATACATCTCTGTACATCAGCTATTTTTGGTATCTAGTAGTAGTCTCAAACCCACGAGCTGCGACATGGCAATCAAGTCACTATCAACCATGCCAACGGCCCAGCCAGGGAAGAGTTTATGTAAACAAATATTTCTAATTCAAATTAGTTTTTTTCACAACCGAAAGTTTTTTACAAGATTTACAAGGTCTTATAGTGCTACAAAGATCTATTGGCACTTGGGTGACATTGTCAGGAGGACGTAGGTGGTGAATAAATAACTCAAAATAATGACAATTTACAAGATGATATCGTTAGTTCCGATTTCCGCCACGTGCCAAAAGATCCTTGTAGCACTGTAACAAGGTTTTACGAGGTAATATAATAAAGATAGTACTTTATTTACCTTTCAGATACGTCATTCATGTACGTGACGTCAGTGCTATGTATGGTGAAGATCTATCAATCACGCCACCCCGATATCAATGCGCGCGCACACGCTACCTTCGGAGTATTAGCGCTTATTATATTTATTGGTAAGGCGATTATATACTTTTCATTTTAGGGTTCCGTAGCCAAAGGGTGAAAACGAGACCCTATTACTGAGACTCGGCTGTCCGTCTGTCACCAGGCTGTATCTCATGAACCGTTATAGTTAGAGCGTTGAAATTTTCACAAATGATGTATTACCGTTACCGCTATAACAACAAATACCTACTAAAAATAGAATAATAATAATTAAGGGGGCTCCCATGATGATGATAAAAATGACGACGATGGTGATGGTAAAAATGACGAAGATGATGATGACGATAATGATGTTTGATGGCTGATCAAACTCTGCTTTTCAGAGTCCTTAGAGGTCTATTGGATTGCCCAGGTTTATTGTCACAAATAAAAATAGTCGTACCTAGACCTAATGCTAGAATAGTTAACTACAGACCACTGTATGTAAGGGGATTCAGAACCAATTTGGGTCATTACAGCTTGGTGCCTAGAATGTGCCGCGATCATAATAACTGGTTTCATGATACAAATATTGACATTCTCAACATCTCATTACACGTATTTAAATCTAAACTATCAACTTATAAGCATAATATATAATAAAATAAACCTTCTATCTACTAAAAAAAAAAAAAAAAATCGTAATTAATAGTCGCTAACGTCGACCTCACTCTTTTCATCCTGGCAAGCTGTGTTTGCCTGTAATTGGGTCTGCATCGAGCTAGAATTTATGACATACTTATATGTAAGTTAAGATGTATACCTGTTGGCAAACCATTTAAATAAATAAATGAGTATAATTTCATCTTCCAGGTCTGGTCGGGGTCCTAAACGCTAACTTCTACTTTTGGGTAGCGTTCACCGTGCTTCATCTCCTTACTTGTCTCATCATGACGTTCCAGATCTACTATCTAGGCAGGTTTAAACTAGGTAAGTTATACATACATACATACATATTAGAGGTGGGCCGAGTACTCGGTTAATACTCAATTAGCGGGGTGGGGAGGGAGGGTCGTAACGCCGTTTGCTCCCGAACTTGTTAGCGCGCAATTCTACCTACTTCAAGAATACCGAGTAACTCGGCCGAGTACTCGGCTCGGTAAACTTTAAACCGAGTAATACTCGGTACTCGGTTACTCGGTAAAACTGGTACTCGGCCCATCACTGATACATATCTACCAACTTATCTGTGAACTGAACGGCGGCGCTAGTAGTAATACAAAATTGTATTTCTACCAATCGCAGCAGTTCTTGAATTTGACATTTCCGTATTCGTGGCCGTAGTTACAATAACGGCCGGTTCACAGATAACTTGGTAGCTCTGTAAATACTGTCATGCCTCTCTCCCGTCGGATTAGGCATCTCGAACTTGGTCCCATAGTAAAAGTTGTTTGTTATCATGATACATGCATATCCTTTTCTATAGTTCACTAATTAAAAGTCGTTCTATACATTACTGTCACGTCTCTCTCCCATCAAGGTAGACAGAGACTTCCCTCCACTTGATACGATACAAAGATCATCGCTTCATATAAAACCTGAAACGCGGTATCGAAGTTTTTCACGAGCTACGTATATAACCAAAATACTTCCTTCTTCCCCAGACTGGTCGGTTCTAATCCGAGCGGCTCGTACGTTACTATCGGGTCCCATCGCGGCAGTGACTCCTGCGCACGCGGGCCGCTGCGGGCTGCTCGTCATAGCCAACCTCGCTAACTGGGCGCTGGCGGGATACGGGTAAGTGTGGCAGGGGGGTAACTATAGCAGTTTATGACGGTGACAGCTGTGTCATAGCTAATGCTCCGTTACGCCTCTATCGCCCGTTATTAATAACCTATCCTGATCCGTTTTTTACCAAATCGAGATTGAAAAAACAAAACACAATTGTGTTCTTGACATGTTTTTGATACACAAGTGACAATTGTGTTTTGTTTTTTCAATCTCGATTTGGTAAAAACGGATCAGGGTAGGTTATTAATAACGGGCGTATGTCTACCTTCGAACTGGCTGTGAGACTAGAAAAACCTATAAATGATTTATTTGTTATTCATTCTTAGTTGTTTAAAATATTTTAATAGATGGTTGGCTATTTGACACATTTTGTTTTAATAATGTAACTTTTGTCTCTGTCTAAAACGGCATGTTTTATGAAATAGACATAGGTTTATCTGTCAGTTAAATTTAATCAGTAGATGGTGAAACAGGCACTTAGTATATTTGTCTGGAAGAGATCACTTTTAGTGATAAGGCCGCCTTTGCGCACAATGTTTTAGTTTTAAGTTTTATTTGTATTTCTTTGTGTGCAATAAAGAATTTGTATCTATCTATCTATATTTACTATAATGTGTTATTTTCTTATACTTAAGCATGTTGTGTTTGCCTGTAAGGTGTACTCATAGATACTTTTGTTGTTTGTATTGATTCTCTTTTAAGACTGACGATGTATTACCTGTTGGCGGACCTAAATAAATAAATAAATACTCGTATTAAGATCCAGGACCCGTTTTATCACTTACAGATAAATTATAACTGATAGATAAACCTATCTTTTTCATAAAACATAACGTTTTAGTTAGACAGTGATAATTAAAATATCTTTTAGTTTTTAACCGTAAGTGGGTAAACAGGCTAAAACTTGTAAATTCATTTAAATATATCTTTTAGATACAAGTAACCTTAATCTTAGATCAGACAAGGTTGCAAATAATTTATTTATTTATTTCTACATCTCAATATAATTATCATGACAGGCTTACACCTAATTCGATAATTACTTAATTAAAACATTTGGTTGTAGGAACTTAGGTACTACAATTATTAAATAACAATTTTAGAATAAACATATAAATTAAAAACAACTATTAAACTAATCTATAATGTACCTATGCTATTGTTTCTTCATCTTCACAGTAGGTAATATAAAATAATAAATTATCCCACAGTATGTCTCAACACAGCCGCGACTTCGCGTCTCATCTGCTACTCGTGCTGATGAGTAACTTATTTCTCTATACTCTATTCTACATCGTGATGAAGATATTGCATCGGGAGAGCATCGCTTGGTATAGGTATGTAATAGTATTGAATGACACTGACTTAGTATTGCGAGACACTGATTTAGTGCTGAGTGACACTGACTTAGTGTTACGAGACACTGAATTAGTGCAGAATGACACTGACATAGTACTGAATGACACTGACTTAGTGTTGAGAAACACTGACTTAGTGCTGAATGACACTGCTTAGTACCGGCAGTCACTGACTGACACTGAATTAACTAGTACTGGATGACACTGACTTAGTACCGGCAGTCACTGACTGACACCAACTTAGTGCCGGCAGTCACTGACTGACACCGACTTAGTGCCGGCAGTCACTGACTGACACTGAATTAACTAGTACTGAATGACACTGACTTAGTACCGGCAGTCACTGACTGTCTTAAACTTTTTTTATACCAGATAATTAATTTATTGAATGTATTTACAGCTGGGTGTACATAGCGCTGACTTATACAGTGTGGTTCAGCTCAAGCTACTTCTATTTGGATCAAAGTACTAACTGGGCGGTGAGTAACTAGCTTTAAACTAATGTTATAAATGTCAATGTTTGTGCCGATTGATGTGAGGATGTTTGTTACTCTTTCACGCAAGAACCACTGAACGGATTTTGATGAAACTTTACAATATTGTAGCTTACACATCAGAATAACACAAAGGCTATATTATTTTAAGATATCGTGTTTTTTTTCCAAGATATGACGATAAATTCGTACGAAGTCGCGGGCAGCCTCTAGTCATTCTACGTATAAAAAAACATTGCAAAAACTTTCGTCAACAAAAGTTTTTCGACTCAGTTTACATAACAATAGAATATTTTTTTAAGTACCCGTTTTTCCACTTACAGATAAAATTTATCTGATAGATATTTTTTTACCTGTCACTGTGTAAAACGTCATATTTTATGATATCTATAGGTTTATCTGCCTGTAAAATTTTATCTCTAACGGCCAGTTTCACCACCTAAAGATAAAATTTAACCGCCAGATAAACCTAAGTCTATTTCATAAAACATGAAGTTTTAGACAGTGACAGGAATAAAATATCTAGATTTTTTTCTTATGTTGTCCCACTGCTGAGCAAAAGACTCTCCCATATGTACCAATATCTGTTAGATAAATTTTATCTGTAGACGTTTAAACAGGCACTAAGTGGTGAAAACGGGCTTTAAATATAAAAATATCGGACTTAAGGGTGCCTTTCCACCAGGGATGTGCTATGTAGCTATGCTACGAAACTATGTGACCCTTATTTATTTATTTATTTATAAGGAACACCAACAGTACATATATAAAACAATCCATACAAAGATTTCACTGTTCAGTACTGATACATATACCACTTACAGGTGTACACAACATTTATAATTTACACGCACAAATTTACTTTACAATGGATAATAAAGTACCGGCACAATTGATATAATTGAATTTGAATTTAAAAGAAAAGAAAAGAAAATAGACCCTTTCCACCAATGCTAAGCTATGTAGCTGTGCGAGGAAGATGCGCTACGTATTGATAGTAGGGAAGCGGCACGCATCCATAGCACGCATCCTTCCATACAAAAAACATAGCTTAGCTGAATCCGTTTCCACCGGTGCTATGCTATGTGCTACAATGAATATGATAGTTGGTGGATATCAAACGCATCCGTAGCAACGTAGCATAGCACTTCTCTGGTGGAAAAGCACACTAACACCAACTTTTTCTTCCAGCTAACACCAGCGCAGTCACGACAAAGCAACCGAGTATGTTCGTTGTTACAATTATATGATTCTCATGATATTTGGCATTTCATGTCATCAGTTGCTATGTTTTTATCATTTAATATGTATCTAACTATAGACGATAGTCTATCTAAAGTGCCTAGAAATCAAATTATGGTATTTTAAAGTTATTTTTTTTAAATGGGACAATCTTCAGAATGGGCATGATGACTAAAAAAAATGTAGTCCATCAATAGATTATTTTAAAATATTCGACACGTATTTTTATTTTTTCTTTTAAACTAAAAATGACACAGATACACTGGGTTAAAGTTGTTCGTGACGTCACGCCTAAGTACGATTTTTACCTAGGAGTGACGTCAATACCCCGTAACTTTGATGCTCTGTGTCTTTGTAGTTATTTATGTATTTGATCAGGTAAAAAATGAGTTTCAAATATTTTTTAATAGCCTAAAAGACGAACCAATTATGTTTTAAATTTTTGAATGTAGTCATCATCCCTATTGCGCGAAATTTGAATGATGGTCGTTAAACGTCATTTTCATTTTTAGTTATACAGGATGTAACAGAAAGGGGGTATAAAGCCGAAACACAGCGATAGTCCTCATGAAACTAAACAACTTTCCCCAAGGAACATGGGTCGTAAGTCAAAAAAAAATTTTTTGTCGCCCATACTTACTCGATCAGTTGATCGGACATTTTGTATGGGAAGGCGAATTTTTTTTTTCGAGTTACGACCCGTGTTCCTTAGGAAAAGTTGTTCAGTTTCATGAGGACTATCGCTGTGTTTCGGCATTATACACCCTTTCTGTTACATTTTCACAGGATATACAGGATCCTGTGAAAATGTATTATACAGATCTACCAAGTTATCTGTGATCCGAACGGCGGCGCTAGTAGTAATACAAAATTGTATTTCTACCAATCGCAGCAGTTCTGTAATTTGACATTTCCGTATTAGTGGCCGTAGTTACAATCTTACAATAACGGCCGGTTCACAGATACTTTGGTAGCTATATAGTTCTTTATTTAACGAAGATGTATGGCGATTCTGTATACATCTACAATAATAAAATCATTTTTTTTTAAAGCGTGCGCAGAGCTAACAAGTTTTTCGTAAAGCATAATGACGATGAGAATAATTTTGTCATCATTCTCAACCGGAGATTGTCCCAAATATTAAACTATCAAATCGATCTCTCTAATTTTTTTTTCTTTTAAGTGTAAATATTTAATGAAATTAAATCTTTGTGATATATAAGTTTATATTTTACAGTATTGTTTTTATTCGTAATGAAATTCTAGGGATGTAAAATGTAACAAAAGTGTAGAAATTAAAAAGTGGCAACACTGTAATGTCGTCCCGTTTTTTAAAGATTAATTTGAAAGAGACATTACTACCATTTTGACACTTTAACCCGAAGTCCCTTTTTTTTCGTGTAAAAATGAAAAAGTGACAACACTGTAATGTCGTCTTGCTTTTCTAAAATGAATTTGAAAGGGACAACACTATAGTTTTACCACTTTGTAATTTGTACTACGTCCCTTTTTTTTCTTAACAAAGTAAAACAGTACCATGTTTTTATAAATAACAGATTTTATTTCAGATTGTAGCTACTTGTAATATTTTTTTTAATTTCTCGCATGCTGTCCTTGTTATTACCAGCTTTTAGACAGAGAAAGCAATAGCAATAAAGCTACTTAATCACTTTCGCAAGAATTGTATTAGCTTTTAAGTAGAAAGAAATGAAAAAAAAGCAATGAAACAATAATTATGAGAATTTCTGAGATAGCTCTCTTCTTAGGGCGTGTGTACACGATAAGAAAATACGCCGAGCCTACCCAAGAATTAGTGTCGTAACTAGAAAAGAACTGTGTACACTGCCCGCGGCGGTGCACGACAAAAATCTTGTCTGCGTAAGACACGACGCGGCGAACGTTGTTAAGGAGTGGTGGTTTTTCGCGTGTAGAACAGACAAAATTCTTGTCGTGTACGCGAAGAATTAGTCTTTGTTTTGTCTGCTCCAGACACGGTAAAATTTCTTATCGTGTAAACGCGTCGTTAGGTTATGTTATACCTATTTCCTGGCACTAGAAAATTAATACTTATTTTTATTTAGTGTGTTTCAAATAGATACTCTTAAAAAATATAGCTTTTAATTAGTCTCGCATACCAAATATAATGAGTTAATTTATTTATCTAGCTAGTTTAACAAATTAAAATATAATTTTAATTGATTGAACTAAGAAAATCAATTAGAAAAAAGCTGAAGGTGCTATTGTATGATAAATTGTAAAAAAATGGAGGAATTTTCTGACAGGTCATGTAAAAAAAAATACTTTAGTTCGTAAAGCTTCGATAGATGGCATGGTAAAAAAAGTATAAGAACTAGCCCCTTCCCCATTACGATACTTCGAGGCGATTTAAGTATCCTGTAAGTCTCGAAGACTAGTCACCGCGAAGTATCTCACAAACATTTGAATGCATCGCACACTACGATACCGGTACTAGTCTTTGACTTGCAGGATACTTGAATAGCCTCGAAGTATCGTAATGGGAGAAGAGGCTAAAAGTTTCGATTTTTGAAAATCCTTCATTCTAGCTTATATTTTAACAAAATTATTTTAAAACGAATTTATTATTTTATTTGAGTTTCCCTGGCGTTTATGTTATCATGAAATGAATCTTATGTGTTTAAGTTTTTGCATCTAATTAGGAAACATTTGGGGCCTAAGGCTGCTAATTTAAAATAGCCTCAGTTGTGTGTCGGCAGTGTCAATGGTCTTGCGCTGCCCACATTCCACGGCTTCCAGCGACTTTAACCAAGTCGTCAGTCCACCTTGTTGGAGGCCTTACCACACTGCGTCGTCCGGTGCATGTCCGCCACTCGAGAACCGGTCGTTGTGGAGATCTTTGGAGGAGGCTTTAGTCCAGCAGTGGACGTCCATGGGCTGACATGATGATGAGTGTCAATGGCATTTTATGACCAATTTGTTGCAATCAGTGTAAGCCATTGTTTAGCAGAATACCAAATGTATCAAAAAATGCCATTGTCACTGCCGGCACACAACTGAGGCTATTTTATATTAGCAGACTTGGGCCCCTGGTATACTTACTAAATAGGTAATACTTAATGCACATTGTTTTTACATATTTTGTGATCTTAGACAAAGTCTGGTTTGTTTGTATCATTGTAAATAAAGATGTATTTAGCTTTTTTAAAAAGTGAGTTTTATTTTTGAATTAGCATTTTCCCGTACCTTCACATACATATCTGTCACGCCTCTCTTCCATCGAGGTAAACAGTGACTTCCCTCCACTTGCTACGATACAAACACATCTCTTTCTCCCGTTTTTTCTCTACTTAGCTTAGTATTCTCTTATGTATGAGGCAACTTATGAATGTGTATGAAGCGAAAGAGATGTGTTTTTATCGTAGCAAGTGGAGGGAAGTCTCTGTCTACCTCGGTGGGGGAGAGGTGTGATAGATATGTATGTATTAATTATCGTCACGGAATAAGTAGAAATTGAGGTATGAGGTCAAATAAATAAAAGATCAAAAACTATAATTTATAATGTCCTTTATTTCTATAAGAAAGATCTATTTCATGAGATTTTAAGTCAAGCAATATTGCGTATATTTGGAGTCAAACGGCGTACCACTGAAGCGATGTGACTCAGCTTTAGTAGAAAAACGCCTTAAAGTCCTGTTTTGCGCTAGTACTTTACACCACAAATTCAATTTTACGAATTCGTAAAAAGTTACCTACGTAAAATTTTCAGTGGAATTTACGTAAAATGAAATTTGTTATGCAATAGGTTGACAGACGTGGCGGTTCAGGTTAACTTGGTCATCGTAAGAAAATGTATAACGACCAGCGAAACTTGACTTCAAGATGGCGACTGTCGCAGTAAAGTAAGGTCTTTTTATACTGTATTATAGTTATTTCTATTTTGTTGAATGACTAATAAAGAACTACTTTTAATATGGTGACCAAATGAACCCGAATTATGACCGATGACACACCTGGCGAGTTCTAGTGACACGCAACGCGTGCCAGGACCAACTCGCTCAAAATAAGTCAAAAATTCGAAATTTCACGCAGTAGCCATGACACTCCAAGCATGTCCAAAACAATGATGACCTGACTCGCTTACCGTGGTTAGTTACTTCGTGAAATTTCGCATTTTCAAGCTTGATTAATTAACTAGCGCATTAACTTCCGGTCGGGACACATCTGCGTAACGTACCGCGCGGAACGTTCAGCGGCTGGAGTAAATGTATGCGACGTAATTTCAGCTGATGTTTCATAGGTGACTTGAATCACATTGCGAGTGTATTGAACTAAACGATCCGCGCGGTACGTTACGCAGATGTGACCGCACATTTAGTCGAAAAAGTCATACAAGTCAAATTCGAAAGTTATTGTCCGCATACATAATAATTCTTATTTTTTATTTTATTTAATGTAAAAACATTTAATGACTCGGTGAGATTTTTACAAAATCATATTTTATTTAGTGCAAGTTATTTCCAAGTATTATTTTAAAAGTAATGTAGTTTTTTTTCAATGAGCGCATCGCATCCCCTTTTAAAGTCTCTCTACACACATCCGGGCCGTGTCCGGGCCGTGGCCTGTCAGAAGGGAAAAAATACGTCGTCATGACAACGTGTGTGAACGAATCCATAGAAAATGTACCTACCTACCCGTTTTACCATCTAAAGATAAAATTTAACTGTCAGATAAACATATGTCTATTTCATAAAACATGGCGTTTTAGACAGAGACAGGTATAAAATACCTGTCAGATAAATTTTATCTGTAAACAAAACAGCCCTAAACCTTCGTTAAGTTTTAGTTAAGTGACAGTTTTTTCCTTCATTTACAAAAGGGGAATAACGCTCGGTCCCACAGCTAAAACAGCTACACAGCTAGCGAATTAACCATCATTTCATCTTACTTAAGGCCGTGGCCCCAGTAGGCAAACTGTTAGCGGCCGACTAGTTTGCGGCGTATCGATTTAGTACGCCCTTCCATATATTTGAAATGGAATGTCCACAGTCAGCTAGTTTTCGCTCACTGTACGCAGTTTGCAGCTTTACGCGCGCTGACTATCTCAGACAGCGGCCGACTCCCACCAAAACCGGTGATTTCATTGAGTTTGCAGCTAACTCAAATGTCAGTTCGCCACTTTGCTGCTTACTCAGTCGGCCGCTAACATTTTGCCTACTGGGGCCACGGCCTAACGGTCAACATTGCTGACATCTAAGCTTCTCCTATTATGATACTTCGAGGCGAATCAAGTATCCTGCAAGTCTCGAAGACTACCGCGAAGTATATCACATACATTTGAATGCATCGCGGCATCGCACACTACGATACCAGTATAATGTATGTGAGATACTTCGCGGTGACTACGTATAGTCTTCGAGACTTGAATCGCATCGAAGTATCGTAATGGGAGACGGGACTAAGGCCGTGGCCCCAGTAGGCAAACTGTTAACGGCCGACTGAGTGAGCCGCAAAGTGGCGAACTGAAAGAGTTAGCTGCAAACTCAAATCAATGAAATCACCGGTTTTGGTGGGAGTCGGCCGCTGTCTGAGATAGTCAGCGCGCGTAACGCTGCAAACTGCGTACAGTGAGCGAAAACTAGCTGACTGTGGACACTCCATTTCAAATATATGGAAGAGCGTACTAAATCGATACGCCGCAAACTAGTCAGCCGCTAACAGTTTGCCTACTGGGGCCACGGCCTAAGATAAAACATGAAACGATCGCTTTTTGTGTTAACTGATCAGATAATGATACGTTTCAGCGAAAGTTACGAGTATCAATTACGTACTGTGGGACTTAAGGCTTCGTTTTTGGAGAACTTTTGTGATCATCCTAATAATATTATAAATGTCAATGTTTGTGCCGATGGATGGATGTTTGTTACTTCGTCACGTAAAAACAACGAAACAGATTGTGATGAAATTAGCTTGGACATCAGAATAACATATAGGTTATATTATTTGCAGATATTTCATGTTTTTTCAAAGATATAACGATAAATGCGTACGAAGTCGCGGGCAGCCACTAGTTATACATAAAAAACAAACAACTTTTAGTATGAATCTTTGAAAGAATTTCTGAAACAGAATTGTATAGTTCCAAAAATCTGTTCAGTGGTTTATGCGTGAATCCTTACATCGGCACAAACATTTACAAATTAGTAGAATAGAATTTACCAGTTCATAAGAAAAGTCGTTTGTCGTTATAATCAAGATATTTTTAATTTTATTTATTTATTTAACAGTTTATTGTAAGAAGATACTACATAGAGACAGAAAAAAAAGAGTAGTTATACAGAACGTTTGTTAAGTTAGTTTTAGTCTCTCCAAAAACGAATCCTATAAAAAAAACTACAAAAATGAAATATACTATTACTAGATAATAATTATACTTACAAAAATATAATAATAAATGCATTTTGTTACAAATATTTTACAAATATGGCAACACAACACATACTCAATAAAGACGCGACGCGACACGACACGATAAAGTGACCAATTAAACATTTTAAACTTTGCAAAAAAAAACATTGGTTATTCCTTTTTTAGGGTTCCGTACCCAAATGGTGAAAACGGGGCACTATGACTCAGGCTCGGCTGTCCGTCTGTCGGTCTGACTGTCTGTCCGTCCATCCGTCTGTCTGTCACCAGGCTGTATCTCATGAACCGTTATAGCTAGAGCGTTGAAATTTTCACAAATAATGTTTTACCGTTGCCGCCATAACAACAAATACTAAAAATAGAATAATAATTAAAGGGGGTTCATTTACAACCAACGTGATGTTTTTGGTCTATTATAGATATATAATAATGTCTACAAGTAGCCATTATCGTTATCAATAATGGCTACTGGTAGACATTATTATTAGGCTATTGTTAGTTAATGGTACGGAACACTTCGCGCGCGAGTTTGATTCGCACTTGACCGATTTTTTAAGACGTTTAAAAATATAAATTTACTTAGCCAAGATGACATCAATACTACGGTAGTCATTTTAAACAGAAAAAATAGCTTTTAAAAATTATACAAATATTCAAAAATCAAAAAATCTTTCGATTTATAATACCGTGTCACATCGCATACAAATCGCGTCGCGCACCTAAAATAAACATCAGACATTAAAATTTGAGATTTCAATTCATATTTGAGTATTAAAAAATGCACAGTCCCACGCCCAGCAGTGGGACTAGAAAGCGAGAAGCAAGAGAGATAACCGATTTTTATTTATACAAGTCTTAAAATTGAGTAATTCTGATTGCCTTTTAAACGTGCGTAAAGTAAAGGCCGTGTTCAAACCAAACTGACTGTAAGCCGCCGAAAGTGAGCGATCGTTACGCAATTTATTGTATTTCCATACATATTCACTTATTCGTTCACATATAACCGACAATACACTTATTACGTAGTTATTACGCTATGCGTAGAGTAGACGCTGATATTAGGCAGCTGATTAATATAGTACGTCACTAAGCTCTGCGGTCGCTGATTTACTACATAGCTGTAAGCTATTAGCGTATTGTCAGCATATTGTGTACGAAAAATGCCGTTTACGTTCACGTTTACACTGAGGCTCACATTCAGCGACTAAAGGTCAATAAAGAATGCACATTAAACAACCGGTTTCGGAAAAAGTAATTAAATCTAATCTTCCATTACACGTATAGCTGTCACTGTCATTGTCAAATATCAGAATAAGACGGCACTATGTTAACGCTAGAAACAGACAGATCCCGCGTACAGATGTACCAAGTTATCTGTGAACTGAACGGCGGCGTTAGTAGTAATACAAAATTGTATTTCTACCAATCCCAGCAGTTCTGGAATTTGATATTTCCGTATTAGTGGCCGTAGTTACAATAACGGCCGGTTCACAGATAACTCGGTAGCCCTGTACGCAATGCATTATAACATCCTGTTCCATAGAAATATTAAGCTTAGAAACACACTTGTTCCTTTTTGCGTCGGATAGCGTTGTGTTTGACAACTAGTGACAAGCATGTTTAAAAAGTGCTACAAGGATCTTTTAGCACGTGGCGGAAATCGGAACTAACGATATCATCTTGTAAATTGTCATTATTTTGAGTTATTTATTCACCACCCACGTCCTCCTGACAATGTCACTCAAGTGCCAATAGATCCTTGTTGCGCTATAAGTAATCATATTATTATGTATTTCTACAGAGCAGATAGCCATAATGCGTTGCGTACGTGGGATCCGTCTGTTTTTAAATTTAATGGATGATTAACTTAACAACGATTTCAGAAACTGTTGCTTTTTTAAAACTAAAACATTATTCCAAACTATGGCGTTTTTAAAATAATAACTTAATAAAAATAAAAGAAATTAAATACAAAATAATACTAGAACCATGTGATGTTATTTCGTAGATTAATAATAATTATTAAAAATAACCATTAGGTAATAATAATAATAAAGAAATAAATAAATTAACAAGTCACCTTATTTTTAGATGTTTACATTTTGTATGATTGTATGGAAAAAAAATCATAAAGCAGATTTTTTTCTGTATGGAAAGTGAAAAATCTATTTTTTTTATTCCATACAATCATACAAAATTAAACAAAATAAACACAACATAATTAATCATTTAATAATAATAAATGAGTTAGCATTTATACAAATACACTTTTCACGTAACAATTTTTTTTAAAATTTTTAATACAATGTCATATATTTAAAAATTTGTATGGAAACTCAGTTTTGTATGGTTTCATTGGAACATCTCGACAATCCTAATCATCAGCCCTTTTAACGTCCCCACTACAGATACACGAGCCTACTCTCATACGAGAGTGATTAGGCCACTACGCTGGCTGCAGAATTCACATACACCTTCGAACTTCTTCTCTAGTGTATGCAGGTTTCTTCATGTTTTCCATCACCGTTAGCGAGTGGTAATCGAATATTCAATCCGTAAATGCGTAGACAATAATTTATTCACTTCTTTTCATTTTGGGTTTATTAGACTACTCCATTAGCATAGGACAGATATAGGTTCCATACAAGTACCATACAAAACCCCACTTCCATACAAATATTACTATATCCTAATTTGTGAATACATACTTTAGGAGCCGTTTCCTTGCGACTTTTGCTCGAACATCGCCGTCATGTCGCGTATGTTGTATGAAGGGGAGACTTTCTCGCGTCTGAGAGACAAAAATTTGTGTAAAAAAATTTGTATGGAAATTTTTGTATGTAATATTGAAAATGCATACAGATTTTGTTTTAAGTAAATTTTTAAAATGTGCTTTTTTTGAATATCTGTAAATGATAAGTTAATTAGCTTGTTTCTAAAATAAAGTTTCATATTAGAATGCATAATTAACGATCAAAAGATATACTTAAGTTAAAGTATATTTAGGTTTACTATGCGTGTTTCTTAAGAAAAGTCTTTAAGATTAGATTAGCATTTTAAGTTTTAATATGAAATTTCAATCAAGATGTCAAATAAAAAATGTTAAATAAAAATAAAAATAAAAAGAGTCAAAACAAATAAAAATATCGATCTAATATCGAAGACTACTCAAAACTAACCAAAATAAATCAACACCTTATTAAACTAAAAAAACAACTTACCTCTCACTCTCCCTCCGTTCTCTCTTCCCCTCTTTAGGACTAGGAGGCGACGGTATATCATCTAAGTTATTAGCACTTTTAGCTAACGAAAACCTCATTCTTTGTCCTAAATCAACAGTGTTCCTTCTCTCAAACTTAGGCATTACTTCTTTATCATCTAGATTACCTAATTGTTCATCCTTCATCTTCCGTTCATCTTTTTCTTCATCCTTTTTAATTTTAATACGCGTCAACTGTTCTGGATTACTCCTAAACGATTGCGAACTATATTTTTCTCGTAGAAAATTACGTCTTTCTTCTTTATATTTCTCTATTCGCTCTCTGCTAATTTTGTCAGCGTCTATGCTTATGTTTTTTAGCTCCGGTTTGTTAATTTCGAATCTTTGTATTAAAGATATCTTGTTTTCTGTTGTCGGGGTGACGCTTTCTAGTTTCTCCTCCTTACTTTCGGCTAAATTAAGATTTAAATCAGGCGTTTTCTTATTTTTGACTTCCAAGCTTTTTCTTCTGTCTGTCTCTGTGCAGAATTCTTTCGCAAATGCGTTTTCATCTAAAGACCGTGCGTTTAAGGAGTTTTTATTAAGTTTGTAACTTTTTGGTGATATTGGTGGCTTGTTTTTCTCTGTTTTTTCTTCTTTTCTTTCTAAGCTCGGATATTTAATCTCCGCTTTGAATTTTTCGAAGACGAATGGACCTTTTTGCTCAGTCGGGCTTTCGAATCGAATAGCTAACTCTCTTACATTTAGATTACTTTTCGTTACATTACCATTTTCTTTAACTGTATTATCTACGTCTTTTTCGCATATTTTCAGCGTCCCCACATTGATATTTTCATATTGATCGAAAGAAACATTCTCATAATGTCGTTCTTTTTCTGGCGACTCTAAAATCATAGCATTTACCTCCTCTATACTCTTTTTAAAGAATTTAACTTGACTGTATACGTCTATATTATCATTTTCTGTTGGCGTTTCCAATATAATCAAATCTTGGTTGTAATTAGGTTGGCAAGCAGGTGTGGGGAGCGAGGCATCAGTGCCAGGTAACGTGGCATCTTCGACAATCGACAAATTCTTGTCTAAAACAACATCTTCGTAGACTGAATCTCTATCATTTGTCGGAGTGTCTAAATCACACTTGTCAGATTTTGTTGGCGATCGAAAAGTGATACTAATCGTAGATTTCAGTGGACTTTTCAAAGGACTTCCGGGCGAACTTTTTGAGCTAGACGAATTCAAATTTATATAATTCGGTCTAAAATTATAAGGTTCATAATCGTCTGTGTGTTTTAGACTTGTATTAGAATATGATGACGTACTTTCATGTGAAGACGTCATTATTTTTCCGTCATTCTTACTTGAGTTAGACGAGGTCGATACCGCTGACAATCTATTTAGGTTTTTATAGCTTATATCGCCCGGACTATTATCAAATTTGACATTTTCATAGTCAGTAGCTTTAAGTTCACATTTGAGGCATTTTTCTTTATCGCAATTATTACAGTTATTAATTTTGATCGTCTGTTTGTTTGTATCACTGATTTCCGAATCGCTCTCTAACGTTTCGTAATTAGGTGTGACTGGTGTTATAGGAGTATTATTTGTGCTTTCTGTTACACTTGAAGAATTCTCAGGCCAGTCTATTTTTATTAACGTCGAATGTCCATCTCTCCCTTGCCAACTTAGTCGGGAGACTGTGACATTTTCGTTAGATATATTTATGGGATGATGTAGACCACTGTAACGTGAGCTCTTCGCTTTCCTCGGCGAGTTCCGGTCTCTGTGGGACGGAGGGGTCTATGAATATTGGTTATGACGATATAGCTACAGATCTACCAAGTTATCCGTGAACTGAACGGCGGCGCTAGTAGTAATACAAAATTGTATTTCTACCAATCGCAGCAGTTCTGGAATTTGACATTTCCGTATTAGTGGCCGTAGTTACAATAACGGCCGGTTCACAGATAACTTGGTAGCACTGCAATGTATTTATCAAAGAGTTTTACTCGCTCCGCGCGCTACGAATAGATACCGCTCTATGAAGAAATAAAAATAGGTAGTTTAAAAAACTAAAACACGCTTTAGCTCGCACTAAACATGCTCCACCATCAGATCAGTTCGAAAGTACCATATTATTGTATTGTCATGAGAACTCAGAGCGTGTGCAAAATTTCATCCTATTCGAAGACCGGGAAGTGGGTCAAATTAAGATTCCAAGATTTGTTTACATACAAGGTTAGTTACAAGTGAAGCTAATATAAAGCGTGTAATAATAAAAACAGCATGCAAAATGCGTAACTCAATTTCGTGGCGGTGTCTAACAATCATAATAATATGACAACTGCTAGCTTAGCATGGCACTCCGTGACAAGACGTTGTCATGCGTTTGTCACGCTTACGTCTCTGTCTATAGTTTTAAATGTGATAAGGACAGCATGACGTGAGATAACAGTCGCGGCACGCCGTGCTAAGCCCCCGGACGCAACTCGGCGTAATGACTACCGCGGTACGCCCCGATCGGCGTAGTAGTTTTGTTGCATTTTTGAAGTTCGCCGACGGTATCTAGTCGTAGCGCGTGGAGACCAATTATTCATATAATCTAAGGTATTTATTACTTAGAAATTGTTACCTTCTAAATGAACTATCTATACTCTGATAATACAAGTCAAAATAGTTTAAATGAATACTATTATACAGACTGACTTTTAATTAATGAAAGATAGAAGATATGCATGTACTCGTGATAACAGACAACTTTTACTATGGGACCAACTTCGAAATCATTAGAAAAAAAAATTCTCCAATACATTTAACACTATCAGCTGGTGCATTTTGTATGGACAGTTCGAAAATTTTTTATTCATTTCGAACTTGGTCTCATAGTAAAAGTTGTTTGTTATCACGAGTACATGCATATCCTTTTCTATCGTTTACTTATTTAAAGTCATCCTATATACAGTGCTACAAGGATCTATTGACATTTGAGTGTCATTGTCAGGAGGGCGTGGGTGGTGATTATATAACTCAAAATATTTACAAGATGATATCGTTAGTTCCGATTTCCGCCACGTGCCAATAGATCCTTGTAGCACTGTATGTACTTACTAAAATTTTAAATAAAAAAGAAGATGTCTTACCTAAGTTTAACATTGCCCATAGATTGAAAATCACTTGTCGATGACTTAGGACTCTCTCTGTCTTTGCATAGCCTGTAGAAACAGAGGGAAGTATATAAGTAAAAATAAAATTTAAAACTGAAAAATATTCACATTTGTAATTATATTGTATGCTACGCTACATAATGTCTTTTGTTTATTATTTTAAATCAGTGAATTTCAAACTTTTTGATAACGCGACCCTTACGGGTTGAAAAATTTTAACGACCCCCTTTTATTGGCACTTACATACACTAATTAGTCAAGATTACGACATTAATTCTGCAAAAAACCGCGATGGTTTTGATAGTAAGTACGAGGTCAGTTGGTTAATCATAAAAATTGTGTATTAATTGTATTTAGTTGAGAATTTTGTCATTTTCTCTTTGCTGGCGACCACCACTGGGGGTCGCGACCCGCAGTTTGAAAAACACTGTTTTAAATAATAACTTTTTGATTTAAGAAAACCCGACTGCGTTTTGAAAACGCATTTTTTATGTACTCAGTGTCACTCTCACTGTAAATACGAATCTAACGACACCTCTCAAGCTAAAATCCATCAAGCCGTTTAGGCTGTAGAGCGTGCCCCAGAATTATACATACATACTTTCGAAAAACATAACCCTCTTTCTTGCGCAGTCGGGTAAAGAATGCTCAAAGAAGCCTATAATAGAAATTAAAAGGTAAAAAGTTACATGTACTTTTTTCTCTTATTTTTTGCAAAAAAATGTTTGTTTCCTTCTTTTAAGTTACTTCTTTCTTCTTTGTATGTAAAAACTATGATTAAATTGATATCTGAAATAAACACTTAAATTTGATATATTAACAAATTAATTACATAAATAAAATACAGGTGACTTTAAATTAGTGAACGATAGAAAAGGATATGCATGCACTTGTGATAACAAACAACTTTTACTATGAGACCAAGTTCGAAATCATAAAAAATATTGTTCCTCCATACTATCAAGTGATGCATTTTGTTTGGGGAGTTCAGAATTTTTGAATGATTTTGACCTTGGTCCCATAGTAAAAGTTGTTTGTTATCACGAGTACATGCATATCCTTTTCTATCGTTCACTAATTTAAAGTCACTCTGTTTATGGAAAAACATAACTATGCAACCTTTTCAAATACGCAAATTTTGTAAAAAAAACCTAAAATTTAATTTAAAAAAATACTTAGTAAAATTAAAAAAAAAATCCTTATCAAAACGGTCCCGTAGTAAAAGTGCATGGTTCCATAGGAAAAGTGCATGGTTCCATAGTAAAAGTGCTTCGACTTACCGTTTAGCTATATCAGTGTGGTGTGGGCTGGCAGGTCGATGACATTGTCGTTTCTCAGCCGGTTTGGCTCTCGGGGACTCCCCGTCTATGTAGCTCATAGTAGCTACCTGTTCCTCTAGCATACGTCGTCTGAAAAAAAGAATTAAAAAATAGCATAATATTTAGTCCGTCTGTTAGACGCTGTTTTAACCAAAGAAGCGTGGCGGAGGAGCGCGGCGGAAGCTTCTTGTGAAGAAAACTCTTATGAGTATTAGGAATAGAGTCTAATTTACCGTAATTTCATCCGCGCTCCTCGGAGCACGTCACTCGCCCCGCGCCTCTAGCGGCGCCGCTAAGCAGCGCGGACGAAATTACGGTAAATTAGACTCTATTCCTAATACTCATAAGAGTTTTCTTCACAAGACGCTTCCGCCGCGCTCTTCCGCCACGCTTCTTTGGTTAAAACAGCGTCTTAGATTGTTCAAAAATATCACACAAAAAGCATCCAACCTAATTGGTATAGTAAAAATTATCGGTATATTGAAAAAAAAGTTGGCGGCCACTGATGAAACTAACGTCAATCGGTAGAGAAAAATATTATAAAACGATAGTATTTTGGACAAATGTCGAAAGTGATATACTTTCGGAGAAATAGAACTTTGAAAATGAAAGAATTTTGAAAATTGTTACATGCGAACATGAATTTTTTTTTTTGTTATATATTAAAGTAATATACGTTGACATTTATAATATTACTAGCTGTCCCGGCGAACTTTGTCCCGCCTTAGAATGAACTTTATTGTGTAGCAATAAAGTTCAAATTGACTCTACATTTTAGTAAGAAAACATTTGTATGGGAAAAAGAAAAGGTCTGTTTTAGGGCTTTCCCGGCAATTATTCCAATTTTTCTCACCGTAAGAACCATCCTTGGACTTCAATGAACATTAAAAAAAAAACAGCCAAATCGGTCAAGCCGTTTTCATGTGATGTCGTGACAACGGAAAACGAGTTTCATTTTTATATATATAAGATTAGAATGTATTTACCTCTCGGCTAGTTCGTTAGTGTGTACATCAAGACGCATGTTCATTCTCGGACTCGGCTCCGCGCTGCACAGACCTGATTCTGGATCTACGGAGCACAGGGAGCCCTCCTGCAAATATAATGTAAGATTATGAGCAACACGTAAGAAGGTACAGATAGAAGCATTTTATTGCACATAAAGAGATTTCATTACTTATTGAAGGGTTATGGTCAAAAATAAATTAGGATTGCAGGGATTAACACGGATTTTATTCTTTTATTCACGGATGCAGTTGGTTACAGGTGAGTGAGAAACATAGATGAATGAGATACAAGATGTAAAGTCTGTTCGCATCAATACTGTAACATTAAACGTATTGCCTTTTTAACGAACTGCCTTCTCGTTTAATTCCAACACTTTTATTTATTACATTGTGCGCAATGACAGCCTACCAGGGGCCAATATCTGCTTATTTAAAATAGCCTCAGTTGTGTGTCGGCAGTGTCAATGTAATTTTTTGACACATTTGTTCGCTCGCAATCAGTGTAAGCCATTGTTTTAGCAGAATACCAAACGTGTCAAAATATGTCATTGACACTCTGCCGACACACAACTGAGGCTATTTTAAACTAGCAGACTTGGGTCCCAGATATATTTAATTTATTTATGCCATGCACTAATCTACAGTCTTCTTAAACTAGTCCTACTCCAAAGGCTGTCTGGAAGAGATCACTTTTAGTGATAAGGCCGCCTTTGCACACAACACATGCAAAACACAGCAATATTGAATTTGGTAACCGACGTGCATGTATGAGGTGACTAATATTCATCAGTGTTTGAAGTGAAAGAAGTGTGTTTGTATCGTAGCAAGTGGAGGGAAGTCTCTGTCTAACTCGATGGAAGATAGACGTGATAGATATGTATGTATGTACATACCTGGTTGTGCATATGCAGTAGCGCAGTGTCGTCCTCCTCGCTGAACATGTGGTGGTCTCTCTCCTGCGGCGACAGGCGCAGACGCATGTCAGCCAGCTCCGCTTGCCACGGTTCGAAGTACGAGTCGCACGATGACGATCTGAGGTTTTGAACCATTTTACATGTGTTTTTTTCATAAATAATTACATACTTATTGCACTACCATGAACTTAGTTAAAGATTGAATTTTAAATTAGATATTTTGCGACTTGGACATTTCACTATTATTAATATGAAACATTTTGCATATTTGTCATTTTGCTACTACTGAAATTAAACATTTTGCGAAATACCAATATTAGACATTTTGCGAGTTGGTCATTTCGCTACATCAATTTGTGACATTATGTTTGTGTATACTAATGTTAAATATATTGCGAATTGGAAATTTTGAATTGGACATTTCGCTACTAATAAAATTAGACATTTTGCGTATTTGACATTTCACTACTACTGAAATTAGACATTTTGCGATTTAGGTTTCCCTAATTTGCAAGTTAAAACCGAGCCATATCACTCACCTAGTATGATGTTTGAGCGGCGCGTTGGCTGTGTCAGCAAGCGGCGCGAGTGTGTCGGTGTCGGAGGCGAGCGACTCGCACGATTTGACTGGACGGAGACCCGGCATTGGGGTGTCCTGGGGGATAAAGTTAAGTTTATCGTATATCAATTAAAGCCGCGTGCTTAGTAACTAGTTGTAACCGTTGTATGCAGTGTAAGAAATCAGGGCCCAAGTCTACTAATTTAAATTATTCTCAGTTGTGGTATTTTTTGACACATTTGGTCGCAATCAATGTAAGCCATTGTTTAGCAGAATACCAAACGTGACAAAAATACCATTGACACTCTGCCGACACAGAACTGAGGCTATTTTAAATTAGCAGATTTGGGCCCCCTAGTATGTAGTAGTATGTTTACCTGCGCAGGTACGTCGACAATCGGCGCCGAAGGTACGGCGCGTACTGTCCGCGGCCGCTGCAGCTTGGAGCGGGAGAATAGCCCGCGCCAACCCGACGGGGAGCGTTTTAAACCACGTTTGTTACCTGGGAATCATCATCATCGTCATTAGCCTTTCTAACGTCCCCACTACAGGGGCTGAAGTCTTGAATCGGCCCCTGTAGTGGGGGACTTTAAAAAGGCTGCAACATCACACTGCGCTCCAAAACCTGTATTGCTGAATTGCTGATGAGGCAATAACAGCTGCCAGGCTGAAGTGGGATTGGGCCGGTCACGTCTCCCGCATGCCAGAAGACTTATAGTCTAAAACAGCTACCCAATAGCTGCCAAATGTTAAACGATGTCGCGGCAGACCACGGAAAAGGTGGCGGGACGAGCTGGACACCTTAAATACCTGGACGGAGGTAGCTCGAGACAGAAAGTCATGGCGGATGAAGAGAGAGGCCTTTGCTCAGCAGTGGGAAACAAATGGCTAGATTAGATAAGACTACAGGGACACGAGCCTACGCTCATACGAGAGTGAGTGGTAGCCTATTTGGTAGAACGCCCGCCTCCAATCTTGGAGACGCGGTTTCGATCTAACCTGTACCTCTGAGATTTATTTCTCTACGGATTGAATATTCGATTACCACTCGCTAACGGTGAAGGAAAACATGAAGAAACCTGCATACACTGGAGAAGAAATTCGAAGGTGTATGTGAAATCCGCCAGCGTTTGAACCAGCGTGGTGGATTACCTAATCACTCTCGTATGAGAGTAGGCTCGTGTGTCTGTAGTGGGGACGATAAAAGGGCTGATGATGATGAAGTATTACATACCTGGTCCGGGAAGGTCTAATACTGTATGGTATTGAGGTAGATTGTTTGGTCCAGAGCCCACCTGTATGAAAATTACATATAAGTTAATATTCGGTAAAGCAAAAGATATATTGGACATAACGTAGGGCCCTGTGCCGAAGGTTTCTTGCCGTTTTCTTCCTCTCGGCTATACAGGTAGGATAAAAAAAAGTGACATCAAAAAAGTGTAATGAATTTTGCCTATTGTTGAATAAAGCACTTTTTCATTTTCATTGTATTATAAGTGTATTTAAACGTAATTTATCATAGTAAGTTTATTACATAAAAAAACAACATTAAAAATGAAACTATTGTAAAATTTTCATTGTTTAAAGTTAATCAAAAAGCATTTTTTTTTTTCAAATGTATTTTCTTTTAAAACGATTTCTTTTGTAATCTCTTATGTGTACTGTCTTAACATGATAAAAAAATTCTTCGTGTTTTTTTAATTGAATTCATTTTCTTTTTTTCTGTTTTTTTTTTCTTTGCAAACAATGGCTTTATGTCGATATGTTTTCGTACTACAAACGTAGAGTGGGCATACCTCGATGTACTTAGGCTTGGCGTCCCCCTGCGGCCGCAGCTGCGTGTGCGCCGCCTGGATGTCTGCGGGGGAGGGGGTGGGCGCGGCCGTGATGGAGGCGGCGGGGCGCCCGCGACGTCGCGCCTCCTCTAGGCTGGGGGGGGGGGGATACTTTACTTCACATAAAAGTGCGGACGACGCAGTGTGGTGCGGCCTCCAACAAGGTAGACTGACGATTTGGTTAAAGTCGCGGGAAGCCGTTGGATGCGGGCAGCGCGAGACCGGTCGTTGTGGAGATCCTTAGGGGACGCTTTTGTCCAGCAGTGGACGTCATGAGTTGACATGATGATGATGAATAATTAACATACATACATATCGTCCCTTATATTATCCCTTATCAAAGATATTTGCAGATCCAAGAACTATTTCTCAGATTGGATATGATTCGTAGCCGCCCTAACTCTTTTATACGATAATACAAATACGAATACTTCTCTTTTCTTTTCTATCTCTGTGTAGTTTCTTTTTACAATAAATTATTTAATAAATAAATAAATTACAATCTAAACACAAATACTAACCTCAATAACTTAGTATGTGGATGTAAGGGCAGACTCTTCGGGCGACGACATGAGCCACCTCCTTCACGTAGCTCCACAATACTCTCGTATTTGGTCTCTTCATGCTATAAGAAATATGCATTTATAATATTTTTATCATGTTTTTTTAAATAAAATCCTATCCTTTCTTATTATAATAAATTTATATGTATTAATTAAAAACCTATTTTAGAAACCATAATGAATGCCGCGACGTAAGGTGACACCATCGTGATTTAGTTTTAAGTTTTTATTTTGTATTATATCTATAATATTCATAGATTTTAACTGTATTGTATTTTATCTATCAATATGGTCCTTAGATGCCCGAAAGAAGTAAATCCTATTAATATAACAAATGTCAATGTTTGTGCCGATGGATGGATAGATGGATGTTTGTTAATCTTTCAAGCAAAAACTACTGATTAGTTATTGATTTTTGGCAATATTGTAGGTTATATATAGACATAGACATAGACATTTATTTTCTTACAAACACAGTACAACACACAACACAGACTCAACAGTTCACAATTACATTTATAAAATAACACGCAATTTATTTACACACAGTACACACAAAAAAAAAGGGAAAAAAAAAACAAAACAAAAAAAGAAAATATACCTAAAACAACAGAAACAAAGACTAAAATAAACAGAAGAAGGGGTAGAGTGTGTGTTGTAGCGCGATGTAAGGGTGGCTACATCTCAGCATATGCTGCAGCATTGCCACAGCGCTGATTTTCAGACGAGCTCCCACTTCCCTTGAACGTCAACTGTCATCCACAAAATGATACAACAGCTTACATATTAATAAATAATTAAACATAGAATAATGCATAATTTACATAATATTTTATTAAATTGCGTTAGTTTGTATATCAGAATAAACTTGTATCTCACCTGTTCCAAAGATTCAGGTCCTGAATCAGCCCCCTGCTCCTCAGAGAACAACTCCTCGGCGAAGCAGATCAGGAACTCTGTCACCACCGCCTGCAGCCAGAGGAATGTATTTTTATTTATTAATATATTTTTTTATTTTATTATTTAATGATTGACTTGTGTAATGTTTATAATATCTATTTAATTTTTTTTATCATGATATGGGCATTTTTACTTTTTTGCCCCCCCGTTGGAAATTTTAGCATTATTTTTAGACATGCGTTTTTTGAAAGATTTTTCATGTTAAAATATTCTTAAAAGCCCTATAAATTAGAAAATATAGCTTGTTCCAGAGATATTACTGGATTTTTATGTAAAAAACATTAATAAAGTGGACAGTATAGTGAAACAGTGGTCAGTTTGATGACTTTTCAAAAGTGCTTTAATTTGAGAATTAAAAGCATTTTGAGTTAATTTTTAGTTTTACGAGATTCTAAATTAATGAAATTATTTAAAAAAGACACAATAATAAGCTATAATAATGTATTTTAAGCTAAAAATCACGTTTTACTTTCAGTTTGGTGACAAGTGATGCTATTGCTATATCATTTTTTTCTTTTTTTATAGTTTTGAAAGCAGTTAATCAATGTTATTTATTAAATTATTAAATGAGTGTCTAATACAAGCAATATAAGGAATAATTACTAAACAGAAAACTGGAAACAAATGAATAAATGAGTAAAATATACCCAAAAAAAGTGTGACAGTCACCAAACTGACACAGCAAAAATTCTTAAGGTAGGGACACATGATAAAAAAAAATCCATTTTCTGTTAACGAATTATATAAAAAAAATACTCTACTTGATTAATATGTATAGCTCTTGAACTTTTGTTAAACTAATAGGATCTTCTAGGTAACAATTATTATTATTAAAGTACAACTTTCGATCTAGCGCGACATCGTAACTGAAAACAATGATATCCTATAGTATTTTGATCTATATTGCAAAGTTTCATTAAAATCGGTTCAGTGGTTTTTGCGTAGGTATACGATATTGTCATTTACTCATAATATAAGTAGGGTTTGTTTTATTAGAAACCAATTAGAAATCAAAAAACCTAAAAGATGATAGCGTATGTGAAAACAAACAACTTTTATTGGCGTGATTTTTTGAAATTTTAAAAATATGTCCCTTACAAAAGGTCAGGATAAATAATCAACGAACATATGGATCAATTTCTTTTAAGAATTTCACAAATTTACTGCAGTAGAAGTTGTTATCGTTTGCTCGGGCCTGAGAAAGTTAATTTAGCTATCAATAATTACCTAATAAAACAATATCCTTTAATAAAGGTACATAAAATTAACTTACCGCTTGTTAATGGAAGACAGTCGTCTATGAAGATATGTGATAGTATTTAACGTAATAATAAAATAAAAATATATGTGTGTCAGAACCGTATTATTAAACTCATTTTAAATAACAAAATTACTAAAAGTCATATCATACTATGTAGACCTAGCCTTAGGCGTCAGTTTGGTGACTTTGGTGGTCAGACCTATATGTGACGAACTAAAAGTCACTAAACTGACGTCACATTTTCACACCAAATTTTACTTTTATTCAAATTATAACCAAATGTATTAATAATTGTGTGAACTAAATACAAAAAACGTTAGCTAAATAATGTATGAATCGATTTAAAAAAGTTTTATGTCAAGATGTATACAAAAAAATAAGATAACATGATTCAAACCTGACCTCAAAAAACGTAACCTGGGACTAGCACCAACAAAACTTGCTTCTCCCGTGGCAATGGACAACAAATTAACGATTTCAAAATGGCAGATGGGATCCTTTGTAGATAATGTTGCCATTTTTAACAACATAAATCGATTTAGTATAAAATTTAATACCATTTCGGTCGTCACTGTACTGACTTGTCAGTCCGACTCGATTTTGAGGACAAAATTAAAATCTATTTTACGCTTAAATGAATAGAGTTACATTTATAATTTTGATTTGATGAAATAGAAGGCATTTTCTTCTACACGTAGACATAAACATTAGCAGGTATGTGGAAGAATTTTTTTTGGTAAATTCAATAGTTTTGATGCTGGGTAGCCGTGTGACCTGTCAAAAACAGCTGTCTTTTTTATTTCAAATGATCATAATTCTTAAATTAAGTTAATTACGTAAGGTTTATTGATTTAAAGTTTAAGTTAAATAATGTAAAAATACTATGTAGTCCTCAAAATATCAATAGGTGTTCAAATTAATTCACAATTCACCTTCAAACTCGTGGACACGGTCAAAACCCAGGGGGGGCACTTTTTTTGAAAATGCCCATATACGATGGCCATGTTGTATGTACGTATGTGTGTGTATATGTATGTATGTATGTATGTATGTATGTATGTATGTATGTATGTATGTATGTGTGTGTGTGTATGTGTGTGTGTACATGTATGTGTGTGTGTGTGTGTGTGTATGTGTGTGTGTATGTGTGTACATGTATGTATGTGTGTGTGTGTGTGTACATGTATGTATGTGTGTGTGTGTGTACATGTATGTATGTGTGTGTGTGTGTGTATGTGTGTGTGTGTGTGTATGTGTGTGTATGTGTGTGTGTGTGTGTGTACATGTATGTATGTGTGTGTGTATGTGTGTGTGTGTGTGTATGTGTGTGTGTGTGTACATGTATGTGTGTGTGTGTGTGTGTGTGTGTGTGTGTGTGTATGTGTGTGTGTGTGTGTGTGTGTGTGTGTATGTGTGTGTGTGTATGTGTGTGTGTATGTGTGTGTGTATGTGTGTATGTATGTGTGTGTGTATGTGTGTATGTATGTATGTAGTGTGGTGTACAGACCTGCACAGCCACGCCCTGCAGCGCGTGCTGCGGTCGCGGGGAGCGGAGTAGGTTGGGCGCCCACACGATGGCCATGTTGCGCGCCGTCATCCCCGTGGCGGCGCCCAGCAGCGACACGCGACGGAGGTGACGCATCAGGTACGACATGGTTCTGTAGTTGTTGCAAAATTAGGGTTTTATAATCATGATTAAATTAGGGCAAATATAGGGTGACTTTAAATTAGTGAACGATAGAAAAGGATATGTATGCACTCGTGATAACAAACAACTTTTACTATGGGACCAAGTACGAAATCATAAAAAAAAATCTTCCTCCATAGTACTATCAGCTGATGTATTTTAGGTTCGACATTTTTTGAATGATTTCAACCTTGTTGCCATAGTAAAAGTTGTTTGTTATTACAAGTAAATGTATATCCTTTTCTGCTGTACCTTTTGTATAACTTCTCTTTTTTTCTGTCTCTATGTACTATCATCTTAAAATAAACTGTTAAATAAATAAATAAACAGTCACCTGTAATGTGGCGGCGGTAGTTTGACTACGGCGTCTCTCACACATCGCAGTCGGCTTTGCTCGTCCGGACGTTGTACCGCTGATACGAAGCTTTCGTATAGCTGGTACGTGCAGAGTGGGTTTGGGAGCTCTCTGAGGAAGAAAATTTTAAATATAAAATATGTATAGTACTAACATTACCAACTAAGTAACTGCCAATTAGGAACAGAGAAGATACGTTATTATAATAAAATCCACAAGCGCGAGCGAGATAGACAAAGAAAAAACAATTGGCCTAGCAATGTGTTATTCTGATGTGTAAGCTATTGTCAAATTTCATCAAAATCTATTCAGTAGTTTTTGCGTGAAAGAGTAACGAACATCCATCCATCCATCGGCACAAAAATTTACATTTATTAAGCATTTATCGTCATGTCTCTGAAAAGAATCACGATATCGTTAAATAATATACTATGAGTTATTCTGATGTGTAAGATATTGCCAAATTTCATCAAAATCTATTCAGTAGTTTTTGCGTAAAACAGTAACAAACATCCATTCATCCATCGATACAAACATTGACAATTATAATATTAAATAGGGTCAACGAGAGAATGCGTTCCTGACACATGTGACTAGTGATGTAACCTTACGTAACTGATATTTTTCATTACCTACTTTAAAAAAAAGATTCTACTAAATACCTAATATAAAAAAACAATAAGCAACCTAAGAAATGAATATCACAATGTGGTTCGTTACTCTCGTTTGTAATTTTTACCCGACTGCGCCAAATCACGAGGGTTATGTTTTTCGAGAGTATGTAGGTATGTATAATATTTTGGCACGCTCTACACTACATAAACAAGATTAGATAACATAATTTCGGTCAGTTCTAGCAAAAAAAAACAGATTTCGAAAATAACTGCACGCACTAAAAATTATAATACATTTCGGGCTTTCGGAAGAAAACGTGGAGCGTTTTGTCGCAAAAGAGAAAATATTATACATACTTACAAACGCTCTACGATTTCTTTCGAATGTCCGAAATGTCCTTATTATTTTATAATTTTAAGTGCGTGCTAAAAGCGTGTTTTTTATTTTTTTAAACTATTATTTTTATATACATAACCGTTAATCGTTACTTTTCGTTAATTTTGACTGTTATTTTTGTCACATCACTAAAAAAATGACCGACTGCTAAAACCTTGTAGCAGCGCAGTATATTTTTTTGCTAATTATTGTTTTCTTAAGTTGAAAATTAATTTGTAGTGCAAATTTATGTAATTGTTTATAATTTGACATAATAATGTAGTTTTTATAGCTTGTTACTTGTTAATTAGGCGAAAAAACAAAAAAAATATTTTATCGTAAATTGAGCGCCGCCTGAAAGTTATATCGGCAAGTCAATCACCACCTGTCAGGAACGCATTCTCTCGTTGACCATATAATAGTAAGACTATCTCACCTAAAATACATTTTCAAGAGACTAGCGACAGCATGCGGGTCCCGCAGCACCGGTGGAGCTGTGAGATCGGGCGCGTTGCCCGCGTCGAACTGGCTGCGGAGGCGCTGCGTGAGCCCCGAGCCGCCCGACAGACGGTAGATGCCGTCCACTGCGCCGCGCGCCTCGATGCACGCTGCGCACTCCACTAGGACTAGTGGCACTGGGGACGAAGGGAATTTGGTTATATATACAGCGCGGGAAAAATTTCGTTACCGCGTTTCAGGTTTTGTATGCGAATCTACTTTGAATGGAGATTTTTGTACCGTAGCAAATGGATGGGAGTCTCCGTCTACATCGATGGGGAGTTTGGTTATATACGTAGGTCGGGAAAAACTTCAATATCGCGTTTCAGGTTTTGTATGAAACGATGATATTCGTATCGTAGCAAGTGGAGGGAAGTAAATTTGCGTATATACGTAGCGCAGAAAAAACTTCAATACCGCGTTTCAGGTTTTGTATGCGAATCTATTTTGGGTGAAATGAAAGAGCCGTGTTTATTTAGACACTCATTAGCGAGCTGTAACCGTAACTGTTGCACTAATGTAACCAGTGTGTACGTTTCTCGCTAAAGGCCGCGAGAGGATAAACGATGTAACAAAGATATGTATGCATGTATGCTCCCTTAGATCGCAACCAAACACCCTCTCTCTTAACCTCTCACATCCCACTGACCTATTATAAACCCAGACACAATAAATTTTCTATTGTTCTTTTTTTCTCGGATGTGAAAGATTAATATCCCTTGCTGCTTCAGACTGCGTCACGAAAGCCGCGAGAGGATAAACGATGTAACAGAGATATGTATGTTTGTATGTATAACTCACCCTGATGTCCGCAATTAAGTAGATGCTCCCCTAGATCGCAGCCGAACACCCTCTCTCTTAATATCCCTTGCTGTTTTAGAATCCGTCGCGAAGGCCGCGAGAGGATAAACGATGTAAGATAGATATGTATGTATGTATAACTCACCCTCATGTCCGCAATTAAGTAGATGCTCCCCTAGATCACAACCAAACACTCTCTCTCTTAATATCCCTTGTTGTTTTAGACTCCGGCGTGAAGGCCGCGAGAGGATAAAAGACCGGAATAAGGATATTAGTTTTCCGTGTTTGCGGAGTACAGGTTTTATTGGGGCTACTGCTACTGACCTATGGAAGTGAAAGATTTTGTGTTAGAATAATGGGAAATTTTATGTGCAAGCTGTTATCTTACTTATATTTTTATTTCTTTTTTAATAACTTATTGTGTCCCAATGCTGAGCAAAGGCTTGTCCCGCATTCTTCCATCTTTCCCTATCTCCAGCAACTTCTAGCCAGGGGCCTAAGTCTGCTAATTTAAAATAGCCTCAGTTGTGTGTCGGCAGAGTGTCAATGGCATTTTTTGACACGTTTGGTATTCTGCAAAACAATGGCTTATACTGATTGCGACCAAAACTGCCAAAAAAATAACATTCAGACTCTCATTGACACTCTGCCGACACACAACAGAGAATATAGTAAATTAGCATATGTATTATATAGGGTGACTTTAAATTAGTGAACGATAGAAAAGGACATGCATGTACTCGTGATAACAAACAACTTTTACTATGGGGTCAAGGTCGAAATCACAAAAAAAATGTTGTTCCCCTCTTACTATCAGCTGGTGCATTTAGTATGGGGAGTTCAAAAATTTTTGAATGATTTCGACCTTGGTCCCATAGTAAAAGTTGTTTGTTATCACGAGTACATGCATATCCTTTTCTATCGTTCACTAATTTAAAGTCACCCTATATATTGATGCAATATCTCACCCAACTATAGGCGGCGGTTGTGTCATGTGTCTCGGCACTTTATCCCCTATAACAGCGACGCAGTGATGCGGGAAGAATCCTACGCGGAACCCGCGCTTACCTCGCCACCATAGTGACTCGTTTGGACCTGAAATACAAAATAGGTAATTAATTAAACTGTATAAAGGAATAATTTTTCTTTTTACATGCTCTTTGAAGGTAATTGAAGGATAAGTGACTGCCGGAAAAGCCGACGGAGGATAAGAAAGAACGCAGAAGGATAAATGAGATCACTGATCGCCGATTAAGCGCCCAATTTCTTTGAAAAAAAAAAAACAAATCTTGCCCTATAATAGGTTGGAGAAGATAAAAGACTACAACTGGATAAAGGAGGATAAAAACAACCATAAAAGGCTATGAATGACCACACAAGGATAAAAAAGATCCCAAGAGGCTAACGAGAGTAAGGGAAGCTACAAATGACCATAGAAGGATAAAAACTCACCAGGCATATCAATGATGGAGATCATATCCCCGACATCGAAGTTTATTTCGTCCCGCGCTTGAGACACGTACTTGCGTACACTGTATGCGGCGACTACAGCCGGAGTGTTTATACTGTGCCAGTCTTCTGACTAGAGGAAAAGTGACTGACAGGCCATTGAAGGACAAGGAAGGATCGCTTGGGGATAAGGGAGGATAAAAACACTACACAAGAATAAGGAAGGCCAAAATCATCAAAATAGAATAGAAAAAACAATTCAGAACGGCTAAAAACAAGCCCAACAGAACAAAACCTACCCTAAAATGATAAAAAACGACCCCGAAAGAATATAAAATGATGAGTTCAACCCCAAAAGGATAAATCATAACCACAGAAGGATAAAACAACCCCAAACAACTCACCAGGCATATCAATAATGGAGATCATATCCCCGACGTCGAAGCTGATTTCATCCCGCGCTTGAGACACGTACTTGCGTACACTGTATGCGGCGGCTACAGCCGGAGTGTTTATACTGTGCCAGTCTTCTGTTGATACTAGCAGTTTGTGGCCTGGAATAGGGTGATTTTGAGTAATTAAATGGTATAATGTTTAGTCGGTACAAAAATATTGGATCCGCAATTTTTGAAAAAAGAAAAAATTCGTGTCTAAGAGCTTGTTTCACCACTCACAGATTATATTTAACTGACAGATATACCTTGACGATTGAAAGAATATGACATTTTAGACATAGTCAGGTATAAAATATCCGTCAGATTTTTATCTGTGGATGGTGAAACCGGCCCTTTGGGCTGTGAATAAATGTCTATTTAGTTTTTTTCATAATTATACGTATTGATAAAAATGTGTCAAGTAATTTATTTTTTGCGACATTGTGTATTATACATCAATGTGTATGAGCGCGCGCGCGTGCGTGTGTGTGCGTGTGTGAGAGTGTGTGTGTGTGTGTGTGGGTGTGGGTGTGTGCGCGTGCGTGTGTGTGTGTGTGTATATGTGTGTGTGAGAGTGTGTGTATGTGTGTGTGTGTGTGAGTGAGATAGAGAGTGTGTGTATGTGTGTGTGTGTGTGAGTGAGATAGAGAGTGTGTGTATGTGTGTGTGTGAGAGTGTGAGTGAGTGTGTGTGTGTGTGTGTGTGAGAGAGTGTGAGTGAGTGTGTGTGTGTGTGTGTGTGAGAGAGTGTGAGTGAGTGTGTGTGTGTGTGTGTGTGTGTGTGTGTGTGTGCGTGTGTGCGTGCGCGTGCGTGCGTGTGTGTGTGTTTGTGTGTGTGGGTGTGTGTGTTTGTTTGTGTGTGTTTACTTCACCTTTATTGTCCATCTGCAGCCAGTTGAGCACGGGGCCGCAGTTGATGGAGTCGTCTGCGATGATGGACAGATGATGCACGTAGTCTGATATCAGCTGATTGTACTCATCAGCGTCGATGTGACGTTGCACTTCCTCGGATAAGTTCGGTAGGCCTGACACTTTCCTGTCGTATATGCATCTGCGGATAGAATGTTTCTTTAGTGAGTTTTTAAAGTTTTTTGTACATTGCAATATTAATAATCAAGGAAAAGTTAGTTAATATTTTTGTCATTTCTGTCTTTCTGGCACGTCACTACTGTACCCTATCACTTCTTTACCCCATCACTTATCTATCTCCATCACTTCTCAACCCACTCACTTCTCTACCCTCATCACTTATCTTACCCTCATCACTTCTCTACCCCCATAATTTCTCTACCTCTATCACTTCTCTACTCTAGCACATCGCTACCTCCATCATTTCACTACCTCAATCACTTCTGTATCCCCATCACATCTCCCCTGTCACTTCTCTACTATATCACTTCTCTACCCTCATCACTTCTCTACCCACACACTTCTCTACCCCACTTTCTACCTTCATCATTCCTCTCACCTATGTAACATATCATCGAGCTGCAGGAAGTGATCCCGGTTCCTGGACAGTGTCCATTCTCTCACATCGCTCGCTTCAGTCCAGCTACTTGTAAGAGCTCGACCGTCCACAGACTCCGAGCATGTTGAGTTGACGTGCGAACGGACTTTTAGGCAGATCCAACCTGGGGAAAGAAATTGGTTTAGAAAGAAGAGCTTTTGTATAATGCCCTGCTTAGCTTTTCTCTTTTAACTTCCCCACTACAGACACACAAGCCACAAATTGGGCCACAATTCGAATTTCTTCTCTAGTCTATGCAGGTTTCTTCATGTTTTCCTTCACCGTTAGCGAGTGGTAATCGAATATTCAATCCGTACATGAGAAATAAATTTTAAGCTACTGGCTGGGGATCGAAACCGCGTCTCTATAATGGGGATGATGACTACATTCGAAAATTCAAAAAATAATTAGTCCGTCTTTTAGGCTATTAAAAAATATTTGAAACACTTTTTTACCTGATCAAATACATGAATAAATACAAAGATACAGAGCATCAAAGTTACGGAGTGGGGGGTAATGACGTCACTCCTCGGTAAAAATCGTACCACGGTGTGACGTCATGAGCAACTTTAACCCAGTGTATCTGTGTCATTTTTAGTTTAAGAGAAAAAAGAAAAAATACGTGTCGAATATTTTAAAATAATCTAAATGATGGACTAAAAAAAATAGGCTATCACTCACTATGTTACAAACAAACTCTACATTAACTTTAATGGCGTCTTAACTATCCATTAACCTACCTTCAGTGGGCGTCCAATCAGTACACATCTGTTCACACCGCAGCGGCACGCACTCTATACTGACGCCGCCGAGACACACCCTGTCGTAGTGGAAATGTGCGCAGTCTTCTAGTTTGGGGAAACGGCAGGCCGCCGCTGGGGGGGCCGACTGGAAGAGGCATAGTTACATAAATAAAAAAAATCAATATAAAATATGTTGTAAGTATTCCATTTCTGTTCGGAGATATTTTTCGTACGAGTGTAGTGGTACTATATGGGGGGAATCTTCTACTTAGGGCCATAGAATTTATTTGACAGATTATTTATACCTGTTTCTAATAGACATTAGTTTATCTGGCAGTTAAATTTTATCACAAGGTAGTGAAACGGGCACTTAATCTTTATCAGACCGAAACTACCTAGGCTACAGACTTTACGGATAAAAGTAAAGATCCCATTTCTCACCGTCTCCTGAAGATCGAAGGTCAAAGCTGAACCGGACGGCGCTGACTGACTCATTGTAGAACTTGGCTGCGACCCTGACAGCGCCGTCAGAGATATCGATCCTGGAAGTACATATATACATACATACAGATCTACCAAGTTATCTGTGAATCGGCCGTTATTGTAACTACGGCCACTAATTCGGAAATGTCAAATTACAGAACTGCTGCGATTGGTAGAAATACAATTTTGTATTACTACTAGCGCCGCTGTTCAGTTCACAGATAACTTGGTTTGCCTATACATATCTGTCACGTCTCTATCTAGGTAGGCAGAGAGCACTTTCCTCCACTAGGTATTGGCTAGTGTAGTACACAATATTGGCCAACTAGTGGCTTTCTGCAACTTCTTAAAAATTTATCGTTACATTTTGGAAAAAAGAGAATATCTTGAAATAATATGTACTTATCGTAATGTATCTAACGTGCAAGTTACAATATTGTAATGTTTCATTAAAATCTGTTCAGTGGTTTCTGCGTGAAAGAGTAAGAAACATCTTCACATCCATCAATCAGCACAAACATTGACATTTATAATATTAGTAGAATTAAATACGTACCAGGAGTTTCTTTCTTGTCCGTATCATTGTGTTTCTCTCTCGTAGAACCACGTGACTCCGAACTGAACCGGACTGATCTGAAAACAGATTTCATTTCTATTAAATCTTGAGTTTTGTCTGTGAACATAATATATGTAATGTATGTAATCAACCCATATATGTTCCCACCGAGGGGCACGAGCCTACTCTCATACAGAGAGTGATTAGGCCGTAATCCACCACGCTGGCCAAGTGCGGGTTGGTGGATTTCACATACACCTTCGAATTTCTTCTCTGGTGTATGCAGGTTCCCTCACGATGATTTCCTTCACCGTTAACATAATATATAATGACTTTTATTAAGTGAACGATAGAAAAGGATATGCATGTAATCGTGATAACAAACAATTTTTAGTATCGGGCCAAGTCGTTGAAAAATTTACGAACTCCCTATACAAAATGCACCAGGAAAACATCATCATCAGCTCTTTAACGTCCCCACTACAGGGGCACAAGCCTACTCTCATACGAGAGTGATTGTGAGCAAACATATTTTTTAATAATCTCGGACTTGGTCCCATAGTAAAAGCTGTTTGTTATCACGCACGAGTACATAGAATACCTATAACCTACATACATAATTATTTTCTATGGTTCATTAATTAAAAGTCACCCAATATGCGACTCTAATACAATGACATGACGCTGATTTCCATTACCCATTAGGGCCGGCGCACACCTGACGGAGCGCAGCGCAGAGCATTTTTGATTGTCATATTATCATCGACATTGTCCTCATTAGAATAATATTCAAAATCAGTTGACTCAACATTCGCATGTAGTCACTTCTATGTTTCGATGCTGATTTGTAGTTTTAAATGATTTTGAATATTATTCTAGGGTGATTATTTTTTAAAATGACCATTTGGATGAAAAAAATTGTCCATACGCGATATTTTTTTATTAAATATACTTTTAAGTATCAAAAAAGTACCTATTATTGTACAATGTTGTATTGTCTAGTAGAATTAAACAGTTTTATGTATTAAATATTACAATTTAAAAAATAATACAAATTTTTTCTCGGTGGGTTCGGATGGTCCCTATACAAAATTATTTGTCCTCTTCACGAGATACGTTACAAAATTTGACCTAAAAAAGTTACTGGAACCTTTATTTAATAATGAGTGAATATATCGCCTAGACAACAGTGAAAGCGTATTTCTTCAGTATACATTATTTAATTTAAATAATTTTAAATATATATTTTTTACTTACAAAACATCGTCCGAAATTTTGTTCATTTTTGTTTATCATTTTTGTAACGAATAAATCTGGTAATAATTGAAAACTAGAAAAAGAAACACTTAGCAGTTCAACGAGTCAATGGCACGCCAGAAACGAATTTGAATCGGTCATTTCGTTTACTGTGTGAAAAAGTGCACGACGCGTGTTTTTTTGTCGACCGGAAAAATTCCAGTTTTAATTTATCCATTTTGTGTTGTTTGTCAAAATACACAGGTAAGCGGCTCCTTTTTCATTAATTGTTTATTGGAATAGTTTATTATGTATCTTTATAAAAATGCACGGTGATTTCACTCATTGAGATTTCTGTTGGCATAAACTATTTGAGACTATTTTCAAACAATGTTGCTTCTTCATTTTTGTAACGATTTTTGATAACGTTACAAATATGACGTTACAAAAATGAAGTAAAGCTGTAATCACATCGGTGACTATAATGTGGACCACTAATTTAAACATTATAATCGGAGCATAATTAAAGACAGTATTTTAATGTTTCTTAAATGTTTACTAATTCTATTTTATTATGTCAATGAAATATTTTGTTTAATTATGTTTTCTTATATTTTAAGTTAATGAGAATAATCTTTTATGTTGTTTTTTTGTTGTTTTCTGTTGTTTATATAGTGACTTCATTGATTTCATTATTGATAAAAAAAAATACAATTTGTGTTGATTATTGGTATTGTGTTTCATTTCATTGCATGACATTTAATACATGAGTAAAAGATAAAGTGTGCATTGTGAGTAAGCCCTAATATTTAATTTTTGTTATTTTTTTAACAAGTTTTATTTTTGTAACACTTTCATTTTTGTTTCATTTTTGTCACAATGGTCATTTAAAAAAATAATTACCCTCTAAAGAGAACAATGTCGATAATAATATGAAAATCAAAAATGCTCTGCGCTGCTCTCCGTCAGATGTTCGCCGTCCCTAAGACTCTATACAATGAGATAACGCTGATCTCCATTACCTATTATATTAACAAACAACTTTACCTGTGAAACGGCACATGAGGTGTGTCAGGCGCGGCGTCGGCGAAGGCGCGCGCCGCGAGCGATTGGCACGACATCACGGACCCGCGGGGCGAGCCCTGTAACAAAATATAAACATTTATTTATTTCATTGTTTATTTATAAGATACTTTACTAATAACAACATTATGGCTTATAGAAAACGTTACGGCATATTTCATAAAAATTTCTTCCTGCAGGAAAGTGAAATTTAGATCGCAGGGTAAACGAAATAGGCAAAATGACAAAAAAAAAATTTTTGACAATCACATAGATTGTTTTAAAATATTCGACACGTATTTTTTCTTTTTTCTCTTAAACCAAAAATGACAAAGATACACTGGTTTAAAGTTTCTCATGACGTCACGTTTGAGTACGATTTTGACTCAAAAGCGACGTAAAAACCCCCCACTCCGTAATTTGATGCTCTGTATCTTTGTATTTATTTATGTATTTGATCATAAAAAATGTATTTAAAATATTTTTTAATAGCCAAAAAGACGGACTAATTATAATGCCATTATTTGAATATAGTCATCATCCCTATTACAGTCAACTATGATATGGAAATGATAATATTAGTACCTATTATATAGAGATGCGCCGAATATTCGTTTACTATTCGGTATTCGGCATATTCGGCACCTCAACCGAATATTCGTATTCGGCCGAATATTCGGTTAAAATGACCATTTATTCGTTTATTTTGTTTAATAATAATTTGCTTGATAAAACAAGATTTTAAACTCATATTCAATTATTTTGAACCAAGGAGCAGTCAATCTTATATCCTCATTTTCACATATAGGTATTACAAGAGTTATTAGGAGATGATAAAATGAAGATAAGTTAATAAGTGACACTTAAAGATAGAATTTAGAAACCTAGACATTCTGCTCTATCTAGTGACAGTCAAAGGCGCTTTTCTTTATAAACTTTACCTATTTGTTGTATGAAAATTAGTGTGAAAGAACAACCGAATAGTTCGGCCGAACTATTCGGTTCGGTCGGGTTTGAAACCGAATAGTATTCGGTATTCGTTATTCGGCAAACCATATTCGGCGCATCTCTACTATTATACATTTTTAGGGTTCCGTACTCAAAGGGTGAAAACGGAACCCTATTACTGAGACTCGGCTGGTCCGTCTGTCCGTCCGCATGTCTGTCTACTATCTGTCCGTCGAGACGAACAGCTGAGCCTTAGTAATAGGGTCCCGTTTTCACCCTTTGCGTACGGAATCCTAGAAATCGCGCCGTCTTCTTCTTTGACAAACACAGTGACAGCAATATGTTTAACAGATCCTTATATTTAATGGACCATCCTGCAACGACTTATTACTAACACAAATGCTAACAATTGAGCGCAGTTTAGCACGTATTAAGTATGCAAGGTGATCTTTAATAGTGCATCAAGGCTTTATTCAATAGGTTCCACATTGAGCGAGCAATGTCGAGTGCCTTATGTTTGACAACTTTAAAATGACCTCGCTTTTCTATTGAGTTGGCTAGTTCTAAAGGGTCTCTTTAAATTGGCTATTATGTTTGACTGCTACAAAAAGACATTTTTTTTTTTAATTTTGTCATTATGCCTATTGGTTATTATGTTTGTCAACTTTATAAAGACTTCGCTTTCCTATTGAGTTGATAGACTTTAGGGGTCTCGTTAAATTGACTATACGCTTCCCTCGCGAGGCTGTTCGCTTTGTATGGACCCGCCTAATTAACACATATGATTTCAGAATAGTAATTTATACCTGAATAGTAGTTAGATGGTAGTTCTAGCTAGAGAGAAAAAAAATCACCACCTTCTTGCACCAGTTCGTCACTATAGTATTTTCGTCATTTTCAAAGTCCTATATCTCCGAAAGTATATCACTTTTGGCAATTATTTAAAATACTATCGTTTTATAATATTTTCTCTATCGATTGACGTTAGTTTCATCAGTGGCCGCCAACTTTTTTTTTTCCATACTAGCTCGAATAGGGGATGTTTAGCCTAAATGATACCGAAAATTTTTACTATACCAATTAGGTTGGATGCTCTTTCATGTTCTTGTTGACATTTTATAATATGACAGTAATAAACAGATTACATTTCTTTTTCTATTATGCTATAATCCAAAATGTACTTTAAATCCATCTAACATTTCAATCTCACAAACTTATAATATAAAGCTACTTATTTCAAGAGCAACTCTCAAGATAAGAGTAGATAAGGCAGGCAATTACCACTTCAATTAGGTAGGGTTTTATCACTGCCACTTGTAGTAAAGATAAGGTAGCATGAGTAGTTGGTTAGGTACTTTTTATGAGCATATTTGAGACCAAGACATGATGTCTAAAAAAAATTTTTTAGTCCATCACATAGATTATTTTCAAAATATTCGACACGTATTTTTCCTTTTTTCTCTTACACTAAAACTGACAAAGATACACTGGGGTAAAGTTGCTCCTAATATGATTTTACCTAGAAGTGACGTCAATACCCCCCACTTCGTAACTTTGATGCTCTGTATCTTTGTATTTATTTATGTTATTTGATCAGGTAAAAAATGTGTTTTAAATATTTTTTAATAGCCTAAAAGGCGGAATAATTATTTTTTAAATTTTTGAATGCAGTCATCATCCCTATTGAAGGTCTCAAGTATGCTGATGAATGTGGAAGAAGTGAGAGAAATGTGTTTGTATGGTAGCAAGTGGAGGGAAGTCTCTGTCTAACTCGATGGGAGAGATGCGTGACAGATATGTAGGTATGTATGTACATTGGAGCCTAGGAGTACATACGCATTTAAAGTCATATGTTGGAAAAAATCATGATATCTCAAAATAATATAGCCTATGTGTTATTCTGATGTATAAGCTACAATAGTGCGAAATTTAATCAAAATCTATTCAGTAGTTTTTGTGTGAATGAGTAACAAACATCCATCGGTACAAACATTGACATATATATTATAGGATAACCCAACCAAGTTGTAAAAGTTTCTCTGTTCCCAATGTAATAACAGGCAGGTGTCATATTACATTTTATTACACTATAGTTTTATTACTGATCATATTTTATGAGGGACATAAAATAGCATATAGTTAAGTTTCATAATGGATACTGTATGTATATAGAAATTTCCTGATTTGCTATACAAAATATGTAGTTAAATACTTTTGAAGCCCAGCAAAGTTTTCCCTAGACTAAGGGCCAGTTCAGTGGTTAGTCAAGTGGCAGTGGGGGGGCACATTGCTCGTAGAACCGATGGACGATGGGGCAGAAAGGTTCTCGAGTGGCGACCACGTACCGGACGACGCAGTGTGGGAAGGCCTCCAACAAGGTGGACTGACAATTTGGTTAAAGTCGCTGGAAACCGTTGGCTGTGGGCAGCTCAAGACCGGTCGTTGTGGAGATCCTTGGGGGAGGCTTTTGTCCAGCAGTGGACGTCCATAAGCTGACATGATGAAGGTCCAGTTTCACTATTTATAGATAAAATTTATCTGACGAATAGTTTATACCTGCCCTGTCTAAAACTTCAATTTATGAAATAGACATAGGTTTTCTTTACATGTAAGTATGTTTTTTTTGTTTTGTTTATGTAAGGTAAGGCAATCATACTAGTCAAGATATAAGTTTATCTGTCAATTTAATTTTACCTGTTAGTGGTGAGAACGGCACTAAGATATCTGGGTCATTTTCAATTTGAGTATTGAACATGTGCATAGCTCATATTTTTCAAATATTCGCCTTAGAGAGTTATTTGTTTGTTTGATGTACATATTTTTATTTGAATTTTCTGGGGAAGCATGATCGTTTATAAAAAGCGAATGTAATTTAAAATAAATAAAAAAAAACGTTCAAAATATCACGCGACGTGTCCTGTGACAAACCCAATTTTTGGCACTTGTGATTTTTTCTAATTTTTATCTTAGTTCACTGATTATTCTATATTAGTCTATCGTCCGTAGTATTAAATTGTCTACCGAAATATCGAAATTGCTATTAGATTAAGCACATAAATCAATTTCTACAGGGGTCGGAAGTCTGTGATTCATTTTCGCATCACAGACGTGGTTGATCACAAATTGATCGATATTTTTGTAAATACTTTACGTAATGACTTGGCAAAACTAGACTAAAAAAAATAAGTGTCGGTCATTTCAAATCAGCGATTGTCAAAGAGGGGAACGGCTGTTTTTTCAAGGTAAGCTGTTTTATATGTTCATTTTTCAATTTTGGAAAGCATAACGCGTCATAGACGTGGATGGTATTTTTTTAAAACCAAACGAATTTGCCAAGTGTTATTAATTTATGATATAGCTAATAAAAAGGACTTATGTTTGTTGAAATCCTAACAGGATCACAGTTGTTTTAGATTATGTTAAGCCGCCCATGTTCGAAAAAAATCAAAAACGTGGTCGAAAAAACGCATCAAACACGTGGACATATCTGTCCACGTCTTGGGCAAGTTGACCACGTTTTTGAAAATTCAAGGTTTTTTTAGTAGTTTTTTTCATATAAAAACGGGGTATATTGCACAATAGCATTTTTTTGTTCACAGATGGCAAAAAAAAGTCTAAAAAGACGGAAGAAGTAAGAAGAGTACAGAAAAAAAAAGCAGAAAGACGAAGAGGTGCTCTCATACAATCACAATCTGGTAGTCAATATTTTCCATTAATTTAAAATAAAACAATACCTTTAATCCATTTTTTTTTTAATTAAAGATATTTATTATATTTAAGAAAGGCCCTGGATATGACGTACCTCACAACAGAGCTGTTAAAAGCACTCGTACTCAGGGTAGAACCCTCTTTTTAACGCTCTCTTGTTTGAAGGGAGAACACCGGAGGCGTGGAGTAGAGTATGGTCGTATTGTTCTTCCAGAAGGAAGACAAAACCTTAATGAAGAACTATTGACCCATTTCCCATTCCACGTACATATGCTGTTCTCAAGAGTAATCACAAACCGTCTTGCGCGAAGTCTTGACGGATTCCAACCACCGGAACAGGCTGGGTTTTGGAGCGGATACGACACCACAGACCACATCCCATTGCGGCAGATTATACAGAAAACTGAAGAATATAATTAGCCTCTGTGAATAGCATTTATGGACTACGAGAAGGTCTTTTGACTCGATTGAAATCTAATCTGTTCTGGGGTACCTGCAGCGATGCCAATCAGATTGCGATACATCCAAGTGAAAAAGATAATATATAAGAGAAAAGAGAGAGAGAGATAAGAGTTAAGATGTCGCCAAGCGAAACCGCCACCATGTCCGTCCAAATAAAGAATCGGCAAACAAGACCTATACACCGTTGCATCGAGGTGTGAGATAAAGGCATGTCATCTCCCCGAAATTGTTAACAAATGCAATGGAGGATAAGTTCAAAACGCTGAACTGGAAAGGACAATCAACCTCAATGGCGAGTTTTGAGTATGTACTCGCCATTGCACTCACTTCACTTGCTATTTGTTGACGACTTTGTCATCGTGACAGGAACGCTGCAGGATCTACTACAGATGCTAAATGACCTGGCTGACTCTTTTGTACTCATCGGTCTTCAATCAGTGCGTCATGTCGCGTAGAAACGCGACATGACATACCTACGGAACCGAAACGTGGACACTTACAGCACGGTTGGTCCACAAATTTAAAGTCACTCAGCAGACTATAAAGAGGAATATTATGCTCGGCATTTCTCTGCATGATCAAATTAGAAATGAAGTGGTCCGGCAGAGAATCAAGGTTATCGATATAGCCTTGCAAGCTGAGATGGTAGTGGGTATTAGACGTAGAACCGATAACCGTTGGAGTACACGAGTTCTCGATTGGCAGGAGCTGAATGCGAGCAGCTGAAGATCGATATAAGTGGCGTGCAATGGGAGAGGTCTATGTCCAGCAGTGGACTGCAACAGGCAGATGATGCTGATGAAAGATAAATGATAACTGCATATTATCCAATCAAATGCTTACCTAAAATCACCGACATGGGCAGGTGGTCACAGACGTGGCTGCACATTTTTTTTAAATAGCTATATCTCATTAAATACTTTTCATTAAGCTCAGCCATATACACCTTAATATATCTCTATAGACCCTCTGTCGAATGAAACTAATATTTTTCAAAAAAAAGAAATGTCATGCCAAAACGCCCAAATTGAAAATGACCCATCTAGATGATTTTGCAACCAAGAAAGTGGCTATTTCATTATTTACATACTTTTTTTTTATATTAAACATGCATAAAATACATCAAACACACACACAAAATTATTTATAGGCTGAATAAATCTTTATGTGACAGACATAGTATGGGAAAATTTAAAAAAAAAAAACTAAAAGATGAGAAAAGAAAAAAAACATACAGACAACATTTCACATCCAGCTACCAGCTCACATTATGTCCACACAGCATCCAAGAATCAGAGCAAACGCCAAAAACTCTCCTCATAGTAGAAAATCATGAAGAAATAAGTTCCCGCTGAAATCTGCCATTTAATAAAAACTTCTTGGTCTTTTCGTTGTTGGTTTACAGTCTCTTTGGTCGCGATTCGATTAGAAAAATATTTTTTAGTTTAAAAAATGTCTTTTATATTTTTTTTAATGGGAAAGAAGGCTAAGGTACACAGCCAGTATTTTTTAAAGCTTAGAAGTATTTTATAGTCCACTTTGTATTTTCACTAGATTAGAATTACAAATTAAGTTGGCACTGTATTTAGGACACGAAAACCGTTTTTGTACTTGATTTGGCACCTGTAGTGAAATATAGACTGTTGAAAGTGAAATTTTTGCAACAGATTCTTGCAAAATCTTTTTTTAACGCACCACTGGACACGCTTGAAAATAGAATGAAATAACGCCGAATGCACCGCGGTTTCGACACTAAAAACAATATTTATTCGATAGAATTCGGGATACGAAACGAAAATAGCCTTCTTTGCAAGCCAACACCAAATCGCCAGATTCCAAATAACCAAAGAGTTTTTACGTCCAATTTCACATGACCGTCTTTTGTTTTCACTTTCTGTTCACGAAAACAAGAAAAGTAATTCACGAAAAAGCGTTTTCTAGTAAAAACAAACGCAAATCGTAAAAAAGATAATTCGATTTGACAGATAAGCGCCCCCCGCACCGCGACAGCGGCGGTCGATCGTAGTGTTGCCAGAGGAAGAAAATTACCCTGAGAATTTGGGTAAATGTTCTCATCACCATACTTTTTTTTTACTATATTGCAGTGATACCAACAAAATAATTACCCTTAAGATTTGCAAAAAAATATATTTTAGTACTTTTATACTGCAATAAAAAGCGGCAATCGATTTTCTAAAAATAAAATGCTATGTTCTCAAGTATTATAATTAATCGCAGACGCGAATGTAACGAAATAGTATACAAAAATAACAATACAACAGACATCTGCAACCCATGTGTCTTGATTCACTCATTTTATATCTTTTGTTCTTTTTATTGCTTTATTGTGGATAAGAACATTTACGCAGATAAGTTTTTAAGTAGATTAATTTTTATTCTGGAGCTGACACTAATTTTTGACATGAAAAAAAAGTTTATTTTTTAGATTTTTTAATTCGTATTCTGCTACTTATAATTGTTATAATGTAAACTTGTAAAGTAAGTAAAACATACATCCTATCCTACAAATATTATAAATGTCAATGTTTGTGCCATGAATATTTGTTACTCTTTCACGCAAAAACTACTGAACAGATTTTGATGAAACTTGGCAATATTGTAGCTTGCACACCAGAATAACACATAGGCATGTAATTTTAATATAGCATGGTTTTTTTTAAGATATGTGTACGATAAATGCGTAAGTAGTCGCGGGCAGCCTCTAGTCTTTCAATAAATGCATTTAATGACTTAATCATTAACATCGAAGTGTAAATACTTAATGGGCTATAAAAATCTTACTTTAAGCTATAACTACGCATTTAATGATAAGGAAGTAAAAGTACTATTTTTTCTCAATTAATAAAAGATCATCACATCCGCAAAATAACTATCATAAACCGTCTAATCTAAATAATTATGTATTTAAAATAAAAACTTCGATTCTCAAACGTCTCGATTTTCCCATGGCTGCGCAAACGCATGGCTGGCGTGACGACACGCGAACCGGTCGCTTCCGCTCGCCAATAGTGTTGGGTTTAATGTTAATCGATTGTCGATGCCGACAACAGGCCAGCGTGATGGATTACGGCCTGATCTCTTTCGTATGAGAGTAGGCTCGTGTGTCTGTAGTGGGGACGTTAAAAGGGTTCATAAGGGGGCAAAATACTCAAAACAGTTATACTTAATCGTCATTCATTTTGATAAAATCTGACCAATAATCCATTTATTCACTTTAATTAAATAATGGCTTAGTTTCAGCACCTACAGATAAAATGTAACTGACAGATAAACCTATGTCCATTTCATAAAACATGAAGTTTTAGACAGAGACAGGTATAAAATATCTGTCAGATAAATTTTATCTGTAGATGGTGAAATAGGCCTTTAATGAGGGGTTTTTGAATTTTTCTTCGTCAGATGGCAGCACTGTAGCTTCAGGTTCAATGACCTACCGAAATAAATACTAAAAATACATAGAAAAATGCAATTTTCTATTTTTTTTTAAGTATTAACATAGAAAATGTATTTTTAGGTTTAAGTATTTATTTTTAATCATGACGTTTTATATGATCTGCTAATCGATATCGATAATATTGCCAACACTATACGCTAGCGACTTAAATAAACATTGGAAGAAAGCTCGCGATCAAGTTCACTATATCGCACTATAACGTCTATAACCTTGTTCAAGTATCAAAACTAGTTTCCGAGTGAAAACTTTATTTTGTTTTTTTTTTATGTTGTCGGACTGGTATGTTGACAATTTACGCGTGGATTTAAAGGATGACCGACTTTAGAAAAGTGGTGTTATGGCTTACATTTCATTAAAACATTTTCTTTTCTTTTTTAGAGTTTCGTACCTAAAGGGTGAAAAGAAGAGAAGTTGAGAGACTTGGCTTTCCGTCTGTCTGTGTGTCCGTGTTCCTTGGGGAAAGTTGTTCAGTTTCATGAGGACTATCGCTGTGTTTCGGCATTATACCCCCTTTCTGTTACATACAGGTATATATAGGATGTATATTAACTTGCTTTTAAACAATATTACACAATAATACTCTCGCGTCATTCATTCATTCCTTATTACGTTCAATTTATTATAAAAGTTGTATAATAAAATAACTGCTTGCTGTTATAAGTGTTTAAGTTTTACAACGGTGTCGTTTAAATACGGAAATAGAGTAAAAGTAAACGTGTAGAGGATTTGTTTCAATTTGTGAGGTTCTGTTTTTTTAATTCTTTAGTTTTGATGCTGTTATTTGATAAAGGAGATCGGGTATAGGGTTTTGTTTTATATTTCTGATCTGACGCATTCAAGTGTAATTTTGGGTTACCTATGAATAAATCTTTATTGAATTTGAAAATTTTAAGATTGGCATTATAAATTGAACTGAGAGGTGGACACTGGACAACTAGGTATAGATCATATGAAGTAGGGAATAAAACTTAAAAATAATTCTACAAACTCTCGAAAAACATAACCCTCCTGGTGCTGTCGGGTAAAAAAGTCAAAATCCCCATAAACCACAAAAACAAAAGACTCCAATTACGCAATCTCAATGTAACAATACGAATTAGAAAGTTACAGAGCTGCCTCGTAAACTGTGATGTATGGATGTCGATTTAAATAGAAACGATTTTGATGTGACAGCGGAGTTCATTTGCATTTTATGTCTGTGGACTGTTTTATGAATTAACTAGAGCCAGTCCGTGACTTAGTACGCTTATCGGCATATCTTTGAAAAAACATAAAATTTCTACAAATAATATAGGCTATGTGTCTGATGTGTAAGCTACAATATTGTCAAGTTTCATCAAAATCCGTTCAGTCGTTTTCGTGTGAAAGAGTAACAAACATCCATCCATCGGCACAAACATTGACATTTATAATATTGGTAGGAAGCGAGAATGTCGATCACCATTGCCAAAATCGATAATTACCAAAAAATAAGGAGTTCCCAAAACCAAATCAGACCTAAAAAAATTCAACTCTTTCACCAAGTATTCATAAATATTTCATGGTAAAAAATATGAAATTTGCCAATCAAAATCACTCATTATAACCATTGACATGACAGTCTCGCCTCGTCCTCGAATGTCCATACAAGCCCACTTTAATGATCTATTCTTGTATAATAAGATACCACGTGAAGTAGACACGTGGGCGACGGTATTGCGTTGCTGTATAAAAGGTCTTCTACATGGTCGGGATCGACCGCCGACCGTTATGTCCTTGGTCGGGTATAACAATTATAGTTCGTTCGTTATCAGCCCATATATGTCCCCACTGAGGGGCACGAGCCTACTCTCATACAGAGAGTAATTAGGCCATGCTGGCCAAGTGCGGGTTGGCGAATTTCACATACACCTTCGAATTTCTTCTCTGGTGTAGGTTTCCTCACGATGTTTTCCTTCACCGTTATCAAGTGGTAATCGAATAAATTGATCCGTACATGGGAAATAAATTCAGAGGTACGTGCCCGCACCAGGATTCGAACCCGTGCCCTCTGAGTTCGAGGCAAGCGTTCTACCAACTGGGCTACCACCGCTTATAACAATTATAGTATTCTTTTTATACTGTGCTTGACTGAAATATGTAGTTCTTCTGTCACCCGCGACCAAAGCCGATGTTATCAACCAAATATTAGTCAGCTCAGAGAGAGAGACCACGAAGGACTTATACAGATCAGATAAAAGTGGGAATAGAAGTTGTGTCGTATCAGGTGCTCAAACGGACAGAGAATAGAGCAGAGTGGCGTAGACTACACTGACAAGAAAGACGCTGCTCTTAAATTTAAGGAATGATGACAACCGTTTTCTACACTGTCCATTTTAATCAACCCGACCAAAGAAACGATGATGCTCGGCGGTTGATCCCGACTGTGTAGAAGGCCTTTATTTATGACTGGAGTGGTTATGTCCTTCAGACTGTCTGCCGGGTCGAGATGACTAAAATTTTTATTATCCAAGAAATTTAAATCGTTTTGCGTGAAGTGTAACAAAGATGAATATGAAATGAAATGAAAAATCATTTAATCCTGTAGGTTTTGACAACACTTAGGACGGGTCATTTTTTAAAGTTAATACCAGATTCGCAAGAGTACAGTTTTCTCCAGAGAAGAACCTAGCAAGGAACTCTATAGGGTTGCTCTTTTCAATTTAAGTTTTACAAATCTCAGGAATAAACACAGAAACATATAATAAAATTAATATTTCAAAAGAGCTATCCATAGATAAATAATAAAAATTTGACCCCGCAATATCCAGGATAAAGTAAGGTAAGTAAATGGGAAACAGAAAAGTGAAAGGCTTAGTTTGATAGGATCCGCTGCAGCAGCCGCTGAAAGATCTTCACATCCATCAAGCCATCAGCACAAACACTGACATTTTATAATATAAGTAAGATCATCCAACATAAATTGTATGACTTTGTCCAAGATGTCCTTTCCCCAAACCACTTTCTTACCAAAAAGGTAAAAAACAGCAGTCAAGGCCGCGAGATGTATTTAAATTGCATTAATTCCGATTACGTTCAACGACTGACATTGACCTCTGCAGAAGGAAAACCAGATATGTATCACTGTATCAAGGTTTTTTTTACTTACGTTAAGGTGTGTACGAAATATTTTTTTTCACCCGACTACAGCAAAGCCAAAAGGAGAGTAAAAGAACATCCAACATATTGGTATAGTAAAAATTTTCGGTATCAATTACACTACACATACACATCCCCTATTCGAGCTAGTATGGAGAAAAAAAAGTTGGCTGCCACTGATGAAACTAACGTCAATCGATAGAGAAAAATATTATAAAACGATAGTATTTTGGACAAATGTCGAAAGTGATATACTTTCGGAGATATAGAAGTTTGAAAATGTTCGCATGTAACAATTTTCAAAGTTCTTTCATGTTTAATTTCACCCTTTCATTCTCAGCTTCCATTCAACGCGAACCTGCTTTACCAAGGCATGTGTCCATCTTGTTGCTGCACAAATGATGCTGCCGCATTTCAGAACTTTTCAGCCCCAATATCCGCCTATTGTAGGCTATATGGCCTGTACTACATTGTCACTTTAGCGTCAGTTCACAACTAGCGGAGAATCCGTCGCGTATTATCGGTCGCGTAACGCCAGAACAGGCAAACGTATAGAAAAACACTCGACCGTTCACACTCAACCGATAATACGGTAGTACGACGGATGATAGGCTCGACGCTTTTCAGCATCAATGGCCATCCGTTAGGTACATTATATGACCTGTGTCAACGTTTTCAAGCGCATGCAATAGGCACGATGGCAAAAAAAAATGTTTTAGTCCATTACATAGATTATTTTCAAATATTCGACACGTATTTTTTTCTTATAAACTAGAAATGACAAAGATACACTGGGTTAAAGTTGCTCGTGACGTCACGCCTAGGTACGATTTTTATCTAGGAGTGACGTCAATACCCCCACTCCGTAAATTTGATGCTCTGTATCTTTGTATTTATTTATGTATTTGATCAGGTAAAAAACGTGTTTCAAATATTTTTTAATAGCCTAAAAGACGGACTAATTATTTTTTGAATTTTTAAATGTAGTCATCATCCCTATTGCCTAGGAAATAAACTATTTTTGACTTTGACTTTATATTATGGCCTGTAGTACATTGCCACGTCAACAAGCTAATCCGTATTCCGTTATAGGTACCTACCTACGTCAAGTTTTTCCTCAATCACAAAATAAGACGAAGTTCAATTATGACTCATATTAACATCATCACACAACTCAAAAACACTTAACGCATTACGCGTAATTCGATTATAACTGACTAACTAATTGCTGGAAGAGTCATTAGAGCTAATTCTCCATTATACCTATAGCTGTCACTGTCATTGTCAAGTAAAAGACGAAGACGGTAAGATCGTTAATGAAGAAACAGATTAAACTATGTGTTATTCTAATGAGCTACCAATATTATAAATGTCAATGTTTCTGCCGACGGATAGATGTTTGTTACTCTTTCACGCAAAATCTACTGAACAGATTCTGATGAAACTTGGCAATATTGTAGCTTGCACATCAGAATAACACATAGGCTGTATTTTTTTACGATATCATGATTTTTTTCCAAAATATGACGATAAATGTGTACGAAGTCGCGGGAAGCCTATTGCTACTGAAGATTAGTCATAAGTTTTGAAGGTGTAATATTAATATCATTTGCCTTAATTGGTTTGTTGTTGTCCGTAATTAAATTACGGTTAAGCCGATTTAAAAACTAGTTTCGACCGGTTCGCTTTGTTTCATTGCGGTTATTGCCTGAAGCGGTGTAAGTGAGTATCGTAATGTAATGAAATAATTAATGAAAATTTTGTTACATTTGTTTATCAATTTTATCTGTAGATCAATGAGGAAGGAATATAAGGAGTGGCCCATTTTTTTTTCATATACAAATGAGTTTATGACAGCGTGCCAAGGTTGGCGCAAGTTTTACATAGTTTTCTTGATAGATGACCTGTCAAACGATAAGAAATTCCATACAAAAAGGTAGCCATTTAGCGCGAGACCAGGCAAGCAGATCCAGACGGTATAGCACCTCCTTATATATTCTATACTCAAAAACCTGATACGACACAACTTCTATTCCCTCTTTCATTTGATCTTGTATATTAGTCCTCGGTCTTCCTCTCTTCCGTTTTCCTTCTACACGGAAAAGACACGACGACTTTATAGAAACATTTTGAAAGGAAAACGATGTTACTTAAGACCCAGAACACACGGTGAAACGCAACTGCAACGCAACTGAAACTGCTAGTTACTTTTGAGTGAAACTGAAACGAAACGTTTCAAACTAGTTGCGTCTTGTGTGGTTTCCTAAAGGAGTCTATAGCAGAAACTTAGATGCAACTCAAAAGTAACTAGCAGTACTAGCAGTTTCAGTTCCGTTTCACCGTGTGTTCTGGGTCTTAACCAAAATAATGAATTTGAAACTCCATTCGTATTCAATCTCCACCCTGCCCAGTTCCAAGTTAACAGTTACACAAACAACTGGTACCTAATGACTATGTGCTTTCTAGTGAATTCTCATCTAACTACAAATTATAACGGTTAATTTAACTGTTAAATTAACATGGTAATTTTAACTGATGTTTCGGTTAATTTAACTTGATTGTGGTTATTTACTTTAAAACGTAGGACCCAAGTCTGCTAATTTAAAATAGCTTCAGTTGTGTGTCGGCAGAGTGGCAATGGCATTTTTTGACACATTTGGTATTCTGCAAAACAATGGCTTACACCACGCTTACACTGATTGCGACCAAATGTGTCAAAAACCGGCCAAGTGTGAGTCGGACTCTCGCAGGAAGGGTTCCGTGCCATTCACTATTGATATCAAACAAAAATAGCAAAAAAAATCATGTTTGTTGTATGGGAGCCCCCCTTAATTATAATTATTATTCTATTTTTAGTATTTGTTGTCATAGCGGCAATGGTAATACATCATCTGTGAAAATTTCAACGCTCTAGCTATAACGGTTCATGAGATACAGCCTGGTGACAGACGGACGGACAGCCAAGTCTCAGTAATAGGGTCCCGTTTTCACCCTTTGGGTACGGAACCCTTTAAATGACATTGACACTCTGCCGACACACAACTGAAAATATTGTTTAGCAGAATTGGGGCCCTGTTTGACATTTATAATATTAGTTTTATTTCTGCACCTCATGACTAAGTATTTAACAAAAAAATAACATAAAACCTTTTCAATTATAGTTGAGTCAGTACTCAGTATTACTGTAAACCTGTAATAGGCAAAAACCAACGGCGCGTGACAACAAACGTTTACTTGGCACTTCATTTGTATGAGCGAGCTTAGAAATGGAGTCTCAATTTCAATCATCTCTAGTTTACAACGGAAGTATAACTCAACTTGGACCTTCATTTGTATGGGAGAGTTTAGAAAGGGGTCTCAAGTAGAGTCGTGCAGATAGAGAACAGTTAGTTTGTGTGTAACAGACGAATGATTTTTGCTGTTGGACGATGAATAGTAATTTTTTTTTAGATACTAATGACTGCACGCGACTTTGTACACATTCATCGTCATATCTTGAAAAAAAATCATGATATTGTAAAATAATATAGCCTATGTGTTATTCTGATGTGCAAGCTACAATATTGCCAAGTTTCATCAAAATCTGTTCAATAGTTTTTTCGTGAAAGAATAACAAACATCGATCCATCCATCGGCACAAACATTGACATTTATAATATTAGGATAAAGAGTCAACGTCTGGGAGATAGCTGTTTATTTCTTTACAAAAATAAACTACCTTTTTATTAAAAAAAAACCGATTGTGTTCAAGAAACTCATTTTTTATTTTAATGTACGGTCAGCATCATAAGTCGATTAACACATCCAGATTTTCAAAAGTTAAATACACTATTTATATAAGAAAATCGCTTAGCAAAATATACTCCAGAGATAAATTAACATTCAATAAGGAAAATAAGTAGGTAAGGTTTTTCGTCTATTAATGGTGTATATTACTTTTAAAAATATGAACGTGTTCATCGACTTATGATGCTGACAAGCCGTTCAGGCTGTAGAGCGTGCCAAAGAATTATACATACCCTCGAAAAATATAACCCTCTTTCTGGCGCAATCGGGTAATAAGTAAAAAAGCTAATAATAATTCTGCCATTGCTCTATGGGAACAACCAAAACAGTTTCTCCCAAAAAAAAAACCTACTAATATTATAAATGTCAATGTTTGTGCCGATGGAAGGATGTGAGGATGTTTATCTCTGTTTCATGCAAAAACCACTGAACATATTTTGATAAAACTTTTTGATATAGGTTCCGTAGTAAAAGTAGTTTATTGTATTTGGAAAAATCATCAGTTTCATTTATGTAAAATAGCTAAGTATGGTAAGTAAGAAAATATAACTAATACTAATATCTACATTTAAAACAAACGGTTAACGGTTAAAAACCGAATACACTATAACAACAAAACTTAACTAGACATCTCATTTGTATGAATTCACCAACTATTCAAGACTCAATTTAACAAATGCGGATAAATACATACACACTAAAACCAACAAGAGTTTACTTGACATCTATTTTGTATGAACGCGTGTATAAATGAAGTGTCAAATTAGCGATTGGCCGCTACTTCTATTGTTTATTGAAAATGTTTAGAAGAACGAAAGTTATTATGTTTTGTCACGCGAGGGCTGCGCTGTAACAGTTAAAACAAACTAGTATTTTATACTAGCTTGTTTTATTTAACTACGTTGATTGTTAAAGTTTCAATTTTTAAACAATTATCTAATAATAATATTGTGGTGAAGTTGTTTTATTTAATTACATTATATGTATAATTTGAAAATACATAGATAATTTAATAAATACATAATTTAATTTAAAAAACGAAAATATAGATATTGAAATTATTGAATAATTATCAATCAATAAGAAAAAGATGGAGAGACGATCTGGATGCATTTCACGCGAGTGGCGGGTCGCTACCGGAGACCGTGTTAAATGGAAAGTCGCGGGGGGAGACTTTTGCCCAGCATTGGGATCTTATTGGCTAACAAAAAAAAAGAATTTTAAGCACTTTGAATGTTTATTTGAATCGAAGAATTTTTTTAAGACAAAAATGCAACTTAACCTCTTACATTACTTATCTTTTAATAATATACAGAAAATTTGACGAAAAAAAAAGTATTGCAATTTGCAATTATTTTCACCTTCTCATTTAAAAAAAACATACAAAAAAACAGACTATCCAAAAAAATACTCATTACATTATTCGCTATCTCTAATATCAAATCTTTACCATCTCAACAATACATCAATAGTAGTTCACACAACGCAAGCACGCAACAATACGCGGAAGAAGGGAAGTGCAGCCGTTTCGCATGGCAACCCTGAGATGAGAATTTCAGGGGTAATTTTTTGTTTGCGTTGACAACATTGTTTTTTTTTTTCGGTACCTTAGGACGACCTAGAGGCTTAGCACGGCGGGCCGCGACAATTATATCACGTGATGCTGTCCTTATCACATTTAAAACTATAAACAGAGACGTAAGCGTGACAAACCCATGACAACGTCTTGTCACGAAGTGTATGCTAAGCTAGCTGGACACCTTCTTGAGTACCTGGGCGGAGGAAGCTCAAGACAGAAAGTCATGGCGGATGAGGAGGGAGGCCTTTGCCCAGCAGTGGGAACACGAGTGGCTAGATTAGATTAGATTAGTTTAGGTACTTTGACATAGCGTTTTGATTAATTTATTTTGGATACTTTATTTTATCCTAATAATATTATAAATGTCAATGTTTGTGCCAATGGATGGATTTGAAGATGTTTGTTACTCTTTCACGCAAAAGCCACTGAGCAGATTTTAATGAAACTTTACAATATTGTAGCTTACACATCAGAATAACACATAGTCTATAGGTATTATTATTTTTAATACTAGTTTTAAAGTAGAATACTAGATTTTTGTCGCATTTAATTTCGGGGCGAATTGACCGAGTGAAAACTTGTCCATTACGAAAACAAGTATCATCTTAAAGTAAATACTTACACACGGCATGATTTAAGTAGACACTTTAACAATATGCAACATCATATTCCTGAGGTGTCAAATTTACTTTAACAAGTCATAACTCATATCATAACAGACAGTTCAAAACGCATTAACTGGACACTTGCTTTATATGAGAGTTCTTAATGATGCGGTCTTAAATAAACTCTTGAAGTAAACGCAATTTTCAACTAGAAACCAGAACGTCATACAAGTTCATACAGTTGAGGTTCCAATTAAACTATTGCGAGTAATACTTACGTTTTTATACTTTCACACAAACCAGTGTGAAGTATGGCAACTCTTGCGCAAGTCAAATATTATGAGAACATCCTTACGTATTAAATGAAAACATTAACTTCTTTTTACTGTAAATTGTTATATTACAGTCAGCGTAGCGACTTCGTACTAATTTATCGTCATATCTTGGAAAACTTACACAATATCTTAAAATAATATAGTCTATGTGATATTCTGATGTGTAAGCTACAATATTGTAAAGTTTCATTGAAATCTGTTCAATTGTCACACTACGTCTATTCTATTCCCTCTTTTATTTGATCTATGTAAGTCCTCGGTCTCCCTCTCTTCCGTCTTCCTTCTACTTTTCCTTCTAAGATGTTTTTTACGAAGTCGTCGTGTCGCAAAAGTCGCAATGAGGAAGGAATATAAGGAGTGGCCCCATTTTTTTTTCATATACAAATGAGTTTATGACAGCGTGCCAAGGTTGCGCCAAGTTTTTCATAGTTTTCTTGGTAGATGACCTGTCAAACGATAACAAATTCCATACGTAACATGACTACCTTCTCGGTAGTCATGTTACGCCAGTCCAGGCACGCAGATCCAGACGGTATGGCACCTCCTTATATATTCTGTACTCAAAGTCGTCGTGTTTTATCAGATGACCCAGCAGCTAGTGAGTATTTATAATCACAAAATATCTATCTGATAGTCATGTTAACGGTGTCCATTATAAAATGATTATAAGCTGTATTTGTGAATAGATATCGCTTTATCATAGCCAAGTGTCTGCCTCGAGCGTTTTATGCCTTTATGAAGTTATTCAATGGGTATTTTTATTGTGTATCGTTTAATAAGGATGTACTGTTAGTTTAGTAGGGTACTAGAGCCTGCCAGCGACTTCGCACGCATTTATCGTCATATCTTGGAAAATTAACTAGATATCACAAAATAATATAGCCTATTTGTTATTCTGATGTTTAAGCAACAAATTGTAAAGTTTCATCAAAATCTTTTTGGTGGTTTTTGCGTGGAAGAGTAATCTCCTCGGCGCATATGTACGTAAAACTGGAAGTTAAAGATCGCCAGCGGCGAAGAAGGCCGCCTATTCTCTTCTCAGCATATACGTATAGCTGCCCACTGCTGAGCATAGGCCTCTCCAATTTCCACTTCTTTTCCCTTCCTAAATTTCCCTCCATACTTTTTATACATTTCTAAAAATAGTAAACTCAATCAAAACCAAAGAACTTTTACTATGTGAATTTTTAGCGGAAATTCCATCAAGTTATACCTTATGGTTGTATTCGAAATGTTATAGAACCGGTATAGAACCAAATTGTGGTTGTAAGGTCAATAGAGGTATCTGCTTTCTATCTGAAACTGGTTTTAAATAACGCCTATCATCGTATATTAAACTCAAACTAATTTATTGCAGTTCATATATACATAGTACTACAAGTATACAGGGTGTAACAGAAAGGGGGTATAAAGCCGAAGCACAGCGATAGTCCTCATGAAACTGAACAACTTTTCCCAAGGAACATGGGTCCTAACTCGAAAAACATTTTTGGATCGCCTATACTTATACTCAATCAGCTGATTGAATATTTTGTATGGGGAGGCGAATTTTTTTTTCGAGCTAGGACGCATTTTCCTTGGGGAAAGTTGTTCAGTTTCATAAGGACTATTGCTGTGTTTCGGCTTTATACCCCCTGTCTGTTACACCCAGTAGAGGTACATGAAACCCCGTTGGGGCACAGCAGTATGAGATGGTTATTTATAATATTTATATTTATAACATTACTGATATAAAAAGAAAAGACCAACGTGGATGCAGTGACAAGACAGACTAAATTTATTCTCTTATTTCCATAAACCAAAGCATAAACAAACATAAACTAAACTAAACCTCTAGGTACTTATTTTGGTATAATAAAACCTTAAATTATAACACTATTATGTATTAGCAGATAAAGAGATAACTCTCAGGTTGTTGCTAGAAAGGGCATTTAAGATAATGCTCCATTACACATAAACTGTGTTTTAATGTTTTATTTTTTCATTTTTCGAACAAAGTCGATACAAATGGAATATGATATCTCCATCAAATCGGCGATTTGTAAAAGAAAAGCCAAGTCAATACCCTAAACTGTGTATGAGGTGATTGATGAATGTGTATGAAGTGAAAGAGATGTGTTTGTATTGTAGCAAGTAGAGGGAAGTCTGTCTACCTCGATGGGGGAGAGACGCGACAGATAATGTATGTAGGTATGAACTTTGAAATCTTGTATGTGTCCCCAAAACCTTATTTTCGAATAACGAAGTTTAGAATAACGATTAGTTTAACATAGTTCGTTAGTTTCCTAATTTAAATTCAAACTTTTAACTTTCCAAAACTCGTTTCTATTCCATTTTAAAACCTTTTCCTGTTGAGATTTTTGGTTGTATTAGATTTCGTACGCATTTATCGTCATATCTTGAAAAATATGGGTAATATCTTAAGATAATGTAGCCTATTTGTTATTCTGATGTGTAAGCTACAATATTGTCAAGTTTCACTAAAATCTGTTCAGTGGTTTTTGCGTGAAAGAGTAACAAACATCCATACATTACATCGGCACAAACATTGACATTTATATTATTAGTAGAGTAGGATCACATAAATCAATGTTCGAAATTCGAATGATGCGCCGCGTCAACTGACAGCCGGAAGTGGCAATGAACTTGGCGGGAAGCGTCTCTCTTCATTTCCAATTTAACCTTTTTAAATTCTGAGGCGCGCGGCTTATGTCGCATTCCGCCTACTTAAAAAAAAATTAAGGTGGATTTAAGGTTATCATATGAGAAGAACGTGTACTGATACTTTTTTGTTTAGATTAAATGATATTTATTTATTTATTTATTTATTTATTTATTTATTTATTTATTTAACAGTTTATGGTAAGATGAAAGTACATAGAGACAGAAAAAAAGAGAAGTTATACAAAAGGTACAGCAGCATATTTCTTAAAGAAATTTCTTCCTGCAGACCCCACAGAGAGAGAAGTGATAGCATGAAGGCAGATACCTATTTTCTTTAAAGTAAAAAGTGTTTCTCTTTAAATTGCCAAATTAAACAAACTGCTATGTAGGTTTTTGAAGCAAATTTTTTTTTATGAACGCCAAAAAACGCAAAAAACTTCGCTGAGGTAGGCTTAAAAAACGATGGGGTGACGACCTACGCTCATTCAGGGAAGATTGGTGGGAAGCAGCTGATAACAGGAGTGTTTGGAGAGGCATGGGAGAGGCTTTTGCCCAGCAGTGGGACGAAAGAGGCTAAAAAAAAACTTCAGTAGGCTATATCTTTCCTTCCGGAGCCGATTTTTTTGACTCCATTATAATAAAATGTCGTGGCAGTCTAAGTGTATACTCTGGCATATGTTTCATTTCTGGGCAGTAAGTTTTTTTTGGGCCCAGTTTAACGGCCTTCCCAGAAACTGCTCGTGAAACCAATTTAAATACAGTAAGAGCAATGAATCCGGGTCGGGTAAACAAAAAACTAAAATATCTCGAAAACTAAGAATCTTAGCCTTATGAAATAAAATGTGTTTAAGAGACCAATAAATACTTGTTAAATGAAAATATAAAACTTCTGAGTTACTTCTATATTAATGTCATAACAATGAAATCTTCGTTTGCGGATTTTGGTTTATAGCATGCCAAATATCGAATGGAAGCACGAGGAGGCAATGTGAAATATTAAAATTCAAGAAAATGCTTATGTTGTTTTTACATTTTAGTTTTAAAGTTAGATCATCAAATTTTTTCTTTACTTAATATTCTGTTATTAAAATGTGATTCATAAATGTTATTATTTACATTGAAGGAGCATAAAATTGTCTATTAAACACAATTTATTTCATTAAGCTAGCATTCTTGGATCGCGAGTTTTTTTGGATTCTTTATTGACCCGGATCCATTGCTCTCGAGTGTATTATCTCCACTAGGTCAAATCATACATAACGCATACACAAAGATATAAAAAACGGTTTATTGCCGCGATTATCACTCTAAATCTCATTTACATAACGGCGAACCCACGTGCAAACTGTTAGTTAGCTTGTATTTATCTAGCGGGTGTGATTTCATACGTATTTAGATTTACCGTCATATCTTGGAAAACTTCTGTACAACATACATACATACATATCTGTCACGTTTCTCTCCCATCGAGGTAGACAGAGACTTCCCTCCACTTGCTACAATACAAACACAATGGGCATGTAGACTAAAAAAAAATTTTTTAGTCCATCACATAGATTATTTTAAAACATTCGACACGTATTTTTCCTTTCTCTCTTAAACTAAAAATTACAAAGATACACTGGGTTAAAGTTGCTCATGACGTCACGCTTCAGTACGATTTTAAGTTTTAACTGAGGAGTGACGTCAATACCCCCCTCTCCGTAACTTTGATGCTCTGTATCTTTGTATTTATTTATGTATTTGATCAGATAAAAAATGTGTTTCAAATATTTTTTAATAGCCTAAAAAACGGACTTATTATTTTTTGAATTTTTGAATGTAGTCATCATCCCCATTCTTTCACTTCATTCACATTTATCAATCGCCTCAACTTACACACAATATCTTAAGATAATATAGTCTATCATTTGGGGGGTTTTGCCGTAATCCCCACGCTTGGCAGGCGGGTTGGGGATCGCAGTTTTTGAGAAGTGCTCAGGAAAAACGCTGCCTGCTGCCCATGCAGACGCAGTGTGGGAAGGCCTCCAACAAGGTGGACTGACGACTTGGTTAAAGTCGCTGGAAACCGTTGGATGTGGGCAGCGCAAGACCGGTCGTTGTGGAGATCCTTGGGGGAGGCTTTTATCCAGCAGTGGACGTCTATAAGCTGATATGATGATGATGATGATATAGTCTATGTGTTATTCTGATGTGCAATCTATAAATATAAAGTTTCTTGCAACGATAAAAGCGAACGAAGTCGCAGGCAACCTCTAGTTTAATTTAAATAATATTTTGCACATAGTTCGCCTCCCGGTTTCACTCGGCAGCAACACGACAGCAATTTAAATGAGATCGCTTACGTTGTATGCATAATAAAATTGAGTTTTCTATCGAAGAAAGTCGAGTGAGTGAAAAAAAAATTGCATTTTTTTTATTTACATTACGTTTTGGTTTGTTTTATACGTAAATGAAAGCAAACGTGATTTTGGTACTTGGATAAGTTTTTTTTTATATTATTGAAATACTTACTAATAATGTTTATTATTCTTCTTCTTCTCTATCAGCCCATATATGTCCCCACCGAGGGGCACGAGCCTACTCTCATACAGAGAGTGATTAGGCTGTAATCCACCACGCTGGCCAAGCGCGGGTTGGCGGATTTCACATACACCTTCGAATTTCTTCTCTGGTGTATTTTATTGATTTTTTAATTTTATTTATTATTCATTTATTAGTATTATTAGTATTCATTTGTATAATTTCCTCTCCATTTTTGGGAAAAACCGGATATAATGCTCTATCCGATATAAACATACTATTATTTACCCTAAAGGTTACCTGTAAGATATTGCTTCCAACAATATGGCCGCCAGTTGCTGCTTTTTTGACTGCATTGTAGGTATTGTTATTTACATATTTCTCATGTACGGATCAATTTATTCGATTACCACTTGCTAACGGTGAAGGAAAACATCGTGAGGAAACCTGCATACACCAGAGAAGAAATTCGAAGGTGTACCTATGTGAAATCCGCCAACCCGCACTTGGCCAGCTTAGTGGATTGCGGCCTAAGCACTCTCTGTATGAGAGTAGGCTCGTGCCCCTCGGTGGGGACATATATGGGCTGGTAACGTAGATATTGTTTATTTTTATATATCTGTGTCATTCGTTTAGAGTATTTTGTATCAAGTATTATTTTGGTGAAAGCAAAAGTAACATCACATTTATTTTACTTAAAAAAAAATTGGGCGAATGGCGAATACAGAAAGTCTCGCAAATCAAATATAATTTTATCTTAACCAATAAAATCTTTTTTCGAGTGAACAAGGTCAATTTAAATCGCTAAGCTATTTATAAACACATCCTGTATCATTGTATCCAATGAACAAAATTTTATGCGAGTGTGTGTGTAAATACTTACACAAAAAAATGTTACTCGGAAAAGGTATTCGATAAATTGAGTAGTGAAGACACCAGCCCGGCTAGCTCAGTCGGTAGAGCATGAGACTCTTAATCTCAGGGTCGTGGGTTCGAGCCCCACGTTGGGCGGAATTTCTTTTTTTTGTATTCTTTTTTAGTTATATTTTTTTTATTTGGTGTTACTGTTAAAAAATTAAACTCAAATTAAGACATTTTTCAGTTTTCTTTTTTTTGGCAGTTAATTATTTCTTTGCGGACGTATTATTTCTTTGAACCGAAGACACGCGGTAGAAACATAAAGTTTTACATTATTTAATTAAATCATTACTAAAATGCTTTATGATATTATTTTAAGAATACACTTACATGTACCTTGATATTTATTTAAATAGATTTTATAAATATTTTTAGGTAGATAAGTAACTAGATAAATGAAATTAAAAATATAACGTAACATATTTAAGTGTCAGTTTTCAAAGCGTAAACCAATACCACAAATTTATATACCTACCTAAATAAAAGCATTAAGTTAAAAACTTTAATATTAAACTTATTTATTAGCAATTTAACATAGATTAGATATTAGAGCAGTGACGCTCCTATATCCGTGGAAATACGCAATGCAGTCAGTCTGGAATGAGGTCAAGGCGGGATGGGATCGAACTGGGAACATCGCAGTATTGTGGGAGTGGAGATATTGTTTTATGGCTAGATTTGGTAAAAAAAAACCCCCACTAGCTCCGGGAAGACTATGAAGTGAGTGTTAGAGCTCTTTGTAAACTTAGTCAAAGTCAAAAATATATTTATTTCATAGGCACAAAAAATGCTCTTGAAACCGTTACATTATTATACGTATAGGTAATTTTTTTAAAGCTATCGCAAGATTCGCAAGAGTGCAGTTTCCCCCAGAGAAGAACCTAGCAAGAAACTCTGTGAGGTTGCTCTTTTCAAATAAAGTTTTACAATTCTTATAAACTTAGATAACTAAACGTATAAGTTGTGTCAGGTTTTTCTGAAATCTGTCACTTGCTCTGTTCTGTTCTGTTCGATAACCGACAATTATAAAAACTGAATCTCTGCCAATCCCGTTTTGGCTCTTTTATTCGGTCCATAACCCAGCAGTGAGAGCGAACATTGTCTTATGGCTAGATTTGAGAAAAAAAAAACAGTTGAATTAAGAACCAATTTTTTAGATGGTTTAGTTTGAAATCGGTTAAATTAGATACCAAAGGCCGCTCGCGACATCGTACGCATTTATTTATTTATTTCAGTTAGGTAAAATAACAGATTACAGATTGAATTTCAATAAATCATAACAATGATAAGTAACGATATAAACCTGAAATCCAATGGGGATGATGACTACATTCAAAAATAGTCCGTCTTTTAGGCTATTAAAAAATATTTGAAACACATTTTTTACTTGATCAAATACATAAATAAATACAAAGAAACAGAGCATCAAAGTTACAGAGTGGGGGGTATTGACGTCACTCCTCGGTTAAAATCCTACTGAGGCGTGACGTCACGAGCAACTTTAACCCAGTGTATCTTTGTCATTTTTAGTTTAAGAGAAAACAGGGTAGCATATATCACAGGTAGCAGATAGTTTCAGTAACACATGTACCTACATACATATCTGTCACGTCTCTTCCCCATCGAGGTAGACAGAGACTTCCCTCCACTTGATACGATACAAACACACTTTTTTCACTTCATACACATTCATCAGTCCTCATACATGCACGATATGTCTGCTAGATATACCCTGTTCGTGGAATAAAGTCGCGAAGTTTGATTCATCAGATTTATGGTTTACAGGAAGCTTAGTCAGTTTCAGTTAGGGGCGGGTAGGAGATAATGTAGGTATAACATTGTATCTACCAGATATAGTATATATATGTATATACTATGTTTCAGTCGATGGATAGATGAGAGGAGTTTTGTTACTTTTTCAGGCAAAAAGTAGTTAATAGATTTTAAAGAAATTTGCCAATATTGTAGCTTACACATCATAAAAACACATAAGCTATTATTTTACGATATCGTGTAAGTTTTCCAAGACCCTACTAATATTATAAATGTCAATGTTTGTCCCTATAGATGATTGAAAGAATGCGTGAACTCTTGTTACTCTGTCATGCAAAAACTGGTGAATTCATTTTGATGAAACTTTACAATACAGTTAAGTTACCTGATGAAATTGTATGAAGGTGAAATGTTTTTTTTAATAGATCATAAAGATCATACTCAACAAGAAAAAAATGGTAAATCTTGGCGCGCAGCACAACTAGATAGAAAGCAAAGAGGTAGCCTTTGCCCAGCAGTGGGACGTGATCACGTGACAGACACTGCATATCTCTATCTTTACTTAACAAAATTCCATCATAGATAGATTGATATGCCCAACAGTGGGACACTACAGGCTATAAAAAGATAGATTTTTTATATAAATTGGACCAGACATACCCCTTTCATACCCCATAGCACTTAATATCCTAATAATATTATAAATGTCAATGTTTGTGCCGATGGATGGATGTTTGTTACTCTTTCACGCAAAAACTACTGAATAGATTTTGATGAAATTTGGCAATATTGTAGCTTATAGGTCAGAATAACACATAGGCTATATTTTTTTAAGATATATCATGTATAGTTACCAAGATATGACGATAATGCGTACGAAGTCGCGGGCAGCCTCTAGTCTAGCAATAAAACCATGGTTGAAAGGGTACGTCGGGGTCGCGTGACTCAACCATGACGTAACCATTTCACCCCCGTTCACCCTCCAAATGCCATGACTTTGTTTATTGCCTACCCCCTCTTTTCTATCATACTTATAATGTCAATGTTTGTGCCGATGGATGTCAGGATGTTTGTTATTCTGTAATTATACCCCCTTATTACAAAATGAGGTTTAAAGATAGTCCGGCGTTAGTTTAGTTTGACGTTTTGTCCATAGCTGAAACGTCAAAAGAAACGAACTAACGTCGGACTATCTTTAAACTTCGTTTTGTAATAAGGGGGTTAGTGTGTAATAAACATTTGAGTATTGAGTATTATTTCGCTCAAGATTAACTGTTTTTTTTTTGTGTTTTACAATATTAAACTAAAGGCATAGCCCCCAAACTAAGGTTCAATTTCATAATAGCGCAAAGACGAAGCGAAGCGAAAGTCCGAAACTGTACTGAAATCTTCACACAAAAATCACTGAACTGATTTTGATGAAACTTTACAATATTGTAGCTTATATCAGTATTACAATACTCGTAGGTAGGCTTTAAAATTCCGTGGCTATAAAAGATATTTTTTTAAGTTATAAAAGAACGACGAAGACGAACGAAGTCGCGGGCAAGCTATTATACTTTAAAATATTATAAGTAGGCATTTCAGTTTTCCAAAATAAGACGATACACGCATACGAAGTCACGGGCAGTCGCTAGTCTATCTACAAGGGTATTTTTTACAGTATATTATGTTTTAAGTTCATTCAAGTACAGCTACTTAGGCACGTGCGACGTTTTAGTCGACATAAAAAAAGATGAATCTCTTTCTCGTTGCACAAAAGATCCATTAAGCTAATCATCCATTAAACATCGTGATGTCTTCTTTAACTTGGGAACTAAAAGGTTTAACTATAGGTTTATTGACCCTTTTTTTAAATGGAATAGAAAACAAAAACTTTTATTCGGTATCACTCAAGGTACAATATTTTACTATTTAACACTAGGCAAATTACATAGAATACTGAAAAGGTTATTCAGCTCAGCATACTGCTGTGACTGAATGTCACAACAACTGATATTCAGCTGGACCCTAGAAACTAAATGATACTCTTATGCAGCAAGTTATCGATTGCAGCATTTTACAATACACTCTTAGCAAGAACATAAAATCAGTACAAATCAAGGTGACCAATAAAGTAGTAACATACGGTCTTATCATCACCATCATTATCTCAGCATCTAACGAGACGGCCTTATGGCTAGATAGCAATATCTTCCAGGCAACTACAACCAGTGTGGTAATACTTTCCCATCGCTACCCATATGTTGCCAGTTCTTTTATTAAAGTATTTTTTGTTTAATTTCAAACAACAGATGTCATATGTTCTACATTCTTTAAAGATCTGTTGTTATAAGGTTTCCTTTACTTTTACTTATTAGGTTAGGTTTTTAGATAGGTTTCTCTTTTTTTTTAGATTATTCTAATTTTTTAGCCTATTTATGCAATTGGGAGCTTAATTTGAATTTCATTGTTAATTAAACCTTACCCATTCACCACAATATCAGTTTTTGCGGTCAGATAAGTACACGTATAGAGTTGAGCTAGATTTCTAGATATTTCTACATTGCCTATCTCGAATCTAGACTAGTTTTCTTTCGTTTAAAATTTAGGTTTTAAAATTGAGGTTACACACAAAAATAGTATACGTTATCCCCTTATGATATTGCTAATTTGAATAAATTGACGTCCTTTTTTTGAAAAAAAATATTCGTATGTGCAGGTCGTCAGCTGCTTTTATGTGATATCTAGATAAAATACTCATTCATAGGTAGACAGATATGTATGTGAGGTACATACATACATATCTATCACGTCTATTCCCCATCGAGGTAGACAGAGACTTCCCTCCACTTGCTACGATACAAACACACCTCTTTCACTTCATACACATTCGTCCAACTCAAAAGTAACTAGCAGTTGCAATTTCGTTGCAGTTGCGTTTCTCCGTCTATAGAGTTATAGGTATATGGTCAAAACTCACGTATACATAGTGGTCTAGATTGAGCGAAAGCGGCACTACGTGGCAAGCGAAACCTACATTACTTGTGTACTTGCCACTTAACTTACTACTCGCCTATTAACTTACACTCTCCTTTAATCATAAACTTAAACGGTTAACTTAACGCAGTTATATGGATATTTATTGGAATTTACGTAGTATCTTAAAATAATGTAGACTATAATGTTATTCTGATGTGTAAGTTACAATTATTGTAGTTTCATTAAAATCTGTTCAGAGGTTTTTGCGTGAAAGAGTAACAAACATCCATCCATGGGCACAAACATTGACATTTATAATAATAATTGGAAGTAGAAAATATAGGACTGGGAGGATTGTGTTGAGTTTCGAAAGAAACCAATTCATTGGTTTTTGCGTGAAAGAGTAACAAACATTCCCACATCTATCCATAGGCACAAACATTGACATTTATAATAATCGATATGAAATGAAATGATCATTTAATCCTGTAGGTTTTGACAACACTTAGGACGGGTCATTTTTTAAAGTTAATGCTAGATTCGCAAGAGTGCAGTTTTCCCCAGAGAAGAACATAGCAAGAAACTCTGTAGGGTTGCTCTTTTCAATTTAAGTTTTACAAATCTCAAGCATAAACACAGAAACATATAATAAAATTAATATTTCAAAAGAGCTATCCATAAATAGATAGATAGTAGTATATACTATCATTTTACCTTATCACAGACATGAAATTCTGAAAATTATTGTACCTAATCGGTTGTTAAAACACGATTTTGAAATCGATACTGAAACATCGTTAATAGATACCTACATTACATGTACGCAACCAAATCTAAGCCAAAACAAACGTTTAAATAAACACAACAAACCAATTCGTAGTACAACACAATGCTACTTTGTTATGTATGTACATTTTTACTGAGAATGCTAACAACTGTTTAAAGAATACTAACTATATAACTGCTATACTATGTAGGTATGTTTTAGAGTGTTTGGTGAAGATGTGTGTTGGTTTCGTAGTGGTGTTGATTTTTGGAGGCAAAAAAGAAATGGATTTGGACTAGGTTAAGTCCAAAAGCGTAGGCCAAATCGTGTAACGCCCGTTACGCACATAATTATCTTGCCTTCAATTTCTTTAATGTTGTCTGTAAGTTCATTTTAATACAAATGCCGAAAAATTGTCCTAAAAGGAGGGTGTTACGCTCATAAAACTTATTTTTTATTTTTTATTTTTGCATCATTAATTCATTGTTAAGTAAAAGTGTACAACTTGTGACTTGTAACACCCGTTACATGGAATGACCCACTAATCATCTTTGTAGGATATTCTACATCGCTGGGATAGACGATTAGGATGCATAAGAGGCTGGGTCACCCACCTGATACGACACGACTTTGTAAAAAACATCATGGAAGGAAAAGTAGAAGTTGAAAGGAGTATAGAGAGACCGAGGACTTACATAGATCAGAAAAAATATATACGGTCGAATTGAGAAACCTCCTCCTTTTTTTGAAGCCGGTTAATAAAAGAGGGAATAGAAGTTGTGTTGTATCAGGTGCTCAAACGGACGGAGAATAGAACAGAGTGGTGTAGACTACACAGACAAGAGCGACGCTCTTAAATATAATGATGATGAGATATAACGATAAGCGCGTACGAACTCGTGGGAGGATATTACTAATAAAGGACAAGAAAATGATGTATTTATCAGAAGATTTAAACTTTAACTAATTACATAATCATACATACCCATATCTGCCAAACGAGGTAGACAGAGACTTCCCTCCACTTGCTACGATACAAACACTTCTTTCGCATCCACATTCATCAGTCAACTACACATAAACTACACAATTAACCAACAAACAGTTTGTTAACTAAAAGGGCTCCAAGTTCCTATTTAACGTAACATTGTAATTAAGGGCAATTAGTAGAGTTGATGGATTCAAGTATGTAGAAGAATGGGTTTGTGGGGACACATTGTGGTGAGCTTTGAGTATAGAATATATAAGGAGGATCCATACCGTCTGGATCTACGTACCTGGTCTGACGCAAAATGGCTACCTTTTTGTATGGTATTTCTTATCGTTTGACAGATCATCTACCAAGAAAACTATGAAAAACTTGGCGCAACCTCGGCACGCTGTCATTAACTCATTTGTATGTGAAAAAAATGATGGGGCCACTCCTTATATTCCTTCCGCATTAGTGGTGAGAGTGTTGTGTGTTATTTATGTAGGACTAAAGGCTTCCCGCGATTCCGTACGCATTCCTAATTCTAATAATATTATAAATGTCAATGTTTGTGCCGATGGATAGATGTTTGTTACTTCATCACGTAAAAACCACTGCACATATTTTAAAGGAAATTTTACAATAACTTAGCTTGGACATCAGAATAACACATAGGCTATGAAATTTGTAGATATTTCGACGATAAATGCGTACGAAGTCGCGGGCAGCCACTAGTTATGAATAAATGGGGGCCAAGTCTGCTAATTACTAAATGCACCAATAGAATAGCGATAGAAAAGCGAAAGAACATTAGTCGCAAAATTTGACCATTTTGGTAATCTACTAACGGAAGAGTTTCGAAAAGAATTGATCAAAAATCAGTAAATAATTCGAAATAATCAAAAATCAGTAAATAATTCGAAATAATCAAAAATCAGTAAATAATTCGAAATAATCAAAAATCAGTAAAGAAATCTTTACACATTTTACATAATTGTAGAAAGTAGATCAATTTAGTAAAGCACTAATTGATCTAAATTGGAAATTCGCATTTCAAATTTAGAGCTAGACTTTCTCTATGTACTAATCTTGTGACCTTAATTTCTTTTGTTAGCTTAATTAACAAAAGAGAGATAAGAATTGCCGCCAGTAGGCTATTAAATTTTTGCCGCCCCTACCGATCTTTGAAATTCAATACTTTAGTTATGTTTTTCGAGACTAAGTACGTTTGTATAATTTTTTGCCATTCTCTATAGCGTTTTATTAAAATATAGGATACGGGTCATGGCATGCTACTCATACAGTGACGTAAGAGGAGTTTCTGTATTAAAAGCCGCACTACGACGCGCAAGAGGAGTTCTTGTATTAGGGCACACTAAACTACGAGGCCGAAAGGTGTTCTTGTATTAGAATTCGCCATGTTACTATACACGAGAGATTGTTGCCTGCATGACAGAAAAAACATGAATGGAATGATAGGGTTTGGGGGCCGCCGGCCGCGTATGCAAATCGAAACACGCATACCATGAAAAGGGCATTATGGCAATGAGTTTTTTACAGTGTGTTTAGTAATCTTTAATTTACAGACGTAATGTGTGTATAGGTACATTTTGTTATAAGTTTTTTTGTATTTCTGTAGGATAAAGAAAACATTGAGAAAAATTTGCCGCCCCTGAAAATCTGCCGCCCTAGGCTTCAGCCTACTTTGCCTATTGGTAAATCCGCCACTAGTCTCTATGTACTATCATCTTACAATAAACTGTTAAATAAATATGAAATGTGGTTTTGGTGTAATGGTCCCACATTTCACAAACTTTAGTAAATAAGTAATAAGTACTTTAGTAAATATGTTTGTATACATTTTATAACAAATATTTTGTACTCATACATTATATGAGACGATTGATGAGTGTGGATGAAGTGAAAGAGGTGTTTTTGTATCCTAGCAAGTGAAGTCTCTGTCTACCTCAATGAAAGAGAGGCGTGACGGATATTTATGTATTTTGTACTTATACTGCTGTGTGGGATCACCAGTATGGAATCTAGTAGATATAGGTATATTATTATAGTATGTAGCTAATACTATAGGTACTGTTGGCAACACCAGCAAAAAAGTAATTTTGTATCTTTTTATGTAGCAACACTTCTCTTCTAACTCCCGCTCTGCTACGATTACGTGTGCTATGCTAACTATTGTGTGTAAAAACTAAGTGAATAAAACCCAGTTCCTTCGTGTCAATACTTGAAGCTTTTCATTATAACAACCAGCCCCAACATCTGCTGCCTACAGGTACTTCTATTTTAGAAATTAGATTCCAGTGAGTATGCTTAATTTTTAGAAACAGGTGAGATATTTTTAGTCTTTAAGACTCAAAAACATTTTCTACAATATTAGCAAAAGCCTCTCTCCTTATCCGCCTTGTGAGAGGCCATTGCCTAGCATGGGGATACAAATGGCTAGATTAAATTCAATTTCAAACATTTATTAGCACACCATAGGTATTACAAAGTAGTTTAAAAGTAAGTATCCAGTACCTACCAGATTAGAATATATGTGATATATTAAGAGCTATAATTTATTTGTTGAGATATGTAGTTGGTTAGGGTCACTGTCTTGGTAGGTAATGTAAAAATATTAGGTTAAGTTCCGAGATTCCATTACTTTCTGATGTTAAGCCCTTGGCATTTTGCCATAGAGCCTCTATGTTGGGCTCACTCAACTGACATTGCAGATAATCTTTCCACTTTCTACTACAGTGAAAGAAATGGCCGATTTAACTCCCTTGAAGAAAATAACTTGCTAAGTACAAGAACTTAAACAGAAACGAGTCAGTTGTTTACGTCAAAAATAGAATTTATATTTTTATACACACCTTCGAAGTAGGGGGCCTGCTACTGCTGTCCAGAGCGACGAAAATCCATAATTAACACACCATAACGCATTTAAAACACAATTTCACACAGGAAAGTCGAGAAAACGTTAGTTTTTCGTGTGTTGGTATACCTAGGTTTTCGACAAAAAAATGCTGTTTACACAAACAAATGACGCATTGAAGGCGCAGCACGGGAAACCACGAAAGGAAAATAATGAACAGTACGATAACGAAGAAATTAAAACACTGGAGTAGGACGCATTGTTTTCACAACAATTTTTATTTAGTAAACCCACTATTGACTTCTAAAACGTAGATTCACAAGCACATATTTTCGTAAAAACGCATTGACGCACCATTTTCCACGGCACCAGAACTTTTATTTTACGCTCGAAAATTTTTTTTTACAAGATAATCACTTATTTTGTGTTTGATTATTTATTTAAACAATCACATTCGAAAACACGACTACGGGAGTCGACGAGTCAACAACCGTTTGACAGGAGGAAATAAATTCTCATCAATTCGCTGCCATTACTATATAGTGTTGCCATTTCAAACTTTTTTTTCCCTAATTCTGATTTGCTTGTACATGTGTAACAGCTTTACTTTTTGAAATGTGCAACTAGTACTGCCATCTAGTGACTGATGAGGATAAATGCATTGTTATTAGTTTTGCTACTTGGCAATAGATGGCGTGTTTCAAATAATAGTATTTCTACTCCAGACTAGATAGCGCTGTTTATGATAATTAACATCTGTAGGCCACAGAAGTAGGCGTCAAAAAGGTCTACCTACCTATTTATTTTAAGTCTGGTCTGGTATTTTGAAAACGGTGAAATCAAACAAAATTAAGTAATTTATTAGTTGCAACAAAATATTTACAAGAACATAAAAGGAAACATTAATTAATAACAAAAAAGTAAATTGAAACACGAACGAACGTAAGTTTAATAATTTGAATCATCGTCATCTACCGGTTTTTTCATTCTATGTATAACTTCACAATCTTTTTCATTTTCAGGATCTTCAATAATATTCCTTTTAATATGGTAAATAGGTTGAGCATAACCATACTCTAATTCACAATAATAAAAGTGTTTAGTCCTATTAGATGGATAATATGCAGCATAAAGTACATTATCGACTTCATAAATTTTAACATCTATCGTTTCCTGAAATAATACTTCTGCGTCAATTAATCTTTGAAGTTGAACACACGCATCATGCTTAATTTCATTGCCCCAAATATTTAAATATCTAATAAAAAACGGTTTCTTTAACGTGTACAGCAAATCTAAAATCCCATTTTGTTTTATTTTATTTTTTGAAATATCTAGCGCTCTTATTTTCGAAAATGGCAACCCGAAACATAGCGCTCTCGCTCCTGTATCTTTTATATCGTTTCCCGCCACATTTAACAGTAAAAGTTGTGGCCCTTCAGCTAAATATTTAGCCAATAACTCTATACCATATTCACCTATTCTATTATAGCCTAAATCGAGGTATAATAACGTTTTATTACAACGAAGACCTCTCGCAAAATATTCCATATCATGACCAATTAATTGATTCTTTTGTAAATGCAATTCTATGACATTTTTATTCCTTTCTAATAAATATTCTATGTGGTACGCCAGCCATTTTGTTTCGTACGAATATCTATTGAAAACTGGCACTATTCTATTCAAATCTAGGACTTTAACTGTTGTGTTATTTCCGTGATCGAATCTAAATGCTGTTATTATATGAGCAAGAGATGTTAATGTCTGATCACATTGACCAATATCTAAATACTCCACTGTGTCATTCTTCATTAAGAAATACGACAAATATTCACCACCTTTCGTACCAATTAAGTTACCATTAATCCTCAAATATTTAAGTTTAACAAACTCCGCGTATTTAGCTAGATAATTAATAGATTGTTCTGTAATATCATTATTCATTATGTTCAAATTTATAATACTCGATCTTCCTTTGATTAACAGCTTTTTTAACAGCCTAAAGAACCCTTTATCAGTGATATTATTGTAGCATAAGTCTAATTTAGTTATTCTTCGAGGTGACTCCCGAATGTACGAACAGATGGCTCTAATGTCTGTATCTCTGACTCTGGCTCCATATCTGTCTTGTAAATCTTTGCCTCTGAGCACCAAGTATCCCGTTCCATCAGAATTCCTTTCAGTGAATAGTCCAAGACGAATCCTATTTGTTTCGGTATCTTTTAAGTTTTTTGGTATACCAACTATTTTGCCTAGGAATCCATCTGGATCGTCGCCTAGTATAGGACCGACTATGCCAGTTATTTTGCCCAATAACTCGTCCGTATTGCAAATACATTTTCGTTTGTGTACTTTTTTTGGTTTTTCTTCTTTAGCTTCGGTAGGTGCGTCCGTTTCACCCATCTTTGGCGAGTTTAAAACACAAAACGCTTAAAATTATTAAAAAAACAAATAACTAAACGACATAGTTTTATAAGTAGACACACACAACACGTAAACTATTGAAAGAAACATTCGTAATTATCTAACCCTCAGTTTTACCACAATTTTGAAAAAATTTTGTCACCTAAAATAACCCAAACAAACATTATTTTTGCATTGACTCGAATGATGTTTTAATTGTCAAAATAATCAAAATGAAGTTTTTTTCTGAAAGAAGTTTTGAACAAAGAGTTTTAATTATTAGTTTATTTTTACTTAAATTGCTGTCTCTGTGTGTTGTCTACCTACACGATGGCTCCATCTCCAAGCATATATTTTCAATTTGAAAAGAAGAAAATGTATAGTTTCAGTATGGTTTTAGTAAAATAAAACCACAATAGCAAATAAAAACATTTCATATATTTCTGAAGCAATCTCGTAACATTATAAACTCTGAGTAACATTAATAAAAAAATTGAAATATTAAATATAAAGTGCACAGCTACTTACATAATAATAATATCTATATTTTCTGAATGAATTATATAGTACCTACCTATATTTAAAAAAAAAACAGTTCAACATGACAAACAATAAAATCGCCTACTTAAATTAGGTACGTACCTACCTAAAACAAATTCTTACTAGATATTTAGTGACGTTACTTAAAATAAAAATGCAAGAAAAACAATATCACAGCGTTTGACTAGAATAGGTACATAGTTAAACAGGTACATAGTTAAATAGGTATGTACATTAAGAGATTTTTAATAAAATGAGGCCTTAAAAATTAGGTTCCTACGCAATCACAAACTAGAGAAATGCGTTATACAATTTTAGGTCTCCTTCTAAGCATCTAAAACGGCGAAGGCAAAAACACATTTTTTTTATTAATTGTCCTCATATCTCAGATAGCCCTTGTAAGGCCAAGTCAAGTCAAGAGTAACCCAAACCGACGTGCATGTATGAGGAGATTGATGAATGTAAATGAAGCGAAAGATGTTTGTATCGTAGCAAGAATGGGAAAGAGACGGGACAGATATGTATACAGGGCGTAACAGAAAGGGGGTATAATGCCGAAACACAGCGATAGTCCTCATGAAAATGGACAACTTTCCCTAAAGAACATGGGTCGTAACACGAAAAAAAAAGTTCGCCTCTCCACAAAATGCCCGATCAGCAGCTGATCGAGTTAGTATGGGCGATCTAAAAAATTTTTTCGAGTTACGACCCATGTTCCTTGGGAAAAGTTGTTCAGTTTCATGAGGACTATCGCTGTGTTTCGGCATTATACCTCCTTTTTGTTACACCCTGTATAAGTAGAAACCATTTTATTCAATAACATAAACCATAAGCTTAGAGCTTTTAGTATTCTCCTCGACGCCAGGAAACCTGAAACCTTTAGCAGCCAGTTCTTCATAAGTGATTTCAAAGATGGTCTTGAAACCTGCTTTCGTCGCAGCTGATTGTGACGCGGCGGCTGTGAACACCGTCGCTGTTACCTTTATGTTTATAGCCTTGCAGAGTGGGAATCTGTGGGAGTGAGAGAAAGAGCTATGGGCTATGAGCTTTTACTCAAAATTGCGATGCGACGCGATGCGAATTTATGAATCATTGCATTGAACTACCGTAAAAATCTGCATATAGTTCATTCTACAGGGTATAACAGAAAGGGGGTATAAAGCCGAAACACAGCGATAGTCCTCGTGAAACTGAACTTCTCTCCCCGAGGAACATAGGTCGTAACTCGAAAAAAAACTTTCGCCTCCCCATACAAAATGTCTGATCAGCTGATCGAGTAACTACGGGCGATCCAAAATTTTTTTACGAGTTACGACCCATGTTTCTTGGGGAAAGTTGTTTAGTTTCACGAGGACTATAACCATTTTCTGTTACACCCTGTATATTACATTTATAATAACATCGCACCACAGTTTTGTGTTGTGTCAGCTTATGTTCGTCCACTGCTGGAAAAAAAACTGTTTTGTGTATCACAAACGCAAAATGAATCATATCTGCCCTGAAGTTTCTGAAGAGAGGAATGAAAGTGACACTTTTCTGGCGTAGGTCTTTTATTTAAAAATTTTTCACACTAACTTTATTTATTATAATTTAATTTCGTTTTTTTTTTCATTTCCACCTTCTTACACTAATCCTCCACATCTGATACAAAGGTGCCCATTTGCTTGCCCATTACGATCATTGCGTTACTGCGTCGAACCGCCAACCAAGGACACATGTTATACCAGAAAAGACATCGAGCGAGGGTCTAAGTTACTTTCATATAATACAGATTATAGATAACATCTCATATTTTCCGTCAGACTGATTTCAGATCGCTTTATCAGCCTCATTAACTTACACGCCTATGATTTGGTGTGTAGATAGCATAGAACACTTCCTTATAAAAAGAAGGAAATCGATCAAAAGCAATAATGGAAACCATTCCTCCATTCAACGAAGACGAATGACAATTAATATCTCCAACAAGGCATTCCTTAACCGCAATAACCCGAGTGAAAACACCCGGGAATTCTATCCGGGAATGATCCGGTCCCAGGAATTCAACCGCGCGGGAATTATCGGTATTTCACGCGACGATTGTCGTATTCATAATCGGGGTTAAATATCGATTATAGCGTTGCGGGAATTCTCATTAGTTAAAGTCCCGTTAAATTAAATACTAAATCACTTTTCCATCCTAAGTAGGAGTATGCATGAATGACGTTTCATAGTTTTAGTCTAAGTAAAAATTGTCTGCACAACTCTGTAGAGTAGGAGAGGAGAGGTGTACCTCTCCATTTTTTATTATTCCCTTCAAGAAGATATTGCTATCTAGCAATAAGGCCGTCTGTTGCTAGTTGTTTGTCGGTATTAGATTCTTTATTTTTTATCTCTGTGTCATATTTGTGTCTGAGGCATTTGAGACGACTGATGAATGTGTATGAAGTGAAAGAAGTAATTATGTTGGATTGTAGCAAGGGTAGTGGTCACTGTCTATCTCGATGGAAAAGAGGCATGACAAAATATTATGTATGTATGTACCCCTGTATTTTTACTAAGAATAAATATTACTTACTTACCTACGTGTGCACCTAACTTAGGGCTCATTTTACTACTTACAGATAAAATGTAACTGACAATTAAACCTTTGTCTATTTCATAAACCATTACGTTTTGAACAATGTCAGGTACAAAATATCCCTAAAGTTGTGAACTTTAAACATCCAATTTTATCTAAGGGTGATAAACTAAGCAACAGTAACAAATAACATAGTATAACTGCTATGGAGCATTTTTACATCACCCTTAGGTATCTTATGTCAAACACATACCTGGCCTTCAGAATCTCCGTGCCAATGCGCATGCCCCTCCACGCAGGGTCTACCACCATTCCGTAGCCCACCAGATACTGCTCGACCCCGTAACGCTTGAAGACGTCCACTCCTCGCGTCACCAGGTCTACAGCGCCAAACAGCTTCGCCCATACTTTGTCGTCTGTCTGTTAGTGATGGAATTTCATCAATATCAACCCTTTAAACGTCCCCATTATAGGGGCACGAGCCTACCCTCACACATACGAGAATGATGGTAGCCTAGTTGGTAGAACGCCCGCCTCCAATCTTGGAGACGCGGTTTCGATCTAACCTGTACCTCTGAGATTTATTTCTCATGTACCTACGAATTGAATATTCGATTACCACTCGCTAACGGCGAAGGAAAACATGAAGAAACTTGCATACACTAGAGAAGAAATTCGAAGGTGTATGTGAAATCCGCCAATCAATGGACCAGCGTGGTGGATTACGGCCTAATCACTCTCTGTATGAGAGTGGACTCGTGTCTGTAGTGGGGACGTAAAAGGGCTGATAATGATGATTTATGGTTAAGTTAAGCTGTGGATAAATAAATGGATAAGTAAGTAAATAAAAATTTTACAATACTTATTAAAACCTACTTTGTCATACTCCCTGGCTTTATATACCTACATACATACCTCAAACGGCTCTGCCATCTCGCACTTCCGAGATATAGTGAGCACATTCACTCCGACCAGCACCACCTCATCATCACGGTCCTCGATGCAGACCAGAGACAGCTGGTCGTCTACCGACTTCCTCCACAACATCGTGAGTTCTGCTACAGCTTTTGGATGGTTATTTATTCCTGGAGATGATTTATGATTATGTGAGAGAGAGAGGCCTTTGCCCAGCAGTGTTAGTGTGACACAAATGGCTAGATTAGATTAGATGAATTCTATTTATGTGACACATTTTTAATTCGGATAATTACTCATATCTTCAAACGCGGCTCTATTCTTCACTCCAGCATCACAAATCAAAGGTTTTGAAAAAAAACCCGGCTGCTTTTAAAAAACGAATTTTTTACTGTACCCAGTGTCACTATCACTACAATAAATACGAATCTAACGACACCTCTCAAGCTAAAATCCATCAAGCCGTTTAGGTTATAAAGCGTGCCAAAAAACATACATAGTCTCGAAAAATATAACCCTCCCTTTGGCGCAGTCAGGTAAAAATTCTTCAAGATCCTCACCAATATACTTGCAAGGAGGTTCATCCCTCGTGAAGTACTTCTTCATCAATGCTATAGCTGGTTCCTTTAACTCCTCAGTCAGGTCTTGGACTCGGAGACGCACTGGTGTTCCACATCGCTGGACTTCAAATCGATGCCAGATTGTCGGAATGGGGAGGCATGGAGGGCGTTTTGACATCGTTCTTTTGGATAACGCTGTGGGGTGAGAAAGAAATAATTTTATTGAATATATGTGTAGGTTTATACTTATATATTTATTGTATATTGTAGGTTAAATGACTATCCTGCCTTTTTGCTATCACTTCTATCTCTGTGGGGTCTGCAGGAGAAATTTCTTTGCTGTACCTTTTGTATAACTTCTCTTTATTTCTGTCTCTATGTACTGTCATCTTACAATAAACTGTTAAATAAATAAATATAAAAATTCATCATCATAGTAAGTAGGTAAGTAAGTAAATATTTATTTCCAGTCCAATAAAAATATAACTACTTACAAAAACAAAATAAACACAAAATAAAATAAAAAAGGAACTTAAAACTTAGAATCTTAAACTGAACATCAGCCTATAAATCAGCCTATTGCAGTCCACTGCTGGACATAGGCCTCTCCTACACGCCACTAAGAGCTATCTTCGGCTGTTCACATCCAGCTCCAGCCAGCCATCTTGCGCAAATCATCACTCCACCTTGCCTGATATAAAAAATCATAGGTGTACATATCCGTCACGCCTCTGACTTCCCTCCACTTGCTACGATACAAACACACTTCTTTCGCGTCATACACATTCATCAGTCTCCTCATACATGTTTAGGGTAGTCTTTACTTTTCCTTTCCGTAACAAGTCCCCGATTTCGAGACTGCACCACTCTGCTCTATTCAAGAATTTGGGTGCCAAGTTTCATCTTAATCTGTCTAGTAAGCTAATTAAAAGAGTCTGCTACCTGAAAGTACGTGAAAAAATGAATTTCTTGTAAGTATTCCTACCATTTTTCAAGTTTTAAACTTTTGTAGATTATAATAAGAACTTAATCATGAAATAACCACAAGACAACATAACGCGGCCGACTTGAATATCGGATCAAAGTCGTGATGACATGTCACAGATATGTGAAATGTGTCAATTTTTTTACCTTCGACACAAAAAGAGGGGTGTTTTAAGTTTTGATGTTTAGTCTATCTGTTTGTGTATGTAGGTACCTATAGCTGTCTGTGGTATGGAAACTCCCGAACGTGAGAGTGAAGCGATTTTAACTTTTTTTTTAATAACCAAGCAAGCTCGCCACGCCTGCCTCCTCAATTTCTAAAATGGAAGCTTTTTTAACACAATTTTTAGTTTCTTTACTAAATTGGCGTTTAAAAATATACCTACACAGGTGAATTTTAATTAACGAACGATAGACAAGGATATGCATGTAGGATAACAAACAACTTTTACTATGAGATCAAGTTCAAAATCATTAAAAAAAATTGTTCTCCCATACAACTCTACTGGTGCTTTTTTTGGGGAGTTCGAAATATTATACGGAATATTGGTCCCATAGTAAAAGTTGTTTGTTACTCACATCACGACACGAGTACATGCATATCCTTTTCTATCGTTCTCTTTATGTATAAGTAGGAAGCATTTGAAAAGTACTTACCAGCTCCTTCAAAAACAGAGAGTCCCTAGAGATGAACCAGTGGTGGAACCTTGCAGCCGACTGACTGGCTGAAACGGAGACTGAGAAATGAGGTTTTACAGGGATGGAGAGGGTGAGGACACACCGGGAAGAGTAGATAGGATATTAATTTCATGAATTCTAATATTCAGGAATTCAGTTTAGCGATTGGGAAAAAATATTAGCCACCTTGGGTTGAAAATTGGTCGGAGAATATCATGCATGATCACCAAATACCAATAAAGGCTAAAACATAAATTCACGACACGACGTGACACGACGTGACACGACGTAACACGACGTGACACGACGTCGTGGATTTTCATGATGCAAAGTCGCGTCGCGTCGCGTCGTGTCTTGAATTTTTGTTTTGGCCCTTAAGTAGTACAAGTATGTAGTGTGCATAGTCGAGAGCAGTCAATCATTACAAAATAGTTCTAATATCACCCTTATGTTATAATGAAATAAGGTGCCCCTGTAGAAAGATTAATCTGTCCTCGATTGTACTTAATACCTACAGGTTCACCTTTGAGGATGTTTGTTACTGTTTCACGTAAAAACTACTAAACAGATTTTGATGAAACTTGGCAATATTGTAGCTTGCACATCAGAATAACACATAGCCTATATTTTTTAAAATTATTGTGTCATTTTTCCAAGATATGATGATAAATGCGTACGAAGCCGGGGGCAGACTCTAGTTTCGGAAAAAATAAATCCTAAATTATGTCATCTTATTCAGTAATACATACATATCCATCACGCCTCTCTGCCATTGGGGTAGGCAGAGACCACTTCCTTCCACTTGCTTCGATCCAAACACACCTCTTTCGCTTCATCCACACTCATCAGTCGCCTCATACATGCACGTCGGTTTAGTGTACTCTTGACTTGGCCTTTCTTGAGCAAGTCCCCGATTTGATCGAGGTACGTTCGTCTGGAAATGCTGGGAGGGGAAGGCCATTCCCCTCTTGCCTTGTATATCTCTTTTGTTAATCTCCTTTCGCTCATTCTTTCTACATGCCCAAACCATCTAAGCATCCCTTTCTCAATTCTTGTCAGTTCATCATCTTTCATCCCACATTCTGTTATCTGTGCCTTTAATAGTCCTGTGACAAAATAACCCAAATAATATAATCTATGAAAGCTCCCAGTGTACCCCACTCCTTCCCTATCTTCATAAGCTAATTTGCGGACGACGTCGTCGGCACGTCTTGATTGCAAATACTTTCAGATGCGATGATCCCACCTACCTGTTGGATTGTGGTGGGACTACTTAAATAGATCGGTTGCCTACTATTTCAATTAAAATGTATATTTATGTTTATACTAGACGCTGCCCGCGACTTCGTACGCGTTAATCGATATATCTTCGAAAAAACACAAAATATCTACAAATAATATAGCATATGGGTTATTCTGATGTCCAAGCTAAATTATTGTAAAATTTCATTAAAATCTGTTCAGTGGTTTTTACGTGATGAAGTAACAAACATCCATACATCCATCGGCACAAACATTGACATTTATAATATTATTAGGATTAATACATATTATCTACTTATCCTATCCTACCAAGATTATAAATGTCAATGTTTGTGCCGATGGATATGGCGATGTTTGTTACTCTTTCGCGCAAAAACTACTGAACAGATTTAGATGGAACTTGGTAATATTGTAGTTACATACTTACTTACATCAAAATAGGCTATTGTTTTTGCTTTTTATTTATTTATTGGATAACCAATAGTTCATATAAGAAAATTATAATTGATGTCTTGTTTAGATACCTAGTTACCTATCTATATGTAACGTAAGGAGATATAGGTTTTTTTTATCAAGAACATTTTAGTTTTTTTTTTCAACTTACCTACCCTTTACACTGAAACCACTGAACAGATTGTAATGAAACTTAACAATAAAGCATTTCGTTCTTTTTTGTTTGACATAATTCCATCCATACCTCAGCCTCCTAATTTTTTTAAGTTAGACTTTAAATTAGACGGCTTAAATCAGACTTTAAATTATTCCCTATTCCACACTCAATACAATACAAAACAATACAAAATATTCTTTATTGCACAAAAAGATATAATGTACAGACACAAACAAGAATATAAGAAGCAACAGGCGGCCTTATTGCTAGGTAGATATATCTTCCAGGCAACCTTAGGGTAAGAAATAGCGAGAAATAGGTTCTAATAATGGTTGCGGGTTGTGCAAATAATACAGAATATATACATAACTACATATACTTACCAAAAATACCTAGTACCTATAATAAAAATAAACAAATAGACATCCAATAGATAATATAAGTATTCAATACACACTCCTTCCGAAAATGTTTCTAGATCTGTAATACGTAGAAAGCGAAGTGAAAGGTCAATTTCCGTGATGTTAACAAACTATCGAGGTAAACATTGTACCTTTGTTCCGCACACAAAGATCGGCGCAAGAGCATGTTAGGTGCGACGGGCTGTTTTCGACATGTTTGAAATTAGAGCAGTATTTTTCTGTTGCAAATGTAAATCTTAACTTGCAACAATAATGGGGCCATTTTTTATAGAAATAAAGTTATTTATCTAGATTTTTTTTACACTGCTGGGGGCTTAACATACGTGCCGCGACAATTATCTCACGTCATGCTGTCCTTATCACATTTAAAACTACAGAGACGCAAGCGTGACAAACGCATGACAGACAACGTCTTGTTACGGAGTGCCATGTTAAGCTAGCAGTATAGGTTTTTCTGAGGGGACGGCGCGTACGCAGTCCCCACTACCAAAAATTACGCACCCGAGTTATCCACATTAGGGATAATCGCAGGGGTCAACCCGTCCGCAGTGCAATGGACAGGCCTCGCCCTGGGGGAACCGCCTTCTTGATCACGGTGTCCCCTGTGCCAGGTAAGTATGAGTTCGAAATGTAGGCGAGGGGTAGTCATTCACAGCGCAAAAATCTTAACACCGCGTTTTAGGAAAAGGTTGACAGCGCCATCTAGTGGAATGAAGTTTTTTTCTGAAGATACTTAATATTTGTAATTTTCATTATTATTTAGGACTAGCTGTCCCGGCGAACTTCGTCCCGCCTTAGAATGAACTTTATTGTGTAGGAATAAAGTTCAAATTGACTCTACATTTTGGTAAGAAAACATTTGTATGGGAAAAAGAAAAGGTCTGTTTTAGGGCTTTCCCGGCAATTATTCGAATTTTTCTCACCGTAAGAACCATCCTTGGACTTCAATGAGCATTTTAAAAAAAGAATTAGCGAAATCGGTCCAGCCGTTCAGGCGTGATGCCGTGACAACGGAAAACGGGTTTCATTTTTATATATATAGATTTACGGGAAAATAACTGAATGTTTAAAAAAAAATCAAGACTGTTCTAATATTTGCAATAAAATATAATTTAATTTCGTATGTTACCCGTACAGGCAATGTTACCCCAACAAACAAGACCAATCGCACTTCGTACTTGGCAATCCGCCATTGGCGCACCTCCAAACATCGCGTTTGAGCCACGCGTTGCGTCTCAAACAGTTCATAACCGACCACACGGCTGAATACACGCGTTCCCATTGCCTTATCTAACAAAAACAATTAATAATTAGATTGATTTTGACAATTAATCAAAAAGTTTGAGGTTAGATTCGAAAACCCGCGCCATTTTGTTGATTTGACAGTTTGATAGCGCGGGACCTAGATTTTTTTATTTTTTTTATTGTTCGGAACGGAAGACAAAGGGCTATTTGTGTGAAGGATTTAGAAGTGCTTTATTCACAGGTGAGAAACTTTTCTGTATTAAGTTTAGAATAATTTCGATCAATTCTATTTTTATTTTCATTGCGTAATTGTGAACAAAGAAGTGATAGAAACTCAGGCTTTTGAAAAATAGTTCGCAAATAAAATGCTATGTTATCTTTTTGGTAGAAAACTCTTTATTCCAAAACTCCTTTTGGGAAAAAACATATTTTTTTATAATGCTCTTTGCTTCATTAATTCTCTGTAAATATAACTAATATTAATACATTTTGGTCCCGTAGGTCCCCCCCCCCCAACTACTAAATGATAGTAACTGTGAAAGGAAATCCATATTTGCCCACAGAAAGGTATTTGTAAATACACACATCGGTACTGACTTCAATACTCAATCTTTGCAACATTATGTTTACATAGGTGTCCCCCACACCACAATGGGGTGCGTTTCTAAGTAATGTCAAATAAAAAACTATACCGACACACAAGTGTGAACCAGGCCTTATGGTTTAATCACTCTCGTGTCCATGTCCGCAAGGCTCTCGCCCCTGTAGTGGGGACATTAAAATGTCATCATCATCAATCATTTAAGAGCCACGCTTTTGTCGGGAGAGCTTCTTCCATTCCGTTCTGTTCTCTATTCTTCTATTGACTTCTTGATATGACATGACTCTGGCTCTTTCTTTCACTTGCTCTTTATCTCCTTTTTCAGTTTATTAAAGGGACGAAACCCGAAAATTCTCCTAAATTTCACAAGGTATAATGGCCGTAGGTCAAAATACTTCTAGCATTAACGGCTAACCACACATTTCCGGGAACACATCCCTGACGGAACACGGCAAATATCAGTTACATACAAATTGTATGAACTTGTTCACACAACTCCGTGTCAGAGCGTCTATAGTGAAACGGCTAACTCTGAACACGGATAGCCCTGACTCGGGAATGGTTTTTAGGAAAGATATTTTTTTAAATCAGATATTTTCCAATCAAAACAGACGTCGCTTTAACAGCCAATAATACTCTTCGTATTTGTAAACAATTTCATTGAAGTTCAATGTTATTCCTGTAGCTCGTAGCAGGTTTTGTTTAACAACAATCGCCCACGGCTTTATGATTCCGCCCACGATGCTTTCGCGTGATCATACGAATACATACATACATATCTATCACTCTCTCCCATCGAGGTAGACAGAGACTTCCCTCAACTTGCTACGATACAAACACACTTCTCTAGCTTCATCTAAGCGCGAATGGCAAGACGAGCTGGATCCATTTATTCAATAGACAAATATCTAATTAACAGAGGTTTTTGCCCAAAATAGTGAGAAAATAATATTGAAATAATTAGACAGGCCAAGTCAAGGTTACCCTAAACCGACGTGCATGTATGAGGAGACTGATGAATGTGTATGAAGTGAAAGAGGTGTGTTTGTATCGTAGCAAGTGGAGGGAAGTCACTGTGTACCTCGATGGGGGAGAGACGTGACGGATATGTATGTATGTATGTTTTTTCATCTATTTGAATATTACTTACGGAATTGAACTTGAAAGAAATTAGGTACCAAAATCACTGGCAATGGCAATCTATAAACAACAAGAATTAACTTGACTTGACACACAATCTAATTCGCGTCCATATAAGAAAAGTCTCTTGAATATTCAACATTGGTAATGCTTGTCTAAAAACAACAAGAATTAACTTGATACACAATCGTTACTCTTATCCATATAAGAAGTCTCTTGAGTATTCCTTTCATGTCAGTAAATCTCTAAAAGTCAAATGAGGTTAAATACCAGACGGCAAAATGGCGGAAGACCAAATGAAATGACTCCGAAAATAACTTTGTGGTGCTTTGACCGAGGCCTTGAAAATTTTATCTCGTTTGCTTAAAGTAGAGTCTTTATTTATCCACATTCATTAGATTAAGAGTTCTAAAATACTAATATAACAATCAATTGATCTACAGTAAGGGCTAAAACATAAATTCACGACACAACGCGACGCAACACGACGTCATACGACGTCGCATCGTGAAAATCGCGTCGTGTCGTGTCGTGTCGCGTCGCGTCGCGTCGCGTCGTCGTGTCGTGAATTTATTTTTTGGCCCTAAAGGGCGATAAAGAATGCACTTCGATCTTTGTAAAGCAATCGTCTAATTCCGACTTCGTATAGCGATAACTGTGTCGCACACACCATGACGTTTGTTTTGTCAGTCGCGGTTCAAATGCGAGAGAGTGCTACAATAAAGTAAATTCTAAATTAAAATTCTGATGAATGATTAATCTAATAATTGATGTACTTACATGGAAATTAGCATTCGTTTGTATTCTTTATCGCCCTTAAGCGCTAAAACACACGGTGAAACGCAACTGCAACGCAACTGCAACTGCTAGTTACTTTTGAGTTGCATCGAAGTTTCTGCTATAGACTTCCTTAGAAAACCACAACCAAACTAGTTTGAAACGTTTCGTTTCAATTGCGTCGTGTGTGGTTTTCTAAGGAAGTCTATAGCAGAAACTTCGATGCAACTCAAAAGTAACTAGCAGCTGCAGTTGCGTTCCAAACTAGTTTGAAACGTTTCGTTTCAATTGCGTCGTGTGTGGTTTTCTAAGGAAGTCTATAGCAGAAACTTCGATGCAACTCAAAAGTAACTAGCAGTTTCAGTTGCGTTGCAGTTGCGTTTCACCGTGTGTTCTGGGTCTTACCGCTTACTATACATAGGTATAACTTGGGTAATTATGTATCAAAACATATGATAGATGAACTCAAAGATGCACTGTAGCCAAATCCCAAACGTCGCTATAGCAACGTAATTTATAATGAAATAAATTATATAATTACATTATTGTTTGTCTGGTATGAAATGAATGGTCTGAGCGTGATGCCAAATAAACTGCTAGCGGAAATGCTTTGATAAATAACAAGTTTGGAATATTTAAATAAATATTTAATTATGTAGGTACCTAGTTTTAATGATCTAAAAGGAAAAACGGTGAAGGAAAACATCGTGAGGGAAACTGCATACGCCAGAGAAGAAATTCGAAGGTGTATGTGAAATCCGCCAACCCGCACTTGGCCAGCGTGGTGGATTACGGCCTAATCACTCTCTGGGCCCGTATTCTTCTAATTACCAAATGAAAAATGGTGTCTCTCTAGAATGTGAATTGTATGAAATGACACATTTTGGTATTCTCTTAACAGATAAGTTGACAGTGGACAGCGATCGGCCGTACATTTTATTACTTTACGCTTTATTTGGTATTCTACTCCGCAATGTCACATGAGTGGCAGTTCCAAACGGTATTCTCTTCGCTATTTGACAGTTGTTCTCTAATGGCATTTCGTTCGGTCGTCCGTCGTTCAGTCGTTCAGTCGTTCGGTCACCCAAACACTACTTCGGTGTTTTTTCGAAAATTAACGTGCAATTTATGCAAAAAATGCATGTAAATCTTAAAGAAATAAATATTCTGTATTTTAAAGTATGTCTAAGCTTATTCTAGGTCGAAAAAAATCTATCAATCGGTTGATCAATTTCTTCGAACAATAATTTTATTAAATATTGGCAACATCGATAACTAAATCATTCCCAAAGACAAATGAATGACAAAGCCCTCTAGAGACTACTAATCGACTACTAATCGACTATTTCGTGGCACATAAGAGAATACCAAATTTGTGACCTATTGCTGTAGAATATTTATCTGTTGGCTATAGTATGGTCGCTTAACTTAATTTAAGAGAATTGGTACCCTGTATGAGAGTAGGCTCGTGCCCCTCGGTGGGGACATATATGGGCTGATAAAAAAAGAAAAGGAAAAAGGAAATACCAAGTCTCGTATATCCTAAACTTCATGTATGACGCGACTGATGAAAGTGTATGAAATGAAAGAGATGTGTTTGTATCGTAGCAAGTGGAGGGAAGTCTCTGTTTACCTCGATGGGAGAGAAGCGTGATCACGCGAAAAGGAAAATGTTAATACAATAGAGTATAATAAAAAATACAATCCAATACAATACAAAATATTCTTTATTGCACAAAAAAAATATTATTAATTTTTTTTTTTTTTACAAAATATGTTAATATGCATATTTTCATTTATATTAGTTTTGATGACCCAGTTGGCTTAATGGTCATCATGCTAGACTGTCATTTGGGTTCTGGGTTCGTATCCAAAAAACGATGAGTTAATTATCTGTTTCGAGTTTGCGGAATGAATGAGGCGTTCATTAAATAAATGTAGCGAAAAAGCAATAAATATGTTGTCATAATTACCTCTACGTACGAAATTACCCTACTTATACCAACATTTTTAATTTACAGCTAACTAAAAGCGATTGAAATTTTTATACTAGAGCATTAATTAGTTCTCCAAAATTCTCCTAGATGGCGCTGTCAAGCTTTTTCTACAACGCGGTGTTAAGATTTTTGCGCGGTGAATGACTACCCCTCGCCTACATTCCGAACTCATACTTACCTGGCACAGGGGACACCGTGATCAAGAAGGCGGTTCCCCCAGGGCGAGGCCTGTCCATTGCACTGCGGACGGGTTGACCCCTGCGATTATCCCTAATGTGGATAACTCGGGTGCGTAATTTTTGGTAGTGGGGACTGCGTACGCGCCGTCCCCTCAGAAAAAACCCATAAAAATTGTTGGACGCCAAATAAGTCTCGATTATTTGGCATTCAAGTATTTGTCTAAAATAAATATTTCCCGTAAATTAAAAAAAAAAGAAAACGAGAGTAAAATAATTTGTTCCGAGGTAAAATATTTACTTGAAAAAGGCTGCCAGCATTTAAAACATAAAATGAGTTCAATCTCTTTAATTATCTGTATACAAATGAATTTAAAAACTATTTACAATTCTTATAAGCTAAATTAAAATATTTACAATCTTAAACCTACTTAATTAAACTAATCCCTCGATGTCCCATCAGGCGCAAAGGTGCCCATGACGCTCGCCGCGTTTCCACAAACATAAAATAAATATAATATACCATTTACGAAAGCTTACTCATGAAACTAATTTCTCTCGCTTTATATCTCACAACTTAAAAAAAAATGCCGAGTTATTCGACTATTCGCCAAAGCGAATGGCGATTACTCGGTATTCGACTATTTGCTATAACAACTATTCTCGGCAACTTTAGTAATAGAATTAGAATTTGTTTATTGCAAGTCACAGGTTGGGTAAGGTGTTACAAAGTCATATGGGGCCGTTCAAGTATTACGTAAGCACTATGGGGGGGCGGGGGGGTCTTTGCTTTGCTTATTTTGGATGACATGGGGGGTAGGGGAGTCTAGATGATGATTACGTCATCGGTAGTTATTTACTTTTTTACACGAATGGCAACCCTCACATTGTCTTTGCTTGAAAACGAAACGCATTTTCGGGGATTCCCGCAAATAATGCATACGTTTAGGCACTCGCTTTAGAACCGAGTATTTTCTTATTTTTAAAATTATAATTATAATATTTAAAAAAAAAACAATATATTAATTGAAAAATGTTTACGTAAGCATGGGGGAGGGGGTAAGAGCTTTGCTTACTTATGCTGACAAGGGGGATGGGGGGGTAAATAATTGTAATAAATCTGCTTACGTAATACTTGAACGGCCCCTATGTACATGTGACGCCCTGCAAGGGCACAGCAAACAAGAGGGCAAGTAGTTGCCAGTTACTTAAAAACTTTATCTTAAAACTATTAGTAAATTATAATAAAGTATTATACAACTAATATCTATAACAAAAAAATAGTATAAGTAGTACTTAGGTAACATTTATATTTAGTAATTATTGTTTTTTTTTTAATTTGTCTTCCAGGAATTCAGATATTTGAGTATTCGTGTACTCTATCAATCTCTATCTCTCAAAACTCTATCAATATATCTAATCAATGAAACAATAATATTTCGATCCCTTCGTTAATTCTCTAAAATGCTTTAATTAAATGGCCATTATTAATCCCAATTCGATAACCTAATAAAGTGAGCAATTTTAGTTTTAATTGTTGTTTTGCTAAAACATTTTGCTATTTGGACATTCTGCGAAAGAAAGTGAAGAACACTGTATATAAGTAGTAGGATTTTGTATCGAATTTAGCCAAGAGCAATTACAGGGTTGGCGTTTGTTTAGGGATCTGACATGCTAGTCTGGGGTTCCCAATTTTTTTGCCAAGGAACCCCTAATTGATTATACTTTTCCTAGCGGAGCCCTACTTTGATAACTGGAACGCTCTCCACCTGTCTCGTGCTTAAATAAGTCGGTGCGCGCGAAAAACGTTGGCCACGAAATGTGTGATAGTATTTTTTCGTAACTTAACCCCGGAGTTCCGCGGACTACCATTCGGGAACCGCTAGGCTAGTTGATTATTTATCCTATAAATAATTATAAATGTCAATGTGTGCCAATGGATGGATGGGTGTTTGTTACTTCATCGCGTAAAAACCACTAAACAGATTTTAATGAAATTTTACAATAAATTAGCTTGGACATCAAAATAACACATAGGCTATATGATTTGTAGATATTTTGCGTTTTTTTCAAATATATGACGATAAATGCGTACGAAGTTGCGGGCAGCCTCTAGTTACCTATAAACAAAATTCTAATTTGACTACTATTACTCTACTACGAACTAAAAATAAAACATTCAGGCCCTTAACCTCTAAAGCGTCTAAAGTTTATCGATCGACCGAGGTCTCGTCGTCCCACAGTGCCAATATCCGAACAAATGCTACGTTAGCTTATAAGGCGATACCTTGGTGTGTAGTGTTGACTGTTTTGGCACAGTGCGTAGCTAAAGTGGGGCAATAAAGGTGGCTCTTTTTAGACTTAAGGTTAGTTTTGGCGTTAAGTAAAAGTTGCGTAAGTAAATAACTATTTATTCCAAGTTTAAAGATGCTATGACCTAGAGAAAGCTAATGCTATCTACACACCAAAGCCGCCGGCATGTCGCCGGCCTAGGCCGGTTATTAGTTTCTAAATCTTTTCATACATAGCCACATCAGAGCCCACCACCCACTTCAACAACAATCGTAAATGTAAACCTTTCTGGAGTCTCCGTCGCCGGACATAGTGTGGACGACATGATAATGATGATGATTCTTTTTAACTTTTGAAGAATACCAAATGTGTGATAAAATTCCATTGACACTCTGCCGACATACAACTGAAGCTATTGTAATAAGCAGACTTGGGCCTCAGAAGAAAACCCAAATTCGACAATAGCTTAGCATGGCACTCCGTGACAAGACGTTGTCATGCGTTTGTCACGCATACGCCTCTGTCTATAGTATTAAATGTGATAAGGACAGCATACGTAAGATAATTGTCGCGGCACGCCATGCTAAGCCCCGAAAGGCGTAAAAGAAGTGTCAATAAAATATGGCGAAGAAACGCTAAGACGCAATACAAAACCATTCGAGAACTCAAAAAGTTATATTTATATAAAGTAGAACATTGACCTTGTTTTCATTTCATTCGATATAACGAGATCATTTCAACGGAAACAAAGGAAGCACGTGGATCTGTTTTTGTTTTTACCAACGTACAATCTGCTTGTTTTTGTTCGAAGATACACCAATGAAAATTGGGTTAAGTTTAGCCCAATTTAGCCGTATTTTTGAGAGGGTTAGACAAGGGTTAGATATTTATTTATTGGAAAACCAACAGCATTATTATACTAACATAGGTATTTCAAAATTATAAATTAACAAACGAGCCAATTCGTCAAAGTACGTACACGCATGATTAAAAAGCACATACGCGTCATAATCGTCTTTTATATTTCTACATATTATATTTTGTGTTCAATATAATATGTGGTCTTCATCATCATCACAGCCTAACTGCCCACTGCTGGGCATTGGCCTCTCCAATATCTCTCCAACGCGATCGGTTACTGCACTTAACATTGGCAAGATCGACAAAAAATCTGGGGCCCAAGTCTGCTAAATTACAATATTCATTTCTCAGTTGTGTGTCGGCAGAGTGTCAATGAGAGTGTCAATGTCATTTTTTTGTCTGTTTATTGTCACCAAATGTGTCAACACTTGGTTGCAATCAGTGTGAGCTATTATTTAACAGAATACCAAATGTATCAAAAAATCAAAAATCCATTGATACCGCCGACACACAACTAAGGCTATTTTAAATTGGCAGACTTGGGCCCCTGTTAGCAAATCTACGAGTACAAGTCCTATAACGTAACAGTTATATATATATGTTATATTTATTTTTGTATTTATACTTATAGGTTAGCTCACGTTTCAGAGAAATTCCCTGACGTAGATACGTCCCAAGTTTTGGCGCGTACGAGACAAAACGCGTGGTAACAATTGGACAGACGCCATTTTATCAGCACATGGTAGAATCATGCGCTTTTAAATAAGATCGATTTATTATTTGAGCTTGTCTTTGTGATAACAAAGAAAAGTATTTTGGCGTTCACACACCAAAGCCAGGGGCCCAAGTCTGCTAATAAAATAGCCTAAATTGTGTATCGGCAGAGTGTCAATGGCATTTTCGAGTTTTTGTCATACGGGATTTACACTCGCGTACGAGTCGCGAGGCGAGGGACGAGGCGAGGGGCGAGGTGCGAGTGTGAACAGACGCTCGTAGCTCGCCTCGTCCCTCGCCTCGTCACTCGCGGCGCTCGCGTCCGGAGCGGTTTTTGGGGCACGAGTCAAAGGACCTCGCAACAAACGCGAGCGTGGTGTTTACATTCGCGCTCTCGCTTCATTCGAGTTTTAACCTTGTGCCGCGCAGGTTGTGGCTTTTTTTGCCACTAATACTTCGACGTCCACCATCCTTGCTAGCTCGTACACAACTGAACTCACCACGAGAGTGTGAACAGACAACTCATTTACCATCGATCAACACGAGCCTCGTACGAGGGACGAGACGAAGCACGAGACGAGGTACGAGGCGAGAGTGTAAATGTAGTATTACATTTGGTCGCAATCAGTGTAAACCATTGTTTACCAGAATACCAAATGTGACAAAGGCCAAGTCAAGAGTGCATAGCTTTAAAGGTATATGAGGCGACAGATGAATATGGGTGAAGCGAAAGAAGTACCTACCTGTTTGTATCGTAGCAAGTGCAGGGAAGTTAAATTGTTTCTGTCTACGGCGATGGGGAAGAGGCATGATAGATATGTATGTATTTTAAGAAAAAGCGTAGAAAAAATCAAATAAACAAACGATGTTGTTTTGGGGCACTCGTGCGCCGAATTGAGTTGCGTATTTGATACGCATTTATCTGTGTCGATTGATGTCTTATGTTAGACGAATTTAATTTGAATGAAATTGCGCACGATCATCCATCGGCACAAACATTGACTTTTATAATATTAGTAGTTTTTACTCGATTATCTCATGATTCAAAACCTTGGCCTAAGTATTGTGCTAGTTAAAAACACGAAAATAATACTACAAATTACGTTGCCAATTAAAAAAGAGGCCAATGACACAAATGGAGACGCAAATCTAAATATTACTTCACGAAATGAGTAATGTTTTTCGGGAAATGTGAAAAAAACAGACCAATTAAAAATCTTGAAAGTGATGCCAAAGAGAGTTTTACGGATGTGTTCGTTTTAATAGTTCGGTTGACATTTCTTTGTTTAAAAGACTGAAAACTTGTAATGGTATCCCTTTGAGTATAGAATAATATATAAGGAGGTGCCACATTTTTTTTAATATACAAATAAGTTTATGATAGCGTACCAAGGTTGGCGCAAGTTTTTCATAGTTTTCTTGGTAGATGACCTGTCAAACGATTAGAAATTCCATACAAAACGGTAGCCATTTTACGCCAGACCAGGCACGCTGATCCAGACTGTATGGCATCTCCTTATATATTCTATAGGTACTCAAAGTGGTATCTACACACCAAAGCCGCCGGCTTTTTTGACAGCTGCCATTCGTATGACGAAGCCGCTGACCTAGCCCGGCGGCATGCCGGCTGCTTTGGTGTGTAGATAGCATAAAGAAAGACACGTATTCATTGGGAAGCTGTAACTGTAACCGAACGGGCCCAAGTCTACTAATTCAAAATAGCCTTAGTTGTGTGTCGGCAGAGTGTCAATGGCATTTTTGACACATTTGGTCGCAATCAGTGTAAGCCATTGTTTAGCAGAATAACAAATCTGTCAAAAAATGCCATTGACACTCTGCCGACACACAACTGAGGCTATTTTAAATGGGGAAGATGCAAATACAATATTTATGAAAATTATGTTATTAAAATGTTAAAAATATATAAAAGAAGGGCCACTGCAAGGTTTATATTTTATATAATGTTGTTTTTCAACAATAATTACGAATTAAAAGTAGCTTGAAACGGAACGGATTTAAAACACCTATCAGCGTTCAGTGACGTCACTCCTGTTATGACAACGTATTTGAGATTATAGTTGTAGTAAAAAAGTGAACATTATAACGCGAATTAATTGCGTTTTTCGAATAAAAATGGAAGTTGGGTTTGTCAAAGCAGACGCCAGGAATCCACCAAAAGTTAGTGTTGACATGATAGTGACTTTTTTTGTCGAAAGTGCAGAGTTTTCAAGTGTAGAAATGAAAGGGACTAAACTACTACTATTTGTATTTCATTCAGCGGATTCAACATATAGCACTTATTTCAGCTCAACAAGAGAATCTTACGGTGATAATGCAATCGGCTATGTCCAAATTAAAAGAGATGGAGAATTATGTACCGTAAAAAGTCGAATTACTCCGGAACATAAAGTACGCAAAGAAGGTTATCGTGTTACAGCTATTATAAATGAGATGCAAGGCTCGGTTCAGTCCTGCAAATGCGAAGACTGTGCAGCTTATGAGGTAAAAAAAAAATAGGTTCATTTTTGAATATTAAACTGGCACGGATTATTGCAATTAAAATCTAAATTAAAAACGTCAAAGTGGTCTTCACAGCAACGAATGATGTCTTTGGGGAATAATTATCATTCCTCTTCACAGCTTGAAACCACTTTTTTCGCAGTTTTGGGTCAGAAGGTCCAGTCAAAAACAATTTATTTGGAAACTGCTTTGAAGTAGATGGACACATTGGCACAAAACATACGTCAACACGGCTTTTTTTCGGAGTATCTATAGTATAGCTATGATCGCCTGATGTTGATGGATAGTCCATTTTAAATTTTTACAAAAAAATGTCTCGTTAGTCGAGAAAAATGCAAAAGTATAAAATACATAGAGGACGTACAGTACGTGGGCCAGTGAGTGACAGACGGGAGTGACGTCATACGAACTATAGATCCGTTTTCGCGCGAAAATTCAAATTGTCAATTTTAAACCCCATTTTTTTGCAGTAAATTACAGTTTTTTCATTTTTTTATATACTTGTGGTCTATTCTACATGGAGTTCTTTGAAATAAACACAAAAATAAAAATATCGCATCTTCCCCATTAGCAGACTTGGGGCTTCTGTACGTAGACGATTAATACTAGCAAGCCAACCCGACTGAACTATCGACCAGTTGAAAAATCTCTGCTCTAATATAACCGAAACCTACAAGTTTAAAAACACTTTCTCCATTGTTCCAGCACAAAGATGCCTTCGGAAGTGATATCAGAGAAGTCCCTGCAGAGGGAGCTAGCTGACTCCATCATCAGGATGGTGCCATTGGATGAGATCAGGATCCTACTCGCTTGTGGAGCTAAGGTATGGAGTACTTAAGGCGGCTGTATACGGACTGCTTCAAGCAATTGAGACCCGGCTGCTTGAAGCTACGAACGTGCGGTGAACGGGTGGTGATATAGTTCTTTGTCTATAATGTCTATAGACATTCGCGGCATCAAGCAGTCCGTGTACGGCCGCCCATAGGTTTTAAGTCATGTCTGTCACGCCTCTCGCCTATCGACGTAGACAGAGACTTCCCTCCACTAGCTACGACCCCGTGCTATGACCCAAACAACACACTTCCTTCGCTTCATCCATATTCAGCAGTCGGCTGGGTACATGCATGTCAGTTTAGGGTAGGTACCTACTTCTGACGTTCGTTTTCTGTATAGGAATATGAAAGAAGAAATAGAGGTGGAAAAAGTCTCCACTCCGCATATTTTGTCCATTACACACAAACAATCCAGATTTGATACAAAAACATAAGCTCTTGTTTAAATGGTCCTCATTATTTCCTGACCAACTTTATTGATAACTTAACTAAAACTTAACCATCTTTGACTCTCCCCCCCAGGTAAACGAGCCAGTGACCCAAGGTCTACGCCCCCTCCACTACGCGATCTGGCAGCGACACCTGGAAGCTACCAGGTTACTCCTGGTACGAGGATGTGATGTCAACGCTCGTGATGACTGCGGTTATAGTGCTCTGCATCTTTCTGCTGAACATGGGTAAGTTACGCTAGAGACAGACTGGGTCATATGTACTCCATGCCATTGAACTTCCACAATCTGACTTTATAGAGAAGACCTGCATAAAGCTAGAAAGAGACTGATCCTCGTATCTACGAAACGCATTAATGGCATCTGCTCCATGTAATATGGTTAGAAACGCACTGTGCAAACAAGTTATCTGTGAACCGGCCGTTATTGTAACTACGGCCACTAATACGGAAATGTCAAATTCCAGAACTGCTGCGATTGGTAGAAATACAATTTTGTATTACCACTAGCGCCGCCGTTCAGTTCACAGATAAGTTGGTCTGTTGGAAACACGCGCAACGTGTGACAAGTGGGTTTCTTATCATAATATTGTTTTTATGGAGCAAATGTCAGAATGCGTTGCGAACGTGGGATCAGTCTGTTAATAGCTTTATTCAGGTCTTCATCATGAATTCAGATTGTGGAAGCCCAATGACATGGAATTGAGGAGACTGATGAATGTAGATGAAGTGAAAGAAGTGTGTTTGTATCGTAGCAAGTGGAGGGAAGTCTCTGTCTACCTCGATGGGAGAAAGGCGTGACGTGACAGATATGTATGTATTGAATGGCATCTTCTAGTGAACATCGATTATTATTCTTGTGAAACCTTATATCTGGTTCCCACTTCTTAAATATCGGGCCGGCATTAAATTGGACGTAGGGTTCCCGGGAATGATAAGTGCAAAGAATAAGCCTATAAAATAAAGCTATTATGATGTTGACTTTGACTTATACCCTCAGCTACACAGAGCTGGTGAAGGTCCTGCTGGAGTCAGGAGCTGCTGTTGACTACAGGGAGGACACTGGCGAGGAGTTCCCGAGGACCACCCTCTGTGATGAACCTCTTAGACTTGCCATTAGGAATAAACATTATGTAAGTATTGCTGGGACCCAAGTCTACTATATTATATAGTTGTGTGTCGGCAGAGTGTCAACGGCATTTTTTGACACATTTGGTATTTATTTATTTATTATTTATTTATTTTTTGTACTCTGCTAAACAATATCTTTGCAATCAAATGTGTCATGCCATTGACACTCTGCCGACACACAACTAAGGCTATTTTAAATTAGCAGACTTGGGCCCAAGAGTTACTTGCTAGATTCTTCTCTGGGGAAAACTGCTACTTTGCGAAGCTAGCGTTATAATCATACTATTTCTATGGAGCTGTCATAAAGCATTGCGTACGTTACGTAGGTACGTGGGACTTTGGCCCATGTTGCGTTATAACAGAGCTTAAATAATGAGCCCCTTTCTCCCACTTTCCAGGAAGTAGCCCGTCTTCTCCTGGAACACGGCGCTGATCCAAACAAGCGCTACTTCTTCGGTTCCGAGATCAATCTGGTGTCAGACCCTGAGTACCTGGAGCTGCTGTTGACTTTCGGAGCCAACCCTGACTCCAGAGACCGAGCTGGTTTGACGCCGCTGATGAAGGCTGCTAGGCAGAGGAAGGTAATACTTAATTTGGCACGGTTATGGAGGTTTTTTAAAAGGAATTAAGGTTTAAGTAAGAATTACTGCTGATCTGATACCCCAGTCAAGGAACAGATTTGGTGCTACACTTATTCACAACAAGCTGAAAATCACAGATATTGTTCAAAATGTAAATTAAAACGTAAAAGTTCCACAGCATTCCGATGTATGGATTTTTTTTAATTCAAGGTCTAACGTCATAAAAATCGATTTTTCGGAATTTGCAACGAAACAGTAAGATTACCATAAAAGTGCCCAAGACAAAAATTGTAGATCTTAAAATAAAATTATCTAAGTACAAAAATGTATCCTTTTTTCCTACAAGCCAACGTTTCTGAGATGGAAGACAAAGTGATACGATATTTATTTCACACTGTCTTCCATCCACTATCCCTTAATCTAACCAGGATCCTCTCCATCCTCAGGGTATAGAAGCAGTTCTGCTCCTCATCAGCTTTGGAGCTGATGTCAACGCGATGGCTGACTCCAGGAATGATTATAGAACTGTCATGCATTATGCCGTCCTTAGTGGTAAGGAGAGAAATTTTATAAAGGGGTACTTGTAACTTAAGGCGCTGTATCCACAAACGAGAGAATCGCGGCGATATTATCGAAGTGTCACAGCACAGGAAGTAGGATTAGCAAGCTGATATGACAATGGGCGGGCCACATAGCATGAAGATCACATGGCCGATGGAGCAAAAACGTTCTAGAGTGGAGACCACGCACTACCAAGCGCAGCGTGAGACGGTCACCTGCCAGATGGACCGAAGACCTAGTGAAAGCTAAGGGGTCTCGTTAGATGCAGGTGGTAATGAACTGGTCGCGTTGAAGAGATATTGGAGACGCCTATGTTCATAAGTGGACAGCTACAGGCTAAGCTGATGATGATGAATGCTTTTACTCATTCTGTTATAAGTAATCCCACCAAAAACATTCTGTAAAAAACTAGCAAAGTCTCGACGGCGCTGCTTCTTTATCTCTAAAAAGTAATGAAATCTATACAAAGTGCTGCCAAGTCTAAGGTTCCTTACTGCGATTTCTTTACTATTATAGTTAATGTTGTGTGACTTGGCCGTTGAACATTCTTTATACGTTTATGGATACGATACAATTCAATTTAGTTTTTACACACTGTTGTAACTATCTATGTTTGTTAAGCCAAATACTTGTTTCTCGCTCGACTTTGGCGAGCGCACCACCGTGCCCTTCGATTGCATTTTTTAAATTTATAAAATGGTTGTCTGTAAAGTCGGGTTACGGACGGTAGTTTGCGGTGACAACGTCAAACACAGTCTAATCTTCGTCACACAAATTCGACCGTCCAATCTCACAACTACGGGACCCAAACAACTGACATCAACAGATTACATCTCCCCAGGGTCCACGGAGGTGGTGAACCTCCTGATCAAGCAAGGTGCGAGAGTCAACTACGAGAGCCCGGAGATGAGCAAACCGAGTCCGTTGGATCTGGCCATCTTGAAGGGTGATGTGGATATGGTCCGGCTGTTGATGGATACTGGTATGTTAAAGTTAAAACAAACTGATGCTAGGTATGCAACGCAAAAAAGAATGTTTGAGGAAGCCTAAAAATTTGTGGAGAAAGAGGAGAGAGGCTAACGGCTAGATAGATATAATCTGATGCAGTTAGACGTCGTATCGTACGACAAGTGTGCATAATAGCGTTCCCACGTACGCAATGCAACGTACCTATACAATGCAACGTAGGACTGTTGTTGAAACCTAAAAACTCCTGGCCCATTTGTAATTTAAGTACCTACATCAAACCAAATCAGTCAATTTCTTCATCATTATTACCGATTATTTGTAAATTTTATTAAAGTAAGTAGGTAACTAATTAGGGCTAAAACATTAATTCACGACACGACGCGACACGACGCGACGTGAACGTGACACGACGTCGTACGACGTCGCATCGTGAAAATCCACGACGTCGTACGACGTCGCATCGTGAAAATCCACGACGTGGTACGACGTCGTGTCGCGTCGTGTCGTGAATTTTTGTTTTGGCCCTTAGTCATAAGTCGGTTAATTTTTCTGAAAGATACATAAATCTTACATTATATTTTATACTGCTTACTTACTATAATATCTAGTTGTTGGCTGAAGATTTATGAATTAAAACAATATTTTCAGGAGCCCAAGTAAACGCGTCAAGCTCCGTCATAGGATCACCCCTACACGTCGCGTGCTCCGATAACATCACTAATAGAAAGGAAATTATTAAAGTAAGTTTTTTTTTTATTAGCCATTAAGTTCCCACTGCTGGGCAAAGGTCTCCCCCGCGACTTTCCATTTAACACGGACTCCGGTAGCGACCCGCCATTCCCGTGAAAATGCATCCAGATCGTCTCTCCATCTTTTTCGAGGTCTACCTCGGCGTCTGTGACTATCATCGTAGTAAGTTATAATAAGAAATGTTGTTATTTTGGCCCAACGATCTGGATGCATTCTACAAACATGACCGGCCCAACTCCAAATAACAACTGAATGGGTCCCACTAGATGGTCATAGACGCCGAGGTAGACCTCGGAAAAGATGGAGAGACGAGATGCATTTTCACGCGAATGGCGGGACGCTACTGGAGACCGTGTTAAATGGAAAGTCGCGGGGGAGGCCTTTGCCCAGCAGTGGGATCTTAATGACTAATAATAAATTATAATAATAAGAAATAATTATAGTGTCCACTTAAGAAAACCGCGTCAAAATCTGTTCGGTAGTTTTTGATCGATAAAAACGTTTTTACGTCGTTACTATTGAACTGATTTTGATAAGATTTGGCACATATGTAATCAAGCAGGTACTTAAAAATTTGAGACAGAATGTCAGAATAAGTATTTTCATCACAGATTTTTTTCTTGTATAAGTAAAAACAGTAGTCTTTGGAGAAGCATAGGAGAGGCTTTTGCCCAGCAGTGGGACGAAATAGGTTAATAAAAAAAATAAAAAACGTAAAAAAAGAGTCAAGTTACGACCCATGTTCCTTGGGAAAAGTTGTTCAGTTTCATGAGGACTATCGCTGTGTTTCGGCTTTATACCCCCTTTCTGTTACACCCAGTAGATAACATAAGTACCTACTTAGGTACCTAACATCTTCTAATACCTACTTTTTGTTCTAGATTCTTCTAGAAAGCGGAGCGGACCCAAACTTGAAGGTGTACAACGACGAAGACAACACACAACTGCGGCCGGCCCTGGCTGAGTATTTAGCTAGCAACACTGATCCGAGTGCTGACGTCATTGCTTTGTTGCTTAGATACGGAGCTAGGGTAGGTATTTTACCCTTTTTTACGTGGGGAAATCCATTAGGGATACCCTTCGTCTCGGAGAAAGACGATGGGTTATGCCGGACTCCCACCGGCTAAAACCCCACGGTGTTCCTACTAGCCGCTTCTAGACGGGAACGCGGGAAAACTTTCGCATACTTCCGCGAACCAGGTTTTTTACCCTGCAGTTACAAGCTACGCACTAGAGTGCGTTTTATGAAATAGTTTCTATGCCGCCATGTTGGCAGCATTGATTTGTACTGCGAAACACAATAACGCGTATTGCTGATGTGGCAAAAACAGCTGCCAGACTGAAGTTGGGTTGGGCCGGCCACGTCTGCCGCATGCCAGAAGACTTATGTGCTAAAACAGCTACACAATAGCTACTAACTGCCAAACGGCGTCGCGGCATACCACGGAAATGGTGGCGGGACGAGCTGGATACCTTCTTGAGTACCTGGGCGGAGGTGGCTCGAGACAGAAAGTCATGGCGGATGAGGAGAGAGGCCTTTGCCTAGCTGTGGGACACGAGTTGCTAAATTAGAATTAGAAACACAATGAGGGTAGGCAGTACAAATTTTCAATGCTGCCAACATGGCGGCATAAGAACTATTTCATGAAACGCACTCTAGCATAAGCTTTCGCGGTTCCACCTCAGAATGCCAAATAGTATCTAGGCTCCGTAGGCTCCACTAAAAATCTACTTCGTGTCTCTGGGTAACAAGTGACATGACATGACATTAAGCTGAGTGCAGACCATTTCCTAGTTCCTTTCTACCTTTCTTCCGTTCCAATCTTTCATTTTTGTGTTATCTTTATGTACTTATCTAAGTTTTATTTTAGGTTAAATTTTTGTTTATTTTTGTATAAGAAGGTACCTACCTATTTATTCTTTAAACTGGAAATAAATATATGAGTAGTTTCCTTCTCTCTCCTCTTTCTCCATGATTTTCTATCCTGAGCTATTTTTTACTTACTTACTTATTTCACAGGTAATCATGAAAACTCAGTTCCGTGACCCCGACGGCATCCTCAACCACCTCCAGAACGTAACCTCAGAGGAATACGAACACATATTTTATCAACTTCTAGAGGCAGCCGAAGCATTCGACCTCTGCATGATAAAAAGAAACTCAACTCTAACCTCAAAACAAAAAGAGGTTTTAATTCAGCGCGCCAAAATGCCAATCTCCTTGCTCGGACAAACGAGAATTTTCCTAAGGAAATTCTTCCAAACTACCCTCATTAATGTCGTGAAGAAATTAGAAGTACCCAAAACTCTTCACCATTATTTGCTTTTTGAATGTCGTTAATTTTTAAGTTTTGAAATCTTTGGATTTTTCTCGTAGGCTGAAAAGCAAAGTTCCTTTGGCCGACTGTTTGTGGTCGGTTTTTAAAAAGTTATTCGGTGTTGCCAGTTGGGACAAAATTCCCAAATCAGGTGGAGTTATTGGAAAAGGAATTGGTATTTTATAAGAAAAATATTTTAATTTCTTTGTATTGATCGATGTTGTATTTTACCTCAATACGAAGATCTCCCTAAGTGTAATGTAAATGTATCTCCTATATTTTGCGATGTGCTTTATTTTTATCCCTTTCTCACAATTTGTAGTCACATTCAAAGATTTATCATTCAGATAATTTTATCATGAATCGTAGTTTTTATGTTTGTATCGTTCTAATGGACAACTACATAATTATCTGTATTGAAATATATAATTTTGTAGTCTGATTACACACTATTGTGATACTTTGTGATAATTATATTCTTAGTTTTAAGTTTATACTTGTGATTTCTAAGCGATTAATAATCTCAAGTATTTTCATGACGACTGTATTACTTTTATTGTAAGTGAATTTATTATAATAAACGATATAAAAAAATGCTACTTTATTTTACAAATATGGTTCCTTCTAAATTCACATGTAAATCTCGAAAATCAGGTTCTAAAGTCATGTAGGCTTGTCGTCGCCCAAAGGCGTGAGGGTTTGTACATTAGTCTGTATACCTACACCTACACTGATTGTTTAGTTAACGTATGTCTATCTTGCAAAGCCGCGATCTAGGTACCTTTTGGTTTGTTAAAACCCTAATGAACTTAAAAGTAAGGCAAAAGTACTTTTTGGATTTACACAGGCAGCACTGGTAAAGCAGCACAAAAATGGGGTAAATTTGTAGGGTAAAACATAGCAAAATTATGGCAACACAATAATTTTATATTTCGTATGGCAACATCAAATCGTGACTGTCAAAAATTGCAGTTTCGCATCGTCATAAACAAAAACGTTTTGTCGCTTTTCCTTGCATTTTCACTAAAAATATCTACAAAAATGACCGATAAATCGAAAGTAGACCTCGGCCTTTTGGAGGAGGACGATGAATTCGAAGAATTTCCCGCTGAAAGTGAGTTAAAAGTGTTAATGTAGACTTGTCATTCAATTCAGTGTTTTAAATGAATTTTTCGATAATATTTTTGTTTGTACCTTCAGATTGGGGAACAGAAGACGCTGATGATGAAGATGTGTCTGTCTGGGAGGATAACTGGGAAGACGACATTGTTCAAGATGATTTCAATCAACAATTGAGGTTAGTTTTTACGAATCATTCTTGGAGCCCAACTGGTACCTACATTTGATTGGACAGTTGGTTTTCATTCCTGCTTGCCAAGCCGTAAGTTCGATTCCCACTAGACACAAACATTACTTTGATAAACAGAGATGTTGGTTTTATGCCAGAAGTCTGGGTGTTTCTTTTTATAATAAGTTATGTTTTTTATAGTTCACTATAAAAAGTGAGCTTTACTTCACTTCACATTGATAGAATGAAGAAGTATGTATATTCTTTCTTAGCTGCAATATTTTATTAGGATTGCAATTGTTATTCTTATCAAGATAGATACTAATTTCCTTTTTTTATTTTCAGGCAACAACTGGAAAAGCTGAAGGAAACTAAATCTTAAATATTTAGATCTAGACTTTAGTGTTTAAGTTTTTAAAATAAAATTTAAGAAAATGTACTAATCTTTTTTTTAACTCAGTGGATTCCAAATTTTAAGCTATTTTTTATCTTGAAGATAAATTTCTCAGCAATTACATTAATAAATTACTATCTCTTAGATATATTTTTTTATTGTTTACCTACTTTAACAACACAAACATTCTAATACCTATCACCTATACATCAATCAATTCTTGGTAATATGGCGGTCCTTCTTTGATTTTGGCAATGTCCAGTGGTGTAGAATTGATAGCAATGGCGAGGATGGACGGTATCAAGAAGTTATTACTGACAGTGACACTAGGTACTGGATGCCAAATACTTATACCTACACATATAGATCATATTATACATATCTGTCACGTCTCTCTCCCATCGAGGTAGACAGAGACTTCCCTCCACTTGCTACAATACAAACACGCCTCTTTCACTTCATACACATTCATCAGTTGCCTTATACATGCACGTCGGTTTAGGCACATAAGGTACTCTTAGCGCCAAAACACACGGTGAAACGCAACTGAAACTGCTAGTTACTTTTGAGTTGCATCGAAGTTTCTGCTATAGATTTCCTTAGAAAACCACACACGACGCAACTAGTTTGAAACGTTTCGTTTCAGTTGCGTTTCACCGTTGGTTCTGGGTCTTAACTTGACAAATATATAAATGCATACTAAAGCCGATATGGTCTTATGGTCTCCAACTGTGGGGTAGGTACTGCTGCCAACTCAAACCTGGAAATTCTACAGAGATTTCAAACGAAAATGTTGCGCCTTATAGTCGACGCACCGCCATACATAACAAATGCTCAATTGCATCGTGAGCTGTCAGTGCCTACAGTCAAACAGGAAATTATTAACAGACTCAAAACCTATAAGGAAAGAATCCAAAATCATCCAAATGAGCTGGCCCTGCAGCTCATGTCTGCAGGAGCAAACTCAACATTTAGAAGACTCAAAAAGCGCGCCCCACAGGATCTCGTCACAGCACAGAGACGTACATAACAAAATGGACATTCCAGGGGGAGCGTACCATTCATGCCATTAACATTCTTAACCTCCAGCTAAATGTCCCAGTTGACAGATTGCAGGAACAAAAAAGGGGTAAAAAAAAAAAAAAAAAACGACAAATAAAACAAAATAAATTAAAGAAATGCTTAAACTCGACTTTATTAAAAAACTTAAAAACTAATTATCACATACAAATTAACAGTTCACTGATTAAAATGGATTTTCAAAGACCAGCTCATATTTTAATATCTAGGACTCAAAAATAAACCCTAACAATTTGATTTTCTACTTTTTAGTTCAATTTGTATAAGTAACTACATTTTTTAAACTCAATAGTGTTATATTTATCTAAGTATAATGATAATAGCAAATGGAATAAAATCATAAGTTTTAATTATTTATCAACATGCAAGAAAGACTGTTATAGTTATAACTAACTGGCACATGCGTTGAGACCTGTGTGAAGGTTTCTTGCCGTTTTCTTCATCTCGGCTATACAGGTAGCGAGGAAGTAGTTTTAGATCAAAAAGTGTAATGAATTTTGCCTATTTTTGAATAAAACACTTCTCATTTTCAAAATAATCTCATATTGCTAATAATAATCATATTGCTCTTCTTATCTGACATCAGCACACTTGTCACACGCAACGTGGGATAGTTTTGCGTGTAACAAAGTGTGTTTGTAATCGTAACATGTATGTATTTCTATAAACTGAACAACTTTTCCTAAGGAACATGAGTCGTAACTCGAAAAAATAAATTCGCTTCCCCATACAAAATGTCCGATCAGATCGAGTAAGTATGGGCGATCAAAAATTTTTTTTCGAGTTACGACCCATGTTCCTTGGGGATAGTTGTTTCATGAGGACTATCGCAGTGTTTCGGCATTATACTCCCTTTCTGTTACACCCAGTATATCTTACAGACTAATATCCCAGCAGTTTAAATGTTACATTAACTTTAAACACTCTTTCTGCAACAGTATAATGTAGGCATTAGAAGTTAATCTGTCCCTCAGTGTTAGTCCCAAATTGATATTCGTCTTCAGTCTGTGCAGGTTGGTTCGTTTCTTCTTGTTCGGAGAAGTACATGTCGATGATTGATACGGTTTTCTGGTAGATCTGTGTGTAGAAGAAATAGTTAAAGTTAGTAACCTAAACTTTTAATTTAAAAAAGTACCCCGACTGCGCTCAAAAAATGCATTTTTTTATTTCGATGTACCCAGTGTCACTCTCACTGTCAATACGAATCTAACGACACCTCCCAAGCTTAAATCCATCAAACCATTTTGGCTGTAGAGCGTGCTAAAGAATTATACATACATACATACATACAATTATTCTCTGGAAAAACATAACCCTCCTTCTGGCGCAGTCGAATAATTATAATAAACTGGAGGTTTCCCGTGACTTCGTACGCATTTATCGTCATTTCTTACAAAAAAGTAATGATATCTTAAATTATCTAGCTCTATTTGGATTCTAGCATATATGTTATTCTGATGTATAAACTACAATATGACCAAGTTTCATCAAAATCTGTTAAATAGTTTTTGCGTGAAAGAGTAACAATAAATGTCAATGTTCTAATACCTGTTCATTTTCATGTTGCTGCAAGGCTTCCAGTTTATCCAAGACACCGATTTCTTCAAGTTTCAAGCAGAGGGGCTCTACGTGACCGATTTTAGCTGCCGCCTGCAATTTGTAAAAAGGTTATTAAGTATTTTATACCTGATGGAAAGTGTGCTTGGTCACCTGGTATAATACGACTCTTAAAAAATATCATGGAAGGAAAGTAAACAGAAGGGCGGAACCACAGATTTAACAATTCTTCTGAAAACTGAATGAAAATTAATTTAATCCTTAGGTTAAGTTTGACAATACTTGTACATGCAGGTCCTTCGTGGTGTCCCTCTCTTCCGTTTTCCTTCTAATAAGACTTTTTTTTTTAGTAGCCTATTGTGTCCCACTGCTGGGCAAAGGCCTCCCCCGCATTCTTCCATGCCTCCCTATCTCCGGCCGCCTCTGGCCAGTTTGCCAAGTATGCATCCAGATCGTCGCGCCATCTCTTCTAAGACTTACCTGCAACAAATTACTAAGTCCATCCAACACAACGATTACAGCTCTAGGATCCAAACAGCCCAGCAGAGCGCAGTAGGGCTCTAAGAGACCAGCTTCCAGCATCATATTCAGCTGCTCTGGTGTTCCACCGAGGCAGAGGTTCGTGATCGCCCATGCTGCTTCTTTTTGACACCTGGATGATTGAAATGTGAGGTTTTAAGTTAGGTGTTTTCTATGTAATGTTGTTATAAATTGTATAGTGAAGGTACAGATGGCAATATTACTAAAATCATCATGGATTTATTATTTAAATACCCATGGCATTATTACAATACAATACAAATATTCTTTATTGCACACAAAGATATAAGGTACAGACACAAACAAGAATATAAGAAGCAACAGGCGGCCTTATTGCTAGGTAGCAATATCTTCCAGGCAACTTTAGGGTAAGAAATAGGTAATAATGGTTGCGGGTTGTGCAAACAATACAGAATACATATATAACTACATATACTTACCAAAATTACCTAGTACCTATAATAAAAATAAACTAATAGATATCTAATAATATAAATATTAAATACAACTATTATTACTCCAACAACATTACTCATTACTCTTTTTCATTATTACTCTAATAGCCATGATAATTTTATCAAATGCCAAGGAAAATTACCAAAATCATCGTGACAATATAACCAAAATCACCACGACAATATTACCAAAATAGCCACGGCAGTATTACCAAAATAGCTATGGCAATATTATCAAAATCGCCATGACAATATGACTAAAATAGCCATGGCAATATTACCTACATTGCCATGGAAATATTACCTAAATCGCCATGGCAATATCACTTACTTGACATCATGCGAGAGCAGCGGCTGCAAGAGGTTCGGCAGTAACTTATCGTCAGCGGCGCGCTGTATCTGTGCGGAGGTACCGGCGAGGATATTGGAGACTGCCCACGCTGCTTCCTTCATCAGGGATGGCTTGCCGCAGTTGAGGAGGGAGTTTAGGTATGGAATTACGCCTGTGTCCAGGCAGCGGTCCGTCTGGAGGGGAAAGAATTGTGATTTTATAAATATAAATGGCCATGGCTTTATTACTAAAATAGCCATGGCGATATTACCAAAATAGCCCTGGTAATATTAAACAAATAGCCATGGTAATATTACCAAAATAGCTATGGTAATATTACCAAAATAGCCATGGAATTATTACTAAAACAGCCATGGCAATATCACCAAAATTGCCATGGCAATATTACCGAAATATCTATGGTAATATTACCAAAAAAGACATGGCTATACTATAAGTAAATAAGTAGGTATTGTTTTTAAATAAACCTAAGCTTCATTTTAACCCATTTTTGAGGGCTTTGAGTAATGTTCGTGCCTGATCAGTGGTTCTTGCATGAAAGCCATGAACTGAACATATACATACGTCAAAGAAAAAGAAAAGAAAAAAAAAAGATTAAAAGAAAAGAATATTTGTATTTGTATTTTGTATACGTCTAGAAGAGAACCCACTTACCGCCTCATCGGACCCCGTGAGCATATTCCCAACAGCTCTCAAAGCAGGAGTCTTGACAGCGGGTGATTTATGATCTAACAATCTAACCAGTCTAGGTAATAGTTTGTCTGTGTTCTGTACTCCATCGATGCGATCGTTCGGGCCGTCTGTTAAGTAGGAGAGGGCCCAACAACTGTCGGCTGCGGAAAAATGGAGTTATAACTGTAGTTATGATAGTTATAGTCATGGTAGTTATATGTTGACGCGTGGAGCTCAACCCGAGTCTACTAATATACAATATTCTAAGGCCGTCGCCCCAGTAGGCAAATTGTTAGTGGCTGACTGGGTGAGCCGCAAATTTGTGGCGAACTGTTTGAGTTAGATGTTTGAATTAGCTTAATCAATACGCCGCAAAGTAGTCAGCCGCTAACAGTTTGCCTACTGGGGCCATGGCCTAAGTTATGTGTCAGCAGAGTGTCAATGGCATTTTTTTTTTTTTTTATCAAATTTTTGACGAGGCTTTAACCACTGTAAATGGCTATGCCAGCCTCATGGGAGCATTCAGTTATTTATAGATCATATTACAAAGCTTGGCTTAGGAAGCGATAAAGCGCCATTGCTCTGCTGGACAATGGTTCTGACAACCAGCAGATCAGCTGGACAGAATCAACACACCCCATGCCCACAAGCCGGGCTCTCAAGTTTGCATTCCGAGCACATTTTTGACACATTTGTGTCGCAATCAGTTACGCAATCAGTGTAAGCCATTGTTTAGCAGAATACCAAATGTATGCCGACACACAACTGACGCTATTTTAAATTAGCAGACTTGGGCCCCAGTACTTAAATCAGTTTTATTAACCAAATGCAGATTTGATTTTGTCGCCTCCCTCCCATCGAGGTAGACAGAGACTTCCCTCCACTTGCTACGATACAAACACACTTCTTTCACTTCATATACATTCAACTGTATAATGAAGAAGTCTTCAAACTTACCTAGTACATCATTATCTGAACATTCTAATAGTTTTGAAATGTACGGCAAAGCTGGGGCCACATACTCGAATTTTACTAATGGGTTCTTGTTTCTGAAATTAAAAGAGAATAAGAATAATTTTTAAGGAATTTATAGGTAAGTAGCTTAAATTACCTATCTATTAATTGCTTAAATACCTATTTTTTTTTAGTTAGAAGAAGATAGGCCTTAATGGCGGATGCTCCATCGACAAGTCACCCTCGTAATAATTATAATGAGTTAGTTTTAAAGGTAATCCCCTAAAAAAAAATCTAGCAAGAAACTCTGTTGCAATTATTACCTAATAATTGCACACAAATTATTGCTTATACCTATAAACACACAGATACATACCTAAATCCAATTTTTTAAATAATTGTTTTTAGAAATAAATAACTATAAATAAATAATAATAATGTCTTACTTTTATCTCTAGATTATTTTATCTATTATCATAATTCCACTAACCTGCACAAATTACTGTAAGTCCACACAGCAGTCCTCAACTGAGCATTAGGAGTCTCCAAGCTCAAGGTCGGGAGTAGAGCAGGTAGAATACCAGCTTCCAACACGATGTCCCTGGTCGAAGCTCCGTCTCCAGCCACGTTACCTAATGCCCAAGCGCTTTGTTCTCCTACTGGACCTCCTCGGGCCACTAAGGAGACTAGTTTTGGTATTGCTCCACCCTGGGCGAGAAGTAGGAAATTTTAAGTTGTTGGTTTTGATTTTAGGTTTTTCTAGGTCTAAGTATGTCAATTAATCCAAGTTAAGTTAATCCAAGTTAAGTTAAGAGTAACGGCCAAAACATAAATTCACGACACGACGCGACACGACGTCGTGCGTCGTAAAACGATACGACACGACACGTCGCGACGCGGCACGACACGACGCGATGTCGTGAATTTATGTTTTAGCCCTATCTTAAGCTGAAGCTACAATATTGTTAAATATTTAATCTTCCACATCCCAGAAAAAAAAAGAACAATAGAAAATCTATTGTGTCTGGGTTTATAATGGGTCAGTGGGAGTGATGTGAGAGGTTAATTATGATTAGTAGTTTTTGTGTGAATAAGTAACAGGCATCTTCATATCCATCTATTGGCACAAACATTGACATTTATAATATTGGTTGGATACTCTTTCACACTAAGTTTTTACTGAACAAATTTTAATTTAACTTTACAATATTGTAGCTTACACATCAGAATAACGCATAGGCTATATTATTTAAAGATATTGTCAAAGTTTTCCAAGATATGACGATAAACGCGTCCAAGTCCCAAGCAGCTTCTAATGAGCTATATACTTGGGTACATACATACATATCTGTCACATCTCTCCCCCCATCGAGGTAGACAGAGACGTCCCTCCACTTGCTACGATACAAACACAATGGTGAAGCTAAACGAGCGTAATTTAGTGAGTTGAGTCGCGTATTTTCGGTCACATCCTTTAGGTACATTCAACTGAATTCCACAACTCAATTTGCGTCGCCATGTGGCACCAACTGAATTTTTGTATGAAACCGAATACAGCTGAATTTCTGCGACTGAAGTTCTCACGACTCACAAAATGCTCGTTTGGCCTCACACTAAACTTAAATACTTACATCGACAACAGCCATGGTATGTTCGCGGGTACCAGATGCAATGTTGGTAAGGGCCCATGCTGCTTCAAATTGAAGATCTGGGCTGGAAGGGTCAGTGAAGAATATAATAATTATTTTAGGTCAAATCTTCTTCTTCTTCATCCATCTATAATTGTGGTGTTGTCTTTTTATGTCCACTGCTGGGGCTTTTGCCCAGCAGTGGGACGAAATAGTCTTAGTTATCACAAGTATCTACATATACTTTTATATCCTTCACTTATTAATAGTCACTCTATAGGCAACATTATTTCTATAAATTAATAAAAACAGGTACTTATAAATGAAATATTTATAAAAAGAGCAACCTCTATACATAGAGTTTCTTTCTAGCTTCTTCTCTGGGGAATCTGCCTTCCGAAGTCAAAGTAGCTTCAGTCAGTTAATTTATTTTTACTTTTTTTTGTTTTGTTTTTACTTTTGTTAATTTATAAGTATTTTTATGTTCTATATTTCTGACATTTTTAAGTGTAATTTTGGGTTACCTATGAATAACTCTTTATTGTAAATGAAATTACCAGTCATCCCGATCCAGAGCATCCACAAGCGGCTTGATGACACCAGCTTCCACCATCACAGAAATGGGAGGGTTCTGCTCTCTCGACAGCATTCTTCTGGCAGCCGTCGCTGATGCTGTCTGCACTGCTAGGTCGGAGCATTTTAGACCTAGGGATTGTAATGTGTAGGTTGATAATTGAGTACCTAATCTTTGTTTTATAGGCAAATATTCTGTCTATGGTTAATGAACTTACTGTAACATTGCTGTACCTTTTGTATAACTTCTCTTTTATTCTATCTCTATGTACTATGATCTTTTAATAAACTGTTAAATAAATAAACATTCTACTTAGCTGGGAACTATAATATTTAATTTAACATTAATTTAAATACACCTTCCAGCAACAGCCAGCCAGCTTAATTTAAAATAGCCTCAGTTGTGTCAACAGTGTGTCAATGGCATTTTTGACACATTTGATATTCTGCTAAACAATTGCTTACACTGATTGCGACCAAATGTGTCAAAAAATGCCATTGACACTCTGCCGACACACAACTTAGTATATTGTAAATTAGCAGACTTGGGCCCCAGTTAACTTACCTTTAACAATATCAGCCGGGGTAGTAGCAGGGTGTGGAGGCGAGATGATCTCCCCAGCGTCAGGGGAGAGAGCTCGTCTCTTGAGGAGCTGCTCATCACGAGCCTGCTTCCTGAGGGTCACGCTGAGTTCAGCTCGTTTGCGGCGGAGGTCCTGGAAATAGATGAGGAGTGGCTTATATAAGGTGACTTTAAATTAGTGAACGATAGAAAAGGATATGCATATACTCGTGATAACAAACAACTTTTACTATGGGACAAAGTTCGAAATCACAAAAAAAATTGTACTTATTACCATTTTCTATCGTTCACTAATTTGAAGTCACCCTATATATTATATTATACAGAATGGTATAGGCACCTATTTTATTTAAATTTAGTACCTACCTAATATAGGTATACCTACTTACTTACATTTTAGAAGGATTTTTTTATCTATTCCTAGCTAGCTATTACCGTTTCACTACCTATGTACCCGAGATATAAAATTAAAAACAGAATAAGTATACGACTTTTCAGAAGTTAACACTTTAAAAAGTGGGTAAAATGAGGTTAAATCATTCAGATTTTCAAAAACGAATTTGTATGTGTATTTCGTCAACTTTTAGTGATTGAATTAATTTAAAAACAATAGAAAACGTTAAGAAATAAAACTTTTTACGAAATGAATTCAAACAATACGAATTTTGTACTTTTTTCGAAATAGAATTTTAAAACAAAAGAATCGAGATCTCATTTCGAACTTACCGATGTTCCTTGGCTGGTATTTTTGTAGGAAGCAATGCGAGAGGTGTGGGTTTTGTCGGCCATTGTAAATTAAATAATTTTATCACAAAATATTGGAAGAAATAGCAAATAAATTAAAAATATCACAAGAGAATTCCACGGCACAAAAATTCGAATAGCAACGGATGAATGAACGAACGGTCGGCGAAATTTAAAAATAATGTAGCCAGTGTACACAGAAAACTTACCACATTTTAGTTTCTCTCCCATACACTCTTGTTTAATAGGTTTCGGTAATTAAATACTAAAGATTTTTGTATAAAGTAAGGTAGAAAATAGTTATTTTGATTAATAAGTTCTTTAATTATTAAAGTTTTACAAGTAATTAAAATAAAGTTTGAATATTGGAAAAGCGACTAGTTAAGCGTTTTTTACAAGTAGCAACTTTAAAAGTAAAATGTCAAAATGAAATGACGTATGCTGCGAAGGGATGAGGGTTGCAAATTAATTCCGCCATGTTGGTAGTTTTATTGTTGAATCGACTGTAAAAAATATCGATTTTTTTTAACCTATTCATCACAGAGACTCATTGTCAAATACCAAAACTGTCATGAACAGCTGTTTTCACTGACAGATGTTAAATTATCAATCTACGTAATTTTATTGATAGTAAACTATGTTTATCGTTAAATCAGGGCAGAGAATTAAATTTATGTTCTCACTTCCTTAAAAATAAAAAAAAAATTAGCTGCTATAATTAATCGTGTGGTTCATAAATCGAGTTTAATGTTAGATGCTTATCTCAATGGTTAAATCGTTATACTAACCAGTTATATCTAGTCTTACGCCCGGTTGTTAATTTTAATTGAATCATGTTAGCTACACTTTAGTATTATAGCAATTTAATGGAAATTTGAACTTTATTAGTTTCAAATTATTTTATCTGGGTTCTTTAGCTGTAATTTTAATACCATTTAAAACTTTTTAGTTCTAAAAATAGATATCTACGGCTTTTGGTTACGTATTCTTATAACGTTCTTAAGAAGGATATTGGGAGAATACTGAAAATAGAAGATGGTAGAAATGTCTGCACTGTAAAATAAAAAGTAAGAAAAAGAGACTAAAGGAGCAGCGAATTATGCTTAACTTAATTATTAATCAAACTGCATTGCGCCTGCACTAGAGCTATCGAATTAATGCAGCTGAGATGAACATCCTGAAAAAAAAACGTGCTGAATAAAATAAAAGCAAGTAGGAGGCGCTCTCAGACAGATATTGAGTGGTGGGACGGGCCTCACATGCGCAAAGAAGTATTGCCCAAAAATAATCACGCATTACACTATAATTAACCTACACTACGACCGACACTTTCATCTGTTGACCTTACAGACGAAACGATCGTAAATTAACGTTATTAAAACAAGTTTACAAGCGATCATGAACGTGTAATTACGCAAAACGTTACGCCGCTGGGCGTGACATCACAAATCAGTCCGGTCGGGTTGAAGACAACATGCCTTCACCCATCCTTGTTGCACTCGTAGGTGTGAGTGAGATGGAGCAGCAGGCTGCCCGCCGCTGATCGTATTCTGTCGAGGGTGTCGCCATTTTCGTTTTGACGAATATTGACAGCGGAGCAGACAGACAGTGGCGCGGCCGTCGACACAGCGTCTGCCACTCTATTTTTATTTTGATTCCACTAATCATTTAACGAGTTAACTTAATTCACACGCAACGAGCGTCCGTTTGTAATAAAATAGCAATTTGCGAAGCAATAAACCGTGAACAAGTGATAGACAGACTGTGTGTTTCCGATTTTTGGTGCTAACCTTATACTTTTTTTAGTTGTGTTTTTGAGAGAACTGCAAGCAAGACTGAGATCGATATGTGCAAGATGTACTACAGATGACTCTGCGTTTATACAACCTCGTGTTAATATTCTGGTGAGTACAAAACCTGTGACATTTATAATTGAATTCGTATCATTGTCAATAATCTTGATGGCTGATAATGGGGATATTTCTAGAACCGCAATCGCTTTGGTTTTGTAGTTATTTGTCGAGAATGTGGAGGATTTAAGTGTAAAATGACAGTTCAGCATTGTTGCGGTAGCTCCAGTTTGTTTACGAACTGTCACGGACAGTACACGGCCTAAGATATATTGCCCGGGTTGGCGACTATGCGTGGGAAGTATGCGCGAGGGAAATTCAATCTTATTCTATAGCGTTTAGGATGCTATTTCTGGATAGCTCACCGCGATAACGGCCCGTAGAATTAATTTATCACACGCCGTGCTTGACAAGTTGAAAACATAAATTCGACCTTGAAGCTCCACGTGGTTTGAAGTCAATGCGCTTTCTACTTTTTTATTGTTTGAAAGCGAAATGTTTGAATATCGATTTTACGATTTTTGTTTTTTTTATGATCATGTTGGCAGTATTGCCTGTCAATAAAAACAATTGCACATCACTATTATTTTTTGTTTTGCAAAAATAAATGTTTTGTTAATTTCGTGTTATTTTGTTTCAAATTAAATAAAAGGCACAACAGAAATAAAAAAATAAGCAGTAAGTACCAAACTTTTAATAAAATCTAGCAGCACGTAACAATGACTAATATTCTATTCTATTTTTGAAATTATTTGTGCTTAATCAGAAGGACAGTCCGAATCCAAATCTTATTTATTTTTTAACTAAAAACAAATTACTTAAATGAAGCACACTACTTATCTAGGAATTAATGACAAAAATTAAAAAAGTTTTCTTTTCATTTTGGTAGCTTTGACTAAGAAAAAAAGCTTTATTATGTATATATTAAGATGATTGTAACATTACAAATTTATTTTGGAATAGCTTGACTAAAATGTCTAAGTAGGAAAGTATGTTTTCTTGTTTAAAGTGTAGGTACCTAACTTATTTCTCTTAGATCAATTTTCTTAATAGGTAAATCTTTCTCTCAGAGTCTGTTTCACTACCTATATACAGGGTGTAATAGAAAGGGGGTATAATGCCGAAACACAGCGATAGTTCTCATGAAACTGAACAACTTTCCCCAAGAAACATGGGTCGTAACACTCGTAATTCGAAAAAAATTTTTGGATCGCCCATACTTACTCGATCAGATGATCGGACATTTTGTATGGGGAGGCGAAAGTTTTTTTTCGAGTTACGACCTATGTTCCTTGGGGAAAGTAGTTCAGTTTCACGAGGTCTATCGCTGTGTTTCGGCTTTATACCCCCTTTCTATTACACCCTGTATAAAATTTATCTGATAGCACTGATTAGAAAACACTCTGACAGATAATTTATACTTGTTTCCGTCTCAAACGTTATGTACTCTAACATCCACTTACATGTACCACATCTTTGACAATAAAATATTCTTTATCTTTATTTTTATGAAATTAACATAGGTTTATCTGTCAGTTAAATATCTTTAAATGGTGATACGGGCCCTTGGTATTATAAATGTAAAGTACCAATCATTTATTTTAAGTTTAATAAAACACAAGGCAAATAAGAACATACAAATTGTACTTTAACATACATACATATATATCTGTCACGTCTCTCTCCCATCAAGGTAGACAGAGTCTTCCCTCCACTTGCTACGATACAAACACACATCTTTCACTTCATACACATTCATCAGTCGCCTCATATATGCACGTCGGTTTAGGGTACACTTAATTGTACTTTTGATAACTGATAATACTTCAATGTTTGTGCCGATGGATGTATGTGGGGATGTTTGTTACTCTTTCACGCTGAAACCACTGAACAGATTTTAATGAAACTACAATATTGTAGCTTGCATATTAGAATAACTCAAAGGTTTTATTAAATATGTAATTGTATATAAGTCTCGATAAAAAAAAAAAAAAGATATATTGCACATAACGTAGGGCCCTGTGCCGAAGGTTTCTTGCCGTCTTCTTCCTCTCGGCTATACAGGTAGTGAACCGGCAGTAGTTTTAGATTAAAAAAGTGACATCAAAAAAGTGTAATGAATTTTGCCTATTTTTGAATAAAACACTTTTCATTTCATTTTCATTTCATTTCATTTCAAATAGTGAGGATCTGTCAGATAAACCTATGTCTAGGTATTTCATAAAACGTAACATTTTAGACAGTGATAGGTATAAAATATCTGTCAGATAAATTTTATCTGAAAATGGTGACACAGGTCCTTACTATTTAATATAACCTGTGTTATTCTAATATGTAAGCTACAATATTGCAAAGTTTCATTATAATCTGTTTATTACCAGACTATGGTGAAAAAAATACTCTTTATTACTCAAATGACAAAGACAAGTATTAAATAAAAAATCATTTAATACTGTAGGTTTTGACAACACTTAGGACGGGTCATTTTTTATAGTTAATGCTAGATTCGCAAGAGTACAGTTTTCCCCAGAGAAGAACCTAGCAAGTAACTCTGTTGGGTTGCTCTTTTCAATTTAAGTTTTACAAATCTTAGGCATAAACACTGAAACATACAATAAAATTTATATTTCAAAAGAGCTATATCCATTCGCAATAGCAGTAGCCAAAAGCGGCCTTATTGCTATGTTACATTAACATATTGTGTCTTATGATTATTTAAAAATAAAATTCTAGGAAAAGTCAACATAAATACAACTAACAATACATTATAATACAAAGGAGACCTTTGCCCAGCAGTAGGACAACGTTATCAGCCCATATATGTCCCCACCGAGGGGCACGAGCCTACTCTCATACAGAGAGTGATTAGGCCATAATCCACCACGCTGGCCAAGTGCGGGTTGGCGGATTTCACACACACCTTAGAATTTCTTCTTTGGTGTATGCAGGTTTCCTCACGATGTTTTCCTTCACCGTTAGCAAGTGGTAATCGAATAAATTGATCCGTACATGAGAAATAAACTCAGAGGTACGTGCCCGCGCCAGGATTCGAACCCGCGCCCTCGGAGTTCGAGGCAAGCGTTCTACCAACTGGGCTACCACCGCTTATAGTATAGTAGGACAACACTAGTCCAAAAATAAGTTGCCTACATATACAGGGTGTAACCGAAAGGGTATATAAAAATTTTTGGATCGCCCATACTTACTCGATCAGCTGATCGGGCATTTTGTATGGGGAGGCGAAATTTTTTTTTCGAGTTACGACCTATGTTCCTTGGGGAAAGTTGTTCAGTTTCATGAGGACTATCGCTGTGTTTCGGCTTTATATACCCTTTCTGTTACACCCTGTATTATTACCTATTATTTATTTCAATACTAGTGGCTGCCCGCGACTTCGTACGCATTTATCTTCGTATCTTGGAAAAAAAACATCATATCCAATAATAATATAGCCTATGTGTTATTCTGATGTGTAAGCTACAATATTGCCAAGTTTCATCAAAATCTGTTCAGTGGTTTTAACGCAATGAAGTTGCAAACATCCATCGGTACAAACATTGACATTTTATAATATTAATAGGATTAGAATAGGATTATGTAACTATGCCTAGATATTATTATGGGAAGTGGGTACCTAAATACTCTAATAGGGATGATGACTACATTCAAAAATTCAAAAAATAATTAGTCCGTCTTTTAGGCTATTAAAAAATATTTGAAACACATTTTTTACCTGATCAAATAACATAAATAAATACAAAGATACAGAGCATCAACGTTACGGAGTGGGGGGTATTGACGTCACTCCTAGGTAAAAATCTTACTTAAGTGTGATGTCACGAGCAACTTTAACCCAGTGTATCTTTATCATTTTTAGTTTAAGAGAAAAAATAAAAAATACGTGTCGATTATTTTAAAATAATCTATGTGATGGACTTAATTTTTTTTTTGTCATCATGCCTACTATTACACACAACACGCTGCTCTGTCGCCGTCCGTCCGTACAGTCGTCTTCACCACCCGTCGGGAATATCTGCGCACCTCGCTGGAATACCATAAATAAGGAGGTGCCATACCGTCTGGATCTGCGTGACTGGGTGCTAATTTAAGCTAAGCATTTGCGATCCGTTTGATAGTCGATTGCGATTGATTTATATTGTGTCAAATTTGGTATTCTACTAAAAGTTTTACCAAACGCAATCGCATCGCAGTCGAATCGCAGAAGATATGCAGAAGCACGCATTTATATACCGATTTGCCAACTTATGAACTGCGACTGAAGTGATATAGATCAAAAGTAGTTCGAAGTCAGTGCGAACGCACTTCGGTAGAATCGCAGTCGCTTAAACGGTTAATAGAATACCAAAATCGACAAATTTTGCGATTCTATTGATGCATTCAGTAATTAGCAGACTTAATGGCCCCCTGGTCTGGCGCAAAACGGCTACCTTTTTGTATGGAATTACTTATCGTTTGACACGTCATCTACCAAGAAAACTATGAGAAAACTTGGCGCAACCTTGGCACGCTGTCGTAAACTCATTTGTATATGAAAAAAAATGGGGCCACTCCTTATATTCCTGCCTCATTGGGAATACCCTTTCCCCCGTTTTATCTAGCACCGTGTCGAGTACGTACGAGTTACATGACGTCACTAAGCTATGTGCGCAGATATTATCGACGGGCTATACCAACTTATCATCATCAGCCCTAATGTCCCCACTACAGACACACGAGCCTACTCTCATACGACAGTGATTAGGCCGTAACGGTGAAGGAAAACGTCGTGAGGAAACCTGCATACACTAGACAAGAAATTCGAAGGTGTATGTGAAATTTGTCAATAGGCCAGCGTGGTGGATCACGGCCTAATCACTCTCGTATGAGAGTAGGCTCGTTTGTCTGTAGTGAGTACGTTAAAAGAGCTACTCAAATAACCTAATTTAAAAAAAACCGACTGCGTTTAAAAACATTTTTTTTAAATTTTGAAGTTCCTACCCAGTGTCACTCTCACAGTAAATACGAATCTAACGACACCTCTCAAGCTAAAATCCATCAAGCTGTTTAGGCTGTAGGGCGCGTCAAAGAATTAAACATACATACATACTCTCGAAAAATGTAACCCTCCTTCTGGCGCAGTCGGGTAAAAAAAGCATCTTCATCACAAACGACGATGCCCCCATAAAATTGACTAAAGCACTATTTACGCAATATTTTCCAAGCAGCGTCTTAAAAAAGCCAATAAATAAACTGAAAAGAATTTCTAAGCAATAAATAAAACAAATATACCATAACTTGTGGTAAAACGTTATTAAAATCTGTCCATAGCCCGCCGCCAATTACATGCGGTCGAGCGTCACTTGTCTGTAATGGCCGACGTTCCCGCCTTTTTCGCTGTCAAAGCGCTTTTTTCGCTGCTGGCCAGGATTTTCGGTTCTCAGCGTTTGCGACTCCTTGGTTATTAGTTTCAGGCGTCTTTTGTTCTTGGGGGACTGTAAGGAGATTGTAAGTTATTTTTGAGGTGTGATTTTAAAAAGTTTAAATTGTCAAGCCTGTATCAAATCTTTTTGGTTTAAAGCTCTGTGAAAATGAAAGAAAGGTCTAGTCAGGGGACTCTAAGCCGATGTGCATGTATGAGGCGACTGATGAATGTAGATGAAGCGAAGGAAGTGTGTTTGGATCGTAGCAAGTGGAGGGAAGTGGTCTCTGTCTACCTACCTCGTTAGGAAAAATGCGTGACAGTTAGGTATTAATGCACATTATTGTACATAAGTAGGTACTTATTTAAATTCTCAAGCCCATATAAAATAAAAAATAAAAAACTTAATATAAAACTATGGCAGTTTATAACAATTACCTATTTCTTTAAGCTTCGATCATCAAAAAAAGTTGGTGAGACGTAAAATTGCAAATGCGTCTTAATAGCCAATGTGTAAACCCCCCTTATAAATACAGTTAACTGAATTCCTAATTTAAATCTAATTTAAACGTTTGGAACGAGAAAAATAATCTCAATCTTGACATTTAAAATAGATTCGACCCAAAAATACGACTCTTGAAATTCCAATCTTACAGTAATCGGTTCTGAAAGCAGATTTATTATCATTTATCGATTTTAAATGCGATCGGTAATAAATTTAAATTGGCTAACAGCAGCAGTCTTTTAATACTTACTACAGGTTCAAGACATTGCAGACGTAGGCGCGTTTGCGGAGCGTACGCGTTTTTTTTTCCGCTACCAAAACGCGCGCGTTTTGACACATTACAGATAGGAGCAGAGTAGTAGCAGGAAAGGGCGATGATATGCATCATAGCAAAATATTGTGTTTTTTAAATGATTTTGCGTAACGAGTAATAAAGAAAAAAAAACGCGTACGCTCCGCAAACGTGCCTACGTCTTTACGGCGCGGTTTAATATCAAATGTCAAACCGCAATCCGTTGCGTGTGACAAGTGTGCCTCTAATCATATTACTACCGAACAGTAGCAGTTTTCCCCAGAGAAGAATCTAGCAAGACACTCTGTTGGGTTGTTCTTGGGGAACTAGGAAAGTACCTAGTAATTTAGTATCTTTACGGCCGAGTACTGAAACGTCTCTCAAATGTGTAGGGGGTCAGGACTACTGAGCAGCGCTTAAATATGAAACTGTCATTTTCAAACGTCTAATTTAAGCATCTGCTCAATTTGAGCAGTGCTTAACTTAAGTCGCACTCAAATCTTACTTAATGTAAAATTCGTTCGTATACTGAGACACAAGGCAGAAAGGCGGATAGATACCCTTAAACGTGAGTAATTTAACAAAATGTCACAATCTGTAGTGTAGTGTTGACATTCTGACAAATGTCGAACGCATTGACTGGTCGTTGACATTGTAATGACAGGCGAGGGGTGAATCGAGATATCTTACGGCGCCCTTAATTAGATACTTTGCATACATACATACCTACGTGCTAAAAATATCGTTATATTTATTATTCAGTGTTTTTTGGAGTGGTAATCGAATCAAATGGTAATGGAAAAACATTGTGAGGAAACCTGCATACACTAGAGAAGAAATTCGAAGGTGTATGTGAAATCCGCTATCATTTGAGCCAGCATGGTGGATTACGACCTAATCACTCTCGTATGAGAGTAGGCTCGTGTGTCTGTAGTGGGGACGTTAAAAAAGCTGATGATGAAGATGATGATCTTTTGGAGTAGGTACTTTTGAAGTATTCTCTAGTCTAGATTGTGCAAAGTCATAAGCTAGTTTCAATTCTTCGAAGATGTGCAAGCTGAAATATTGTAAAGTTTCATTATAATCTGTTCAGTGTTTTTTCACATTCATCCATCGGTACGAACATTGACAATTATAATATTTGTAGGATAGGATTTTAATGCAAATGGCTGCTTTCATCTAAACTCCAAAGGATATTACCCTGTGCCCCTATGCAATACGTCAAAAATTAAAAAATAAAACGTCAAACCGCTAGCGGGAAAGCGGGAAACAATCATGTCGAAAGTCGCAATATCTACCAAATTGCCGACGTCACCAATCAATTCTGCCACTACGCAAAAGGTAAACAAAACACTTCGCCCCAAGTCAGCATCCCTCGATCCAATTTGAAATTTGAATTCGGAACAGCTTCCGGCCTACAGTGGGAGCGCGGGAAAAATTGCGTTCTTTCCTGTCAGTTTCTTTTGTTTTAATTTTTTTCTTTTTTTCGGGCAAAGGGCTGAAAGAGCATGGAACCTATTTGTATGGAGCCTGGCATTTATAAACTTAGGCATCTAACTTAGATCAGTTTATCATAAAGACGTAGTAGAGGCGGATAGGATAAGCCGCTAATGCGTAAGAGCCCAAAACAAGCTTTTTGCTACGTATTAATTAAGAAACTTGCCGTCCTTCCGAATTTTCGTATTAAATTCATAAAAAATACATGATTTTGAAATCGACAGTGACATTTAATTAAAAACTTTTTTCCTTCATCTTCTTTTTAATTAGGTTGGCAATATTGGGAAAAAGGTCGATTAGGTTGGTAACCACGGCAAAAAAAAAGTAAAGTGTAACCTAAACGAACAATCTAAACTGAAGACTAGGCTGTATAGTCTTTGATCTTTGCCTGAATGGACGAATTAAAAAAAAAACAAAATCCAATTTGCAAATCTAATAAGGAATCGAAAGAAAACATCTGTTTTAGTCAAAAAAGGTCTCTATTTATGGAAATATTCGCTAAATAATATAGAAGGAGCGTATTAAGATACAAATTCGTGTTAGGGGATCCTTCGGACTGAAGAAAGGGTAGAATTAGGGATGGGATGAGTCGATAGTTTTCATGTCTATAAGAAAAGCGTAGCTGGGTTTGTTGTGAAATAGTGTTGCCATTATTTTAGCAAGTTTTTTTTTGCTTAATATATGTAGGTAATAATTTGATATTTTATCTTTATTTGTTTTAATTCCATAGTTTTATTGTTTGTTTCTTTTTTTTTTATTGAAGTAGGTACTGACCTTTTTAATTTCATTTCTTAAGATAATTATTTATATGTCGTATTTTTTTCAATAGCAACTGATATTGCGGATTCTGTCAATATCAAGTCAGCAATTCTTAGATTATTTTTAACCATGTTAATCATGATTTCATGGCACTTCTAAAAAGTAACATTAGATTAAGAAACATTTCGGATGGCAATGTCAAATCAGCAATTCTTAGATATGTAAAGTTATTTTATTCAACAGAAAATTATTATTTTAAACTGAAATTTAATAAACTAGAGTCAAACAAGCCGCCCCTTGTCATTCCCGGTGCAAAGGTACCCAACACTCCAGCAGCGTTCCTGATTCTTAGATATTTTTATTTATCGATAGTTTATGATATAATTGCCATCCCTACCTCTCGATTTCCATGTGGGCCGCATAAAAATGCCATTCTCGCGTCCGTAGTCAGTCCGTACACATCTGTTCAAATATTGAGTTGCAGGCGGACGAAGGAGATTGGTTTACTTTTTGATCTAACTTCCTACTAATCCTACTAATATTATAACAAGAGTCTGCCCGCGACCGTCGTACGCTTAAATCGTCATAACTTTGAAAAAATATGTTATTATAAAATTATGATACGAGCCACATACAATACTGCCAAGTTTCATCAAAATCTGTTCAGTAGTTTTTGAGTGAAAGAGTGAAAAACATCCTCACGTCTATCCATCTATATCGGCACAAACATTGACATCCTAATAATATTATAAAAGTATAAAAATTTAAAAAAGGTTGCAAGTACTTTTCTCCTGAAAAATTGACATTTATGTAGGTTGTTTTTGGAATGTTATAAATACATACACATATCTATCAGAGTTATACTAGTTCTATTCAATAAAAGTCTGTGAAATGTTCACTCATACCTTTTTAAAAGTATAATTGAATATTAGGTATTTAAGACTTCTAAGGCCCCACCACATACCAAAAACCTCTAACCTACCCACGAAATTCGTGTGTGGCAACACTAACAAGTTAGACAAGTGTTTACTAATGTATAAAGTAGGTGCGTGTACGCATTACCACGTCGGTATTGCATTGTTGCTGTAATTAATAAGCAACACTTTTGTTTTGGGTGTGATACTGATGAGCGGAGCGGGTAAAGATATATTTAAAAGCGGAATTTGTGTTATAAAACTACATTGATCTGATACATAAGTCAAAGTCAAAAATATATTTATTTCATAGGCACAAAAAATGCTCTTGAAACCGTTACATTACTTAGTATAATATACTTTTTTTTAAGCTAGTGCTAGATTCGCAAAGCGCAGTTTCCCCCAGAGAAGAACCCGGCAAGAAACTCTGTGGGGTTGCTCTTTTCAAATAAAGTTTTACAATTCTTACAGTTTACATATTTACATTATAACAATTATTGTCATATCTGTCACGCCTCTCTCCCTTCCTTACATTATTAGGGCATGTACGTAGAAATAATGAGCGAAAGGAGATTAACAAAAGAGATGTACAAGCAGAGAGTGGAAGGAAATCTTGGGAGGGGAAGGCCAAGGCGAACTTTTCTGGATCAAAATAGGCACTTGATAAAGAAAGATCAATTCAGGAGTACCCTAAACCGACGTGCATGTATGAGGCGACTGATGAATATGGATGAAGCGGAAGAAGTGTATTTGGATCGTATCATTATCATAAAAAGAGCGTCGCTCTTGTCGGTGGAGTCTGCGTCACTCTTCTCTATTCTCTGCCGTCCGTTTGAGCACCTGATACGACACAACTTCTATTCCCTCCTTTATTTGGTCTATGTAAGTCCTTCGTAGTCTCGGGACTCCTTAAGAAAACTAATGAAGAGGTACTGCAACTATTGGGCGAGAGGAGAGTCATTTTAAAGACCATTGCTGAAAGGAGAGGAAAGATGATGGGTCACCTAATACGACACGACGACTTTATAAAAAACATCTTGGATCGTATATACCTCTTAAAATAATCACTCTCGTATGAGAGTAGGCTCGTGCCCCTGTAGTGAGGACATTTAAAGGACTGATAAAGAGGATACCTCTTTATTATAGCATAGGTAACTACAATTTTTTTTCCAATGGCAGAATCTACAATAGTGATAGCCATTAAAAAAAAAACTTTCCGCTTCCCGCTCATCTTTTTACTACACCACCACTGCCACTAACATTACGATCACTTAGCGTAGAAAAACTAAACTGCCATTATAGTAGTTTAGAAGGCGGGATATTGTGTTAATTGTGAACAACAATGTTTGCGTTTGTGTGCGCGCGTTTCAATATTTGAACGAGATCTAAATGCACTTTCCAAATGTTATGGATGTTCTTTTTACCCGACTACGCTCTGGCGCAGGGTTATGTTTTTCGAGAGTATGTATGTATAATACTTTGGCACGCCCTAAAACCTAAGCGACTTGATGGATTTTAGCTTGAGAGGTGTCTGAGGTTTGATTCGTATTTACTGTGATAGTAAAAGATTAGGTTATTTTAGAGTTTTTTTTGTGCCTAGATCGGATTATTGAAGCTTTTTTAAGATAAATATGGAATTATAATAACTGTGTCAATGTTTTTATGAGAATTATAAAACTTTATGTGAAAAGAGCAACCCAACAGAGTTTCTTGCTAGATTCTTCTCTGGGGAAAACTCCTTCCTTGCGACTCTAGCGTTGGCTTTAAAAATTACATTGGCATATTTGAAGTTCTATTTTTGCCTACAAAATAAAGATTTTCAGTTTGAATGTTTTAAAAACCGTAGAAAAATGCATTTTTAAATTCACGTAACCAAACCAAAGTCCAAAATAAATAATAAAAAAAAAAACATTTTAAAACTATACATACTTACGTACCTACCTACTTTTTACATACCTATTTGAATTTGAAAAAAAGACCATTTTCTAATTTCCAAAAACGAACACGTTGTCTATGATTTGTTTAAAAAAAACCTAACTACCAAAAAGATGGTATTTCGATCACGCTTGACGACCATTTACAGTCACAGTCTCGACTTTATTCATTTGTAAGTGTTTAGTATACTGGTCGTGTGCCTATTTTATGACCTAGATGAAATCTAGACTTATGAGGTTATTGGCGATGGCTTAATGAGGTTTATTTTATATACCTACATACATATCTGTATGGTATTTTTTAAACTGGGTTTTACCTCGACTTGGTACGGTTGTCTTAGTTTTATTTCATCGATATTGAAAAACATATACAATATCTTAATATTATATTATAGTTTAATGTGTAAGCTACTATATTATAAAGTTTCATTAAAATCTGTTTAGTGGTTATACGAGAAACAAATTATAACATTTATTAACCTCACATCTATCGGCTAAAACGACTGGGTTATTTCCAAAACTCAAAACGCAAAATTTTTAAGTACTTGCCTACTTAATAGGGCCATTTAAAAAAGTAGAAGTTCCTTACTTATTTGATGTATGAATTTTAGTCAAAATCTTCGTACAAAAAAAAACACCAAAACTCAAGCAAAAGCACTTAAAGATAACTCCCCAAAAATAATCCAATTAAAAATAATTACCACTCGACAACAAATTTTGCAGTTTGGCAACACTGATCGACGAGCGCGCGGAAAATTTAACTAATTTGACAAAGTATAACTTGATAACTTAACTTGAGTCTTGGCAGTATACTAGCTCGTACTGATGAGAGTCTCGAGTGAATTCTTGCTAGTTATGCCAACTCGGAGGGTGCTGGCTGAAGTGTCGAACGAAAAAGAACGAATGACAATTTTCGTTTTAATTATCATTCAGCCTTAATTTGAGAGCTCTTTGCCTTTTGGCGGGGAGTGAGCAAAAAGTAGGCATAGAGAATAGACCTAAGTACCTACTCGTACTGAAGTGTTTGTGCCGATGGATGGATGTAAGGATGTTTGTTACTCTTTCACGCAAAAACCACTGAAAAGACTTTAATAAAACTTATACCACAATATTGTAGCTTTGTTATTTTAAGATGGCATGTTAATTTTCTGAGATATGTATGACGAGAAATACGTACGAGGTCGCGGGCAGTCTCTAGTCAGTCACTAATAGGGATGATGACTACATTCAAAAATTCAAAAAATAATTAGTCTGTCTTTTAGGCTATTAAAAAATATTTGAAACACATTTTTTACGCGATCAAATACCTACATAAATAAATACAAAGATACAGAGCATCAAAGTTACGGAGTGGGGGGTATTGACGTCACTCCTCGGTTAAAATCGTACTGAGGAGTGACGTCACGAGCAACTTCAACCCAGTGTATCTTTGTAAGAAAAAATACGTGTCGAATATTTTAAAATACTTAATCTATGTGATGGACTAAAAAATTTTTTTTAGTTATCATGCACATTGTAATTGTAGGTAAATTACAAATCGTTCCAAGCTGATGTAAGATTGTAGTTTCTATCGGAAATTAAGAAATGTCTTGAACAGAAATCGATACTTGATTATGTAGAGGTATTTATACACTTCCCTCCACTTGAAATGAAATGAAAATCATTTAATCTTGTAGGTTTTGACAACACTTAAGACGGGTCATTTTTTAAAGTTAATGCTAGATTCGCAAGAGTGCAGTTTTCCCCAGAGAAGAACATAGCAAGTACATACACGTTGGTTAATGGTCTATCTACATACAAAAGGGCCGTGTCCGGGACGTGTCAGGGACGTGTCAGGGAAAAAATATCATTCCATTCATTTTCTATGGATTCGTTTACACACGTTGTTATGACGACGTATGTTTTCCCTCCTGATGGGCTACGGCCCGGGCACGGCCCGGATATGCGTAGATAGGCCTTAAGGGTAGGTACTCTTTATATACCAACCTACAAAATCACCTAGTTATACCTACTACTTTTTTTTTATAATTTAATGGCCTGGTTTCGAAGACTTTAAGCCAAGGTACCTACCACCTACCAACCTAGGTAAACCTATTTTAAATAGATACTAAACTAGTGGCAACTGGCAACACCGTGTAATACCAGTAAAATCTTCTTTCTCTCGGAACTTCTGCATAATTCACGTTGCATTCGAACACTGTCTAGAAATGTCTATTTTTCCCCAGACGTTGGTACTGTCGCGGTAGTGATGGGACGAGTATATCGATATTTTTTTAAATCTTTCACATCCCAGAAAAAAAAGAATAATAGAAAATCTATTGTCTGGGTTTATAATGGGTCAGTAAATAATAAATAAATATCGGGGGACATTTCACACACGGTCACCTGACCCCAAACTAGGCAAATCCTGTACTATGGGTATCAGGGACTGATAAACATACATAGATAAATATATAACCCAGACACGGAACAAACATTTATGCTCATCACACAAATGTTTGTTTACCGGCGGGGATCGAACCCGCGACCCGTGCGTATGAGGCAGACTCACTACCGACTACGCTAACTGGCCTGTCATAAGTGGGATGTGAGAGGTTAATAGAACTAGCTGACACCGCGAACTTTGTTCAGCCTTAGATGCAATAAGGATATAAAAAGTATCCTATGTCCTTCTCCTAGGGCCCAAGTCTGTTAATTTAAAATATCCTCAGTTGTGTGTCGGCAGTGTTAATGGCATTTGGTATTCTGCTAAACGATGGGGAAACGTGTCAGATATGTATCTTGCTACAAGGATCTATTGGCACTTGAGTGACATTGTCAGGAGGGCGTGGGTGGCGAATAAATAACTCAAAATAATGACAATTTACAAGAAGATCGTTAGTTCCGATTTCCGCCACGTGCTAAAAGATCCTTGTAGCATTGTTGTAGCATCTATCGATAGTCTCGACATCCCAACCCTAGCTAGCAAAGCAGGCGGGCATAACCAGCCATTTGAATGCGGCTCGCGTTCGATCCCGCGCTTCAATTTTGAATATTTACAATACACGTTCCATAGACAAGTGCGCGCTGAAAACTTGGCGCGATTTATTAATACGCCGCCATTTGCTTTTTGAAAAGTTTTGATTTTAGAATGTTTGTTTTGCTGTTATTTTAAGGATGTTTGAAGTGTGGGTGTTTGTGTGTGTGTAAATTATGTATTTCATTTTCACATTTGGTATTCTACTAAACAATGGCTTACACTGATTGCGACCAAATGTGTCAAAAAATGCCATTGACACTCAATAGTCACACAAATGAGATTATTATAAATTAGCAGATTTGGCCCACTGGTTCTACACACAGTATCTTATTGTAGAGCTACAGAACCCTCTTTCCTTTAGGGTTCCGTAGTAATTATGTAGCTCATTACTTGCTTAAGGAAAACTGCCTTACTGTTTATTTAGTTGGGGATACCATGCGCAATTACGTAGCGGAAATAACGAGGTATTATTTGGTTTGAAGAAATCATTTTGTACGCTGGTATTGTTTTTTAGTTTACCTTTATTTTTGTCTAGTTAATATTCTTTTTTAGAAATATACCTACGAGGTGGGAGTGGATGGAAATGTATGTTGGGAGGGGAAGGTCCTTTGAGTAGGTATAGAATATATAAGGAGGTGCCATATCGTCTGGATCTGCGTGCCTGGTCTAGCGCAAAATGGCTACCTTTTTGTATGGAATTTCTTATCGTTTGACAGGTCATCTAACAAGAAAACTATGAAAAACTTGCGCCAACCTTGGCACGCTGTCATAAACTCATCTGTATATGAAAAAAAAATGTGGCACCTCCTTATATTATATTCTATACTTAAAGGGAAGGTCGAAACGCAAGTACCTACACTTACTTATCTTCATGAAAGAAAGGTCAAGTCAAGAGTACCAGCTCTAAACCGACTTGCATGTATGAGAAAACTGATGAATGTTTATGAAGTGAAAGAGATGTGTTTGTATCGTAGCAAGTGGAGGGAAGTCTCTGTCTACCTCGATGGGAGAGAGGCGTGACAGATATGTATGTATGTAATAAACTTTTACTCCCATATTACAAAATGAGTTTAAATGATAGTTATAGGACTAAGACTTTCTTTAGAAAACCACACACGACGCAACTAGTTTGAAACGTTTCGTTTCAGTTAAGTCTATAGCAGAAACTTAGATGCAACTCAAAAGTAACTAGCAGTTTCAGTTGCGTTGCAGTTGCGTTTCATCGTGTGTTCTGGGTCTTAGTCCATAGGGACATGGGGACAAAACGTCAAAAATGACATTAGTCCTAGAACTATCTTTAAAACTCGTTTTGTTATAGGGGGTCGGTGTTTAAGTCAAACATCTTTGTACATAACAGCTATGTTTGTCTCTAGTGGGAATCGAACGAACCCACGACACATACTTAGCAAGTCATTACCATCCACGCCAACTGAGCTAAAATTTTCTACAACTATAACCTATTTCACATAACCTCAATGTTTTGACACATCGTGATTTTCCCGCCAAAAACAAGAAGTGACATCACAACAATCCAATAAAGTAGCGGACAGAGTAAACAACACTAGGTTGGAGGGGGTGGCTATGTACTACGGGACGATTTCACATAATGTGTTATTAACTTTATTGCAATAAATAAATAAGTAGATATTATTATAAATACTATGATATGACCCTGCAGTGAGAACATAAAGTAAGTAGGTGCTTGCTTAGGTATTTGGATAGTAATTTTCGTAGGAAAATGTCATGTTATGCCAGTTAAAGTAAACATCAGGGACCCAAGTCTGCTAATTTAAAATAGCCTCAGTTTTGTGTCGGCAGAGTATCAATGGCATTTTTTGACACATTTGGTATTCTGCTAAACAATGGTTTACACTAATTGCGTGCGACCATATGTGTCAAAAAATGACATTGCCTCTCTCATTAACAACTAGCAAAATTGTCCCCGATGACAGAAGAAACGTTATAAAATAATATTAATATACAATTATAATATTATTAATAAGCTTTATTTCACATAACATTGGCAGAATCCACAATGGTAGTTTACCATTAAAAAAAAACTTAATCTTTTAAAATAAACTCCCTATTCCACGCCCCACCCCTCAACATTATGAAGGAAACGCGCAATAAAAAGAGGATATTAAAAGGAGAACCTAGCACATTCATCACAAGTGTTGCCACAGTTGCAGTGTTGCCAGATTGATATAAGATCGCGCCCGTTTTGGGGTAGTTTATCTAGCGAATGGCTGTTTAATTTTATAGCAAAGATATTAGTGGGAGACTGGTTGGAATTAGTGGGGTTTGAGTGGTTGTTTTGAATTTTAGGTTATTTTTTACTGTTTAATATGAAAACAAAAATTTTACTTTCTTAATTTTATGTTTTGTATGAAAATAAAAATCTGAATCTTAATTTTTTACATTTTAGAAATAAGGCACTCAATTTATTTATTTTGTATGCCTGAAAACAAGCTGAAAACTTTGAAATCCCCCAGAAACATGGGTCAAAGGTAGCTCATGAACCGTTAGACCCAGAACGCAACTGCAACGCAACTGAAACTGCTAGTTACTTTTGAGTTGCATCGAAGTTTCTGCTATAGACTTCCTTAGAAATCAACACACGACGCAAATAATCTGAAACTAGTTTTTTTCAAACTAGTTGCGTTTCACCGTGTGTTTTGGCGCTTACAGCTAGAGCGTTGAAATTTTCTCAAATGGTGCCGCTATGAATATTAAAACTAGAGTAATAATAATAAATAAGGGGGGCTGCCATACAGAAAACGTATTCATTTTTTTTGTTCGATATTTGAATGGAACGAAACCCTTCGTGCACACGTCCGGCTAGCATTTGGCCAGTTTTTTTTTAAAAAAGGTCATTGAGAAAGCGCCCGTCGCATAAAGTAATCTCTTCCTCTCTTTGACTCCTTATTTGTGTTGTTTCAGATGTGGCACAGGTGAGCGCGCTCGTGAGCGGCGGGATGCAGGGCGGAGCGCCCGCCGCGGACGCCGAGCAGGCGCAGTTCGAGGCCGACAAGCGCGCCGTCTACAAGTAAGTATAAAGGGTTGAAACAGACGGGCACAAGTCTGCTTATTTACGATAGCTTAGTCTGAGATGCACATTTGGTATACTGATAAACAATGGCTTAAACTGATTGCGACCAAATGTGTCAAAAAAAGACATTGACACTCTGCCGACACACAACTGAGGCTATTGAAAACTTGTAGACTTTGGCCTCACCCACGTATGCAAAGTTCGCAACGCACGCGCATTATAAATATCTACTCCATAGAAATGATTAGAAGCACACTTGAATTGTTTCTAATCATAATGTGACTATGGAACAAAACAAATGTCATGCGGTTCTTACGTTGCGTACGTGGGGTCATTACGTTTTTAGCGGGGCCCTTTTCCTGTCATGCGTGTTTCGATCCGCATACGGATCTGATTCGCATGTGCGCCCCCCAAGCCCTATAATTCCATACATGTTTTTCCTGTTATGCGGACAACACACGTGTATTCTGACTCCACTGTAAATCAGCGTCATGTCTCTGGGCAACCATTGACATGACAATATGCTGAGTGGAGACCATTTTCCAGTCCACAACTATCTTCTTTCTTATTCTTGTCTCTCTGGTTTATTTTACGTTCTAAGTTTTAAAAGTTAAGTTTCATTTTATTTTGTTATTTTGTATTTTAATTTTGTTTTGTTCTTGTATATTTTATTGGACTGGAAATAAATATTTACTTACTTGCTTACTTGTATCGCCCGCATGCGGATCAAATCACGCATGACAGGAAAAGGACCTTATTTATACTAATTTACAATCCCCCCCTTGTTCCAGACATCCCCTATTCCCCCTCCTCGCGCTACTGCTAGAAAGATGCGAGCAAGCCACAGCAGGAGCCGAGCCGGTGGCTGCAGACGCCTTCGGGGCTGACCTGCAAGCCTTCGTGCAGCATCAGCGACGGGACAGACGGCCATTCCTCACTGATGAGCCGGAGATAGACGGGCTGATGATTAAGAGCATACAGGTAGGTTTATTTAAGGGCGGCAGCAAGGCTATATTTCACCGCGCGGTATTTTTTTGCGCGAATAGTACCTAATACAGAAAAGAAAAAAGGAAGAAAAGAAAGAAAAAGAAGAAAGTCAAGAAAGAAAAGTGGTCAGAAATACGCCAAGTAATAATTTTTCAATGCAATTTGTAACCTATACCTAATGCTATCTACACACCAAAGCCGCCAGCATGCCGCCGAGCTAGGTCGGCGGCTTTACGTCATACGAATGGCAGCTGTCAAAAAAGCCGGTGGCTTTGGTGTGTAGACAGCATTATGTTGACATTTTTTTCATGGGTTTTATTTTTCCTACCTATTCTGCAGAATTTGAGTATTCGAACACTGATTAAGAATTATTTTGTTATACTAAATTAAAAGATCAAAAACATTTTTTATTCAAAATAGATAGCTACGAGCCCCTACATAATTTCTTTCACCTTTAACCTTTTGACATATTTTTAGGGTTCCGTGCCCAAAGGTTGAAAACGACCCTTACTGAGGCTTGGCTGTCCGTCTGTCTTTTTCCACAGATGAATTTTCACAGATGATGTATTACCGTTGCCGCTATAACAACAAATACTAAAATTAGAATAATAATTAAGGGGGTTCCCATACAACAAACGTGATTTTTTGCTTTTTTTTGTTCGGTATCAATAGTGAATGGTACGGAACCCTTCTTGCGCGAGTTCGACTCGCACTTGGCCGGTTTTTTTTAACTAACCTTTTTAGTACCGTTTTTCGTATTATTTTTAACTTTCACGTTATACCTACATATCATATTGATATCCCCAATTTAAAACCCTATAAATCCACCTTCCAGGTCCTCAGGATCCACCTGCTGGAGCTGGAGAAGGTCCAGGAGTTATGCCGGGACTTCTGCGGGCGTTACATCGCGTGTTTAAAGACTAAAATGCAGAGCGAGAACTTGCTTAGGACTGATTACTCTTCGGGTAAGTAATTCATTTCATCAGACTAAGCTTCAGTTAGGTACATAAAAGGCTTAAGGTTTATCTACACAGATCCGGGCCGTGCCCGGGACGTGTCCGGGCCGTGACCCGTCAGGAGGGAAAACAATACGTCGTCATGACACGGCCTGGTTCTGTGAAGATAGACCTTTATTAAGTTAATCCATTAAAAATTGTGACTTATTCAGGGATCCAAGTCTGCTAATTTAAAATTGCCTCAGTTGTGTGTCGGCAGAGTGTCAATAAGAGTGTCAATCAGTGTAAACGATTGTTTATCAGCATACCAACCGTGTCAAAAATGCCATTGACACTGCTGACACACAACTGAGGCTATTTTAAGTTAGCAGACTTGGGCCCCAGTGAGCAACCAAATAAAATATAAATCAATGGCATTTTTGACATATTTGGTATTCTAAATGCTAAATAATGGCTTAGGTACACTGATTGCGACCAAATGTGTCGAAAAATGCCATTGACACTCTGCCGACACACAACTGAGGCTATTTTAAATTAGCAAACTTGGGTCCCAGGTATATATAGCTAATGGTTATTAAATGTCTATTATATACTTCCAGGTGGAGTAGAAAGCAACAACAACCTGTCAGGAACGTTGGATGATCACTCCAGTACTTCCAACTCTCCACAGTATCAGGTATGAAATGTATGTTGTGTTTGCTTATTGGTATATGTATTGGAGAGGCCTATGTTCAGCAGTGGGTAGCTATAGGCTGTTATGATGATGATAATGATGATGACCATTTTGATGATGGTCATCATAATGATGATCATTATGTTTCATTTGTTTTAAGTTTCGCTTGTTTTAACTGTTAGTGTGTTTCGTTCTTCTGTTTTTTGTTTTTTGTTTTTTTCCTTGTGTTAGGTATCTATTTTCTATTTCTGTTTTTATGTTTGTGCAGTTTTTTCTACATTTTCATAACAAAAAGACGGATCAATATAGATGACACCAAATTACCCCAATACTTCTTTCTACCCTACATATATTTTGTTAGGGTTTCGTACCTAAAGGTAAAAAAACGAGTCCCCGTTATCAAGACTTCGCTATCCGATTACCCGTCTATCCGAACATCCGGCTATCCATCCGTCCATGCATCTATCCACCCATTCATCCAGCCATCCATCCGTATGATGCCGATGATTATTATACATATTTAATGCATTTTTTTTTTAACAAAACTTACATTATATATTATTATAATCATAATGATGATGTGTATGATGTGTGGGCAGTCCCCCGCGCCCCCCCCGTACGGCGGCGTGTTCCCCCCGCACCCCGACGCGCCGTACAACGCCCTGCCGCCGCTCCGTGACACTACTGGTGAGTTCCTACATTTACAAGTTGCGACTTCGCACGCATTTATCGTCATATCTTGGAAAACCTACACAATATCTTAAAATAATATAGTCTATGTGTTAATCTGATGTGTCAGCTGCATTAAGGCCAAAATACACCGGATGCGTATGCGTTGCGTATGCGTAGACGTATGCGTACAGTCAGCGTCATAAGTCGATTAACACATTCAGATTTTCAAAAGTAATATATACCACTATTAAACGTAAAACCTTACTTATTTTCCTTATTTTCAACCTTATTGGATGTTTATTTAACTCTGAAATATTTTTTACTAAGCGATTTTCGTCTAATAATCGTGTATTTTACTTTTGAAAATCTGAATGTGTTCATCGACTTTTGATGCTGACCGTACCTCTGAGTTTTAGTGTATGGAGCTGTCACCGCTTGCGTAACGTAGACGTACACGTCGACGTGACGCGTAGCCCGGTGTCATATCGTGTTACACCGTAACTACGCGCGTGGCTACGCTGTGCTCACGCCTACGTTACGCTGACGCATCCGGTGTGTTTCAGCCTTTATTGTAAATGTTTGTTAAAACTTCAGTGGTTTTTGCGTGAAAGAGTAACAAACATCCTTACATGTATTAGTTTTGATGGAGTGAAAGAGATGTGTTTGTACCGTAGCAAGTGGAGGGAAGTCTCTGTCTACCTCGATGGGGAAGATTTTGGAATTTGCTTATATACTCAGCGCGGGAAAAACTTCGATACCGCGTTTCAGGTTTTGTATGCGAATCTACTTTGGTAACGAGAATGTTTGTATCGTAGCAAGTGGAGGGAAGTCTCTGTCTACCTCGATGGGGGAGAGTTGTAACGGATATCATCATTAGATACACAAGGATCTATTGGCACTTGGGTGACATGGTCAGGAGGATGATGAATAAATAACTCAAAATAATGACAATTTACAAGATGATATCGTTAGTTCCGATCTCAGCCTAGTGCCAAAAGATCCTTGTAGCACTGTAAATTAAGAGCGTCACTCTTGTCGATGTAGTCTACACCACTCTGCTCTATTCTCTGTCCGTTTGAGCACTTGATACGACACAACTTCTATTCCCTCTTTTATTTGGTCTATGTAAGTCCTCGGTCTATCTCTATACTCTCATATGTAGATATGTATGTGTGTATTATTTACATTTCAGCATCATCTCTAGTCGTGCAAGGGTCAACTCCAATCAGTCAGATAGGCGCTGGATTGGTATCTAGTGAATCTTTCACAGGTAGGTTTATAATAATTACAAATAGGTAATTTATATAGAACACATATGAATATGCAGTCAGGAGCGGTAATAGCCCAGTTGGTAGAATGCTTGCCTTGAACTCCGAGGCCGCGGGTTCGAATCCTGGTGCGGGCACGTACCTCTGAGTTTATTTCTCATGAACGGATCAATTTATTCGATTACCACTTGCTAACGGTGAAGGAAAACATCGTGAAGAAACCTGCATACACCAGAGAAGGAATTCGAAGATGTATGTGAAATCCGCCAACCCGCACTTGGCCAGCGTGGTGGATTACGGCCTAATCACTCTCTGTATGAGAGTAGGCTCGTGCCCCTCGGTGGGGACATGGGCTGATAACTATAACATATGCAGCTTATATAACTATGTGATTCTGTACCAATAATCTACAAGATGTACTTTATTAATAATAAAATTATCAATATAAATTACAAACCAATAAATAAATAATCTAGTTTTAATTTTAGTTTGAAAGACATTGTAAATTATGTACTTATTTTAATTGTTGAATATCTAGAAGCGAAGCGACACGACGCGACACGACGTCGTGGATTTTCATGATGTCTTGTCGCGTCGTGTCGTGAATTTATGTTTTGGCCCTAACTAAAGAATAAAGCATTTTTGAATTTGAAAAGATCACTCTTGGCGCCCGTGTCACCTACAGATAAAAATCTGACGGATGTTTTATACCTGTCTCTGTCTAAAACGTCATGTTTTATGAAATAGATATAGGTTTATCTGTCAGATAAATTATATCTGTAAATGGTGACAGTCAAGTGCCCGACTTAGGCCCTTGAACTCTAGATTTTCATCAAATAGCGCTCTGCATTTAAGTCGACTCGCCAGGCGTGTCATAAACACATTATTCGTACATTCCAGGCACGAACTCGAACAACTCGTGCTCGTCGGTGTCGGGGTCGCCCCCCCCGGACGACGAGGAGGGGGGGGAGGGGGGGAAGCGCGGGGTGCTGCCCCGCCACGCCACGCAGGTGATGAGGGCGTGGCTGTTTCAGCATCTTGTGGTCGGTATAGTTTTTTATAAGCTATGTCTCTCTCGCTCTCTGCGGGCGGCGCTTCCGACCTACTTACTCGCCGAGAGTTGAATGACCTTTGCGTTAGAGCGCGCGAATCGCGCGATTAATAATGAAATTCTTAATTAAAAATGAGTTAAAAAAATATTTTTTCTCGTGGAATGTGTTCTACATCACTAACACTATACCTGGTTAAAAGGAAAGTGATATTTTCCCTAACACCCTGTATCTCTTTAACATATTTTTATTTCACTTTCCAGCACCCATACCCAACCGAAGAAGAGAAACGAACGCTCGCCGCTCAAACACGTCTGACATTGCTACAAGTAAACAATTGGTTTATAAACGCACGACGACGTATATTGCAGCCGATGTTGGACTGCGCTGACAAGCCGGGTGAGTTATATTTAGGGAGTTATGACAGTCAGAAAAGTATATCTTCTCTATTTTATTTATTTATAATTTATAAGGTACGCAAACAGCATAAGGCGCTGTCTCCACGAGCGAGAGAATCGCGGCGATATTATCGTCGTGCCAGCCTCGTATTTCTTTAAGGTTTATCTACACAGACAGATCAGACCAGCCCGGACCAGACCGGACCGGACCAGAACAGACCAGACAGACCAGAACAGACCAGCAGGCTTAGCATACGTGCCGCGACAATTATCTCACGTCATGCTGTCCTTATCACATTTAAAACTATAGACAGAGACGTAAGCGTGACAAACCCATGACAACGTCTTGTCACGGAGTGCCATGCTAAGCTAGCAGACCTACCAATACAAATATTCTTTATTGCGCACACAAAGATATAAGGTACTGACACATACAAGAATATAAGAAGCAACAGGCGGCCTTATTGCTCGGTTGCACCTACCAGTATGTTGATAGATCTTTACACTCTCTGTAGAGCCTTCTCCACACGGCAATATTATCGCCGCGATTCTCTCGCTCGTGGAGACAGCGCTTTAAGATTTTCTTCTGAAACTGCCAATGCTAATGTTGTACTAACTTTTTTGTCAGCAGGTGGAAAGAAAAGCAAAAACGGATCGTCTATAAGTAAGAGGTACTGGCCTGATGCGCTGTCTAACGCGCAGTTTACAGCAGGTATGTATATCTTTTACATACATACAGTGCTACAAGGATCTTTTGGCACGTAGCGGAAATCGGAACTAACGATATCATCTTGTAAATTGTCATTATTTTGAGTTATTTATTCACTACCCACGTCCTCCTGACAATGTCACTCAAGTGCCAATAGATCCTTGTAGCACTGTACATATATACTGATATCTGACACGCTCCCCCATCGAGGTAGACAGAGACTTCCCTCCACTTGCTACGATACAAACACATCTCTTTCACTTCATACACATTCATCAGTCTCCTCATATGCTCTTTTCAGGAGGCACGGTAGTGCCCCCAACCAAAGTCTAGAAAACTTTCACAATATCTTAAAATAATATATCCTATGTGTTATTCTGATGTTTAAGCTACAATATTGCTTAATTCCATCAAAATATATTTAGTAGTTTTTGCGTGACAGTAACAAACATCCATTCATCCATCGGCACAAACGTTGACATTTATAATATTAGTAGGAAATTAACATGCTTCTCATTTCACAGGCCTCCTATCCTCATCAGAAGATGAAGAAGGCGATGGCGAAGGGTCTGGAGATGAGCACGACCCACCGCCTGATGCGACAGAACATTTCAGTGTGCAACCAGCTTTACATTGAGATTGAGGTTATGTTTTTAAAATATTTGGTTAATATACTGCCTATGTCTGTTGTAAACCTAACCTATATTATCTTCAGCTGTATGAAATGTCAAAGCTCGGTTTTTAAATAGTCAGATAAAAGGGGTTTGAAGATAATGTCCCCTAAACTTGTGTATATACCTTTTTCGACAAAAATGGCGGCAGTCTATTAATAAAGGTTTCACCTTTATTAATCGATAGTTCAGGTCAATACAAATCGAAAATATGATGTAAAAAAATTTGATAAAGCGTCACGTTTCCGAGATATAGGCTGTCAAAGATAGACTAGTGGCGCCATTATTGAAACATGAAAAACTGTGTTTTGGTGTTATTAAATGGCACATATTGTATTGGAAATTGATACTAGAAGTTAAATGAAGGATCCTGGCTTATTTTGGCGATCCCTCCCCCTAAGATACTCTGCCTATAATTTCTCCATATCAAAATCTTCAAACCCCTTTAACTGACAGATAAACTTGTCTATTTCATAAAACAAGACGTCTGAGACAGAGACAGATATAAAATATTCCTAGGCATAAATTTTAACTGATAAATTGAAATAACGGGCTTAAATCCATTAAAAATCGTGTCGTTTTATTCAGATTTTTGTCAAATGATGAGGGCCTGTTACATTATCTACAGATAAAATGTATCTGACAGATAAAACTATGTCCATTTCATAAAATATGACGTTTTAGATAGAGACAGTAATACAATATCTGTCAGATACATTTTATCTGTAGAAGGTGAAACAGCGGCACAGTTATAAAGTCACAGTTATAAAATATAAAATCATTATAAAATAGGCAAACTTTTGAAAATCTCAATAAAAAATTTAAACAACGCTTCAAAAAATCCAAAAATTTTAATTTTTAAATACGTTTTGAATATAAAAAAAATCTTTTTCGATCGAGCACTTATTTCGGGAATATAACATAAAAAAAATTATTCTAAAACATAGTCACAAAAAACGCCATGACAGAAATTCCATGTCATATTAAAAAAAAATGAAAGTTTAAAAATAAAAGACACTTTACTAACTGTATACTGTAATTTTAAGTGATTTTTTTGTTGATACTGAAATTTTGATTATTTTCAAATAATATTAAAAAAAAAAATTTTGGTACTGAGTACTATTTTTTAAAAAAAAAAATTTAAGTACCTATTTTTAGGTAGGTATATTTCTTTTTAAAGTACCTTTACGTTATTACTTTAATTAAGGATTTTTTTAAATCAAAAATTGTTTTTTTTCTAACCAGAATTTAAAAAAAGTGGTTTTTGCTAATTTCAAGTTTTTGTTTTATAGTACCTTCTTTTATCGATTAATAAATAATTGCTTAAAATAATATATTAATTATATATTATTTTGTGTTAAAAAAATTAAAATTTCAGTATCAAATTAATGAAATTAGTATTAAAAACTTGTATACGTAATAGATACCTCAGTATTTTATATTTTAAATCTTTTAAATAACCATTATTTAGGTTTAAATCATTATTCAAAATGTTTATGAAAAAGTTTTGGTGAACAAAAATTGCAACATTTAATTAACAATAAGATATTAATTTATTTATTTTCAAAAAAAAAAACGTATTTTATGTAGACGTTAGTGTCCCACTGCTGGGACAAGGCTTTCTATTTATGTGATTTAAAATAAAATAATACCGTATATCTAAGTACTTCAAATAATAATATTGTAATATTTGTAATCCAGCAATTTAGGAAAAATGACTTTAATTTTACGAAAAAAAAAATAGGTAGGTTTTTAAAAAAAAATCATTAAACAAGCATTTTTTTGTAAAACAAATAATAATTTTTGGTCACCAAAACATTTTTTTATCAAAATTATTGAAAGAAAAAAAAACTTATTGCTTTTATAATTGTTTTTTTTTTTTTTGCCTTTTTATTTCACTTTTAAATTTTAAACTATTTAGCAGCATTCGTCAATTTTTACACCGGGTTGTGAATTTTTTTATTTTTCTTTTTTTTTACTATTTATCCTTCATAATTCGCCGACTGAATGAAATAGAAATAAGAATACGTTCCAGAAAAAAAAAAAACCACGAAAAAACTATAGAAAAAAAACCGTCCACAGAATAAAAAAAAATTGTATTTATTTAAATTGTAAAAAATAATATTCATACATACTCAACGTGTCTGTAATTATTAATTATTGATAATTATTATTTTTTAATTCTTTTTTAAGGAAGCCATACTAGGTGTAAAATTATCGTTAGATTTTAAACTGAGTGTTTATTTTGGGGTAAAAATAATTTAAAATTTTTTGCATGGTAGTAAAAAAAACATTATCTTTTTTTTTCTCAAGATAAATATTAAATACTAAGTTATATTATTAAAACATTTTGTGTTTATTTTGAGTTAAAAAGTAGCAATCTTTTATGTAACAAAAATATTTTTTCTTCTTTTTTTTCATCTCCAAATAATCACGTTACATTTTAAAAAAAATGGGATTACTTTGAAGTTTAAATTTTTTTATTTTTATTTTTCATCATTTTTTTTTATCTCAAAATAAACATTGAGTTATTAAAAAACCGATTATACGACCTAGATATACGACCCACGTTCAATGTATACTCAAAAACTGTTCGATTCAAAATTGTATACGTCTGAATTATAAAAAGAAGAAAATAATCGAAATTTTTAAAGTTTAGGATGTAAAATGTAAATTTTTTTAATCGGTGATGCTGTTGTGGGAATTTGTGACTTATTGGTGTATATTTAAAGTTGAATTCAGTATTATTACATACATACATATCTGTCACGCCTCTCTCCCATCGAGGTAGACAGAGACTTCCCTCCACTTGCTACGATACAAACACACCTCTTTCACTTCATCCACATTCATCAGTCGCCTCATACATGCACGTCGGTTTAGGGTACAGTGGCATTATCTTACCAATAACCATTGCTATGTTAAATACTGTCATCATCAGCCCTTTTAACGTCCCCACTACAGACATACGAGCCTACTCTCATACGAGAGTAATTAGATAATCCACCACGTTGATTCAACGCTGGCGGATTTCACATACACCTTCGAATTTCTTCTCTAGTGTATGCAGGTTTCTTCATGTTTTCCTTCACCGTTAGCGCGAGAGTAATTGAATATTCCATCCGTAGAGAAATAAATCTCAGAGGTTCAGGCTCATGATGATGATTCAAAATAAACTTATTATTCTATTTGACATACATACATATCCGTCATGCCTCTCTCCCATCGAGGTAGGCACAGACCACTTCCTTCCACTTGCTACGATCCAAACACACCTCTTTCGTATTTTTTTCGCTTTTCTTTCATTCTATTTGAAAATGATATTTTATCATAAAGCGGAGTTAAGCAAACAACTTATACTAAGCCTCCGTTTCACCACAGATAAAATATAACTGACAGATAAACCTATGTCCACTTCATAAAACATGAAGTTTTAGACAGAGGCAGGTATAACATATCTGTCAGATAATTTTTATCTGTAAGTGATAAAACGGGTTCTAAGTTTAATTAATTATTTAATTAATTTACCAATAAATCACAAATTCTCATAAAAAATTAGAAATAGCTTGGCGTAAATGTATAAAATGCTTGTTTTATCACGTTAACTAAGTGCTTGTTTCACAGATGCAGATAAAATTTAAGTGACAGATAAACCTATGTCTTTTGCATAATACATGACATTTTAGACAGAGAGGTATGAAGTATCTGTCAGATAAATTTTATCTGTAAATAGTAAAACGGGTCCTAAATGAAATAAGGAATCTAAAACAGTATTAAATTTGAGCTCATTTTTAGCTGTTTAGGTAACGTGGTTTCATGTTTTAAAATATGGCGGATTTGGAAAAAAAAAAGTCACAGAACTAAAAAAAAAAATGTTGTTATCTGAAATACCTAACAAAAATATTACAGTAAAAAATATATAAAATAGATTTCTGCCCTTTAGTTAAGAGAAAAGAAAGAAAGAAAAAAATACGTACCACAGACGAATAAAATATAAAGAAAAATAAATAGATTTGGTATGATAACATGCTTTTATGTACTCTTATATGAAAACAACAATAACTATAAAGTTAATAAAATAAGTCACAAACGAGAGTCAAAAAAGTGAAGTACATATTTAAAAAGTGGCAACACTAGCGTCGTCACTTTCAAATCAGTCTAAGAAAGGGACACGACACTACACTGCCGACACTTTTTTTAATTTCTTCACTTTTTTGCCAGACTAACCAAGCTCAAAATAAAAACCGACTAAAAAAAAGGAAAAAAAATATTTTTTTTCAAATCCGCCATCTTGTTTAATATATTATATCGAAAGCCAGTGATGTCGTCTGTTATATAACGCAACGGAGATACGTAATTCGGATTGATGATAAAAAAAAATAAGATTTTTTATAATAATAATAATTATTAAAATATTTAATATAACTGTACGTATACCTTAGCAGTAATGAAATTGTAATTTTTAATCTTGCTCGATTTTTCTAATTTTTTTATTTATGATTCTTCCAATGTTTCATAAAGTCTCCATTTTTTTTAATAAAAAAAATTGGTAGAATCGAGCGACGAATGTAATTGAAAAAAAAAATGCCAATATTTTTTACTATAGGTATCATAGGGCTTGTTCTATTTTTTTTAAATACACAAGCTGTTTATTTTATTGAAAAAAAATCAAAGTTTTAATTGTAGCTAGAAAATATTTTTTAATTATTTCTTTAAACAATTATTAAAATATCATTAAAAGTATACGAGTTGAATTACTTATGAATTAGTTGAAATTTATAATTGATTAATATTTTATAGTTTTTCTGGCTACTATCTTCCATTAAAAAAACTTTTTTTTAAATAAAATAAACAGCGTGTCGTTTTTTTTTTAATTTAAAATACGAAAATAATGAGAATAGTGAAAATTGTCCAGTTTCTAGTATACTATAGTTGTAAAAGTCTGCGCTTCAATAATAATAAGTAATAATGTTTGTCTGTAATTTATTTTATTTAAAATAATTCGCAAAAAAAATACAGTAAAAATATGCCTACAAAAATACAGCAAGATTTTTGAAAATTTATTTTATGTGTAATAATTATTTGTACCTATGGATTTTTTTCAGATTTTTATTTTTTTTAATTGAAAAAGAAATCATTTTTTTATTTATTTTAAATTGTCAATTTTTTGTAGTTTATTTAATACCACAATAAAATGCTTCCATTAATTAATAAATAAATAATTAAATAAATTACAGACAGACAATTTCATGTCGAATACATACCTATAACGCGGCATAATATTTTGCTAGTCAAATAAAGTAATTTAGACTCAACATTGCGTTTCATTTTGAACTAAGCATACATACATACATATCTATCACGCCTCTTTCCCATCAAGGTAGATAGAGACTTCCCTCCACTTGCTACGATACAAACACATCTCTTTCACTTCATACACATTCTTTAGTCTCCTCATAGAGTCCATTTCACGAAAGAAGTCCCCTAGCCGCGGCGCTGTGTAGCATGTCAAAATTGATAATGTTGCCGTTTATGAGTACAGAGCTTACCTATTTTATTTATATTTAATTTGCAATTTATCGATTTATAGATTAAAAATATATATATATTTATTTATTTTATCTATTTCTTGCATATTTCGAGTGTACTGGTCATTCCATAAGTAAGTTGTTATAAAATATCTATTTACCTATATTTCTGTTATGTAAAAAGTATATTTTTATTAAGAAAAGTAATAGGTTTTCTATAATCGGGGAAAAGACCAGAAAATAGGGAAAATAGACCTGTCAAATTTAGTTCCGAAAATATCCGGGGGACTTCTTTCGTGAAACGGACTCTACATGCAAAAGAGAGTGTCAATGTCATTTTTTGACACATTTGGTCGCAACCAGTGTTAGCCATTGTTTAGCAAAATACCAAACGTGTCAAAACATGCCATTGACACTCTGCCGACGACACACAACTGAGGCTATCATTACTTGACATTGGCAGAATCCTTCGTGGCCGTTGCCAAAATAGAAAAAAAAAAAAAAAAAAACTGAGGCTACTTTAAATAGGCATGATGACTAAAAAATTTTTTTAGTCCATCACATAGATTATTTTAAAATATTCGACACGTATTTTTTCTTTTTTCTCTTAAACTAAAAATGACAAAGATACACTGGGTTACAGTTGCTTGTGACGTCACGCCTAAGTAAGATTTTTAACTAGGAGTGACGTCAATACTCCCCACTCTGTAACTTTGATGCTCTGTATCTTTGTATTTATTTATGTATTTGATCAGGTAAAAAATGTGTTTCAAATATTTTTTAATAGCCTAAAAGCGGACTAATTATTTTTTGAATTGTTGAATGTAGTCATCATCCTTATTAGGAGACTTGGCCCTCATGTAGTTCAAATGAAATAGATAGAAATGAAAAGACTAATTTATATGATTTTTACCAATATTTTTAATAAACAAAAATGATGTTACATAATTCATTTCTTAAATAATAATATTTACAACCTTATAAACTATAATTTCGTACAAAATTAGTCCTTATTCACCCTTCTATAAGATACAAAATGGAATGTTTTCGTTAAAATACCAGTTTTTTTATTATTAATAATAATTATTATTATAAAAATTATAAGAAAAGTCTTGGTGTATTAAAGCTTTTCATGAGCTGTCTTAAAATATTAAAAATATTTATTTTTTGACTTATTTTTTTGTAAAGCCAAAAAAGTCATAATTTTATCAAAGATATTTTTATTTTACAATTTTTATATCTCCGAATTTGATCGCATTTTTGTATATTTTTTTAACAATATCAGTATGGTATAGGTAAAATGATATGCTTTTATATGTAAAATTCATTTAAAGTAGTATTTTTACATATTATTTTATACTTATTTAATATTATCACATAAGTATTTGATTCGTAGGCTAAAACCAACTGGGCAACCAAAAACAAAAAAAAACAAAAAAAAAAAAGTACACAAATATTTTTGTACAATTTATACTTTAGGACTAGTCTAAAAAGTAAAAAAAAAATGAACGAAAAATGAAAAAAAAAATCTGGAAAAAAAATTTTGGCAAGAAAAGAACAGGCATGAGATAATGTTTTTAAAAAAACGACTTTAAGTATGGATCCCGTATATCTATACCTATCCGTCACCAAGATTTTGACAGATTATTTATTAAGTGAAACATTGACAGAAAAATTAAATGTTAACTGTAACCGTAAGCTCCAAAACACACGGTGAAACGCAACTGAAACTCAAAAGTAACTAGCAGTTTCAGTTGCGTTGCAGTTGCGTTTCACCGTGTGTTCTGGGTCTAACCGTTGCACTGTAACCAAAAAAACATAGTGTGTACGCTTGCAGCAGGTTCGTGAACCATTTGCGAACAATGTACACAATATGTTTTTTTTGGTTACAGTGTATGTAACGGTTATGGTTACAGCTAGCTAATTAATACGTGCCCTAAGTACCTACTTAATTTTTTATTAGTTAGGTAGGTAAGAAAAAAAATAGGTAGGTATCTAAGTATAAGTAATACGAATAATACTGAGTGTAACAGAAAGGGGGTACTTATAAAGCCGAAACACAGCGATAGTCCTTATGAAACTGAACAACTTTCCCCAAGGAACATGGGTGGTAACTCGAAAGAAAAATCGCCTCCATAAAAAAAATTCGATCAGCTGATCGAGTAAGTATGGGCGACTCAAAAAATTTTTCCGAGTTACGACTCATGTTCTTTGGGGAAAGTTGTTTAGTTTCATGAGGACTATCGCTGTGTTTCGGCTTTATACCCCCTTTCTGTTACATCCTGTATAAGTAATAAGAATAATATAAGAAAAAGTGATATTAAAATAAAAAAAAATCGTATCCACCTAATAAATAACCTGCCAACAAAAACAGATAAAAAAAAAAGAATAAAATATCATTTTTTTCTCTAAATACTCGACTAGTTTGATAATCCATGGAAATAATTTTCTAAAAATAATAATAAACGAAATAGTCAAATAAAAATTTCACAGAAAGTAGAAAAGAACCCGTCGGTAATATCTGTGCATCTCGTTGTAATGCGCTTCCTCTGTTTCCCCCTATCCAGTACCATGACGAGTACAGACAGACCAACTTATCTGTGAACCGAACGGTGGCGCTAGTAGTAATTCAAAATTGTATTTCTACCAATCGCAGCAGTTCTGTAATTTGACATTTCCGTATTAGTGGCCGTAGTTACAATAACGGCCGGTTCACAGATAACTTGGTAGCTCTGTATGAGTTGCATGACGTCACTAAGCGAAGTGCGCAGATATTTTCGACGGGTCGTAATATCATCATCACAATTAGGGGGTCAGCACACGTCAGACAATTGGCGAACGGCTTTTTGTAGAACAAATATAGAACGTACCGCTCGCAATAATGCAACGCTCACGTCCTATAGTAAGAAAATAATAATAGATAGTTTTTAAAACACTAAGACCCAGAACACACGGTGAAACGCAACTGCAACGCAACTGAAACTGCTTGTTACTTTTGAGTAGCATCCAGTTGCGTTGCAGTTGCGTTTCATCGTGTGTTCTGGGCCTAAAACACGCTTTGAGCTCGCACTAAACATGCTCCATCATTTATCAGTTCAAATGTACCATATTATTGTATTGTCATCAGAACTCAGAGCGTGTGCAAAATTTCATCCTATTCGAAGACCGGGAAGTGGGTCAAATTAAGATTCCAAGATTTGTTTACATACATAGTTACTTACAAGTGAAAAGCTAATATAAAGCGTGTAAAAATAGAAATAAAAATCGGCCTGATTATCTGTTCTGCAAAAAGTCTGACGTGTGCGAGCGCCCTTAACAACTAAAGGTAAAATGTTGCCATCCTCCAATACATTATTCCCTAAATTCTTTATCAATCTAATTTTGCGGAAGGACCAAAATTAACAGTCTTTTTTCATATATTTGTCAGTCAATCCGCAAAATGAAGTATTAAAAGTTAGAACTAATAAACATTTGGCCAATATTCAAAGTGGTGAGCAATTTTTTGTTTAATAAAACTAAATTTATAATATTTTTATTATTAAAGGTTTTTTTATAAAAGTCTGGTAAAAATAGAAATTAAAATGTGGCAACATTGTAGTGTCGTCTCGTTTTTGTTAGATTGATTTGAAAGGGACAACGCTACAGTGTTGTCAATTTTTAATTTCTTTACCCTTTTTGCCAAACTGTAGAGTTTATAATAGACTTTTGTCTGATTGACAGATTTTGACAGAGAAAAATAATAAACAAGATTTTTTTCTGTCAAAAACATTATTATAATTTTTAGTAACATTTTCTAAAAACCTCCGCAATTTAAATCATAAAATCAATGCTCAGTCATTTACACAACCTTAAAAATAATAAATCATTTTCGAAAATAGCGAAAAATACAATAAAAGTAGTTATTTAATTAGGTATCATGTTTTAACATTGAGACTAATGGAACCTACTTTTTAATTTTCACTATTTTAGAAAATTATCATTTTATAATCCAATTTTATAAAATTGAGCAATTTTTTCCAATTACCACAGACGCTTGGTTTTAAAATTGTTACGGCACTAAAAAGTTTCATAATTGATTCTTTATTTGACAGAAATATCTGTCAATACTGTCAAAAAAGAGACAACTACAGGAATCATTTAATGAAGGCAATAAAAGCTGCCAAAAAGTTTCAATACCAATCGCTAAAGAACTATCAGGATATCTCTGAATAAAACTACCACAGAAACATAATTTTACGCCAAGTTCTACGCGTTACACTGACGCCATTTTGATCAAACGTCAACCACTAAAAAAATCACTTAAAATCAGTCAAATTTAACACACTACACCTCCTCAATTCAGAGACAATGAAAGAATTATCCGATCGAATTAAGGACTCTCTTTCTAACTCTGATACATCAAAATGTGATTTAACAAATTCACTTTTGATTTTCTCCTTCAATTCGTCTAGACTTTGACTTAATTCTGGTCTTCTTGTGAAGTGGAACTCTTGTGGTCTATCTTGGGGGGATTCAGCTGAATTTAATGGCTGGTATGACGTTTCTCGACACGGTAATAACTTATGTGAGCCATTAATCAACATTGTAGAACCTCTTCTAATAGTTTCTCTTCCAAGCTCCACAATTTCAATAGAATTGTCGCCGATCACGAAGTTTTTGTAAGCTTTGATGAAGACGATGGCTAACATGAAAAAGCCGAATATGATCATGGAGTAGGTGAGCACTGGGCCAGCGACTGGGCCAACTGTTGTGGCCAAGTAGATCCAACGCCAAATTGAGGGTGTAATTTCGTGGATACCCTGAAAGAGAGAGAAAAAATCATTTTTGAATTAAATTGTGGAGAAAGATGCAAGAGGTCTTTTGCTCAGCAGTGTGACAAAGGCGACTAGATACATTCATATCTATCACTCTCTCCCATCGAGGTAGACAGAGACTTCCCTCCACTTGCTACGATACAAACACACATCTGTCACTTCATACACATTCATCAGTCTCTTCATACATGCACGTCGGTTTAGGGTATTCTTGACTAGGCCTTTCTGGACTATATACTTACACGATATCTCGAAATAATTTAGCTTATGTGTTATTCTGATGTGTAAGCTACAATATTGTAAAGTTTCATTAAAATCTGTTCAGAGGTTTTTGCGTGAAAGAGTAACAAACATCCTCACATCCATCGCCACAAACATTAACATTTACAATAAAAGTAGGACAGTTTACGACCTAACCACTCTCGTATGAGAGTAGGCTCGTGTGTCTGTAGTGGGGACGTTAAAAGGCTGATGACGAGTTTCAAATGTTCCATATCTATCAATGGACATTCTACGACTGTCAAAAATAATAAAACATAGGTACCATTATTATTTCTCACTTGTCTTACCCTAAGGTTGCCTGGAAGATATTGCTACCTAGCAATAAGGCCGCCTGTTGCTTCTTATATTCTTGTTTGTGTCTGTACCTTATATCTTTGTGTGCAATAAAGAATATTTGTATTGTATTGTAAAACTCACCTCTTCAAGCCACATTACAGGGAAGATGATGTTGGGGAACTTATGTATGTTGTTTATTCGTAAGTTGGGTGCGTTGTCCACTTTGAGGTTAAGCTGGACACGCACGAACCCTTCTAGAGGTACTCCTAGTTTCTGGAACAGAGAAAGTAAAAGGTTTATAAACAAGATGATTTAAAAAAAATTTTAGGCCATCATTAAAGATTATTTTGAAAAATTGGACACGGATTTTTTATTTTTCCCCTCAAACTAAAAATGACAACAATACATCGGGCCCAAGTCTGCTAATTTAAAATAGCCTCAGTTGTGTGTCAATGGCATTTTTAGACACATTTGGTCGCAATCGGTGTACAGGCCGACCAACTTATCTGTGAACTGAACGGCGGCGCTAGTAGTAATACAAAATTGTATTTCTACCAATCGCAGCAGTTCTGGAATTTGACATTTCCGTATTAGTGGCCGTAGTTACAGTAACGGCCGGTTCACAGATAACTTGGTAGCACTGTATTTCATTGTTTAGCAGAATACCAAATGTGTCAATAAATGCCATTAATACTCTACCGACAATTTTAAATTAGCAGACTTGAGACTGGTTACACAGTACATGCAAAAGTTACGGTTACAGTTCGCTAATGAATACGCGCCTTAGAATAAAGACACTTACGGGTTGTATCATGAAATATGTCTCATGTTTCTTCTTGTCAGGTTTGAGACCTTCAAACTGAGTGAGGAGAGTCGGATCAGCTTCGTAGAAGTGAGGGTACGAGAGGTACACTGGGGCGTCTGTGAACAAAATCAATAATATAGGAAGCTGAACTTGGCTGTATAAGTGTGAGGAATTATTGAGATTTGGGTTTAAAAATAATGGAATAAAACGGACAGAAACATTATATCTTGCTAACAATAAAATCTCTCTTCCTGACACTAATATTTATTTTCCTGGTACTAACATATCTTTTCCTGGCACTAACATCTCTTTTCTAGGTACTAACGTTTTTTTCCTCTACCCTAGCAATAACTTTTCTCTTCCAGCTAGTAACAAATCTTCCTCTTTCAGTAACATTAACATAATCTCAATAAGTTACTTGTTTTAAACTTGGGAACATTTATTATAAACCAATCTACCAAAAAATCTTCCACTACCAAACTAGTAACAAATCTTCTACTGCCAGTAACACATCTATCCCTAGCAACATTTGTTATAAGTTGATACTTACTATATTGACAAGGGCTGATGTTCTGCAACCCCCTAGGAGGACACTTCTCTCCCTGACAGTAGCATTTGTTATCAGGGTTGATGTCTGCGCACTCGAAGGTAGATGCTGGAGGCGTGTACAGACCTGTTTGGATGCCTGCGAAAGTATTTAGTACTTCAATATAGGAACAGTAAATTTACGCGTCCACTGAATCGGAATCGGAGCGTACGGAGCGTACGGAGCGGAAGGATTTGTTGCTTTGTATTGATTTCAATGTAGTCCGTTTCACGAAACAAGTCCCCCGGATATTTTTGGAACTAAATTTGACATGTCTATATTCCCCATTTTCGGATCTTTGCCCTGATAGCAGGTAGAACACCCCTTACATAATATGTTAATACTAAACATAAACTTTTTACACTTTTTTTACATGACAGGGTAAGTGAATAGACATTTTTATCAAAATTTATGCCAACTTGCACAAATTAGCAGACTTGGGCCCCTGGCTAAATATCTCAAACGTCTCAAAAACAAAAATTAAGCAAGGTAAATAAACTAACAACAGATGGCTTTAATGTCTACCAAAACCTTCCAGGCAAAACCCTTAAGCCTTATCTACACAGATCCACGGCCCGGACACGTCAAGGGCCGTAGCCTGAAAGCAGTACTTCGTCATGACAACGCGTCCGGGACTTTCCAGGGAAAAATATAATTCCATACATTTTCTATGGATTCGTTCACACACGTTGTCATGACGATGTATTGTATTCCCTCCTGACGAGCCACGGCCCGGACATGTCCCGGGCTTTGATCTTATAGGCCCTTACCTATAAGAAACAAAGAACAAAATAATTAATTTCTCACCATCTTTATAGACATCATGCCGGTACTGTAACGGTAGAATCCTGCACAGATCCTTGTCGTAAATGTGGACGATATCTTCTCCAGTCACAGCGCGAGGAGGGAAGAACGACCCTTCTGAGGCTCTGTGGAAGGGATGATTAGGTTTTTAAACATCCTACTAATATTATCTATAAATGTTGTTCGTACCGATATACAAGGTGACTTTAAATTAGTGAACGATAAAAAAGGATATGCATGTACTCGTGATAACAAACAACTTTTACTACAACTTTTACTAAAGGGGTCAAGGTCGAAATCACAACCAAAAATGTTCCCCCATACTATCAGCTGGTGCTTTTTGTATGGGGAGTTCAATTTTTTTTTAATGATTTCGACCTTGGTCCCAAAGTAAAAGTAACCTATAAGCTATTGTTTAGCAGAATAACAAATGTGTCAAAAATGCCATTGACACTCTGCCGACACACAACTTAGGCTATCTTAAAAAAGCAGACATGGGCATTTGATTGTAATGAAACTTGGCAATATTGTAGCTTGCACATCAGAATAACACATGGGCTGTATTATTACAATATTAGTAGGATTGCAGAGGAAAGTTGTTCAATTTCATGTTATTCTCCATTGTTTAAGCGCCAAAACACACGGTGAAACGCAACTGCAACGCAACTGAAACTGCTAGTTACTTTTGAATTGCATCGCACTTTCTGCTATAGACTTCCTTAGAAAACCACAAACGACGCAACTAGTTTGAAACGTTTCGTTTCAGTTGCGGTTTTATAGCACTTTTTCTTTATAGAAGAAACTGCGATGCAACTCAAAAGTAACTAGCAGTTTCAGTTGCGTTGCATTTAAGTTTCACCGTGTGTTCTGAGTCTAAGATGTTTTTAAAAAATCTCCACTCTCACAAACATACGGACCGGATCTTGCATTAAAAGTAAATAACTTAAAAAGAAACTTTTGTCAACAAAAGGAAGGTTTTTTCCTTTACCTACTGTTTTGACTCATTGTGATTATTTTGACAAGGGAATCTCCCTTTACAAGGACACTAAAGGCGTGTATTCATGAGCGAGCTGTGTGGTTAAAGAATTTTATTCTTCAAAAAAGAATGAATTATATTCGCTTATTTTGGAAAGTTTACAAAAATAATTTGGTCAAGAAACAGTGTGAAACATCGAGAGATTTAACATTAAATAAAATACTTATCGGGAACATCGAGAAAGATAAATAGTCTGAAAAAAACTAGATTAAATTTAACAAATTGTAGGGTAAGCACACTTCAAAACGCACTGTACTGAGTGAAGCCACTTGAATAATATTTCCATTTACCCGCAAAATTATTATTTAATATATTTAATGGCTGAGAAATCCTTCAAAACATGGTGTTTAAGGGTTTTGCTGTAACTGTAACCGTTGCATGCACTGTAACTCAAAAACATAGTGTGTACGTGGTTCGTGAGCCTGCGACGAACGCGAAACGAGCGGCTCGCAGCGAGCCGACGATTGTCGGTTTTTGCAGCGTATCAAAGGGTAACTGTAACACGCGTACACACTAGAACCTCGTTACTGTATCTGTTCGGTTACAGTTACAGCTTGCCTAGGAATACACGCCTTGGTTTCAATGTCAGCCTTTTTCTCCGACTGCGCCAGAAGGAGGGTTATGTTTTTCGAGAGTTTGTTTGTATGTAAGTATATAGGCAATTCTTTAGCACGCTCTACAGCCTAAACGGCTTGATGGATTTTAGCTTGAGAGGTGTCGTTAGATTCATATTTACAGTGAGAGTGACACTGGGTACATCAAAATAAAAAAATGTGTTTTTTAAACGCAGTCGGGTTGTTTTTAATGAAATGGATAAATAAACTATTACACTTATTACAGGTACCTAGTCTGTATTTTAGTTTTTGAATAGGATAATTTTGTGTTTAGTAAATATCTTTTATCTTTAGATAAACTTACCTAATATTATTACAAGGCTGTTCTTTCCAGTGAGGTAAATGATCCAATCCGTTTATTTTGTTGATGTATCCGAATCTCTTCATAGATTTCTGGCCAGTGTAGATAGTAGATACTTCATCTAGGGTGCCGTTACGCTGAAAATTAATAATTACATATGTAGCAAAGAATAGGAAGTCTTGTATCTGTGTAGACTGTATATTATAGAGGTTTCTAGTCATATCTTGGAATAAAAATTAAGTTTCATTGAAATCTGTTCAGTGGTTTTTGCGTGAAAGAGTAACAAGTACCCCTATCTAATCTAATTTAGTCACTCGTGTCTCACTGCTGGGCAGAAGACTGCAGGCCTCTCTCCTCATCCGCCGTGATTTTCTGTCTCGAGCATCCTCCGCCCAGGTATTTAAGGTGTCCAGCTCGTCCCGCCACCTTTTCCGTGGTCTGCCGCGACGCCGTTATCCCTATATCCATCCATCCATAAGTTCATCCCTCCATCGGCACAAACATTGACATTTAAAGTAGGATGAGGTGATTGACATGTGGATGAAGTGAAAGAAGTGTGTTTGTATCGTAGCAAGTGGAGGGAAGTCACTGTATGCCTCGATGGGGGAGAGGCTTGACAGATATGTATGTTTATTTTATAATAATTATAATATAATACAAGGTGACTTCAAATTTAGAGAACGATAGAAAAGGATATGCATGTACTCGTGATAACAAACAACTTTTACTATGGGACCAAGTTCGAAATCACAAAAAAAATTGTTCCCCCATACTATCAGCTGGTGCATTTTGTATGGGGAGTTCAAAAATTTTTGAACGATTTCGACCATGGCCCCATAGTAAAAGTTGTTTGTTATCATGAGTACATGTATACCCTTTTCTATCGTTCACTTATTTAAAGTCACCATATATAGACTAAGAACATAAATTAAAGTAACTTACAGCTAGAAGCAGCCCCATTTGGCTGTTAGGTCGTTTTCCTTTTGGGTAGAATGTGTGCGCAAGAGTCACCAATGGATCATTGTAACTGAAATTATAAAAAAAAGGTTAAAAAACAATATGGCGACTTTACTTGACTTAAAATTAGGGCGTTTTTAGATCTAATCTTTTTTAAGCGCGTATTCGGTCGATTTCAGCATACGCGCTTCAAAAAACCGGACGCGCATATACGTTCAAATCCGTGGTGTCGTGTCAGTATCAATATGGACTATACGAGCTTAGAAGCGCGTCAACGCTCCAAAACTCGCGCGTATTAAACGCTAGTCTGAAAACGCCCAAAACGTGCTAAAAAACAAAACATCTTACCCAAACACCAATTCCTCAGCAGTAATATGAACGAACGGTTTGGCTCGACTGCTGTACGCCATGGACAGACCAGAGACGAGCAGGTTGAAGATGAACGACGCCATGTTTGGGGAGAACGAGGTCACAGTCTGAAATCATCAACATCATCATGCCTACAGAGTTTCTTGCTAGGTTCTTCTCTGGGGAAAACTGCACTCTTGCGAATCTAGCATTAACTTTAAAAAATGACCCGTCAAACTCAACCTACAGGATTAAATGATTTTTAATTTTCATCAAAATCGTCTTCATCGGTCGTCGGTCCATCTGCCTTTAGATATATTATAGAAAGAAACAGATCTAATCCCATGTACTTGATAGACCTTTACACATATCCGGGCCGTGCCCGGACACGTCCAGGAGGGAAAACAATACGTCGTCATAGCAACCGGACACGTTGTCAGGAGGACGTATTGTTTTTCCTCCTGACGGTACACGTTCCGGGCACGACCCGGATATGTGTAGACAGACAATTAAGGAGCGTACTCACTAGCGAATTGTAACCGTAACTGTTGCATGCAGTGTAACCAAAAACCATAGTTGGTGCCATTGCTCCTTATTAGTTTGCGAACCTGCTGCGAGCTCACACACTACGTTTTTGGTTACAGTGCATAAAAGGGTTAGACCCAGAACACACGGTGAAACGCAACTGCAACGCAACTGAAACTGCTAGTTACTTCTGAGTTGCATCGAAGTTTCTGCTATAGACTTCTTTAGAAAACCACACACGACGCAACTAGTTTGAAACGGTTTGTTTCAGTTGCGTTGCAGTTGCCTTTCATCGTGTGTCTGAGCCTTATGGTTACAGCTCGCAAATATAAACGCGCCTTACACCCTCCTACGTTAAAAAGCAGTTAAAGCAAATAGCTGCCGACCTTAAACTGCCTAACGGAAGTCGAAAAATCCGGTAACCTTAGCTTCCTAGATAATCCGTTAATTAATTTACGATTAGCAAGATTGATGATTGATTGCCAAGCAATTGTATAGGTGAAACATAATAAAAATTCGATTTCTACAATAAATGAATTAATTTTCTTTTTCTTTCTTTTTGCTGTACAATTTTAGAGAACATTATAGGACTATCTACACAGATCCGGGCCGTGCCCGGGACATGTCCGGGCCGTGGCCCGTCAGGAGGGAAAACAATACGTCGTCATGACAACGTTTCCGGGCCGTGTCCGAGACGTGTCAGGGAAAAAATATCATTTCATACATTTTCTATGGATTCTTTCACACACGTTGTCATGACGACGACGTATTGTTTTCCCTCTTCACGGGCCACGGCCCTATCTGTCTGATACGTCCTATCTGTGTAGATAGGCGCTTAAACTATCTTATTAATCTTTTTAACGTATTAAATAAACAAATACTTACCAACAAAGGAATGTTAGGAACAACCATCTTCTGATTCTTATCAACACTGAGTTCAGGTACAAAACGCAATATCTTATTATGTTGATACGTCACTGTATCGTTGTCGTGGAACTTTATGTTGACCTTCTCCATGTCCTCTCTAGAAAGAAAAACATAATTAAAAAAAACATCGTCATCAGCCCTTTTAACGTCCCCACTACAGGGGTAAAAGCCTACTCTCATACGGGAGTGATTGGGCCGTAATCTACCACGCTGGCCCAATTTGAAATCCTAGAAACTTTTTAAATATAAAAAACCCGACTACGTTTAAAAAACGCAATTGTTTAAATTTTTGCTGTACCCAGTGTCACTCTCACTGTAAATACGAATCTAACGACACCTCCCAAGCTAAAATCCATCAAGCCGTTTAGGCTGTAGAGCGTGCCAAAGAATTATACATACAAATATACCTACAAACTTTCAAAAAACATAACCCTCCTTCTGGCGCAGTCGGGTAAAAGACATCATCATCAGCCCTATTTAAAGTCCCCACTACAGACACACGAGCCTACTCTCATACGAGAGTGATTAGGCCATAATTGATTTAAAAAAAGGTACTTTCATACGCTCTCCATAACATATGTCACTAACCTAAGATACTGTAGAATTACATTACCTAAGTACATTGTAATACCTACCTTGAAATGCTATACCTAGGGCCAAGGTTAAGAAACCTTAACCTCAGTCAGTACCTAGGTCATAATCATAATCTAAAGCGCTAAGTACAGGGAAATACCTAAATAAGTAGCTTTATTGTTTTATAACAATATAAGTAACTATTTATTTAATTTTATTTAATACTTTGTTTATTTCCTACTTCCTTTTGTTGAGAAAGAAGATGGAATGGTATTTATTAGCATTGCGTCGCTAAAATTATCTTATTTTCTCTCGTTTGTAATCATTGTCAAAACCACTAGCTAATGGTATCTACACACCAAAGCCGCCGGCATTGTTGACAGCTGCTATTCGTATGACGTAAAGCCGCCGGCCTAGCGCGGCGGCACGCCGGCGGCTTTGGTGTGTAGATAGCATAAGTGCGCTTGTACACGTCCGTTATTTTTACCGGACAACGGACCATTGTCCGTGACGCGGTGGTGTATGATTTGTAATGGACGTGTTTACACGCACCGGACATCCATCCGGCAAAAAATATATGACAGCCGTTTTTTGACGGTCCGTCGTCCGGTAAAAAACGGACTTCAACAAGCGCTCTTACCTTTGAGTATAGAATATATAGGGTGACTTTAAATTAGTGAACGACAGAAAAGGATATGCATGTACTCGTGATAACAAACAACTTTTACTATGGGACCAAGGTCGAAAGAATTCAAAAATTTTTGAACTCCCCATACAAAATGCACCAGCTGATAGTAAGGGAGAACAATTTTTTTTTAATGATTTCGACCTTGGCCCCATAGTAAAAGTTGTTTGTTATCACAAGTATATGCTTAACCTTTTCTATCGCTCACTAATTTAAAGTCACCTTGTATATACCGTCTGGATCTGCGTGCCTGGTATGGCGCAAAATGGCTACCTTTTTGTATGGAATTTCTTATCGTTTGACAGGACATCTACCAAGAAAACTATGAAAAACTTGGCGCAACCTTGGCACGCTGTCACAAACTCATTTGTACTTATATGAAAAAAAAATGGGGCAACTCCTTGTATTCCTTCCTCATTGGCTCTTACATTTCCTCTAATAGCTGTCACTGTCATTGTCAAAAATCAGATTATGACAAGTAACAAAATAAGTTTAACAGAGCGTTAGATTTGATGACCGTTTGTGCAACGGGTAGTATGTTTATTATTTAATTATATAATGCATTTGACGTTAATGTAAAAATAACTATTTCCTTCTATTAAATGTTACGGAAGTTTATAATGTCAGTATTATAAAATAAAGTTCATTGACGATTATTCTAATGCTTTACTCGTTTAACATTGTTGCATAAAAGTCTCATTAAGTTAACAATCAATTAAACATCGCGCCGTCTTATTCTGATATTTGACAATGACAGTGACAGCTATAGGTGTAGTGGAGTGTTAGTTTAATTGGCCTTCTTGAAACTGGTTGTTAATATCATAAATTAAAAGAAGACGGCATAATACTTAATGGATAAAATAACATAACATTTTTATTAAAAAAAAACTGACTGCGTTTAAAATAACGCATTTTTTTATTTTGCTGTACCCAGTGTCACTCTCACTGTAAATACGAATCTAACGACACCTCTCAAGTTAAAATCCATCAAGCCGTTTAGGCTGTAGGGCGTGACAAAGAATTAAACATACATACTCTCGAAAAACATAACCCTCCTTCTGGAGAGCTCTTCACACGAGTAGTAGTTAATGCAAATCCGGCGTTTCATAATTAAATTAAAATTGAATTAATGATTTCTATTTAAGTATTTCGTAATTATTGAATCGATTACCGATCAAGGATATTAGAAATTATGAGTATAGGAGTTTTGACTTTTAGTTTTGTAATCTTTAAAACTTATTTATTCATAGGTCATGTTTATAGTAGCGGTGGTAACCCTGTTGGTAGAACACTTTGACTTTTCAAACTCCGAGAGCGCGGGTTCGAATCCTGGCGCGGGCACGTACCTCTGAGTTTATTTTTCATGTACTGACCAATTTATTTAATCACCACTTGCTAACGGTGAAGGAAAACATCGTGAGGAAACCTGCATACACCAGAGAAGAAATTCGAAGGTGTATGTGAAATTCGCCAACCAGCACTTGGCCAGCGTGGTGGATTACGGCCTAATCACTCTCTGTATGAGAGTAGGCTCGTGCCCCTCGGTGGGGACATAATATGGGCTGATAACAACAACATGTTTATTAACACGCCTGTCATCTTAACGAGGTGTATCTGTAACCGTTTTATACACTGTAACCAAAAACGTAGTGTCTACGTTGTTCGCTAATGCTATCTACACACCAAAGCCGCTGGCATGCCCCCGGGCTAGGTCGGCGGCTTTACGTCATACGAATGGCAGCAGTCAAAAAAGCCGGCGGCTTTAGTGTGTAGATACCATTATGGTTCGCGAACCTACTACGAGCGTACACACTATGTTTTTTGGTTACAGTGTAATCAATGGTTATGGTTACAGCTCGTTAATGAGTACGCGCCTTTATCCACCCAGGTACTTCAAATCTTTGATAACAACAGCTAGTGAAATAATAAAGATAAAATAGCAATTTATTAGGAATCTTTTGACACCTCATTCATTCACAAAAAAAAGTATTTTAGACGCTACGGTAAAACATACATACATATCTGTCACTTCCTTCCACTTTCTTCCACTTGCTACGATACAAACACACTTCCTTCGCTTCATCCACATTCATCAGTCTCCTCATTTAAAGACTGTCAAAAACCCTTTTGGCTTCGCTGTAGTCATAGATTACTAAATAGTTTAGAATGATACGAGTTTAGAATTTATTCAAAGACATTATAGGTATAAGAATCAGCCATTTAAAAATAAGTAAAGTTACTCTTGTTTTTGGTAACCTTCCTCATCCGATACCTGCCAAACGTCCCTAGTGACAGTTACACTAATTACACAGGTGTTCAAAGCACATGAGGAGCTATGGAGAACTTAAGTTTTTATCCACTGAACTGTAAGTTAGGTCAGATCATTCCGGGATCACCACTCGAGAACATTTCTGCCCCATCGTCCATCGGTTCTACGAGCAATGTGCCCCGACCACGCACCGGACGACGCAGTGTGGGAAGGCCTTCAACAAAGTGGACTGACGACTTGGTTAAAGTCGCTGGAAACCGTTGGATGTGGGCAGCGCAAGACCTGTCGTTGTGGAGATCCTTGGGGGAGGCTTTTGTCCAGCAGTGGACGTCCATAAGCTGATATGATGATGATGATTCCGGGATCTTGAAATAAACCGTAAGAAATCGGATAATTTTTTTTTTTAAATAATGCTTACCTATAAACAAAAGGTCCAACTTCAACTAATTTAGGTTTCTCGCCATTTTCTAAAAATCCCTGCGGATTGGTTACATTGAATATATACACTTTGGTCAGTCTAACAACTCCTGGTTTCTGCCAGTAACTGTAACTTAATGATCCGTTCCATAGTTTTAGTTCCTGTAACCAAAAAAAGAAAATTAAATATTATTGTTTATGCAAATGAATGAAACAAATGAAATTCAAATTCAAGAAGTACCTATGTACTTTTAGGTAACTCAAAATTACATTAAAAAAAAACCAGCCAAGTGCGAGTCGGTAATGGTAATTATACATCATCTGTGAAAATTTCAACGCTCTAGCAGCTAGAGTCTTTCCCAACGTGGGCGATAACGCCCCCTTGTGGGCGCTGCAGGCCTAAATGGGGGCGGTAAGAGACCCAGAAAAAAAAGAAGGCGTTGTATAGGGCTTTGGGGTCGATTTATAATTTCATCTACCTAGCTAAGAAGACTCTTAGACACCGACTGAGCTCTCGACTACATCTTGTGAATATCACGATGGGCAATAGACAAAAAAGTAGCTATAACGGTTCACAAGCCAAGTCTCAGTAATAGGGTCCCATTTTCACCCTTTGGGTGCGGAGCCGTAAAAATTAAGGAGAGAAGCGATCTAGATTCGGAAAGCAGATTCCTCAGAGAAGAAACTATCAAGAAACTCTAGAATGAAATGAATGATGGGAAGTTGTTTGTTATACAAGGTGACTTTAAATTAGTGAACGATAGAAAAGGATATGCATGTACCTACTCGTGATAACAAACAACTTTTACTATGGGACCAAGTTCGAAATCACAAAAAAAAAAATGTTCCCCCATACTATCAGCTGATGCATTTTGTATGGGGAGTTCAAAAATTTTTGAACGATTTCGACCTTGGTCCCATAGTAAAAGTTGTTCGTTATCACGAGTACCTACATGCATATCCTTTTCTATCGTTCACTAATTTAAAGTCACCCTATATTTAGAACCGTGTTTCTTATGGTGTATACACACCAAAGCCGTCGGCTTTTTTGACAGCTGCCATTCGTATGACGTAAAGCCGCCTGCCTAGCCCGGCGGCATGCCGGCGGCTTTGGTGTGTAGATAGCATTAAGGAAAATTATTCATTATTGTAGGTCTTCATCATCATATTTTAAGAGTATACTCTTGTTGTAGCATCCGCCATTTAGGCCTATGTTTTGCTAATGCTTTGACTTCTTGATACGATATGACGTTAACTTTCTCCTTCACTTGATTAAAGTAGAAGGTTAGTACTTACCCTAAATATAATATAATCTAGCCAAGGCACGAATGATAGTATAATTCCGAGCACCACTGTAACTATACTGAACATTATCACTGCGAGGCGTCCTGTAACAAAAGAAAAGAATAATAAATACATTTTTAGTAACAAGAAATAAATACTTAGTAACAAAAAATAACATTTTCAGTAACAAAAACAGATACATTTTCAGTTAGTGGCTTTTGCGTGAAAGACTAATAAACATCCAACGAGGAAGGAATAGACTGGAGTGGCCCCATTTTTTTTCATATACAAATGAGTTTATAACAGCGTGATAAAGTTGCGCCGAGGTTTTTCATATTTTTCTTGGTAGATGTCCTGTCAAACGATATGACAACCCTACAAAAAGTAGCCATTTCAAAGTCAAAAATATATTTATTTCATAGGCACAAAAAATGCTCTTGAAACCGTTACATTATTATATAGGTAATTTTTTTAAAGCTAGCGCTAGATTCGCAAGGTGCAGTTTCCCCCAGAGAAGAACTTAGCAAGAAACTCTGTGAAGTTGCTCTTTTCAAATAAAGTTTTACAATTCTTATAATATTATTATTTTGCGCCAGATAGAGGCACGCTGATCCAGACGGTATTTCATATCCATAAGTTTGACATATCAGTGTAAATATCCTTACATCCATCAATCGGCACAAACATTGACATTTATAATGTTAGTAGGATTCATTCAACTAGTTAACCCATTTAAAAATAGCATCGTTTGACCTAGAAATGAACTGAAAAACTAAAGCTACGATCCAGGCAATGACTAAGTTAATTTAGTACCTAAGTACATAGGGTGTTTAAAACTAGTACTATCTTTTCGATATTTTTTATTACTCTTTTATGTTGCGTAGCTTTCCGGGTTTTTATTGATTAAGTATTTACTTCAGCTACCCAATGGCTACCAACTGCCAAACGGCGTCGCGGCAGACCACGGAAAAGGTAGCGGGATGAGCTGGACACCTTCTTGAGTAGCTGGGTGGAGGAAGCTCGAGGAGAGAGGTCTTTGCCCAGCAGTGGGACACGAGTGGCTAGATTAGATGAGATTTACTTCAATATAAAAACGGATCCGATAATTAAATATCTAATAACCCCAACTTTTCATATCTTGGAAAACTGACATAATATCTTATAACAACATAGCCTATGTTGTGTAAGCTATAAAATTGTAAAGTTTCATAAAAGTTGAAATGAGGAAGGAATATAAGAAGTGGCCCCATTTTTTTTCATATACAAATGAGTGTATGACAGCGTGCCAAAGTTAGCGAAAGTTTTTCATAGTTTTCTTGGTAGAGAACCTGTCAAACGATAAGAAATACCATACAAAAAGGTAGCCATTTTGCGCCAGACCAGACACGCAGATCCAGAGGGTATGGCATCTCCTTATACTATATTCTATACTCAAAGGTAACAAATATCCTTACATCCATCCATCAACATAAACATTAATATTATTTAAGTATAACTTAGTAGGTTATAGTTGGGTGATTATTTTTTAAAATGACCATTTGGATGAAAAAAATTGTCCATACGCGATATTTTTTATTAAATATACTTTTAAGTATCAAAAAAGTACCTATTATTGTACAATGTTGTATTGTCTAGTAGAATTAAACAGTTTTATGTATTAAATATTACAATTAAAAAAATAATACAAATTTTTTCTCGGTGGGTTCGGATGGTCCCTATACAAAATTATTTGTCCTCTTCACGAGATACGTTACAAAATTTGACCTAAAAAAGTTACTGGAACCTTTATTTAATAATGAGTGAATATATCGCCTAGACAACAGTGAAAGCGTATTTCTTCAGTATACATTATTTAATTTAAATAATTTTAAATATATATTTTTTACTTACAAAACATCGTCCGAAATTTTGTTCATTTTTGTTTATCATTTTTGTAACGAATAAATCTGGTAATAATTGAAAACTAGAAAAAGAAACACTTAGCAGTTCAACGAGTCAATGGCACGCCAGAAACGAATTTGAATCGGTCATTTCGTTTACTGTGTGAAAAAGTGCACGACGCGTGTTTTTTTGTCGACCGGAAAAATTCCAGTTTTAATTTATCCATTTTGTGTTGTTTGTCAAAATACACAGGTAAGCGGCTCCTTTTTCATTAATTGTTTATTGGAATAGTTTATTATGTATCTTTATAAAAATGCACGGTGATTTCACTCATTGAGATTTCTGTTGGCATAAACTATTTGAGACTATTTTCAAACAATGTTGCTTCTTCATTTTTGTAACGATTTTTGATAACGTTACAAATATGACGTTACAAAAATGAAGTAAAGCTGTAATCACATCGGTGACTATAATGTGGACCACTAATTTAAACATTATAATCGGAGCATAATTAAAGACAGTATTTTAATGTTCCTTAAATGTTTACTAATTCTATTTTATTATGTCAATGAAATATTTTGTATAATTATGTTTTCTTATATTTTAAGTTAATGAGAATAATCTTTTATGTTGTTTTTTTGTTGTTTTCTGTTGTTTATATATATAGTGACTTCATTGATTTCATTATTGATAAAAAAAAATACAATTTGTGTTGATTATTGGTATTGTGTTTCATTTCATTGCATGACATTTAATACATGAGTAAAAGATAAAGTGTGCATTGTGAGTAAGCCCTAATATTTAATTTTTGTTATTTTTTTAACAAGTTTTATTTTTGTAACACTTTCATTTTTGTTTCATTTTTGTCACAATGGTCATTTTAAAAAATAATTACCCAGTTACATAATAATAAAAGTGATATACTTAATAGTAATAATAAATATATAATGATATAATAATATAGTGAAGAGGAATTACTAGGGAAAAGTTTTTAAGCTATGTTTTTCTTAACACACCTTAGATTTAATTATAAGGTAGGAAGTTAATCATTGCATGGAGAACACGCGACGGTTAATTACAAACGTTGCCATGTCTGCGCCGTCTTTATCTCCTAATTAGATAAAAAAAACGGCCAAGTGCGAGTCGGACTCGCTCGGAGCTCCGTATCATTCACTAGGTTAATAATAGCCTGATAATAATGTCTACCAGGGGGCTTACCACGGCGTGCCGCGACAATTATCTCACGTATGCTGTCCTTATCACATTTAAAACTATAGACAGAGACGTAAGCGTGACAAACGCATGACAACGTCTTGTCATGGAGTGCCATGCTAAGCTAGCAGTAGTTTTTATGGATATCGAGGCAAAAATGGCAAAAAATCACGTTTGTTGTATAGGAGCTCCCATTAATTATTATTATTCTATTTTAAGTATTTTTTGTTATAGCGGCAACGGTAATACATCATTTGTGAAAATTTCAACGCTCTAGCTATAACGGTCCATGAGATACAGCCTGGTGACAGAAAGACAGCCGAGTCTCAGCAATAGAGTCCCGTTTTTACCCTTTGGGTACGGAACCCTAAAAACACATTGTTGGACATGACTGCGTAAGTAGGACAGGTAGAATGTCGCTTAAAGGTTGTGGATTCGATTCTTAAGACAGAGTTCTGAGGCCCAATTCTGCTAATTTAAAATAGCCTCAGTTGTGTGTTGACAGAGTGTCAATGGCATTTTTTGACACATTTCGTCGCAATCAGTGTAAGCCATTGTTTAGCAGAATACCAAATGTATCAAAAGATGCCATTGATACTCTACCGGCACACAACTAAGGCTATTTTAAATTAGCTGACTTGGGCCCCTGTTATGAAAATACGGGCTTCGGCATAAAGGCGTATTCATTGTCGGGCTGTAACTGTAACCGAACAGATACAGTAACGAGGTTCTAGTGTGTACGCGTGTTACAGTTACCTATAATTAATGTATTAATTATTGTATTATATTAATGTAACCTATAATTTATACAATAAAGACTATTCTATTCTATTCTATTCTATTCTACCCTTTGATACGCGGTAAAAACCGACAATCGTCGGCTCGCTGCGAGCCGCTCGTGTCGCGTTCGTCGCAGGCTCGTGAACCACGTACACACTATGTTTTTTGGTTACAGTGCATGTAACAGTTACAGTTACAGCTCACCGATAAATACGCGTCTTAACATCCGTTTATTTCCAAAGCTACGGAGATAAAAACACAGCAAGAGCCAGGGTGTATAACAGTATGAAATATTGTTATTTTTCTTTTAATTATCTGCAAAAATAGCATTTAACTTGCAAAAATGCAGTAAGATTTTCATACAATAGTATTTACCTAAATAAATATATAAAAAATGTAACCTCGTAACATTTTACTTAATAGGTAATTAATTAATTTAATTAAAAAACAGTTTGAAATGAACTTGTTAGAAGTCAAAAAAGTTATTGGGACAAACTTCTGAAACTGCCCAGGGGTACAATGCTGCTAATTTAAAATAGCCTCAGTTGTGTGTCGGCAGTGTCAATGGCATTTTTTGATACATTTGGTATTCTGCTAAACAATGGCTTACACTGATTGCGACGAAATGTGTCAAAAAATGCCATTGACACTCTGCCGACACACAACCTGAGAAAATTGTAAATTAGCAGAATTGGGCCCCAGTTTGAATGTTGGCCGTTAAACATCTCCTGTAAAAATGTATTGTAGTTCTTTATTTCACGAAGATGTATAAGCGATTCTGTGTACTACAATAATAAAATCATTTTTCAAAAAACGCGTGCGCATAACAAGATGACAAGTTTTTCAAAAAGCATAATGACTATATTTTATCATTATTCTCTTCTATTTCTTATTATTATTCTATTAAACTACATAATTCCGGCTTTTTTGTGAGTATTAAGTAAATTTTATTGATTAATTTTATTGATTAAGTTTAATATAAAAACCAAAACACACCGGATGCGTATGTGTACCTCTGAGTTGTAAAGTATGGAGCTGTCACCGCTTGCGTAACGTAGACGTACACGTCGACGTGACGCGTAGCCCGGTGTCACATCGGGTTACACCGTAACTACGCGCGTGGCTACGCCGTGCTTACGTCTACGCTACGCATACGCATCCGGTGTGTTTCAGCCTTTAATCGACATAAATGAAACAATACACTATTACAGACATATTAGCTAACGATGTTTCTTAATACGTTATACTTGACTATTGTTTAGTTCGATTCATTATTTCCTTATGCTATTTACACACCAAAGCCGCCGGCATGCCGCCGGGCTAGGCTGGCGGCTTTACGTCATACGAATGGCAGCTGTCAAAAAAGCCGGCGGCTTTGATGTATAGATATCATTATGTTATAGATTTATTTTCAAATACGAGTAGGCACAATGTATTTTACACATGCAAAGTCCTACTGAGTAGTAGGAGTGTCAGCTTATGGACGTCCACTGCTGGACAAAAGCCTCCCCAAGGATCTCCACAACGACCGGTCATACGCTGCCCGTATACAACGGCTTCCTGCGACTGTCGATCGTCGTTCCACCTTGTTGGAGGCCTTCCCACACTGCGTCGTCGTCCCTACAAGTAATGACAATGTTTGTGCTGATGGATGGATGTGAAGATTTTGTTCGAAGAGCTTGTAACTCCTTCACGCAAAAACCACTGAACAGATTTTAATTAAGTAGTTAACATGTCAAATTGAGAGCCCATTAAGTTTTAGCAGTATGTTTTACAACTTTTACATAATTAATTAATCCTACATACATATCTGTCACGCCTCTCTCCCATCGAGGTAGACAGAGACTTCCCTCCACTTGCTACGATACAAACACACCTCTTTCACTTCATATACATTCATCAATCGCCTCATACATGCACGTCGTATGTCATATTATTAAAACAGACTGTGACATAGTTAACACTAATTTTAATTATTTATTTACTTTATTAAGATTTAACATACAATGTCAAGTTCACATTGTGATACTATTGCATAGTATTGTTTGGTTTCCCACGAAAATGAATCACTACTAGCGCTTCCCGCGACTTTGAATAGTCATATCTCTAAAAACTTACATAATATCTTCAAATAATATAGCTTACGTACTTATAAGTTATTCTGATTTGACAGCTACATTATTGTTAAGTTTCATTAAAATCTGTTCAGTGGTTTTTGCGTGAAAGAGTAACAAACATGTTCACATCGGCACAAAAAATGACATTTTTAAATACTGAATACGAAAACAAGGACATTTCCCACAAAACGTATAATTATAGAGCTAATTAAATACTAGGTAATATTAGGTAACCTAGCTGTTAACGCAATACCTAGACTGTTATAAAGTACTAAGAATAAATCATTTCTTTTTATCTTTAAATAGTTATTAATTATGTATGCGGAAGTTTTTCTCACTTTGTTTTAATGTCTCTACTGTAAGTGGGGTTTAAATAATAACTACAATGTCGTCTGGTACCCTAGTTGGTAGAACCACGTAGAACGCCCGCCTCCAATCTTGGAGACGCGGTTTCGATCTAACCTGTACTTCTGTGGGGGTATTGACGTCACTCCTAGGTAAAAATCGTACCTAAGCGTGACATCACGAGCAACTTTAACCCAGTGTATCTTTGTCATATTTTTTTCGAGAGAAAAAAGAAAAAATACGTGTCGAATTTTTAACAATAATTTACCTATGTAATGGACTAAAAAAAGTTTTAGTCATCATGCCCATTATAATAAGAATCTATGTGTTTAAGTGTCGTGTCGTAAATACGTGTCGAATATTTTAAAATAATCTATGTGATGGACAAAAAAAAAATTTTTTAGTAATCATGCCTATTCTGCCAATGTCAAGAAAATATCATTTTCCAATACTTACAGTAGATGTACAGATATAATGACGAGTGAGTGTCAAGTTGTAATGAATATTGAGTAATTGATTCTTCGTGCAACGAAGGGCACTACATCAATGATTTATTAATAGTCATTACATTAATACAGAATTATATTATTACGGAGTTAATTTGGTCTTAATTGCCTATTCGATTAATTTATGAACATACATACGTAAAATATGAATACCTACTTAACCGATCGGATCTCCCATACTTAACCGATCAGCTGATCGGACATGTTATAAGGGAGGTCCAAAAAATGTTTTCGAGTTACGACCCATGTTCCTTGGGGAAAGTTGTTCATTTTCATGAGGACTATCGCTGTGTTTCGGCATTATACCCCCTTTCTGTTACAGCCAGTATAGGTAGGTACATATTTGTCACGCCTCTCTCCCATCGAGGTAGACAGAGACTTCCATCCACTTGCTACGATAAAAACACATCTCTTTCACTTCATACAAATTCATCAATCTCCTCATACATGCACGTCGGTTTACTTAAAATAGCCTCCTAAGTTGTGTGTCGGCAGAGTGTCAATAGCATTTTTGACACATTTAGTATTCTTTTAATGGCTTACACTGATTGCGATCAAATGTGTCAAAAATGACAATGACACTCTCATTGACACTGCCGACACATAACTGCAAATAGGTATTGTAAATTAGCAGACTTGGGCCCCAGCTCCAGCCGGCCATCCTGCGCAAATTCTGGATATTTCATAATTTATTTATGGATAGCTCTATTGAAATATTAATTTTAATGTATGTTTCTGTGTATATGCCTAAGAATTTGTAAAACTTAAATTGAAAAGCCAAAAGAGCAACCCTACAGAGTTTCTTGCTAGGTTCTTCTCTAGGGAAAACTGCACTTTTGCGAATCTAGCGTTAACTTTAAAAAATGATCCGTCCTAAGTGTTGTCAAACCTAGCCTACAGGACTAATGAATTTTCATTTATCAAATCATCACTCCATCTTGCTTGTGGACGTCCTGCGCTACTCTTACGCTTGTCGAGTCGCCTCCGTGATTAATATGCTATACAAAGATGTTTTTATAGATCATATCTTAGGTCAAAGATTCTACTCGTCACGAACTCTTATTACAATTATATACTTGTTATATACATATATATAATTTGTGGTTTAATACGACCTTGTTATTTAAGTGTAGAATATATAAGGAGGAGCCATACCATCTGGATCTGTGTGCCTGGTCTGGCGCAAAATGGCTACCTTTTTGTATGGTACTACTTATCGTTTGACAGGTCATCTACCAAGAAAACTACGAGAAAACTTGGCGCAACCTTGGCACGCTGTCATAAACTCATTTGTATATGAAAAAAAATGGGGCCACTCCTTATATTCCTAACAAGGTATATGAGGACATATACCTTGTTAGTTAAAACATTGATATGGTAAGAGGATAGATACCACGTGGAAGACATTCTGCCTATATCGATATGAAGATCAAGCTTTAAAAAAATAACATTGACATATTTCAATTGCTATGTATATTTGTCTATGAAATATAATAAAATAGATTTATGTTTGAATTTAATTGCGGTGTCCTATAAATAGAGCCCATAACTAATGTAAACATGATGGGGCAATAAATTGTAGAGTATTTAATATTAAAAGACTAATGTTAGTGAATTGGGCCAACAAATAACAACAACTGAATGGGCGCCACTAGATGGTCACAGACGCCGAGGTAGACCTCGAAAAAGATGGAGAGACGATCTGGATGCATTTTCACGGGAATGGCGGGTCACTACCGGAGACCGTGTTAAATGGAAAGACGCGGGGGAGGCCTTTGCCCAGCAGTGGGAAAATTACGGCTGACAAAAAAGTGAATTATTTCTGGACGTCACGTCTACTATTACGTCTTCCTGTCTCTGTTTACCGTGCCCTAAAACAGGGTCCACAACATGTACTGTAAATTATTTTTAAGACCATTTTGTAACTTTGCGGAAGCGCAATAAATATTATAATTATGATTATTAGTATGAAACCTATCTAAAACATTACTACATCAATGGCAACATGGAAAAGAACATCTTTTAATCTATCATCTTACATTCTAATTATTTTAACTAGTTGCATAAAAGCCTCATTAAGTTAACAATACATTAAACATCGTGCCGTCTTATTTTGATATTTGATAATGACAGTGACAGCTATAGGTGTAGTGTAGAGCTTGAGACCTTTCTTGCAACAGGGACCTAAATCTATTAATTTAAAATAGCCTCAGTTGTGTGTCGGCAGAGTGTCAATGGCATTTTTTGACACATTTGGTATTCTGCTAACCTGCTAACCTAACTGCTACTGCGACCAAAAATGTGTCAAAAAATGACATTGAGACTCGCATTGACACTAAGTATGCTGACACACAACTGAGGCTGTTGTTAATTAGCAGACTTGAGCCCGCTGTAAGTCAGGTATAAATTTAACGGAGAGTTAGATTTAAGGAGGTGATCTGCAACGGGAATATATCTCGTGACTTGATCTAAGTATAGAATTATAAATAAGGTAAACCCATACATATTATATTGTTATTTATACAGGGTGTAACAGAAAGGGGGTATAAAGCCGGAACACAGCGATAGTCCTCAGTAAACTGAACAACTTTCCCCAAGGAACATGAGTCATAACTCGAAAAAAAAATTACGACTCCACATACAAAAAGTCCGATCAGCTGATCGAGTAACTATGGGCGATCCAAAAATTTTTTTCGCATTACTACCCATATTCCTTAGGGAAAGTTGTTCAGTTTCATGAGGACTATCGCTTTGTTTCGGCTTTATACCCCCTTTCTGTTACGCCCTGTATAATACATACATATATATCTAATATACTTACATAACATATAACAAGACACTCACGAATAGCAAACAATGTTATAAAAAATGAGATTTAATAACTTTTTCGAAGAAAAAAGTGGAAAAAAATTACTGCCTGGGCCCAAGTCTACTTATTTAAAATATTGTCAGTTGTGTGTCGGCAGTGTCAATGCGAGTGTCAATATCAATATAAGACACATTTGGTCGCAATCAGTGTACCTACAAGGATCTATTGCCACTTGAGTGACATTGTCAGGAGGGCGTCGGTGGTGAATAAATGAAATGAAATGATCATTTTAATCCTGTAGGTTTTGACAACACTTAGGACGGGTCATTTTTTAAAGTTAATGCTAGATTCGCAAGAGTGCAGTTTTCCCCAGAGAAGAACCTAGCAAGAAACTCTGTAGGGTTGCTCTTTTCAATTTAAGTTTAACAAATCTCACAAATAACTTAAAATAATGACAATTTACAAGATGATATCGTTAGTTCTGATTTCCGCCACGTGCTAAAAGATCCTTGTAGCACTGTAAGCCATTATTTAAAAAAAAACCAAATGTGTCAAAAAATGCCATTGATATTGACACTCTGCCGACACACAACTGAGGCTATTTTAAATAAGTAGACTTGAGGCTCTTAGTCAATAAAATATAGGAAGCTAGATATAAAACCTAGGAAGACCTGACATAACCCATCAGTCATACTTATAAACAATTAACAAAGAAATTGGCAAAGACCCAAAACAATTCTATTTGCTGACTAACTCATCATAGTAATATTATAAATGTCAATGTTTGTGCCGATCGATGGATGTGAGGATGATTGTTACTCTTTCACGCAAAAACTACTGAACAGATTTTGATGAAACTTTACAATATTAAGGCTTACACATCAGAATAACACATAGGCTATATTATTTTAAGATATTGTGTAAGTTTTCAAAGATATGAGGGGTCGCATGCAGCATCTAGTAGGTATTTAACCACAAAGGCACGATTATGCGGATATTCCTAGAGATAAAATAATATTTGTACAGAATGTTTGTCTGTACGTCGTATAGTACAAGGCCAAGATAGTACCTACACAGACTTATGTACATTCGAAGCGTGTATATTATTAGAACCAGAATTCTTAATTAAAAAGAAAAAATCTAGTTGCCAACCCGAAAAATCAATAAAGAAAAAAGCAGCCATTTTGAAATGTCGCCGCTCGCGACTTCGTACTCATTTATCGTCATATCTTTGAAAATTTACACTATATATTAAATTAATATAGCCTATATGTTAGTCTGATGTGTAAGCTACAACATTGTAAAGTTTCATCAAAATCTGTTTAGTAGTTTTTGCGTGAAAGAGTAACAACCATCCTCTCATCTATCTATAGGCACAAACATTGACATTTATAGTATTAGTAGGATTATCTCTGGAAAGGGGTCTGAAGATGGTGTCCTAAGAACCTTTTTTGACAAAAATGCTGCCATATATGGAAAATTTTAAAAAAGTTGTAGACAGTACACTCTTCAAACTAAAACCTTCAAACCCCTATACATAATAAATCTTAAAGTAATATAGTCTATGTGTTATTCTAATGTGTGATTAAATCTACCCTCCCCCATCGAGGTAGACAGAGACTTCCCTCCACTTGCTACGATACAAACACACCTCTTTCACTTCATACACATTCATCAGTCGCTTTATGCTATCTACACACCAAAGCTGCCGGCAAACCGCCGGGTTAGGCCGGCGGCTTTACGTCATACGAATGGCAGCTGTCTAAAAAGCCGGCGGCTTTGGTGTGTAGATACCATTATACATTCACGTCGGCACAGAAATTAAATAAGATAATTTCCATTTAGATAAATAAAATAATTAACATCATTACCTACGTATAAGTGTAGTTGTAATAATTTTAATACTAATTACATTTTAATAAAAATAAAAATCTAGATTTTGTTTTTGTCATTAGCATTTTAGGTTTAAAATAAATGACCTAAGTCTTTATTTTACCCTTGAATAGATGACAACAGAGTTAGGTACATAATTTAATATCTGTCAAATAAAAAAAAACCGGCCAAGTGCGAGTCGGACTCACAAGCGAAGGGTTCCGTATACCAGTAGCTATTGTTGATATCGAGCTTAACAAGCCAAAATAATCATGTTTATTGTATGGGGTCCTCCTTAATTATTATTATTCTGTTTTTGGTATTTGCTGTTATAGCGGTAACGTTAATACATCATCTGTGAAAATTTCAACGCTCTAGCTATAACGGTTCATGAGATACAGCCTGGTGACAGACGGACAGCCGAGTTTTAGTAACAGAGTGCCGTTTTTATCCTTTGGGGTACGGAACCATAAAAAGAATAAATTAAAAAGTACCTAAGTTTCAAAACAGGTTATTTAATATCTGCCAAAATAAAAATAAAACTTAATTGAAGAGACAAGGGTGAATTTTAAATTGACATTTGCATGTTGTCATTTCAGACAGTAGGTATGCATTAATGATCATCATCATTATTTATTTAAGAGCCAGGCTCTTGTCGGTGGAGTAAACGCCATCTTTGCCTTTCCTCTGCCAGTAATTTCACTTCCTGATACGACACGACGCCAATCCTCTCTTTCACTTGAGTGAAGTAAGTACGTCTTGGTCTTCCTCTTCCTCTCTTACCCTCAATCTTTCCTTCAATGATGTTCTTTAAAAAATCGTCGTGTCGTATCAAGTGCCCAAAAAGTGTTCAAAAATTTTGAACTCCCACATACAAAATGTATCAGCAGATAGTATGGGGGAACAATTTTTTTTTTCAAGATTTCGAACTTGGCTCCATAGTAAAAGTTGTTTGTTATCACGAGTACATGCATATCCTTTTCTATCGTTCACTAATTTAAAGTCACCCTATATTTATTTTCGTTATTAATTATTTAAAACTATTAAATAGGTAAGATGCAGAACAACCCAACAGGCATCCAAGTCTGCTGCAAATTTACAATATTCTAATTTGTGTGTCGGCAGAGTGTCAATGGCATTTTTGACACATTTCGTATTCTGCTAAACAATGTCTTACACCTTACACTTACACTGATTACATCCAAATGTGTCAAAAATGCCATTGACACTCTGCCGACACACAAGTTCACACAACTGAGGTGTTAAATTAGCAGACGACTCTCCTGCCTATAAGTTAGCTAAGAAATCCCTTAACGATATCGTTTATCAAATTAAAGCATGGTTTTTAAATTTTAACCCTTATTATAAGATTAATATAATGGTATCTACACACCAAAGCCGCCGGCTTTTATGACAGCTGCCATTCGTATGACGTAAAGCCTCCGGCCTAGCCCAGCGGCATGCCGGCGGCTTTGGTGGTAGATAGCATTTAATAGGATTAAGAGCTCCAACACCTGAGGTGTTGAATTAGCAGACTTGGGCCGCTGGTAACAAATCTGACACGAACTGAGCAAGCAAAGCATTGCAGTGTAACTTATATAACATATTGCCTCACTGTGTGTTATGCTACTCGTTGCTGCAACTTATTTCAACTTGTTTATTTATTTGATTTACATTTTATATATACATCATATATACATACATACATAGATACCAAGTTAAGGTCTATACGTGTCCGGGCCGTGGCCCGTCAGGAGGGAAATTGTCATGACGACGAATTGTTTACCCTCCTGACGCGCCACGGCCCGGACACGTCCCGGGCACGGCCCGGATCTTTGTAGATAGATCTATATTGTTACATTGAGTCTCATTGGATGCTGGTAGCAATGAACCGGTCACGTAGAAAAATATTGGAAAGGCCTATGCTCAGCAGTGGGAAAATATAGGCTGAAATAATGATGAACGAAAATAGGCAGAATGGTTTTTTCAACTGCCAATATATCTCAAATTAAGACTACTCCATTCATACATACTAATCTGTCACGTCTATCCGCCATCGAGGTAGACAGAGACTTCCCTCCACTTGCTACGATACAAACACACTTCCTTCGCTTCATCTACATTCATCAGTCTCCTCATACATGCTCGTCGGTTTAGGGTAATCCTGACTTGACCTTTCTTTTTTAACAAGTACCCAATTTCATCGAGATACGTTCATCTTGGCCGATTGATGAATGTGTATGAAGTGAAAGAAGTGTGTTTGAATTGGAGCAAGTGGCTACCTACCCCGATGGGAGAGAGGAGTGACGGATGTGTATGTATGTTTGACGATAATTGCGTACGAAATTGCGGGCAGCCTTTAGTAGCATATAATATGTATTATTGGATGAAGTGAAAGAGATGTGTTTGTATCGTAGCAAGTGGAGGGAAGTCTCTGTCTACCTCGATGGGGAGAGAGGCGTGACAATATGTATTATGTATTTGACAGTGTCTATGTCAATCTAATGTCAATAGGAGAGGTCTATGTCCAGCAGTGGATTGCAACAGGCTGATGCCTATGATGATTTGACAGTGTCGCAAAATTTAACAAATTTATTAATTTAGCTTTGTTTACAAACTACCGAAGTGCTATAAAACAGTTATTTAAAGTATTTACGTACATTAAGCAGTTGGAAAGCGGTAGCCCGATCACCTTGTATGTGTTGTGCAATGTTTCACCGCATTCGGTCTAGTGGAAACCAGCTTTCCGGTTTTAAACAACATCTAGACAGTTCCGAGGGCGTTTAGAGGTTTTGGTAATTGGGGCATACATACATACATACATCGTGAGGAAACCTGCATACACCAAAGAAGAAATTCTGAGGTGTATGTGAAATCCGCCAACCCGCACTTTGCCAGCGTGGTGGATTACGGCCTTATCACTCTCTGTATGAGAGTAGGCTCGTGCCTTTCGGTGGGAATATATATGAGCTAACAACAACATACATACATACCTACTTACATACATCAGGAGTCCAAGTCTGCTAATTTAAAATAGCCTCAGTTTATCTGCAGAGTGTCAATGGCATTTTTGACACATTTGGTATTCTGTTAAACAGTGACTTACACCTTTGAGTATTGAATATAAAAGGAGGTGCCACATTTTAATATACAAATGAGTTTATGACAGCGTGCCAAGGTATATAATCACTAATATTATATCATCACTAATAATATATAGGTGACTTTAAATTAGTGAACGATAGAAAAGGATATAAGTACATGTACTCGTAATAACAAACAACTTTTACTATGGGCCCAAGGTCGAAATCATTCAAAAAATGTTGAACCCCCCCTACAAAATACATCAGCTGATAGTACTATGGAGGAACATTTTTTATGATTTCGTACGTGGTCCCATAGTAAAAGTTGTTTGTTATTACGAGTAAATCCTTTTCTATCGTTCACTAATTTAAAGTCACCCTATATATCAATTAAGTTCTCCGTTAAGATTGTCAATTTATTTGACAGACCCTTGAGTGACCTATTATTAATAAAATTAAACTTGGAACTTGAGAGAGCTCTTAAGATCGTACTTAAGCGCGCATTTGCTGAGTGCACTTGATTGTTTTCAAAGATATGCCAATAAACGCTTACGAAATCGCAAACAGCCTAATAGCCTATAATTTAACCATTACTTATCTATCAGATAATCCAATATGTAATAATATTAGTAGAATTTTTATCTGGTGTATAATGGTAACTACACACCAAAGCCGCCGGCATGCCGCCGAGCTAGACCGGCGGCTTTACGTCATACGAATGCAGCTGTCAAAAAAGCTGGCGGCTTTGGTGTGTAGACAGCATTAAACCGACAAAAAAAACTCAATACTCATTGATTGCACTCCACAGGTTTTTAAAGATCTTATAAATAACTTAAAGTACAAAATGTGGACCCTGATTAGGGCACGGCAAATTGTGTAGCAAATCTACGAACTTAAAACTAAAATGAGATCAGTTACAACCATATTGTAATTACTTAAACATTGTTATTTTAAAATTTATACACTAAGTTAAAGTTACCATTATTGTTAAAAAAATAGTTTTATTTATATTTTCTTGTGAATTATATTTACGTAGTGTTTTATTACTTATTTAGTTTTAGTTATTTATTTAACAGTTTATTGTAAGATGATAGTACATAGAAACAGAAGAAAAGAGAAGTCAAAAAGTAGTTAAATTAGTCTACCTATTTATTTTTAGTTGGTTAATTTTATTATTTAGTTAGTTACCTATAATTTGTACATAGTAATAAACAGTACATAGATCGCTGCACACGCTCAGCTAGTTATGCGCAAGAGTGTATGAACCGAGCACTTGCTTCACGAGACGCCCGACTGACCTAATAAGACAAACTGGTTTTGAAAAGTAAGTATGGAAAGCATTTACTTACAAAAGTAAAAGTTATTACAAGCTTTGTTGAGTGAGTAATTTTATTAAATTTCTTTATCTATACAATAGCTTACTTACATTGCTTTACAACGGAGAAAGTATGCCATTAATGCTATCAACACGACACACAACAATATTGTAAATTAGCAGACTTTGCCCAGCAGTGGGACAACAACGGCTAGATAAGAAGAAGAAGAAGAAGCAGACTTGAGCCCCTGCTCCTTTAACGTCTCGACTACAGCACGAGCAGGAGAGTAGCCAGCTTTGGGCTCAGGGTGGGGCAGCAGTCAACCTATCCCCCGGGGGAGGGCGGGGACCCTCCGATATTTTGTACCTTGAGCCGTTAATCTCAAACTTGTTAATCTCTTAATTTGAGAGGTTTATATTTTCAGGTACAGAAAATAAACATTCACACACAGGACAGATTTTATAGTTTTATTTATGAGAGCCTGGGCCCAGGGTGGGGCAAGTGCCCCAGCTTGCCCCAGTGTGGCTACGCCCATGAGCACGAGCCTACGCTCATGCTATCTACACACCAAAGCCGCCGGCATGCCGCTGAGCTACGCCAGCGGCTTTACATCATACGAATGGCAGCTGTCAAAAAAGCCGGCGGCTTTGGTGTGTAGACAGCATTAAGTACTGAGATATTTTGCGCATGAGCGTACCAAGGGCGATAATATAAGGGATTAATGCCCGTTTTCACCAACAAATGGTTTATCTACACACATCCGGGCCGTGTCCGGGACGTGTCAGGGAAAAAATATCATTCCATACATTTTCTACGGATTCGTTCACACACGTTGTCATGACGGCGTATTGTTTTCCCTCCGAAGACTACGGCCCGGACACGTCCCGGGCACGGCCCGGATCTGTGTAGATAAACCTTAAGTCCTAGCCTAGACCCCCCGGACACGTCCCGGGCACGGCCCGGATCTGTGTAGATAAACCTTAAGTCCTAGCCTAGACCCCCCGGACACGTCCCGGGCACGGCCTGGATCTGTATAGATAGACCTCAACTCCTAGCCCAGGGGCCCGAGTCTGCTAAAAAATATTCTCAGAGTCAATGTCATTTTTTGACACATTTATTCGCAATCACTGTAAACCATTGTTTAGCAGATTAACAAATGTGTCAAAAAATGCCATTGACACTGCCGACACACAACTGAGACTTAAATTAGCAGAGTTGGATCCCAGATGGCAATGAACCGGCCGCGTTACAGAATCATTGAAGAGACCTATGCTCAGCAGTTGACAGCTATAAGCTGAAATGATGATGTAAACATTGCTATTAACCCCACGTCTTGCCCAACAGTGGACTGTGCAGGATGTCCAAAGTAGAGTCAACGACCTGTCTATGACATAGTAACCGACTTGCTGTAACTAGTGATATAACAGCAACGCAATAACTTCTTTATACAAAGATAGAAGCTGCCCGCGACTTCGTTCATTTATCGTCATATCTTAGAAAAAACCGTGATGTCTTACAATAAACTGTTAATTAAATAAATAAATATGTCAGAAGTAAAAAAAGAAGAAGAAGAGAAAGGATAAGTAAAAGAGGACTATCTTTGCTTATCAAAGAGAATACAATATATATTTATTATATAAATTATAATATGTACTTATGTGTATTTATCGAAGATATATGTGTAGGTTTATACTTAAACAGGGTGTAACAGAAAGGGTATATAAAGCCGAAACACAGCGATAGTCCTCATGAAACTGAACAACTTTCCCCAAGGAACATGGGTCGTAACTCGAAAAAAATTTTTGGATCGCCCATACTTACTCGATCAGCTGATCGGGCATTTTGTATAGGGAGGCGAAATTTTTTTTTCGAATTACGTCCCATGTTCCTTGGGGAAAGTTGTTCAGTTTCATGAGGACTATCGCTGTGTTTCGGCTTTATATACCCTTTCTGTTACACCCTGTATATTTATTGTTTATTGTAGGTTAAGTGACTATCCTGCCTTCATGCTATCACTTCTCTCTCTGTGGGGTCTGCAGCAAGAAATTTCTTTTAGAAATATGCTGTACCTTTTGTACAACTTTTCTTTTTTTCTGTCTCTATGTACTATCATCTTACAATAAACTGCTAAATAAATATTAAGTCTTAAAGCTAGAAAATTAATGACACTGAGTGACACTAAACGCCAAAAATTGTTCAAAACTTTATTCCTAACAACAAGTAAGTTACAAAAAGAGGTAAATCTTAAAAAAACTAAAAATGGCGCTGTTTAAATATTTCTTTATCCTCTTTCCGAAGACATTTTCAATACTTTATTAAATGTCGATACCAAGAATTGATACAAATAAATAAATAATAACCTACTTTTGTGCTTTTTTGGTATCTTTCCTTACGAAAACACGTCATGATGTAACCTTGATACAGATATTAAAAGGAACTGAATAAAACCTTTTTACCCGACTGCGCGCAGAAGGAGGGTTATGTTTTTCGAGAGTTTGTATGTACGATCATGTATAATTCTTTGACACGCTCTACAGCCTAAACGGCTTGATGGATTTTTGTTTGAGAGGTGTCGTTAGATTCGTATTTACTGTGAGATTGACACTGGGTACATTAACATAAAATAAACGCAGTTGGTTATTTTTTTAATAAAAAGGTTAGGTTATATATTTGAGTCCGGGTTTTTAAATATTAAGGACCTGTATCACCACTTGCACATAAATATCTGACAGATACATGTCACTGTCTCTAATACCCAGAACACACGGTGAAACGCAACTGCAACGCAACTGAAACGAAACGTTTCAAACTAATTGCGTCATGTGTGGTTTTCTAAGGAAATCTATAGCAGAAACTGCGATGCAACTCAAAAGTAACTAGCAGTTGCAGTTGCATTGCAGTCGCGTTTCACCGTGTCTTTTGGCGCTAAAACGTCATCTTTTATGAAACAGACATAGCGGTTTATCTGTTAGTTAAATTTTATCTATCTAAAAAAAAATTATAGGGAACTCAGAGTAGACCTACAGCTTAAAGAACGATTTAATTTAATCTTGAACTTTAAAGACCTACATTTTTGGTCATTATATAAGATGATTGTTATATAATGAAGGACAGCCTTATTTTAGTTTCAAACCAGTTTTTCGTGTATAAATAACGCCATTAAAGGAAAAAAAGGTTAGTAAGTATGTATGTATACTGGGTGTAACAGAAAGGGGGTATAATACCGAAACACAGCGATAGTCCTCATGAAACTGAACAACTTTCCTCAAGGAACATGGGTTGTAATTCGAAAAAAGATTTCGCCTTCCCATTCAAAATGTCCGACCAGCTGATCGAGTAAGTATGGGCGATCTATATAATGTTTTTCGAGTTATGACCCATGTTCCTTGAAGAAACTTGTTCAGTTTCATGAGGACTATCGCTGTGTTTCGGCTTTATACCCCTTTTCTGTTACACCCAGTATACGTTATGGTAATTTACCGGCATTGATTTGTTCGGTTAAACAGGGCCCCAAGTCCAATTTAAAATAGCCTCAGTTGTGTGTCGGCAGTGTCAATGGCATTATTTGACACATTTGGTATTCTGCTAAACAATGGCTTACACTGATTGCGACCAAATGTGTCAAAAAATGCCATTGAGACTATGCCGACATACAATGAGGCTATTTTAAATTAGCAAACTTGGGGCCCTGTTTATTCATAAAATATCTTTGTTTTAACGTAGTTTTTGCAACAAAGAGTTATATTAGATCTTTTTAATAAATGCAACTGAGTTAATAACAGTTTTAAATATATAATTAAATAATTAAGAAGGCTATAGACTTCTAATTTATACAAATTTAAATATAACACGGAAGAAATTTGCGGAAGGGCTCATGGCGCGTACCTTGACCTAAATCTATTAATTATGCTATAATAACTGCCCGCGACTTCGTACTAGTGTTGCTGCTCGATAGGCCAATATCGATAGCCTATCGATAGGTCGAAAAACATGTACCCTATCGATAGGACAATCGATAGTATCGATACTATCGATAGTATCGATATCTCTTTCGCTGCAATAGTATCGGTTAACACCAATACTATCGAAACCATCGATTGTCCTATCGATTGGGTACATGTTTTTGACGTTTAACAATCGATAGCAAAACTATCGATTTTTCGGCAACACTATTTCGTACGCATTTATCGGCATAATATTGAAAAAAAAAGATAATATATTAAGTCATATCTTGGAAAACATTCATCGTACCTACATATTTATTGAAATAATTATAACCTATGTTAATGTTTGTGCTGATGGATAGATGGGGAGATGTTTGTTACTCTTTCATGCAAAAAGTAATTAACAGATTTTAATGAAACTTTACAATATTGTAGCTTACACATCAGAATACCAGATAGGCTATATTACTTTCAGATATTCTGTAAGTTTTCAAAGATATGACAATAAATGCGTAGATAGAGACAGAGACTTTCCTCCACTTGCTACGATACAAACACATCTCTTTCGCTTCATACACATTCATCAGTCGCCTCATACATGCACGTCGGTTTATATCTTGAGTTTTTAAATTTATAATAAAAATGCAGCAGTCAATGACACATATCAGTAAAAGAGAGGAAGTCCGAAATGTTACGTCAAAATTATCAACGGAAGGACACAAATTAATTAATTATTTAGACATTTTTTGAATTGTCGAGATGTATTATCAATTTCCCTTTTACACCGATAATTATTTGTACATTGACTGTTTTAAGGGCACTCACGCACTAGCGGTCGCGACGCGGTTGCGATTTGACTTTCGATATGATAAAACTAGCCATGTGCGTTTGGTACCTTATCCTAATAATGTCTTCCAGTTGCCATTAGTGCTATCGAGAAAAAAAATTATGCGAGCGCCCCATGTTGTATTTGTTGTTATAGCGGCAATGGTAATACATCATCTGTGAAAATTTCAACGCTCTAGCTATAACGGTTCATAAGATACAGCCTGGTAACAGACGGAGAGCCAAGCCTTAGTAAGTAATAGGGTCCCGTTTTCACCCAGAACAAGAACAAACGGGAAAAACGCAACTGTGACGCAACTGCAACTGCTAGTTACTTTTGAGTTGCATCTAAGTTTCTGCTATTAGACTCCTTTAGAAAACCACACACGATGCAACTCTGAAACGTTTCAAACTAGTTGCGTTCATATACGTATTTAAGAGCCAGGCTCTTTTCAGTGAAGTAAATGCCATCTTTGTCTTTCCTCTGCCAGCAATTTGACTTCCTGATACGACACGACCCTTTGGGTACGGAACCCTAAAAACGCGAACCGCAGTTGGCGGTTATTTTATGAACGCTAAACTGCAATCGCTTATGCGTATGCGCATTAAAGCAAGTATAACATAAAACTGAATATTATAAAAGTAATTTATTTAAAAGCGATTAGCAAAACTTTGACGAAACACCGTTCGCATTTCGCTTAGCTTAAAATCAGGCGAATTGCGCAAACGCACATATTTTCGTGCGCGTCATACGATCGTACGATGCAAAAATTACAGACGGCTAGGTTTGCGTGCGTCTTGCTAGGGGTTAAGTTATGAGAGATAGAGTTTTTAGGAATTTAAGAAAAGTTGCCTATAATTTAGTTATACAGGGTGAATTTGAATTCGATCGACAAAATTTAAGGCAAGGTTATTTTTAAGAAAAAATAAAATTACCTATGCGAAATAAAAAATAAAAAAGTTTTGTAAAAACATATACAAATTTTGAGTGACTTTTGGTGACTTTTAATGGTTTTACTTTTAACGTTTAATATCACTTTTCTGACATTTCATAAAAAAAAAATCCAATATTTTTTTAAATTATGCAGAATTCGATACAATATTGTCGGTTGTTTGTCGGCAGTGTCTTTGAGAGTATCAATATCATTTTTTGACATATTTGGTTGCAATCAGTGTAAGCCATTGTTTAGCAGAATACCAAATGTGTCAAAAAATGCCAGTGGCATTGCCGACACACAACTGAGGCTATTTTAAGTTAGCAGAGTCAGGCCCCAGGCAGCTACTAGTAATGAATACTTAATGCTGTCTACACACCAAAGCCGCCGGCTTTTTTGACAGCTGCCATTCGTATGACCGTATGACGTAACGCCGCCAGCCTAACCCGGCGGCGTGCCGGCGGCTTTGGTGTGTAGATACCATTAAATGATATCCGCTAAAGCCTATGACATGAAAATCATGATAATTATTGCGAAAAACGCTCGAATGTTGTAATGCACAAAAATTACATAGGTCGTGCATTATTTCATATTAACTACATCATATACAGGTCAGTCGGACATAAGAATGCAATACTGCAATATTCTATGCACTTTTTATTAGTTTAGACTTTGGCATTTACTCGTAGCTTTTTTATGCTTTGTTGACAAAAACATATAGGTATACAGCGTTAATATTATAAAACGAGGTTTAAATAGTTTAAATTTAGAACTAATTAACTTTAAGGAGGTAGAATATATAAGGAGGTGCCAACCGTCTGGGTCTGCGTGCTTGGTCTGCCGCAAAATGGCTACCTTTTTGTATGGTATTTCTTATCGTTTGACAGGTCATCTTCCAATAAAACTATGAGAAACTTGGCGCAACTTGGCACGCTGTCATAAACTCATTTGTGTATAAAAAAAATGGGACCACTCCTTATATTCCTTCCTCATTGCTAATTAAGGTTTTTGTCTTGTCCATGACATGTTGTGTCAGCTTATGGACGTCCACTGCTACTACAAAAGCCTCCAAGGATCTCCATAACGACCGGTCTTGCGCTGCCCACATCCAACGGCTTCGCGCGACTTTCAACAGGTCGTGACATAAAACTGAATAACTAATAGTTCTAGAACTATAAATAAAAGCTTATGTGTTATTCTGACGTGTAAGCTACAATATTGCAAAGTTACATTTAAATCTGTTCAGTAGATAGTTTTTTCGAGTAATGCTGTCTACACACCGAAGCCGCCGGCATGCCGTCGGGCTAGGCCGGCGGCTTTACGTTATACGAATGGCAGCTGTCAAAAAATCCGGCGGCTTTGGTGTGTAGATACCATAACAAACGTCCTAACATCCATCGGCACAAACATTGACATTGGTAATAGGAAGTAGGTAGTAATATCAAAATATCCTCATACCTTTCGATAAATATGTAAATGTTATTAAGTTTACATAATTTAAGACAAACCTTCGCACGTGGCGAACCTTGTGCTTTTAAATCATTCAAAATGGTTCAAAAACCATCATGACAATGATTCTAAATATATAAATGACTAAATGATCAGAGTACCCTACGACGTGCATGTATGAGGAGACTGATGAATGATATGAAGTGAAAGAAGTGTGTTTGTATGGTAGCAAGTGGAGGGAAGTCTCTGTCTACCTCAATGGGGGAGATTTTGGAATTTGCTTATATACTCAGCGCGGGAAAAACTTCGATACCGCGTTTCAGGTTTTGTATGCGAATCTACTTTGGTAGGTAACGAGAATGTTTGTATCGTAGCATGTGGAGGGAAGTCTCTGTCTACCTCGATGGGGAAGATTTTGGAATTTGCTTATATACTCAGCGCGGGAAAAACTTCGATACCGCGTTTCAGGTTTTGTATGCGAATCTACTTTGGTAGGTAACGAGAATGTTTGTATCGTAGCATGTGGAGGGAAGTCTCTGTCTACCTCAATAGGGGAGATTTTGGAATTTGCTTATATACTCAGCGCGGGAAAAACTTCGATACCGCGTTTCAGGTTTTGTATGCGAATCTACTTTGGTAGGTAACGAGAATGTTTGTATCGTAGCATGTGGAGGGAAGTCTCTGTCTACCTCGATGAGAGAGAGGTGTGATAGGTATGTATGTAAGTTCTATGATCACTTACTATGTATAAACTAGTTGCATGATATGCTCATTAAGTTAACAATCCTTTCGATTCGAAGACATTCGTTACTCCTTCACGCAAAAAGTACTGAACAGGACCCCAAGTCTGCTAATTTAAAACAGTCTCAGTTGTGTGTCGGCAGAGTGTCAATGGCATTTTTTGACACATGGTCGCAATCAGTGTAAGCCATTGTTTAGCAGAATACCAAATGTATCATAAATGCCATTGACACTCTGCCGACACACAACTGAGGCTATTTTAAATTAGTAGACTGATTAGACCTTTAGAACGTTCCTCTGGACGTTCCTAGAACAGGTGAAGGAAAAGGCGGGTGTCATGTCGTATCAAGATGTTAAAAAGAAGGCAGAAAATAGGGAGGGATGGAAGAGGCTCCACCGACAAGAGCTTTGCTCTTAAATAAGAAGAAGAAGATTAGACCTCTGATTTCAAAAAACTTCAATATTGTAGCTTACACATCAGAATAACATATAGGTTATATTATTTGAAGATATTGTGTAAGTTTTCCAAGATATGACGATGAATGCGTACGAAGTCGCTGGCAGCCTCTAGTTTAGTATGACAAGATGGTCGATTCAAACAAGATGGGAACTAGTTTTACGGGCATTGACATAAAGGATTATTTTATAAGACCACATTTTAAAATATTAATTATGTAATTAATTTATATTCGGTTTTTTTACGTCAATTTTAAATGAAAGTGAAAAAAAAATACTTGATTTTAGAACTTGTTGTTTTATTTATAGATAAATTGATTTAAAAAGTTTGTGTCTTATGCCATTTCAAATTAAAAGATACGAAAAAAGTAACAGCACAGGTCTTCTTGCTTAAAAATGTAAAACTCAACTTTTATTTATTTATACAGCTTTGTTAATTCTAGGTATGATTGCAAAAAGCTTGACATGATATTGTAAAAACAAGTAACTACTTAAAGTTTCGAACTTAATGCATTTTCGTTAAAATAGACCCAGATCCGGGACGTGTCTGACCTAACTTACAGTAAAATGGATAAAACCTTAGGTTCTCCACAGCTTCTCATGTGCCTTGAACACCTGCGAATGTGTGTAACTGTAACTGGGGACGTTTGGCATCGGATGACGAAGGTTACCAAAAGCTTAACTTGTTAAAAATAACTTAACTTATTTTTAAATGGCTGATTTTTATATGTCTTAGAGAATACTACTTTATGGTGTTATCATAAGTATCAGACAATTTCTTTAGGCCCAAGCTTCTGTCAGACGATTCAAAGGTTACTTGTTCCGGAGTAAAAACGTGAATTTAGGGCAAGTTAGCCGCTGATTTTGGAAATGCCGTGTATAGATGAAATACTCGCCATTTGAATAGAATAGTCTAATACGACACAACTTCTATTCCCTCTTTCATTTGATCTATTCAACCTATTATAATACAATTTTCAATAAAAAAATATAACTTACCATGGTTGATACCGCCTTGTTGAGATATCAGCATATTAAGTGGCCGATCGCCTTTAAGTCTGGGCGTGAAGCCAAATAATGTGTTTCGGGCCTGCTGCCCAACGGCCAGATACTGCTTATGGCCCATTTTTATCGGTTTCTGTCTAGTAGTTTAAGTTTTGACTACATGGGATAGAGAACGGTGTTGTTCTTCTTTCGGTGCATTTGTGGTTATCTGTGGACAAGAGAAATATAGTTTTAATTATAAGATATAGAGCACTGCTTGTTAAGAACTATAGAAAATAGAAGAGGGAAGATGATAGGGCACTTGATGCGACATGACGGTTTCTTGAGAAACATTATTGAAGGAAAGAATGAGGGGAAGAGAGGGAGAGGAAGACCGCGACGTACTTACTTCCAACTGAAGCCAAGTGAAGGAGAAAGTTAACGTCATAACGTATCAAGAAGTTAAAGCACTGGCAGAGGATAGGCCTAAATGGCGAACAGTCCACCGACAAGAGTCTAACTCTTAAATTAAATGATGATGATGAGAGGATTTTGTCCAGCAGTGGGACACCGATGGATAGACAAGATCAGATATGATATAGAGGCTGCCCGCGACTTCGTATGCATTTATATCTTGTCCGTCATATCTTGGAAAATTTTCACAATATCCTAAAATAATATAGCCTATGTGTTATTCTAATGTATAATGCTATCTACACATCAAAGCCGCCGGAATGCCACCGGGCTAGGCCGGCGGCTTTTCGTCATACCAATGGCAGCTGTCAAAAAAGCCGCCGGCTTTGGTGTGTAGATACCAAAAGCAACAATTTTGAAAATTCCATCAAAATCTATTCAGTAGTTATTGCGTGAAAGAGTAGCAAACATCCATCATCCATCCGTTGGCACAAATATTGACATTTATAATATACTAGCTGTTCCGGCGAACTTTGTCCCGCCTTAGAATGAACTTTATTGTGTAGGAATAAAGTTCAAATTGACTCTACATTTTAGTAAGAAAACATTTGTATGGGAAAAAGAAAAGGTCTGTTTTTGGGCTTTCCCGGCAATTATTCGATTTTTTCTCACCGTAGGAACCATCCTTGGACTTCAATGAACATTTTAAAAAAAGAATTAGCGATATCGGTCCAGCCGTTCAGGCGTGATGCCGTGACAACGGAAAACGGGTTTCATTTTTATATATATAGATAGATAGATTAGTAGGATTGTGAAGGACCCAGAACACACGGTGAAACGCAACTGCAACGCAACTGGAACTGCTAGTTACTTCTGAGTTGCATAGAAGTTTCTGCTATAGACTCCTTTAGAAAACCACACACGACGCAACTAGTTTGAAACGTTTCAGTTGCAGTTGCGTTTCACCGTGTGTTCTGGGTCTAAGTTTTACAAAATATGACCAATATGAGTCTAAATATTAAGCATTTAAATACCTAGTAACATTTGCGGATTATATTAAGTTTTTAATAAAAAAAGAAGGAAAGGAATCTTGAAATTAGTCACGTTTACATAACGCACAATATCAAATAAGAATAAATTATAAAAAACCAGTTTTTGTACACATTTTGTTGTTTCGATTTGGTGATTCCCCAGTTAGGGGTCCTTCCCACTTGAAATGGTTTTTCCACGGTTATTATTAGCTTCAATGGCAGAACACCATTCCTACATAGGTACATACATATGTATGTATAGCATATACAGGGTGTAACAGAAAGGCTATATAAAGCCGAAACACAGCGATAGTCCTCATGAAACTGAACAACTTTCCCCAAGGAACATGGGTCGTAAAGTCGTAACTCGAAAAAAAAATTTCGCCTCCCCATACAAAATGCCCTATCAGCTGATCGAGTAAGTATGGGCGATCTAAAAATTTTTTTCGAGTTACGACCCATGTTCCTTGGGGAAAGTTGTTCAGTTTCATGAGGACTATCGCTGTGTTTCGGCTTTATATACCCTTTCTGTTACACCCTGTATATATGTATAGCGTGACAGATATGTATCTGTCACGCTTTCCCATCGAGGTAGATAGAGACTTCCCTCCACTTGCTAAAATTAAAAAAAAAAATTCAAAATTCAAAAATAATTTATTCGTAGGTAACATTAAATTTACAGTTGAATTCGTCACAAAGTAAAAATTATAAAAAAAAAACATAATGATTGATTAAAAGAACCAACAAATTCTACGATACAAACACCATCTCTTTCACTTCATACACATTCATCAGTCTCCTCATACATGCACGTCGGTTTAGGGTACTCTTGACTTGGTCTTCTCCTTTTATTTTGATGTACCCAGTGTCACTCTCACAGTAAATACGAATCTAACGACACCTCTCAAGTTAAAATCCATCAAGCCGTTTAGGCTGTAGAGCGTGCCAAAGAATTATACATACATACTCTCGAAAAACATAACTCTCCTTCTACCGCAGTCGGGTAAAAAGTAAAAAAGTTCAGCTAAAATACCAAATGCGTAAAAGCCTTAAATGTTTCTAAATTTTAATTTTACCAATTGTCCTTTTCGTGACGTCAATGAAAACCAATCCTGATCCTTAACCAAACTGGTTTATGTGATACTTTATGACCTTCTTGATACTTGATACATCAGTTTTATAGGCTTGGTCGAAAACCGCAACATTATGGACATTTTATTGTTTTTATACATTTCGCATTAATTAAAAATAAGTGTTTTTATTTATTATTATTGCACTTAGAAGTTATTTGTTTGGGTAACCTTACTAAATCTTTAAATAGGTAAGATATGTTAAAAATAATTTATAATATAATTTAATAAGATTATGTAACATATAATGTAAAATACATCAATAACCAGATATTAGTCTATATAGGGTGACTTTAAATAAGTGAACGATAGAAAAGGATATTACTATGGGGTCAAGGTTGAAATCGTTCAAAAATTTTTGAACTCCCCATATAAAATGCATCAGCTGATAGTGTGGGGGAACAATTATTTTGTTGAGATTTCGACCTTGGTCCCATAGTAAAAATTGTTTGTTATCACGAGTACATGCATATCCTTTCTATCGTTCACTAATTTAAAGTCACCTTGTATAGTGACAAGTGCCCTTTTAGTATTTAGACATTCTTAAGTACCTACAATCCATTTTTTTTAACCTACTAATATCAAAATCTGTTCAGTGGTTTTTGCGTGAAAGAGGAACATCCTCCCTCACATCCATCAATAAAATTTTAACAGTCTTTCCCAATCTATTTCTACTAACATTATAAACATCAATATTTGTGCCGATGTTAAGATGTTTGTTACTTCTTCACGCAAAAGGTCTACACTCATCCGGGCCGTGCCCGGGACGTGTCCGGGCCGTGGCCCGTCAGGAGGGAAAAACGTACGCCGCCGCCGTCATGACAACGTGTGTGAACGAATCCATAGAAAATGTATGGAATTATATTTTTCCCTGACACGTCCCAGACACGGTCCGGATCTGTGTAGACAGATCATTTTGGTTTAAAAACTACCGAACAGATTTCAATGACACTTCACAATTATTGTAGCTTACACATCAGAATAACATATAGGCTATATTATTTTAAGATATTGTGTAAGTTTTCTAAGATATGACGATAAATGTGTACGAAGTCGCGGGCAGCGAGTAGTATAGTAATTAAGCTGACATAGTTAAGACAATTAAATAAGTTGCATTCCGTAAAGATGCACGTTTTTATGCACTTGCACTCGTGCGTTATGCACTTTGGATGCATGTTAGGTGGTGCTAACAACTCTATAATAATGTTCTTTTATTGAATGTAACAGATACTCATCACAAGCCGAAAAATTAATCTATTCTTATCTAATTTAGCCACTCGTGTCCCACAGCTGGGCAAAGACCTCTCTCCTCATCCGCCAAGACTTTCTGTCTCAAGCTACCTCCGCCCAGGTATTTAAGGTGTCCAGCTCGTCCCGCCACCTTTTCCGTGGTCTGCCGCGACGCCGTTTGGCAGTTGGTAGCTATTGGGTAGCTGTTTTAGCCGAAAAACTATGAAAAAAAAATTTTAATGTAATTTTTATGGTTTGCGAATATTATGTCTGATTTTGACAATAAAAGGAAGAGCAATCGTAGAATGATAGATAGATATAATCATCGTCATATTTAAGCGTCATTCTTGTCGGTGTACACCACTCTGCTCTATTCTCCGTCCGTTTGAGCACCTTATACGACACAACTTCTATTCCCTCTTTCATTTGATCTATGTGAAACCTCTGTCTGCCCTCATTCTTTTATTTTATCCCTACTTGTAAAAAAATTAAACAACTTTTCCCCTGGGACATGAGTCGAAATAAAAAAAATATCTCATACATACATACATACATATCCGTCACGCCTGTCTCCCATTGGGGTAGGCAGAGACCACTTCCTTCCACTTGCTTTGATCCAAACACACCTCTTTCGCTTCATCCACACTCATCAGTCGCCTCATACATGCCCGTCGGTTTAGGGTATTCTTGATTTGATCTTTCTTGAGTAAATCCCCGATTTGATCGAGGTACGTTCGTCTTGGCCTTCCCCTCCCCCTCCCAGCATTTCCATCCACTCTTGCCTTATGTATCTCTTTTCTTTAAATATCTCATAAGCTCACAATATCACACAACTAGTTGCAAGAAGGTCAATTAACCTAATTCTCCATTACACCTATAGCTGTCACTGTCATTTTCAAATATCAGAATAAGACGGCGCGATGTTTAATTGATTGTTAACTTAATGAGGTTTTATGCAACGAGGGGTTAGACAAGTATTTTTGGATATTTGAATTTAAATTATTTATTTAAAAAAACCAGTGTTTTTTATGAGCGATTTGATTTTTTTGTGGATTTTTGCGAACTTTTATAGATTTTTTATATTTAGAATTTATTTTAACTGTTATTTTTTTGTCATTTGTCAAGACTGTTTAGCCTATTTCGTCCCATAGCTGGGCAAAAGCCGCTCCCATGCCTCTCCAAACACTCCTGTTACTAGCTGCTTACTAGCCACCAATCTTCCCTGAATGAGCGTAGATGCGATGTTAACTTAAAAAAAACTTAAAGAAAGGTTGAGGCGAAGAGAGGGAGAGGAAGACCAAGAATTACCTACAAACGAACACTAATTTCCATGTACATCAATTATTAAATTAATCGTTGACCTGAATTTGAATTTAGAATTTATTTTATTGTAGGACTCTCTCGCATTTGAACCGCGACTGACAAAACAAACGTCATGGTGTGTGCGACACAGATATCGCTATACGAAGTCGGAATTAGCCGATTGCTTTACAAAGATCGATGTGCGTTCTTTATCGCCCCCGTATCTACTTCGCTCAAGTGGTGAATGGTTATAAGCCATTATTTAGCAGAATACCAAATGTGTCAAAAAATGCCATTGACACTCTGCCGACACACAACTGAGGCTATTTTAAATTAGCAGACTTGGGCCCATTTCAATTAATTCTTAGAAAAAATTGATAGGTAAACTTTTTTATCATTAGGTATATTTGAGAGCGTGGCTCTTGTCGGTGTAGTCTACACCACTCTGCTCTATTCTCCGTCAGTTTGAGTACCTGATACGACAAAATCAAAATCAAAATCAAAAATATATTTATTTCATAGGCACAAAAAATGCTCTTGAAACCTAGGTAGGTAATTTTTTTAAAGCTAGTACTAGATTCGCAAGGTGCAGTTTCCCCCAGAGAAGAACCTAGCAAGAAACTCTAAGACACAACTTCTATCCTTCTTTTTTTCATTTGATCTATGTAAGTCCTCGGCCGGCTGTCTTCCGTTTTTTCTTCCGTGGTAACTTACTAAAATATTTTTCTATAATATTTGGAATTCCCATTGTTGTAATAATTGTACATATAAAATGACACGACATCTAACACGTGAGGTAAGCACGTGAATTCATTATGGATCACTAGGGATGGGATACGAAATATACGAAAATATCCGAAAGTTTCGGATATTCGCTTTTTCGTGTCTTTTTTTTAGATCATTGCTGTAGTGATGTTAGAAGAGTTCGGTTTTTAGGTCCCTTTATTTACCTTTGTATGTCTATTAGGTAATAAAACATAAACATACCTAATGTGTGTTTTACGTATTTATTATCTATTATTTTCTTAATCTAATAATGGAACAGTTAAAAGTGAAAAAAGTCTCTAAATTGCGTCATATAATATTATTATAAGTTTAAGATTACTTACTTTAAAAAATAGGGAGGTACAGAATAAAATAAACATAATTTCAACGTGGATCACTCACTCTTATAAAACTATACGAATTTTAACAGACACAAGAATATCCGTAAACCAAAATCATCGATATTTTCCGTATCCGTTTCCCATCCCTACAAAACACTGTCATGTCATAGTAATCTTAAAAAATGTTTATGATCGATAGTGATCTATGTTTCTCGGATTTACTTGGATTTAATTGAGGATAATTCGTGTCTCGCGGCGGCGCCTGCGCAGCTTCACTCACGTGTTTACTATTATGGGTTTACGGGAGCATTAACAATGTTATTTTTTAAATTGTTGCTGGGTTTTACCACAATAGCCATGATGACAAAAAAATATTTTTAGTCCATCACATACTTAGATTATTTTAAAATATTCGGCACGTTTTTCATTTTTCTCTCAAACTAAAAATTACAAAGATGCACTGGGTTAAAGTTGCTTGTGACTTCACGCCTGGGTACGATTTTACCTAGGAGTGACGTCAGTACTCCCCACTCCGTAATGAATAAACGTTTTCAAAGACAGACATGTTTGTTTTATTACAATTTCACACATGACAATTAAAAACTATCTTTCAAAGTATATAAATTGGAAAGCTTCAAAACGTAAATATAAACACCAGAGCTTATTGCCCAATATTAACTTAACACATATAATACTTAGGTGCGCGCGCGCATATGACCTTTCTCTTTAACGGGACGTGCTTAACGAATTGACACAACTGTGACAGCTAGTCAATAGTGCTGGCTTATGATGGATTGTGTAGAGAGGAGGTTTATGTCGATATATCGATAAAAATGTTCAATTACATTTTTATAAGACATCGTTGATAAGTTTTTATTTTAAAGCAAAAGCAGTGCAAAACACTGTAGGTAAATAAAGCTAGTAAATAAGCTTCTCTCTCTGTGGGGTCTGCAGGATGAAATTTCTTTTAGAAATATGCTGTACCTTTTGTATAACTTCTCTTTTTTTTCTGTCTCTATGTACTATAATCTTACAATAAACTGTCAAACAAAGCTAGTAATATAAATTAGTTACTGACGATATTTATTTATTTCTTTCTTTCTTTATAAATTAGTTATCTATATTTACTAGCATCAGATAGTATTTAAGCATAAGCTCAATGCGGCCTATCAAACGTTTTTCCTCCTACTAATATTATAAATGTCAATTTTTGTGCCGATGGATGGATGTTTGTTACTCTTTCACATAAAAACCACTAAACAGATTTTAATTAAACTTTGCAATGTTGTAGCTTGCACATCAGAATAACACATAAGCTATGTTATTTTAAGATTGTGAAAGTTTTTCAAGATGTGACGATGAAAAAAATGCTGAAAATGTTGATGTGTGAAATATGCTGTACCTACCATTTTATAACTTCTCTTTTTTTCAGTCTCTATGTACTATCATCTTACAATAAACTGTTAAATAAATAAATGAATGCGAAAGTAGTCGCGAACGGCTATACACAACTCTAAGTTTCACCATCTACAGGGTGTAACAGAAAGGGGGTATAAAGCCGAAACAGCGATAGTCCTCATGAAACTGAACAACTTTCCCCAAGGAACATGGGTCGTAACTCGAAAAAAATTTTTGGATCGCCCATACTTACTCGATCAGCTGATCGGGCATTTTGTATAGGGAGGCGAAATTTTTTTTTCAAGTTACGACCCATGTTCCTTGGGGAAAGTTGTTCAGTTTCATGAGGACTATCGCTGTGTTTCGGCTTTATATACCCTTTCTGTTACACCCTGTATAGATAACATTAATTTTAAAGATATTTCAAAACAGTCTCTTTCTAAAACGTCATGTTTTAAGAAATAGACATAGGTTTATCTGTCAGATAAATTTTATCTGTAAGTGGTAAAACAGGCACTTAATCTTTTTTACCTTCATTTCTTTTAAAACTATCGACACTAAAACTATCGACAACACCCCATCTCTACTTTCAAAAGACGAGTGCAAAAGTGGTGAAAGTAAAAATACTTTGCGTACCTATAGAGCTGTGAAAACACGCCTGAGGCGGTAATAACAACTTTCATTGCATTAAAACCGGATTCATTGTCAAGGCTATTGGGTAAAAGGTGGCGTTTTTGGAACTCTATATAATTACCTCACGTTTGTGTGGATATGAAGATGTTTCTTGCTCTTTCTTGGTGAAACTGCTTAACTGATTTTGGTGAAACTTTGCTATATTGTAGTTTGGACATAAGAATGCATTTAGGGTATAAGTATAAGGCCAACTTGCGTAGCCCAGAGTTAACGCAATAAACCCGGAGTTAGCTGCTAACACAGGGTTAAATCAAAATAAATCAATACAAATTATTTATTTAACCCTGTGTTAGCTGCTAACTCCGGGTTTATTGGGCTGCGCAAGTGGGCCTAACAAATGTTAATTTATTAGACGGATATTTTAAACCTGTCTTCGTCTAAAACGGCATGTTTTATGAAATAGACAAAGGTTTATCTGTCAGTTAAATTTTATCCGTAAGTGGTGAAACCGTGCCTTAGGCTTTTTTTTACCAGCCAGTAAATCCCAATTACTAATGAAAAAAGACATAAAAAAAAAAACATTCATCTTTACTTATCTAAGTAATATTATGCAGCAAAGAAAAGTGGCGAAAAAATCAATATACTAATAAATGACACGCAATATTGTCTGTTTGTGAAGATTGCGTCTGCGCATTTCAGGTCAAGGACACGCTCCGTGATTGGTCAGTCGAGTCGTTCCAAATTTGAAAATGAGCGAACGGTTTTTCCGATTTGACGTTATATAATTTCTGTTTTATAACCTTTTTTGTGGTTAATCCTAATAATATTATAAATGTCAATGTTTGTGCTGAGATGTGAGGATGTTTGTTACTCTTTCACGCAAAAACTACTGAACAGATTTTGATGAAAGTTCGCAATATTGTAGCTTATACATCAGAGTAACACATAGGTTATATTATGTTAAGATATTGTGAAAGTTTTCCAAGATATGACGATAAATGCTTCCTCATCAGCCCTTTTAACGTCCCCACTACAGACACACGAGCCTACTCTCATACGAGAGTGATTAGGCCGTAATCCCAAATATTATACTTACTTAGGTCTATATACACAGATCCGGGCCGTGCCCGGGACGTGTCCAGGCCGTGGCCTGTCAGGAGGGAAAACAATACGTCATCACGACAACGCGTGTGAACGAATCCATAGAAAATGTATGGAATGATATTTTTTCCCTGAAACGTCCCGGACACGGCCCGGATATGTGTAGAATAGTGTCGATAGACCATTTTTATTTTTTTAGCCTACTTCGTCCCACTGCTGGGCAAAAGCCTCTTCCATGCCTCTCCAAACACTCCTGTTATTAGCTGCATCCCACCAATCTTCCCTGAATGAGCGTAGTTCGTAAACCATTATTACGAATCTAAAAAATAATTATGTCGAATCGTAATTAACACAATCCGCATTAAATTAAAATTCCTAATTGCTTAGTTTTGTAACGGTTTCAAAACTAAATGAATCAGAGCGTAAACGATAGTTTACTTTATCATTCTATCTATTTTAAAATATATCTGTTAATTGCTGTTCTAAATAAACTAGTATTAAAAAGATTTTGCAAGAAAAATATACACTAAGTATGCTACAATACTGTAAAGTTTTATCAAAATCCGTTCAGTAGTTTTTGCATGTAAGAGTAACAAAAATCCATCCATCCTTCGGCACAAACATTATTAAATATTTAGTAGGATTTAGGGCCGGCGCACATCTGAAAAAACGCAGCGCAGAGCATTTTTGATTGTCATTATTATTATCGACATTGTTCTCATTGTAATAATATTCAAAATCAGTTATCACAACAAATGAGCATCGAAGCATCGAAGCGACTACATGCTAATGTTGTCAACTGATTTTGAATTTTATTATAATGAGAACAATGTCGATAATAATATGGCAATTAAAAATGCTCTGCGCTGCGCTCCGTCAGCTGTGCGCCGGACCTTAGGGAGCGCGTTTAAAGTTAACTTTACTTGAAGTTAGCAGAATGCACTAATTCCCATTTAAAAAAATACAAGATGGCTGACATTGTATACTTTGGTCATAGATAATATATTCTAGTCATATTATAAATGTCAATGTTTGTGCCGATGGATGGATGTTTGTTAATTTTTCACGCAAAAACTACTTATTATTATACTTATTACTACATTTATTACTATATTACTACATTATTACTATTTACTTATTTTATTACTTTACTAGCTGTCCCGGCGAACTTTGTCCCGCCTTAGAATGAACTGTATTGTATAGGAATAAAGTTCAAATTGATTCTACATTTTAGTAAGAAAACATTTGTATGGGAAAAAGAAAAGGTCTGTTTTAGGGCTTTCCCGGCAATTATTCGAATTTTTCTCCCCGTAAGAACAATCTTTGGACTTCAATGAACATTTTAAAAAAAACAGCCAAATCGTCCAGCCATTCAGGCGTGCGTGATGCCGTGACAACGGAAAACGGGTTTCATTTTTATATATATAGATTATTATTACTACATTACTTATTACTACTTATTATACCTTTTGATGAGTTTTGGCAATATTGTAGCTTAAGCTATATTATTTTGGGTAATGATGTATTTTCTCCAAGATATAACGATAAATACGAACGAAGTCGCGGGCAGCCTCTAGTAGTTTTTAATAATAAATCGATTTTGCATAATTTTAAATGTGATATATCGATTAGTTTTTGCGGAAGTTTTATATAAACATTGTATATTAATATTTTATGTTTCGATCAAGGTTTTAATGTGTCTATTAGTTTTTCGAGGACAAGGTTGATGATACTAAATAAAAAACTTATGTAAAACTTATATAAAATATGACATATGTATAACTAATGAAATTAGATAAAAGAACTTAGAAAAAAAATCGTGATATCTCAAAATAATGTAGCCTATGTGTTATTCTGATGTGTAAGCTATATTGGCAAGTTTCATCAAAATCTGTCCAGTAGTTTTTGCGTGAAAGAGTAACAAACATCCTCACATACATCAGCACAAACATTGACATTTATAATATTAATAGGATTCCATTTCAACATAGTCATATATATGAAGTACTAGCTGTCCCGGCGAACTTCGTCCCGCCTTAGAATAAACTTTATTGTGTACGAATAAAGTTCAAATTGACTCTACTCTACTCGGAAAAAGAAAAGGTCTGTTTTAGGGCTTTCCCGGCAATTATTCGATTTTTTCTCGCCGTAAGAACCATCCTTGGACTTCAACGAACATTTAAAAAAAAGAATTGGCCGAATTGGTCCAGGCGTTGTTGAGTTATGCGCTTACTAACACATTTTGCGATTTATTTTTATATATAAGAGAAGATTAATACTTTATTAGCTTGCTTTCTAAAACGGTATCATTAAATATTGCACTTGTTAATGTAAGATAAATCATAGACTTTAATTTCTAATAGACACTCAAGTTACACTAAGCGCCAAAACACACGGTGAAACGCAACTGCAACGCAACTGAAACTGCTAGTTACTTTTGAGTTACATCGCAGTTTCTGCTATAGACTTTCTAAGAAAACCACACACGACGTAACTAGTTAAGAATAAACTACTTTGATGCCCTGTATCTTTGTATTTATTTATGTATTTGATCAGGTAAAAAATACGTTTCAAATATTTTTTTATAGCGTAAAAGACGGACTAATTATTTTTTGAATTTTCGAATGTAGTCATTGTCCCTATTGCCTGAGGATGCATAGTAGTTTGAGAGTGAATATAATCATGAAGTGTCTAAACGCTAAGTCGATTAACAGTAAATGCAAAAGAAAATATACTTACTCAGCTTTCCCATCACAATGTAATTATTTTTTATGACTTACAGATTTCTTGATATGCAACATAGTGTAAGGGTTCGTTTCACAATCAACAGATAAAATATATCTGCCAGATATTTTATACCTGTCTCTGTCTAAAACGTCGAGTTTTATGAAATATAACATAGGTTTATCTGACAGATAAATTTTATCTTTAGGTAGTGACACAGGCACTAAGTAATATAAACTTTATCCAAATTATTTTATAAATGTCAATGTTTGTGCTGATGGATGTGAGGATGTTTGTTACTCTTTCACGCAAAAACTACTGAACAGATTTTGATGAAACTTTACAATAATGTAGCTTACATATCAGAATAACACATAAGCTATATTATTTTAAGATATGACGATAAATGCGTACGACATCGCTAAGGCCCAGAACACACGATGAAACGCAACTGCAACGTTTCAAACTAGTTGCGTCGTGTGTGGTTTTCTAAAGAAGTCTATAGCAGAAACTTAGATGCAACTCAAAAGTAACTAGCAGTTTCAGTTGCGTTGCAGTTGCGTTTTATCGGTCTAACAGTTTTTTTCTCAGAATATTTTCATTGTCTCCTTAAGTAAATTAATAAATAAGTAATTAATTTTTATTATCTTCAATTATGTAAAAAGTATTACAAATTAATGTGCTTTCCAGTTGCATTTAAAACTCTCATTAAGTTAACAATCCATTAAACATCGCGCCGTCTTACTCTGATATTTGACAGTGACAGTGACAGCTATAGGTGTAATGGAGCATTAGCTTAATTGACCTTCCTGCAACTATTTGTAAAGTAATTTAAGGTTATCAAGTCGTTTTAATCATTTTATATATATGTATATAAGTATTGTAAATTAAGATTTTATAAAGAATATTTATCGTGGGTTCTGTATGTTTTAAAATATTTATTTAAATATTGCTGCCCGCGACTTCGTCAGCATTTATCGTCATTTCTTGTAAAAAAATCAATACAAATATTCTTTATTGCACAAAAGATATAAGGTACAGACACAAACAAGAATATAAGAAGCAACAGGCGGCCTTATTGCTAGGTAGCAATATCTTCCAGGCAAAATCATGATATCGTAAAATAATATAGCCTTTGTGTTATTCTGATGTATAAGCTACAATATTGCCAAGTTTCATCAAAATCTGTTCAGTAGTTTTTGCGTGAAAGAGCAACAAACATCCTTACATCCATCGGCACAAACATTGACATTTATAATATTAATTTAATTAATGTTAGTTTTATGTCATATCCAATGTACGAGGAAGTACTTACTATGTTCTTGCAAAATGAAGATAATTAATTATAATTATGAAAATTCATATTACGGAACCCTAAAACGATAATATTAACCTCGTCACAGTATTAAAAGAATTTTTATAGCGTTGCCTTTAAATTATTTTTCCCATACAATTTCAATACATTTCACTAATCGTTATGATCTCATTAAATTGTATGGAATGGCTTTTTTATGGAAATTTTGTTTGCTTAACAGATTTTTGTGGTTTTTTTTTTCATATGACATTTATCCAGCAGGATTCATGATAAAAGTCGTTTAAAAAAGTTTATAAGTAGTACTTATAATATCCTATTTACTTACTTACCAATATTACTTAAGTAAATGTCAATTTTTATGCTGACGGATGTGAGGATGTTTGTTACTCTTTCACGCAAAAACTACTGAACAGATTTTGATGAAACTTTACTATATTGTAGCTTGTACATCAGAATAACATATAGGTATATAGGTTATATTATTTTATGATATTACCTATGTAAATTTTTAAGATATGACGATTAATGCGTACGGAATCACACTATAGGGCAGCCTATAGTATACCTACCTAGGTATTTTAAGTATTATACAGGGTGTAACAGAAAGGGGGTAACAGAAAGGGGGTATAATGCCGAAACACAGCGTTATTCTTCATGAAACTGAACAACGTTCCCCAAGGAACATGGGTCGTAACTCGAAAAAATAAATCACCTCCCCATACAAAATGTCCAATCAGCTGATCCAGTAAGTATGGGCGATTCAAAAATTTTTTTCGAGTTGCGACCCATGTTCCTTGGGGAAAGTTGTTCAGTTTACTGAGGACTATCGCTGTGTTCCGGCTTTATACCCCCTTTCTGATACACCCTGTATAAATAACAATATAATATGTATGGGTTTACCTTATTTATAATTCTATACTTAGATCAAGTCACGAGATATATTCCCGTTGCAGATCACCTCCTTAAATCTAACTCTCCGTTAAATTTATACCTGACTTACAGCGGGCTCAAGTCTGCTAATTATCAACAGCCTCAGCTGTGTGTCGGCATAGTGTCAATGCGAGTGTCAATGTCAATTTTTTTAACACACCTGTATATCTACAAAACTGATTTTTCTTAGACGAATATATTTTCTACGCAAATTTATTTTTTCAAAGTCCTTCCAAAAGATAGGCCTAAATGGCGAATGCTCCACCGACAAGAGTCAAAGGGCCTGTGTCACCATCTACGGACAAAATTTATCTGACAGATAAACCTATGTCTATTTCATAAAACATGACATTTTAGTCAGAGAAGACAATAAAATATCTGTCAGATAAAATTTAACTGACAGATAAACCTATGTCTATTTCATAAAACATGACATTTTAGACAGAGAAGACAATAAAATATCTGTCAGATAAAATTTAACTGACAGATAAACCTATGTCTATTTCAAAACATGACCGTTTTAGTCAGAGAAGACCATAAATATCTGTCAGATAAAATTTAACTGACAGATAAACCTATGTCTATTTCATAAAACATGACCGTTTTAGTCAGAGACCGACAAAAAATATCTGTCAGATAAAATTTAACTGACAGATAAACCTATGTCTATTTCATAAAACATGACATTTTAGACAGAGAAGACAATAAAATATCTGTCAGATAAAATTTAACTGACAGATAAACCTATGTCTATTTCATAAAACATGACCGTTTTAGTCAGAGACCGACAAAAAATATCTGTCAGATAAAATTTAACTGACAGATAAACCTATGTCTATTTCATAAAACATGACATTTTAGACAGAGAAGACAATAAAATATCTGTCAGATAAAATTTAACTGACAGATAAACCTATGTCTATTTCATAAAACATGACCGTTTTAGTCAGAGACCGACAAAAAATATCTGTCAGATAAAATTTAACTGACAGATAAACCTATGTCTATTTCATAAAACATGACCGTTTTAGTCAGAGACCGACAAAAAATATCTGTCAGATAAAATTTTACTGACAGATAAACCTATGTCTATTTCATAAAACATGACATTTTAGACAGAGAAGACAATAAAATATCTGTCAGATAAAATTTAACTGACAGATAAACCTTTGTCTATTTCATAAAACATGACATTTTAGTCAGAGAAGACAATAAAATATCTGTCAGATAAAATTTAACTGACAGATAAACCTATGTCTATTTCATAAAACATGACGTTTTAGTCAGAGACCGACATAAAATATCTGTCAGATAAAATTTATCTATAGGTGGTGAAACTGCCCCTAACTGAATTAAAATGATGATGATTTATTTTTTTGAACAATTTACAAGACCTTTGCCCAACAGTGGACTACAGAAAGATCTAGATCAATTCAACAGCTGTCATAATCACGAAAAAATCTCCAGTTAAGTTAAAATGACCATTTAAAATGACATTGACCCATAGAGAAGTTAACTGGCCAGTTATGTCATAGTTATGTAACCAATTTGTCAATAACTGACGGCCGGGTTACTTTAACTGCTATTGTTAGGTTTATAGTTAAATTATGTATTACTTAGCTTTAAAATTTGTACGTACGTTTTAAGGTTGCCTGGAAGATATTGCTACCTAGCAATAAGGCCGCCTGTTGCTTCTTATATTCTTGTTTGTGTCTGTACCTTATATCTTTTTGTGCAATAAAGAATATTTGTATTGTATTGTATCTATAATATAAAAATGAATCGACAAATGTGTTGGTAAGCGCATAACTGAACAAGGCCTGGCCTAATTTGGCCAATTCTTTTTTTAAAATGTTCGTTGAAGTCCAAGGATGGTTCTTACGGCGAGAAAAAGTCGAATAATTGCCGGGAAAGCCCTAAAACAGACCTTTTCTTTTTCCCATACAAATGTTTTCCTACTAAAATGTAGAGTCAATTTGAACTTTATTCGTACACAATAAAGTTCATTCTAAGGCGGGACAAAGTTCGCCGGGACAGCTAGTTTATTATATATCTTGTTAAAATTTTATTAAAATATGAAAACATTAGGCTGCCCGCGACTTCGTTCGCAATTATCATCATTTCTTAGAAGAAAGACATGCTATCTTAAAATTATATAACCTATGTGTTATTCTGATGTCCAAGCTACAATATTGCCAAGTTTCATCAAAATCTGTTTAGTACGGCCCGGACATGTCCCGGGCACGGTCCGGAACTGTGTAGATAAGACTTTAATGTTCTCTAAAATTGAAAATTAATTAATTTATTCTAGAAATCGTATTTTAATTATGTTTCACCTATACAATAGCTTAGTAATCAATCATCAATCTTGCTAATCGTAAATTAATTATATCGCCCTTTTTACTGTAAGTACCAATTGTTTACAATTTTAAGTACTATCTATCTATTTATTTATAGATAATTTCTTTAATAAAAGTCGTCACTTATTAGCTGCGACATTGATTTAGCTCTATCATAATCAATAAATAACATAAAGTGTACCTTTCGTTACAAAGATCAGCTTTTCAAGGCGAAACCCGTTAAAAATCGAGTTTGTTAACTCGCGCGGTCATTACTTCACTGATAATTACATGCGTGTTGCACAAACCGCCATTTAATTTAAACCACCATTAAATATGAAGCTCTAGCAGTCATTTTATTTGAAATTGGTTCTTATGCCGACGTAAGTATGTATAATTATGGATTCTTAACAAATCGGCATTAAATTTAATCCTCTGTTAAAATATTAAAGCTTCAGTTGACAGTTTCTTTGTGATTGCTTCTTAACTCGAGGTTTGTTTAATGGATTGTTAGTTTAATAGGTTTTTGAAATATTATAAATGTCAATGTTTGTGGCGAAGGATGGATGGATGTTTGTTACTCTTTCACGTAAAAACCGCTGAACCGATTTTGCTGAAACTTGGCAATATCGTAGCTTATATATCAGAATAACACATAGGCTATATTATTTTGAGATATCATTATTTTTTTCCAAGATATGACGATAAATGCGTACTAGGTCGCGGGCAGCGTCTAGTAGGTTTATAAATAAAATGTCATCATGAAATAATTATGGTCGTTTATTTTTATCCGTTATCTTATACTTGGTTGTTTTTCAAAGTCAAAGTCAAGACGACAAACGAATGTGTATGAAATGAAAGAGATGTGTTTGTATCGTAGCAAGTGGAGGGAAGTCTCTGTCTACTCGACGGGGAAGATTTTGGAATTTGCTTATATACTCAGCGCGGGAAAAACTTCGATACCGCGTTTCAGGTTTTGTATGCGAATCTACTTTGGATGAAGTGATGATGTTTGTATCGTAGCAAGTGGAGGGAAGTCTCTGTCTACCTCGATGGGAGAGAGGCGTGACAGATATATATGTAGGTATTTATAGGTAGGTAATTTTTTTTTTGTTTTCCTGTTACCTATATCACCCCACTACTGAGCAAAGGCCTTCCACACATTTATCTATCTCTATCTATAAAGGAAATAAGATTTAATTTTTTTTTATTATTAAGAAATACAACCCAACTGCGTTAAAAAACTCATTTTTTATTTTGATGTACCCAGTGACACTCTCACTGTAAATACGAATCTAACGACACCTCTCAAGCTAAAATCCATCAAGCCGTTTAGGCTGTAGAGCGTGCCAAAGAATTATACATAAAAACATACATAAATACTTTCGAAAAACATAACCCTCCTGCTGGCGCAATCGGGTAAAAAGAAAATAGATACAGTTTTGTAAATTTTGAGCCAAATTATCATCATTAAATCGAAATATCCGCTAGAACCTCAGCTTGACACAAAAAGTACGTAATTACTGTGAAAAAGTGGACGAACGCGAGTTGGTTTGTAAGTGAAATGGTTCCGTATATGAACTTTTAAAAAAAATTAAATGAAAATAATGAATGAAAATGAAAAGTGTTCATTACACTTTTCTGATGTCACTTTTTTGATCTAAAACTACTGCCGGTTCACTACTTTTATAGCCGAGAGGAAGAAAACGGCAAGAAACCTTCGGCACAGGGCCTTACGTTCTACATCTAGAGGAATCTTGGAAAAAAATCATGATATCATAAAATAATATACCCTATGTGTTATTCTGATGTGCAAGTTACAATATTCCCAAGTTTCATCAAATTGTGAAAATTTTCACGCTCTAGCTTTAACGGTTCATGTGATACAGCCTGGTGACAGACGGACGGACAGCCGAGTCTCAGAAATAGGGTCCCGTTTTCACCCTTTGGGTACGGAACCATAATAAGACGTACCTCTTTATACATAAAAATTGACCCATACATACATACATATCCGCCACGCCTCAATCCTATTGGGGTAGGCAGAGACCACTTCCTTCCACTTGCTTTGATCCAAACACACTTCTTTCGCTTCATCCACACTCATCAGTCGCCTCATACATGCACGTCTGTTTAGGTTGACCCATTCGGAGCCAAATTGAACCATTTTTACCTCCCAAACCTACGGACCCCTAAAAAGTATTAAGATCACTTGAACCAAGTTCCGTTGCATCGGTTTGACCCATTTCGAACCGAAAGAGATATTTAGACACCTCTTTTATAACGACGTGCTTATTTCTGAAGTATCTATTAAACTGTTGCCAGTCTCATTATAGAGTTAGAAAGTATAAGTAGTTTGTATATTTTTATTTATTTTATTATATAGACTTGAAAAGATTGGGAAAGGCTTTTAAAATTTTATTGATGGATGTGAGAATGTTTGTTAACTCTTTCACGCGAAAACCCTTGAACAGATTTTGGTGAAACTTTGCAATAGTAGCTTAGACAAGAAATAACACATAGGTTATATTATTTTAGATATTTATATACTCTAAACCGACGTGCATGTATGAGGAGACTGATGAATGTGTATGAAGTGAAAGAGGTGTGTTTGTATCGTAGCAAGTGGAGGGAAGTCTCTGTCTACCTCGATGGGGGAGATTTTGGAATTTGCTTATATACTCAGCGCGGGAAAAACTTCGATACCGCGTTTCAGGTTTTGTATGCGAATCTACTTTGGTAACGAAAATGTTTGTATCGTAGCAAGTGGAGAGAAGTCTCTGTCTACCTCGATGGGAGAGAGACGTGACAGATATGTATGTATATATGTAAGATATAACGATATAACGATTGTCGCGGGTGGCCAAAACTTAAAACCGAGGAAATGACATTCATTATCTTATTTCCTTGTTTACAAAAAAGAAACAAATATATTCTTTATCATATACTCTAAATAATGTTCTAAATCAACATAATATATGTGAATAACCTTATATTAGGTATATTTTCCATATAATTACATTAATTTATCTATTGCGGAACGAAACTGTTTTGTTAACCTCGATTTGTTTTTAATTTTATATCTTTATTTTTTTTTACAAAGCGGTGGTAGCCCAGTTGGTAGAACGCTTGCCTTGAACTCCGAGGGCGCGGGTTCGAATACTGGTACCACGTACCTCTAAGTTTATTTCTCATGTACGGATCAATTTATTCGATTACCACTTGCTAACGGTGAAGGAAAACATGAAGAAACCTGCATACACTAGAGAAAAAATTCGAAGGTGTATGTGAAATCTGCCAACCCGCACTTGGCCAGCGTGGTGGATTACGGCCTAATCACTCTCTGTATGAGAGTAGGCTCGTGCCCCTCGGTGGGGATATATATGGGCTGATGGCTATTGCCATTGTGAATTCTGTCAATGTGAAGTGAAGAAAAGCTTATTACCCCTAAAATATTTCATCATATTGCACTATACAGGGTGTAACAGAAAGGGAGTATATGTCGAAACACAGCGATAGTCCTCATGAAACTGAACAACTTTCCCTAAGAAATTTAGACTACTTAACTCGAAAAAAAAAATTCGACTCCCCATACAAAATGTCCGATCAGCTGATCGAGTAAGTATGGGCGATCTATCAGATGTGTCTGTACTGTACACACGAGCCTACTCTCATACGAGAGTGATTAGGCCGTAATCCACCACGCTGGCCCAATTTCACATACAACTTCGAAATCGCGGTTTCGATCTAACCTGTACTTCTGAGATTAATTTCTCTACGGATTGAATATTCGATTACCACTCGCTAACTGTGAAGGAAAACATGAAGAAACCTGCATGCACTGGAGTAGACAAACATTATCAGTAAAAAACACCTTTATGTCACAACGTGTGAATGTCATTTTCTCGTGACATTTCTCTAATAATACATAATGAATAGGAAGTGTAGGTCTGTATGTCAGTAGGTGAGACAACTTATGTAACTTCATAACACAGTAGGCAAAGACGGCGTTATAAACAGCCTATTCCATACACATATATTTATCGTCATATCTTGGAAAACTTACACAATATCTTAAAATAATATAGCCTATGTGTTATTCTGATGTGTTAGCAACAATATTGTAAAGTTTCATTAAAATCTGTTCAGTAGTTTTTACGCGAAAGAGTAACAAACATCCTCACATACATCCATCGGTACAAACATTGATAGCCAACGGCAGACACCTCACACGCATGCAACAAAATGAAAAATCATTTAATCCTGTAGGTTTTGACAACACTTAGGACGGGTCATGTTTTAAAGTTAACGCTAGATTCGCAAGAGTGCAGTTTTCCCCAGAGAAGAACCTAGCAAGAAACTCTGTAGGGTTGCTCTTTTCAATTTAAGTTTTATAAATCTCAGGCATAAACACAGAAACATACAATAAAATTAATAAAATTCAAAAGAGCTATCCATATGTCGGAGAACAGCTGAGATTACGTTCATGAAGGATATTTTGGAACCATTTGCAAACTCATTGCTGCTAAAACGCAAGAACTGGCATGTTTCTAACTGGTTGTCAAGTTGGCGCTTTCATATTTGAAGAGGCTGTCATGTATGGTAGATTATTGTTTGGAATATTGATTTGAGGAGATATCGGAAGTCATCCCGTACATCTTATTATTTAATAACATGATTGCAAACTACACAATAAAGCCAGTTTGTTCGTTACACGCCCACTGTCTTATTTTAACTAAAAAGCTAAAACGCCACTTCTGATGACTCCTCGCCGACATCAGAAGTGGGATGATAGAACCATGATGTAACTGAACACACTGGGTTGATTGAATCGGCAAACTGAATGAAATGGATGAAATGTGTTGGAGCTGCTGCTGGAGCAACAAAGTCAAATTTTTTTTTTCGCCCTCATCCATGCTATAAAATGACATGCTCCTGCCAGAATTCGATCCTGACAAAACGAATGTGTATGGCTACACTTACCGTGGTGATGGACCTAGCACTGTAAAAGCTGCCGCTTGAGCTATGATAGCATTTTGGTGAGTCGTTTTCATTTCGTTGACTCTCGAACATGAGATTAAGCATCCTTTGCCGGATGTTGATATTGTTACCATGCATAGCCAACAAAATGTTGTTGCTGCATAGGTTGAGGCTATGTAGAAAGTTTTTCAAATGAGTAAAGTATTGAAAACCAATATGATTATGATTAATCAAATAGAAAATTGTATTGCTTGCTTGTAATGACTATTTTAAGTGTGAAATTTTGATTTCATTGTTTTATTTTGTCAATACTGGTTTTATGACTTCAGTTTGCACATGTTGGAATGTAGTCGTAGCTCCGGTGGTTTAGCCGAAGAGTGCGCGGTGTGCATATCCAACTGTGTGTTCACTTAGTTAAGTGAAATTGATGTCACTGGGTGTGACAAGAAAAAATCACAGGTTGTGATAAAAAAAGATCACTGTGTGTGACAAATTGTGATAAGAAAAGATCACTGTGTGTGACAAATTGTGATAAGAAAAGATCACTGTGTGTGACAAAAAAAAATCACTGGTTAAGTGATAGAAAAAGTGATGTATCGCTGGTTAAGCGGTGCATCAGTACTGAGGTTCTAAAACCAGTTTGTTGTTTTGTTGTTGATACAATGGTTGTTATTACGATTTTTGAAAAATCGATAAAGAATTAAAATGGTCATTTTTATTGAAATATCTACTGAGTTCCAATTCAAACCTTGCCCTATTGTGGTCAGGAGTGGCCGAGTACGGTATCTACTGCGGTGAATGTTTTCTTTTACAGACTTAACCTTTGACCGAGCACCCACACGAGGACGTGTGGTCCTGTCAGAATGGCCGTGTCGGAGAACAGCTGAGATTACGTTCATGAAGGATATTTTGGAACCATTTGCAAACTCATTGCTGCTAAAACGCAAGAACTGGCATGTTTCTAACTGGTTGTCAAGTTGGCGCTTTCATATTTGAAGAGGCTGTCATGTATGGTAGATTATTGTTTGGAATATTGATTTGAGGAGATATCGGAAGTCATCCCGTACATCTTATTATTTAATAACATGATTGCAAACTACACAATAAAGCCAGTTTGTTCGTTACACGCCCACTGTCTTATTTTAACTAAAAAGCTAAAACGCCACTTCTGATGACTCCTCGCCGACACATAAATAAATAATAAAAATTTGACACTGCAATATCTAGGACAAAGTAATGGTATCTACACACCAAAGCCGCCGGCTTTTTTGACAGCTGCCATTCGTATGACGAAAGCCGCCAGCTTAGCCCGGCGGCATGCCGGCGGCTTTGGTGTGTAGATAGCATAAAGGCAAGTAAATGAGAATATAAAATGCTCTACTATTGAACCGTCCGTTTAAAAACCGAATCCAATAAAAAACAAATGACAAATAGACAAAACAGCCATGACCTAAATAGTATAATCACGGCTTTGATGCTTCGAGTAATTTCATTGTGAATCTGAGATTTATATTAAAAAATATAAATGATTGTCCATGATGCTAACCATCTTATTGTTCCTAGTGTTTATCTATAATACGAATGACCTAGAAATTATCTAGACGTAATAGTCGTCGCTAGATAGTCTAAGGCAAGGTAGAACTCAGAAAATAAGAAATGATCCGGAGCCCAAGTCTGCTAAAATAGCCTCAGTTGTGTGTCGACAGAGTGTCAATTTAATGGCATTTTTTGACACATTAGGTCGCAATCAGTGATGGCCATTGTTTAGCAGAATACCAAATGCGTCAAAAAATGCCATTGACACTCTGCCGACACACAACTGAAGCTATTTTAAATTAGCAGACTTGAGCCCCAGATTATAGAACCCTTAAGGTCTATCTACACAGATCCAGGCCGTGCCCGGGACGTGTCCGGGCCGTGGCCCGTCAGGAGTGAAAACAATACGTCGTCATGACAACGTGTGTGAACGAATTCATAGAAAATGTATGGAATGATGTTTTTTTCCTGACACGTCCTGGACACAGCCCGGACACATTGTAATGACGACGTATTGTTTTCCCTCCTGACGGGCCACGGCCCGGACACGTCTCGGACACGGCCCAGATCTGTGTAAATAGACTTTTAAGTTGAATCATCACTAGGTAACAGAAATGTGCGTAACTATGTTAGTATCTCAATTATCACTATGTTTTAAGAAGATTATGCCATAAACCAATATAAGATTAACACCTTAAAACGTGACTTTAAGTAATTTTCATCTTTTTATCGATCTGAAATGTGACTAGGTAAGGAAATCTCAAATTTTATCTTATAAATGCTACTCTATGCCACACGTAAGTATTTCTGCCGATGTGAAGATGTTTGTTGCTCTTTCACTCAAAAACTACTGAACAGATTTTGATGAAACTTTACAGTATTGTAGCTTAAACATCAGAATAACATATAGGCTGTATTATTTTAAAATACTGTGTAAGTCTTTGAAGATATGACGATGACTGCGGAGGAAGTCGCGTGCAGCCTCTAGTGCATCTAAGATTTTAATTTGTTATTCTGAATACACATCAATCTGCAATACAGCAAAGTTTCATCAAAATCAGTTCAGTAGTTTTTGCGTGAAAGAGCAACAAAATTCCTCACACCCATCGGCACAAACATTGACATTTATAATATTAGTAGAATAAAAAAACTTGTTAATTTGCTATGCGAGCGTTTACCCGTAGTTAATGTTGTTATCGATTGATTAACGAAATCATTAAACTTCCTTTTGTAATTAACAAAAGTAGTTAAATGGAGGAATTGAAGATTTATTTACTTCCTCTAAGGGAGGGTTATGTATTACGCGAGGAATTTAAGTTCTTTACCCGACTGCGCCAGAAGGAGGGTTATGTTTTTCGAGGGTAAGTAGATAGATAGATAGAAATACTTTATTGCACACAAATAGATACAGACAAAACTTAAAACTATAACAATGTGCGCAAAGGCGGCCTTATCACTAAAAGTGATCTCTTCCAGACAACCTTTGGAGTAAGATACGTTTAAGAAGACTGTAGACTAGAGCGTGGTATAAATAGATAACAATGCTTAAATAAGTATGGATATACAGGGTGTAACAGAAAGGGGGTATAAAGCCGAAACACAGCGATAGTCCTCATGGAACTGAACAACTTTCCCCAAGAAACATGGGTCGTAACTCGAAAAAATAAATTCGCCTCCCCATACAAAATGTCCGATCAGCTGATCGAGTAAGTATGGGCGATCCAAAAATGTAAGTATGTGTGTGTACCTATATGTATTCTTTGTCACGCTCTACAGCCTAAACGGTTTGATAGATTTCAGCTTGAGAGGTGTCGTTAGATTCGTATTTACAGTGAGAGTGACACTGGGTACATAGAAATAAAAACATATATATTTTTAAATGCAGTCGCGTTTTTTTTTATTTTGTATCTGGTTCATTTTTATGTCCTTTTTTTAGTATTTTTTTTTTAGTTTTAATAGTTAAGTTCCATTTTATCTTGTGTTTAATTTTGTTATTTTGTTTTGTTCTTGTTTATTTTAATGGACTGGAAATAAATATTTACTTACTTACTTAAAAAAAGGTTAGGTTAGTTTTAATACAATTTTTTTCATCAGTTCACGTAATATACGGAGGTCCCTCTACAACCTGCCCTTGGCATAGTATTTTATTAATTAACATCTAGTCTTTGCAGAAATCAGAGTATTTCCAGTTTTCTACAATTTTCTGATTGAGGTTTAAAGGCTCTTACTCACTAGCGGTTTCAGTACGGTTCCGTGACATTTGTTATGAAATACGAGAACTATGGTAGATAATTTAAACGTGGTTTTGACGCGGTTGCACCTCTCAAACCGCTAGTGCATAAGTGCCTAATAGTAGCCACATTAAACATAAATTCCGCAAGTGTGTGCATGCTTTACATGGTCACATTTAACACAAATTAAAATCGGTTCAGTAGTTTAGACGCTACGGTGGAACAAACATAGTTCAGTAGTTTAAGTCAAAAAAACGAAAGTTAGTTAACTTACATTATTGTGCTTGTCGTATTCTGAAACAAAAATAAAAGATTTATTAAATATGAATTTATTTATAATAATAAATGTGGTGGATTACGACCTAATCACTCTCGTATGAGAGTAGGCTCGTGTGTCTATAGTGGGGACATTAAGTGTCGGCGCAAACGGGCCACCGACGATCGCTGTCGCGCGCTACCGCCACAATGTCAGAAGCGAGCAAGTTTCGAGCGAGCGTGCGAGTGATCAAGCGAGCACTGTAGCGAATCGCCGCCACCGGCTATACGTGTGCGGCGCCGCCATACAATTCATATGAAAAAGCGTGTTAGGTCGCCGCCCCGTCGCTGGCCACCGGTCGCTGTGGTTGGTGGCTCGTTTGCGCCGAGCCTAAAAGGGCTGATAAGGATTCTAACTATTAATTTGATAAAAATGTCTTATGAATGTTGATTCAATCAATTGTTCAATACACTAAGTACCTACTTAAAGTAATTTGATAGTTTCGTATTGACGACCTTACAATAACGTGGTAAATTCCTTGAAAACGTGTTAAAATTTTTCATTGAGTTATTTTTCGCGATTTTTGACAATTAGCGACTTTGAAGTTTCGCAATTGATACTTTTTTAGACGCTTTGAGATTTTGCCGTTGCGCGTTTTGGGGGTTTAAACAATGAGTAAGGAATATAAGTAGTGGCTCCATTTTTTTTTTCATATACAAATGAGTTTATTACAGCGTGCCAAGGTTGGCGCAAGTTTTTCATAGTTTTCTTGGTAGATGACCTGTCAAACGATAAGAAATTCCATACAAAAAGGTAGCCGTTTTGCGCCAAACCAGGCACGCAGATCCAGGCGGTATGGCACCTCCTTATATATTCTATACTCAAAGGGTTTAATTTTTTTTTTTAAAGTGTTTAAAATTGGGTGCCAGACTGCCAACGTCACCGAGGTAGGCCCAAAAAAGATTGGTGGGAAGCAGCTAATAACAGGAGTGCTTGGAGAGGCATAGGAAAGGCTTTTGCCCAGCAGTGGGACGAAATAGGCTAAAAAAATATGTATGTACTTAGTAAACTATATAATTAGATGCTATAGTATAATAATTAATTTGGTATAGCTTTACTCCACTTGGCAGAATCCATATTGGTAGAGCTAACATTTTTAGCTCTTTTGAAATACTAATTTTATTGTATGTTTTTGTGTTTATGCCTGGGATTTGTAAAACTTAAATTGAAAAGAGCAACCCAACAGAGTTTCTTGCTAGGTTCTTCTCTGAGGAAAACTGCACTCTTGCGAATCTAGCATTAACTTTAAAAAATGACCCGTCCTAAGTGTTGTCAAAACCTACAGGATTAAATGATTTTTCATTTCATTTCGTAACATGTTTGAAAAAAAACTTTATTAATGACTCTTAGGGCTTAATATTAAAATCAAATCAATTAATCTTTATCTAAAACGAATCTAGAAACCTTTAAGCCCTAACCTAGACAACAAATCTAGATAATTAGATAAACTAGGCTTTAAAAACTACCTAGACCAGATCAAGTTCACGCAGTACAACATTGACCTAGATCCAGACAAGTTCTTATAAGTATAACTTGGTTTAGAAGATTAATAAACAGACGATTGATATAAAACTAAATCTAACCTTTTTATTTAAAAAAAACCCGACTGCGTTTAATAGTATCTACACACCAAAGCCGCCGGCTTTTTTGACATTTGCCATTTGCATAACTTAAAGCTGGCCTAGCCCGGCGACATGCCGGCGGCTTTGGTGTGTAGATAGCATTAAAAACGCATTTCTTTTTATTTTGATGTACCTACCTACCCAGTGTCACTCTCACTGTAAATACGAATCTAACGACACCTCTCAAACTAAAATCCATCAAGCCGTTTAGGGTGTAGAGCGTGCCAAAGGCCAAACATACATACTCTCGAAAAACATAACCTTTCTTCTGGCGCAGTCGGGTAAATACTTTAATATCAGATCTGTGGTTGCCATGCCACAGAGGCCCAAGTCTGCTAGGTTAAAATAGCCTCAGTTGTGTGTCGGCAGAGTGTCAATGGCATTTTTGACACATTTCGTATTCTGCTAAACAATGGCTTACACTGATTGCGACCAAATGTGTCAAACAATGCCATTGACACTGCCGACACACAACCTGAGAATATTGTAAATCCCTTTGAGTATAGAATATAATATAAAGACGAGCCATACCGTCTGGATCTGCGTGCCTGGCCTGGCGCAAAATGGCTACCTTTTTGTATGGTAGTTATTACTTATCGTTTGACAGGTCATCTACCAAGAAAAAAATGAAAAACTTGGCGCAACCTTGGCATGTTGTTTGTCATAAACTCATTTGTATATGAAAAAAATTTACCAAACTTGGGCCCCTGGTGCTTAAACGTAGAGCAGAGTAACGTATATTCCATCAACAAAGAGCGACGCACTAAAATAAAAAAAAGCTATAGGTACTTCATTTGACATTGGAAGAATCCACAATGATAGATAGTTGCCATTAAAAAAAAACTATAAAAAAAGAATTGTGGTTGTTTTGGCAGAATTATCCTGGTTGATTTCTATAAAACTCTAATTGGCGTCATATTGATATGCAAATTTAACCGCAGTAAACAAATAAATACTTAGTATTTACCTATGGAAAATAATGTTTTCTGCGAAATGTTTATAATATACTAGAGGCTGCCCGCGACTTCGTACGCATTTATCGTCATATCTTGGAAAAACTTCGTGATATCGCAAAATAAAATAGCCTAAGTGTTATTCTAATGCATAAGCTACAATATTGCCAAGTTTCATACAAATCTGTTCAGTAGTTTTTGCGTGAAAGTGTAACAAATAGGAATAGGAAAAATAATAGGATAAGTTTCATAAATGTTTACAACTTATTTTATATCCGTAAAAGATGTAGATTTCTCGGAAAAAAGTTCTATTCCTAGAACTTTTATGGTTTTCCGTTATTGTCGTCGTTTTGAATAATTTTAAGTTTCTTCCGACGTCAATTGACGTCAGAAATGAATAATATGGAAACTTTATAAAGCATGAATTTTGTTTTGATGACTAAACATTTCTTGTTATTAAAAGTAGCACTGCATAAAACCTTGTGTGGCAATATGTGGAAGGGGTTGATGGCTGGCACATGCGTTGAGACCTGTGTGAAGGTGCTGCTGTGATGGCCGGTCATGTCATGCGGATCCTATCAAACTAAGCCTTTCACTTCTCTGTTTCCCATTTATTACCTTACTTTTTCCTGGATATTCCGGGGTCAAATTTCTATTTATGGATAGCTCTTTTGAAATATTAATTTTATTATATGTTTCTGTGTTTATGCCTGAGATTTGTAAAACTTAAATTGAAAAGAGCAACCCTACAGAGTTTCTTGCTAGGTTCTTCTCTGGGGAAAACTGCACTCTTGCGAATCTAGCATTAACTTTAAAAAATGACCCGTCCTAAGTGTTGTCAAAACCTACAGGATTAAATGATCATTTCACTTCCTTAATGCCTTTTAGCTTATTTCCTTCATGACTGTCACCTCACGGTATTGTCATTGTCAGAGAGTTTGGATGTACTGGTGCTTCGGAGGCTTGTGGTTTTGTTTGGCCTCAGAAATTCATTTATATGGGGTAACTTTTAATTTGTGAACGATAGAAAAGGATATGCATGTGCTTGTGATATCAAACTACTTTTAGTATCGGACCAAGGTCGAAATCATTTAAAAAAACATTGAACTCCCCATATAAAATGCACCGGCTGATAGTATGGGGGAACGTTTATTTTTGATGAGTTCGAACTTGGCCCCATAGTAAAAGTTGTTTGTTATCACGAGTACATGCATTTCCGTTTATATCGTTCATTTCTTTAAAATCGCCCTGTATATTTAAAAGCCAAGCTCTTCTCGGTGGAGTAATCTTCATCTTTTCCTCTCTTCTGCCAACAAACTGACTTCTTGCGGGGTCAATTTTTTATTTATGGATAGCTCTTTTGAAATATTAATTTTATTAGCTATATGTTTGTGTTTATGCCTGAGATTTGTAAAACTTAAATTGAAAAGAGCAACCCTACAGAGTTTCTTGCTAGGTTCTTCTCTGGGGAAAACTGCACTCTTGCGAATCTAGCATTAACTTTAAAAAATGACCCGTCCTAAGTGTTGTCAAAAACCTACAGGATTAAATGATCATTTCATTTCATTTCTTGTTACATGACTTTCTCCTTCACTTGAGTGGAATACGTCTTGGTCTTCCTCTTCCTATCTTCTCATCAACCTTTCCATTGTCATAATCATCATCATCAGTCTATTGCAGTTCACTGCTGGTCGTCATGATAATTTCAGCCTATATCTGCCCACTGCTGAGCATAGGCATCAGCAGAGCAATGACTCTCGAACGTGACCGGTTCATTGACACCTGATTTCTTTTTAAACTTTTTTTTTCAATTTAAGGCAACAACCATTAAGGATTATTCCATACTTATTCGTTATCGAAGTTTAAAACTGTTTTATTTAAAAAAAAGAGCATTTATACCTGTTTTGCCCTCGTGTGAACCCATAAACATTCTTTTATAAAGCTAAATGCAAAATCTTTCCAAACTTAAAAAGTGTATCGACCTTTTTGACGTCATACAGTTCCAGAAAAAGGTAACCAAAGATGAAGAACGATAAATTTTGCTGGTTACGTCAAAGCCGAAGACTTTTATTTTTAAAGGTATAGGGTTGGTATGTCTAAAGTTATTTTTTATTTATTTTTTTTAAACGACTTCAAAAAAAAGGAGGAGTTTCTCAATTCGACCGTATATTTTTTTTTTTTTTTTTTTTATGTGTGTCCACGCAAAACTTCGTCGTTTATGAACCGATTTTGATGATTCTTTTTTTGTTGGAAAGGAGGTATCCCGAGGGTGGTCCCATGGTAAGGAAACCAGGATCTGATGGTGGAATCCTGGAGAAATCGAGGGAAACTATCGAAAAAACTGTATTTTCGACTAGTCTGTTTCTTATGTTTCTTCACACAACTTCGTCGTCCATGAACCGATTTTGATTATTCTTTTTTTGTTGAAAAGGGGGTATCCCAAGGGTGGTCCCATGGTAAGGAAACCAGGACCTGATGGTGGAAACTTGGAGATATCGAGGGAAACACTCGAAAAAATTGCATCGCGACTAGTGTGTTTCTTAATATTATGCAATAATAAGAATTTTAAAGCCCTAATATTTAATGAGGGTCTGACGTTGACCTGATGATGGAGCGGAAAGGCAGTCGAGGGAACTCGACAACGGTTTACAGCAAGTACTTTGTGTTTGGGCTTGATTAACTTATATTATTGAGACCTTTCATCTAAATGGGTTGTGACTGTTATTAGGGGTCTGATAATGAAAATGAAGGACAGTCAAGGGACACTAAAAAATGTGAAATAAAAAATTTTTGCCAAAAAAGAAACAACTTCAAAACAGAAACTAAAAAGTATGAAATAAATTAACTTGTACAGAAAATTTCGAGTTTATAAGTGATTAAAAGAAACATAAACAATTAAATAATTATGTCTTTAAAATTTTTGAAGACGGTGCCACCTGTTTCCTTGAGATGTGAAAAAGATTGAAGTACCTATATTACCTATATCTAGTTATTGTTTTACTTGGCACCGTCTTCAAAAATTTTAAAGGCATAATTATTTAATTGTTTATGTTTCTTTTAATCACTTATAAACTCGAAATTTTCTGTACAAGTTAATTTATTTCATACTTTTTAGTTTCTGTTTTGAAGTTGTTTCTTTTTTCTTTTTATGGCAACTACCACCAGAGGCTCCATCGACAAGAGCTAAGCTCTTAAATAAAGAAGAAGAAGAACCACCAAGGATTCTGTCAAGTAGAGATTAAAAAAAAGAAAACTTCCTTTTCAAATGACATTAAAAAAATATTACTTTAATAATAAAAAAAACAAATGTAGCTGTCACGATGTTTAATGGATAGGTAATTATCTTATTTTGCAATTCTACGACATCTATGAAAACCTTTATAGCATTATTTTGACAATCCATTGTCACTATGGCGGACTGCCACCTAAGAGTATTATTGAATTTTGATTTTGCGGGACTTATTACCACGGCACGGGACGTCAGCATTGTTTTTCTTTCGTCATTTGACGTGGAAGATGAGTCCAAAACGTCACTTAACGTCTTACGTTACAAAATACATTTTTAATAAAGTTACCGTATTAAGCTGTAATTATGAAGTGAAAGAGATGTGTTTGTATCGTAGCAAGTGGAGGGAAGTCTCTGCCTACCTCGATGGGAGAGAGGCGTGACAGATATGTATGTAAGCAAAATACATGACCATTCTCAGTATGTTTGTTTGAACAAATAAAAATAACCTCACTTAACTAAAGGACACATTATAAGTAATATCTAGTAAAACCCAATAGGTTTTCCTTGTCAACACAATGAGTGATCATCTAGTTAACTACTAAACCAATATTGATAATGTTCTCGTTTCAGTACGTAAAGATATACAAACAAACTGACAACAGCTTGTTATGGGATATGATTCATTTATTTAATATGTATGATGTATATTAACTTAATAATATAGTATAATATAAATATAATATAATACTTGTTAGATTTAATTATGGGAAATACTCATTTTTGAGCTAACAAAGAGAAATTTGATGTCAATGACGTCTCTTCCTGACTCTGGTAGAATTGTTCATCAGACGCCATTTTTTTTAAATTTGCAAATAAAATAAAGAATAAAAACATACATACTTACATAGGTCACGCCTCTCCCCCATAGGGCCAAAACATAAATTCACGACACGACGCGACACGACGTCGCTTAATGAAACTCCACGACGTCGTACGACGTCGTGTCGCGTCGTGTTGTGAATTTATGTTTTAGCCCATAGAGGTAGACAGAGACTTCCCTCCACTTGCAGAATCTCCACAAAATGAATGTGTATGATACAAACATCTCTTTAATTTCATACACATTCATCAGTCCCCTCATACATGCACGTCATTAAAAATATAACCCCCATCTTACGTAGTCGGGTAAAAACCTCAAAACTACTTAAGGTACATAACCTTTAAGAAAACATATGATTTACTGTCATCAGTCGGAAAAGCCTATAACGCATTAATACTATAGTATTATAAAAACCCATGATTAAATCTTACCATTAATAATAATGCCTCGTTAAGCTGTCAGGAGTTATTTAAGCATATGTGTCATTCTAAAGACATACGTATCCGTTTCTATGAAGGTTGGTTTCGTAACTTTTATTTTATTACGAAACGTTGGTTTTTCAGGATTTTTCTTTTATGTTATCTACACACCAAAGCCGGCATACCGCCGGGCTAGACCGGCGGCTTTACGTCATACGAATGGCAGCTGTCAAGAAAGCCGGCGGGTTTGGTGTGTAGATACCATTACTTGTAAGTACCCTAAACCGACTTATAATGAGGAGACTGATGAATGTGTATGAAGTGAAAGAGATGTGTTTGTATCGTAGCAAGTGGAGGGAAGTCTCTGTCTACCTCGATGGGGGAGAGGTGTGATAGATAGTATGTATGTATATAGCCAATGTTATTTCGATGTGAAAACCTACAATATTGTGAAGCTTAATTGAAATCTGTTATCAGTTTTTGCGGGAAAGAATAACAGACATCCTCACGTCCATCGGCACAAACATTGACATTTATTTAAAAAAAACTAGTTTCTTGCTCGCTTCTTCTCTGGGGAATCTACCTTCCGAATTCAGCGTAGCTTCAGTCAGTTAATTTGCTTTTACTTTTGTTAATTTGTTATATTTTTATTTTATATTTCTGACGCATTCAAGTGTAATTTTGGGTTACCTATGAATAAATCTTTATTGAATTGAATTGAATTTTCGACATGTTTAAGTGTAATCTTAATTAGGTACCTAAGAAAACATAATTTTGATTTCTTTAGGTGTGACAATGTATGTATGTTCCTAAGTACATACGAAGACTGTTATATTTAGAGCAGAAACCGCGCGGTTCAAAAACTGTCATTATGCGGTTAACCCGCTGACCTAAAACCGCAAATACGGAAGCTTATAAGTAAGTAATTGATTATTAAAATGACGCATAGTTATAAAAGAGACTTCAAACCTATTATCAATGGTTAAATCCTGCGTGACTATACGACCTTAGGGTTTTCCTGTATTACCTAGAACCTAGGCTATGTACTTAGAACCTAGACTAAGCTATTCTATTCTATTCTATTCTATTCTATTCTATTCTATAGAAACCATTATCGCGTTACAATGTCTTAGTAATAATTTAGTTAAATGACAATTATTTATTAATTAACCATAAAAGACAATTATTAAATTAATGTTATTTTATTATGGTTATGTCGGTATCGTAGCAAATAGGACGATGGACGATGGGGCAGAAAGGTTCTTGAGTGGCGACCACGCACCGGACGACGCAGTGTGGGAAGGCCTCCAACAAGGTGGACTGACGACTTGGTTAAAGTCACTGGAAACCGTTGGATGTGGGCAGCGCAAGACCGGTCGTTGTGGAGATCCTTGGGGGAGGCTTTGGTCCAGCAGTAGACGTCCACAAGCTGACATGATGATGATGATGAAATAGAAGGGAAGTCTCTGTCTTATTTTATTATGGTTATGTTTGTATCGTAGCAAGTGGAGGGTATGTTTGCATGTATTTTCAAATACGAGCATAGCACTAGAAATATGTCAAAATATACATACATACATTACATACATATCCGTCACGCCTCTCTCCCATTGGGGTAGGCAGAGACCACTTCCTTTCACTTGCTACGATACAAACACACCTCTTTCGCTTCATCCACACTCATCAGTCGCCTCATACATGCCCGTCAGTTTAGGGTACTCTTGACTTGGCCTTTCTTGAGTAAGTCATGTCAAAATCTAACGCTAAAAAGCTACAATATTAACTAAAGCAGAAATTAAAGAAAATCTTCGCTAAACCATGAACTTTAGCCCCTTTACAAAATAATTACTCTTATCAAAGCTTACAACGTCGTAATTTAGTGAAAGTGATGTCAATGACCGATGAATAAATAATTTTTATTTGTTTTTTTTTGCTACTCAATTTAAACGTGTCAATCAGTATTGTAACAAGTCGGGTAAGTGTTTTTTTAATGATGAGCGATTTGGGTTCCGTCGTCCTACTAATATTATAAATGTCAATGTTTGTGCCGATGGATGGTCGTGAGGATGTTTGTTAGTCTTTCACGCAAAGAGTGCTGAACAGATTTTAATGAAACTTTACAATATTGTAGATTACACATCAGAATAACACATAAGCTAAGTATATTATTTGAAAATATTGTGTAAGTCATGTTCAATACTCAATACTCAATCATTTATTGCACTCCACAGGTTTTTACAGGTCTTATAAACAACTTAAAGTACCAAATGTGGACCCTGATTAGGGCACGGCAAATTGTGTAGCAAAGCTTCATGTTTCATCGGGACAATGAAAAATTAAAAAATAATACAACCTTTGTTTTATTCTAATGTGCAAGCTACAGTATGGTAAGTTTTTAAGAACCCGAATAAACTATCGGCCCACTAAAGGTCTATCTGCACAGATCCGGGCCGTGCCCGGGACGTGTCCGGGCCGTGGCCCGTCAGGAGGGAAAACAATACGTCGTCATGACAACGTATCCGGGACGTGTCAGGGAAAAAATAACATTCTATATATTTTCTATGGATTCGTTCACACACGTTGTCATGACGACGACACGTATTGTTTTCCCTCCTAACGGGCCACGGCCTGGATCTGTCTAGATCATCATCATCATAAATTTAAGAGCGTCACTCTTGTCGGTGTAGTCTACGCCACTCTTCTCTATTCTCTGCCGTCCGTTTGAGCACCTGATACGACACAACTTCTATTCCCTCTTTTATTTGGTCTATTCTGTCTGGATAGACCTTGAAAAATCTGTAATATGCAGGGGTTCTAACAAACACTGACACGAACAGAATCCGATACAAACTAATTGAAATACATGATCGTAATGAATATAATGAAGTGTGTTTGTTATAAATAACTCACAAAATCAATTGATGACGATTCAGTCAATGAAATGAACATCATTTTGTACGAACGGTTGAAGTGAGCCAAATGTGGGACAAAGATTTAATATTATTTTTGAATCGATCTTTAATGACAAGTTATACTTTTACCCCCTTATTACAAAACGAGGTTTAAATATAGTCCGACGTTAGTTCGTTTAGTTTAACGTTTTGTCCATAGCCGAAACGTCAAAAGAAACGAACTAACGTCGGACTATCTTTAAACTTCGTTTTTTATTGGGATTAAGGTTTAACACCTTAAAAGAGTACATGAAAAAAATTGACGTTAACAAATAATAAAGACTGAAACACACCGGATGCGTATGCGTAACGTAGACGTAAGCACGGCGTAGCCACGCGCGTAGTTACGGTGTAACACGATATGACACCGGGCTACGAGTCACGTCGACGTGTACGTCTACGTTATGCAAGCGGTGACAGTTCCATACATTACAACTCAGAGGTACGCATACGCAACGCATACGCATCCGGTATATTTTGGCCTTTAAAACAGGTTACAGGTAAGATAATAGGATAGATATAGTGATCTCTGTCTACCCCGATGGGAAAGAGAAGCGTGGCAGATATATATGTATGTAAGTATATATAAAAACTAACCTAGATATTTCATCAAGTCTAAATTGAAAAGAAAGTCTAATTTATAATAGATAGTACTCAATAACGAAAGTTGACACCATTGGACGTTGAGATGAAAGTAAAATCACATTGCTGAGTCGCATGCGCAGGTTATAGCGCCGGCGCACACCTGACGGAGCGCAACGCAGAGCATTTTTGATCGTCATATTATTATCTACATTGTTCTCATTAGAATAATATTCAAAATCTGATAACAAAACAAATGAGCATCGACGCGACTACATGCGGATGTTGTGTTAACTGATTTTGAGTATTATTCTAATGAGAACAATGTCGATATTAACATGACAATGAAAATAGGGATGGTGACTACATTCAAAATTCAAAAAATAATTAGTCCGTCTTTTAGGCTATTAAAAATATTTGAAACACATTTTTTACCTGATCAAATACATTAATAAGTACAAAGATACACAGCATCAAAGTTACGGAGAGGTATTGACATCACACACACCTATGTAAAAATCTTACTTAGGCGTGACGTCACGAAAAACTTCAACCCAGTGTATCTAAGTCATTTTTAGTTTAAGAGAAAAAAGAAAAAATACGTGTCGTATATTTTAAAATAGTCTGTGTGATGGACTAAAAATTTTTTTTTGTTATCATGCCTATTGCTCTGCGCTGCGCTCCGTCAAGTGTGCGCCGGCCTTTCATATACGTTATAGCGGCCTTGAGTCGCGGGTTGTTCACCTATTAGATATAACATAGGTTAGGTTAAGAAACTTCTTTAAGTACTTTTTTACTTGATAGTAAGTAAGTTTACTATTATGTAGTATATTTATTTAATTTTATCATCCTACTAAAATTATAAATGTCAATGTTTGTGCCGATGGATGGACTTGAGGATGTTTATTACTCTTTCACGCTAAAACTACTGAACAGATTTTGATGAAACTTTGCAATATTGTAGCTTACACATCAGAATAACACATAGGCTATATTATTTTGAAATATTTTGAAAAACTAAGATATATTAATAAATGTTTACGAAGTCGCGGACAGCCTCTAGAATTTTTATTTACCTAAGTATATATCTAATCTAATCTAATTTTTAATTTAGCCACTTGTGTGCCACTACTGGACAAAGGCATCTCTCCTCATCCGCCATGACTTACTATAGATATCACCGTATTTTATTTTAAATGTATTTTAAGTCATCTTATCAATTCATAACCTCGCCTTTTACACGCGTCGGTTAAACCCATTCGCCATTAGAGCTCAGATTTCAAAACCTCAAAGGAACTGTCCGTTTCTATGTTGTAACACGACTGGTTATAAGCCGCTAAACGTTCATGCTATGCGTAGCTTGTATTTTGCTATTTCTTATTAAATTACTCGCTAGCGGTGAAGGAAAACGTGAGGAAACCAGGGGCCAAAAGTTTTATCTACACAGATCCAGGCCGTGCCCGGGACGTGTCCGGGCCGTGGCCCGTCAGGAGGGAAAACAAAACGTCGTCAAGACAAAGTGTGTGAACGAATCCATAGAAAATTTATGGAATGATATTTTTTCCCTGACACGTCCCGGACACGTTGTCATGACGACGTATTGTTTTCCCTCCTGACGGGCCACGGCTCCCATCACACCTTCGAATTTCTTCTCTGGTGTATGCAGGTTTCCTCACGATGTTTTCCTTCACCGTTAGCAAGTGGTAATCGAATAAATTGATCCGTACATGAGAAATAAACTCAGAGGTACGTGCCTGCGCCAGGTATCGAACCCGCGCCTTTGGAGTGCGAGGCAAGCGTTCTACCAACTGGTAAATGTTACAATTACTTGGACTAAAATGTCTGAATGTTAATCAAAATGTTGCCACATACAACCTTGTTAGAGAATTGATACATTTATGTTAGAATATAAATAAACAATCTCTATTTTATCATAATCCAATCCAACTAATATTATAAATGTCAATGTTTGTGCCGATGGATGGATGTGAGGATGTTTGTTGCTCTTTCACGCAAAAACGACTGAACAGATTTGAATAAAACTTTACAGTATTGTAAATTACACATCAGAATTTCACATAGGCTATATTATATAATGATATCGTGTGTTTTGGAATTGTAATCTGCTTATATACTCAGCGCGGGAAAAACTTCGATACCCCGTTTCAGGTTTTGTATGCGAATCTACTTTGGTAACGAGAATGTTTGTATCGTAGCAAGTGGAGGGAAGTCTGGCTACCTCTATGGGGAAGAGGCTTAATAGATATGTATGTAGGTATATAAAAAGTTCGTTTTCAATTAATCATCATAGTTTTTAGAACAAAACGTTTTTTTATATTTTAATATAATGAACGGAATTAACTTCTTGTTTTTTGTTAATGTTAAGATAATATTTTATCAATTATAAAACAAACACTCGAGTGCGCTGACCTTAGTTTTTATAACGCCAAAACCTTACTATATTGGTTTAGTAAAAAAAAACTACACGGTCAATGACTTTGTTACTTTAGTGACCCAATTTTTGTATGATTAGACGTTTTTTTTAACGGATTTGTATTAAACTATTTGTATGTGGTTTTAGAGATTGTTACTTGGTGGTTTTTTGTTGAGAAAACAAAACGACCAAGTGCAAGTCGGACTCGGGGACGTACCATTCACTAGGTTAACAATAGCCTAATAATGATGTCTTTCAGTAGCCATTTTAGGAATATCGAGCAAAAAAGGCAAAAAAGATCACGTTTGTTGTATGGGAGCCCTTTTGATTATTATATTTTAATATTTGTTGTTATAGCAGCAACGGTAATACATCATTTGTGAAAATTTCAACGCTCTAGCTATAACGGTTCATGAGATACAGCCTGGTGACAGACGGACGGCCGAACGGACAGCCAAGTCTCAGTAATAGGGTCCCGTTTTCACCCTTTGGGTACGGATCCCTAAAAAATATCTCACAACAATCATTATTACATTGTAAAACTGAGAAATATGATTAAAAATAGATTGTAATGACTTACTTCACTGCTGTATAATAGCTACTTAACTATGTAATTTTATTATACATAAAATAGTAAATAAAACATAATTATTTCATTAACATTAATAGTTTATTGATAGAAGAGGTAAATGTATTTTCAAATGACTTTAATAAATTATATATAACTACATCTATCTATCTATATATATAAAAATGAAACCCGTTTTCCGTTGTCACGGCATCACGCCTGAACGGCTGGACCGATTTCGCTAATTCTTTTTTTAAAATGTTCATTGAAGTCCAAGGATGGTTCTTACGGTGATAAAAAATCGAATAATTGCCGGGAAAGCCCTAAAACAGACCTTTTCTTTTTCCCATACAAATGTTTTCTTACTAAAATGTAGAGTCAATTTGAACTTTATTCCTACACAATAAAGTTCATTCTAAGGCGGGACGAAGTTCGCCGGGACAGCTAGTAATATTATAAATGTCAATGTGCCGATGGATTAAGGATGTTTGTTGCTCTTTCACGCAAAAACCACTGAACAGATTTTGATGAAATTTGGCAATATTGTAGATTATATATCAGAGTAACACATAGGCTATATTATTTTAGGATATTGTGTAAGTTTTTCAAGATATGACGATAAAAGCGTACGAAGTAGACAGCCTATAGTAAAAGATAAGAATTAAGCTAAGTAAGTAGGTAGTTTCTAGTTGCTGTTTATTATAGTTATTACAGGGGCCCAAGTCTGCTAATTTAAAATAGCCTCAGTTGTGTGTCGGCAGAGTGTCAATGGCATTTTTTGACACATTTGGTGTTCATGACACATTTGGTATTCTGCTAAACAATGGCTTACACTGATTGCGATCAAATGTGTCAAAAATGCCATTTTGTCGACAGAGAGCCATTGACACTCTGCCGATACACAACTGAGGCTATTGTAAATTAGCAGACTTGGTGACTAGAGGCTGCCCGCGACTTCGTACGCATTTATAGTCATATCTAGGAAAAAAACTCATGATATCTCAAAATAATATAGCCTATGTGTTATTCTGATATGTAAGCTACAACATTTATTGGTATAGTAGAAATTTTCGTGAAAAATGTTCGCATGTAATAATTTTCAAAGTTCTTTCATTTTTAAAGTTCTATAATTCCGGAAGTATATCACTTTCAACATTTGTTCAAAATACTATCGTTTTATAATATTATTATCTATCGATTGACGTAAGTTTCATCAGTGGCCGCCTACTTTATTTTCTCTATACTAGCTCGAATAGGGGATGTGTAGTGTACCTAATTGATACCGAAAATTTTACTATACCAGGCTCCATACAAATATGTTCGATGCCATTCCATCAAAATCTTTTCAGTAGTTTTTGCGTGATGAAGTAACAAACATCCATCCATCGGCACAAACATTGACATTTAAAATATTAGTAGGACTATGATGTATATACCTATTTTCTACGAAACAGGAAAACATTCGCGTAAACAAAATCATATACTTTAACTTCAATAAATAATATAACTTTGTATAACTTTAAAGTTATATAACTATGTACATTCTTATTGAAATTTTGCAATAAACGGTTGACATTGAATATTCAATTGTAAGGTAGCAAATGTTTTAGAGATCCGCAGGCAAATGTTAAAAAGAAGGCAGAGAATAGGGAGGGATGGAAGAGGCTCCACCGACAAGAGCTAAGCTCTTAAATTAGGAGAAGAAGAAGGCGAATAAGATTTCTTCCTCTTGGCTATACTGGGACCCAAGTCTGCTAATTTTAAATAGCCTCAGTTGTGTGTCGGCAGAGTGTCAATGGTATATTTTGACACTTTTGGTCGCAATCAGTGTAAGCCATTGTTTAGCAGAATACCAAATGTGTCAAAATATGACATTGACACTCTGCCGACACACAACTGAGGCTATTTTAAGTTAGTAGACTTGGGTCCCTTATCGCATGCGTCAGACGCTGCGAGTAACGCATAATGGTCTATCCAAACACATCCGGGCCGTGTCAGGGAAAAAATATCATTCCATACATTTTCTACGTATTCGTTCACACACGTTGTCATGACGACGACGTATTGTTTTTCCTCCTGACGGGCCACGGCCCGGACACGTCCCGGGCACGGCCCGGATCTGAGTAGACCTTTAGACCCAGAACACTGAAACGAAGCGTTTCAAACTAGTTGCGTCGTGTGTGGTTTCCTAAGGAAGTCTATAGCAGAAACTTCGATGCAACTCAAAAGTAACTAGCAGTTTCAGTGCATTTGCGTTTCACCGTGTGTTTTGGCGCTTAAACAACCGCGCGTTCGGAATCCATGTAAGAACTACCATAATTTATTATTTATTTATATTTTACATATTGCAAACTTGTCATACTGAAGACAGACAGATGGCTTTTGACTTCTTAAAATTGATTTAAGTAGGTTTTTTTTTTTAAAAAACCGACGAATTGTCGAGAACAATGTATGTTTACCTATAAATGCTATTAATATTATAAATGACAATGTTTGTGCCGATTGATGGATGTTTGTTACTTTTTTACGCAAAAAACTACTGAACAGATTTTAATGAAATACGTAAAGTGTAATTTGCACATCAGTCGCTAACCTTTAATATAATTTATAGAAATGATATCAAAAATCATTTAATCCTGTACGTTTTGACAACACTTAAGACTTAAATTATACTTAAAACATTATAATATTTTAAGTATAATTTAAGCGGCTACCCGTGACTCAATCTACCGTCATATCTTAGAAAACTTACACAATATCTTAAAATAATATAGCCTATATATTATTCTGATGTGTAAGCTACAATACTGTAGAGTTTCATCAAAATCTGTTCAGTGGTTTTTGCGTGAAAGAGCAACAAGCATCCTCACATCCATCGGCACGAACATTGACATTTATAATATTAGGATTATAATAACTCATAGCATGCGATCTAACACTTAAATGCAATTATTTTTAAAACTAACTTTAAATTATGAAATTATTTTATGAAATGTCTAATTTTTGATGTTTTGAAATAGTGTTAGCATTGGCTTGCGTTTTAGTTTTTTTGCAATTTTATTGTGGCCATGATTTTAAGTAGGTAATGCTGTCTACACACCAAAGCCGCCGGCATACCGCCGGGCTAGGCCGGCGGCTTTACGTCATATGAATGGCAGCTGTCAAACAAGCCGGCGGCTTTGGTGTGTAGATACCATAAGTACCTCTGTAACTATAGTTTTGCCCGCGACTTCGTACGCGTGAGATTTGTATAATGATATTATAGTTAGTAAAAGTTGTTACTTATCATGATATTTTTTTAAATAGGTAATTGTATTTTATTAGGAAATAGCCAGGTGCCAAGTCTGCTAATGTAAAATAGCCTCAGTTGTGTGTCGGCAGAGTGTCAATGGCATTTTTTGACACATTTGGTATTCTGCTAAACAGATTACACTGGTTGCGACCAAATGTGTCAAAAAATTACATTGACACTCTGCCGACACACAACTTAGTATATTGTAAATTAGCAGATTTGGGTGTCAAATGGTCAATGAGGAAGGAATATTAGGAGTGGCCCCATTTTTTTTCATATACATTTTATGACAGCGTGCGAAGTTGCGCAAAGTTTTTCATAGTTTTCTTGGAAGATGTCCTGTCAAACGATAAGAAATTCCATACAATATACAGGGTGTAACAGAAAGGGTATATAAAGCCGAAACACAGCGATAGTCCTCATGAAACTGAACAACTTTCCCCAAAGAACATGGGTCGTAACTCGAAAAAAAAATTTCGCCTCCCCATACAAAATGCCCGATCAGCTGATCGAGTAAGTATGGGCGATCCAAAAAATTTTTTCGAGTTACGACCCATGTTCCTTGGGGAAAGTTGTTCAGTTTCATGAGGACTATCGCTGTGTTTTGGCTTTATATACCCTTTCTGTTACACCCTGTATATTTTTTTATGATTTCGAATTTGGTCCCATACTAAAAGTTATTTGTTATCACGAGTACATGCATATCCTTTTCTATCGTTCACTAATTTAAAGCCATCCTATATATTCTATACTCAAAGCAAATGCTTGAAGTAGTCTCAGTCTGAGTATACGGCCTAACAAGCAATTTTTTATAATCACCGATATACGTTCTAAGCATTTCGTAACACATTTTCGCAAAGTCAAGTCTCTTTTGCAAACAAAACCAGTATTACTATTGACAAATTTTTCAACCGTCCGTTCTACTCAGCAACAGTTTACTTGGCACCTGCGGTCGATGAACGGCCATACGATTGGAGTGTCAGGTCAAGTAATCCACGTGATCACTATGTTTGTTGGGTAATAAAACGTCACGAATGAATGAGTTTCGGTTCTGCATTGTTTTAGATTCGGTTTTTTATTAATTTATCGTTTTTTTTAGTCTAATTAGGTTTTTTTGAGGCGACTTATGAATGTGTATAAAGTAAAAGAGGTGTGTTTGTATCGTAGCAAGTGGAAGGAAGTCTCTGTCTACCTCGATGGGTAAGATTTTGGAATTTGCTTATATACTCAGCGCGGGAAAAACTTCGATACCGCGTTTCAGGTTTTGTATGCGAATCTACTTTGGTAACGAGAATGTTTGTATCGTAGCAAGTGGAGGGAAGCCTCTGTCTACCTCGATGGGGAAGCGTGACAGATATGTAGGTATGTACATGTAAGCTAGAAGATTAGCAAAAGAGATAAGTAGCTATACAAGGTGAGAGTAGATGGAAATGTTGCGAAGGGAAGCCCAAAGAGAACGTTATTCGATCAAATCGTGGATTTAGTAAAGAAAGACCAAGTCAAGAGTACTTAAACCGACGTGCATGTATGAGGAGACTGATGAATGTGGATGAAGTGAAATGGTGCTTTCGTATATTGCAGATATTATTAAATATTAGTACATTCTTTATATACACAAACAAACAGACTTAACACAAACATCTCTGTACTAGCAATGTATGTCTCTAAAGGTCTATTCTACACAGATCCGGGCCGTGCTCGGGACGTGTCTAGGCCGTGGCCCGTCAGGAGGGAAAACAATACGTCGTCATGACAACGTGTCCGAGCCGTGTCAGGGAAAAAATATCATTCCATACATTTTCTGTGGATTCGTTCGCACACGTTGTCATCACGACGTATTGTTTTCCCTCCTGAAGGGCCACGGCCCGGATCTGTTTAGATAGACCTTAATGGGAATCGAAGCCACGACCTGCGACTTAGCACGTAGATACGCAATATTTACGCTATGTAACGTTACGTGACACCTCTCATGTGATTTTTTTTTACGTCACACTTTTTTCTTGACCTAGAGACCAAGCAGTGGCGTGCACAGACTTTTCAGTCAGGGTAGGCAAAAAGAAAATCATGATTTCTTGATTATCGTTAAAATATAACTTACAAAACCCCAGGGAATAAGTACCTACCTCATACCACCATCACCATCATCAATTACACAAGTCACAACTCAAATATCTACATTTCACAATCTATAATTAGGTACTTATACATTTTAAAAATGAATTAATAAATCCGCGATAACGCACAACAACAAAAATACATTTTAAGGTTAAGTAACAAAAAAACAATAATACATAATTTTGTCTAATTACTTTGAAACTAACTTACTCTTCATAGTGGTCGCGTAATGTCAAAATATAATACGACAAAAAAATAATGGTCATGAATTGCGTCACAATTGCATGAAATAATGCGTACTCCTTAAAATGGTCGCACAATCACTATAGAAAACCGAAAAGGCACTGCCTACCTTGGACGCTTGTGTGCATGATTTTGTCAAAGTGTGCCTGCGTATTTACAAGCACGCACACTACCAAACAAGCTGTAAACTACGAGACAAGAAAGACAAAATTAGTTTGTGCCTTTCCCGCAATCAGAAGGAAGCGGCGCTAGGTGCGCGATCAATCGAAGATGGCTCAATGGTATAATAGCCCGCTCGCTTAAAGGCTTAGTAGTACTATGATCAATAGATAGGTGGCGCTGTTAGTGTAAATATTTTTTTTGTGATTTTATACAACGTTATTTTGATTAATTCGTATTATTTTATTTACGATTTGATTCAATATTGTAGGGTAGGCAATGTCTTTTTGCCTTTATGGAGTGCACGCCACTGAGACCAAGGTATTTAAGAAATTAAGAAATCTTATAGTGATTCATCAAAATTTTAAGACTACAAGGTCGCACTTTCAGCCAAGGTGTGGCAGTTTACTTTTTTTTGACTGGCTAGTTGGTGTGGTTGGTAGTGACCTTGCTTGCTATGTCGTAGGTCGTTGGTTCGATTCCCATTAGAGACAAACATTGCTGAGATGTACAGAGATGTGTGTCTTAAGTCTGGGTGTTTGTGTGTCATTATCATAAATTTAAGAGCGTCCTTTTGATCACCTGATACCACACAACTTCTATTCCCTCTTTTATTTGGTATGAGTAAGTCCTTCGTGGTCTCTTTCGTCTTCCTTCTACTGGTTTGTGTGTTTAATATATTTTTTTATAGTAAACTATACAGGGTGTAACAGAAAGGGGGTATAATGCTGAAATGCAGCGAGAGTCCTCATGAAACTGAACAACTTTCCCCGAGGAACATGGGTCGTAACTTGAAAAAATTTTTTGGATCGCCCGTACATACTCGATCAGCTGATCGATCATTTTGTATGGGGAGGCGAATTTATTTGTTTGAGTTACGACCGCTGTTCCTTGGGGAAAGTTGTTCAGTTTCAAGAGGACTATCGCTGTGTTTCGGCATTATAGGTACCCCCTTTATGTTACACCCTATATAATTATACTACAATTATAATGAAAGAATCAGAAAATTTGCGACTTGATCAATTAATTCGGGATAGGACTGAATCATCAATTATGTTAGACAATTTGAGATGACCGTTTTGCAAATTGGACATTATGCGTATAGGGCATTATGCTTAATGAAAGTAAGGTTTACATATAGTTAAATAGTTACTTACTTCACTTATTGACAGAATCCACATAGGTAGTAGCCATTTTTTAGATCGTGTCCAATGCTGGCCCCAGTCTGATAATTTACTATATTACCAGTTGTGTGTCCGCAGAGTGTCAATGTAATTTTTTGACACATTTGGTCGCAATCAGTGTAAGCCATTTTTTGCACCTTGCGACATTTACCTAGTTAAGACTTAGTTGGATATTGTTAAATGTTAGGTATGTGTGTTGATATTTAAAATTTATATTTTAGACATAAGTAGACATAACATTTATTTTCTTACAAACACAGTACAACACACAACACAAACTCAACAGTTCACAATTACATTTTTAAAATAACACGCAGATTTATTTACACACAGTACACACAAAAAAAGGGAAAAAAACAAAAAATAAAAGAAAATATACCTAAAATAACAGAAACAAAGACTAAAATAAACAGAAGAAAGAGGTAGGGTGGGTGGGTTTTTACTAAACGCTGCCCGCGACTTCGTACGCATTTATCGTCATATCTTTGAAAAAACACGAAATATCTGCAAATAATATAGCCTATGTGTTATTCTGATGCCCAAGCTAAGTAATTGTAAAGTTTCATTAAAATCTGTTCAGTGGTTTTTACGTGATGAAGTAACAAACATACATCCATCCATCGGCACAAACATTGACATTAGACTATTAAAAGGATGAACTTAGTTGAAAATGGACATTCGATAATTCACAATTTAGATGTTTTGAATTTATGTGAAAGAAGCATTAGTGATTGTGAGTTTAGGGGTTTTGAGCTTAGGGGTTTCAAGTGTTGATGTTTTAATTTTTGGGCTTGTAATGTGCGATCAGCTAGCTTAGCATACACTCCGTGACAAGACGTTGTCATGGGTTCGTCACGGTTACGTCTCTGTCTATAGTTCTAAATGTGATAAGGACAGCATGACGTGAGATAATTGTTGCGGCACACCGTGCTAAGCCCCCTGGACGCATTTTCACGCGAATGGCGGGTCGCTACCGAAGACCGTGTTAAATGGAAAGTCGCGGGGTAGGCATTTGCCCAGTGGGTTCTTATTGGCTAACAAAAAAAATGTGCACCCGTTCTAATGGTGTCTACACACTAAAGCCGCCGGCTTTTTTGACAGCTGCCATTCGTATGACGTAAAGCCGCCAGCCTAGCCCGGCGGTATGCCGGCGGCTTTGGTGTGTAGATAGCATTAGATATATCTATAAGGCGTACAAAGTCACAGGCTAAACTAAACTAAGTTATATCTACCTATTACCGGACGTACAAAACGAGTTATCAAGTCGGAATGTTTATAAATTTCATTGAGATTTGACGTATAAACTTATTTCCGACCTTCATTCTCGATTTCGTTTAAAATTAAGGTCATTTGGCGTCTAAACAATGTTATAAACATAGTATTTAATTTAATTGCCTAGGTCACAGATATATTTAGATGCTTAATACGCATATTTGCGCATAGAATATCAATTAGTACAACTGAATACTCAAAAAGTCCAGGCTCCAAGTCTAATTTAAAATATCCTCAGTTGTGTATCGGCAGAGTGTCAATGGCATTTTTTGACAAATTTGGTATTCTGCTAAACAATGGCTTACACTGATTGCGACCAAATGTGTCAAAAAATGCCATTGACACTCTGCCGACACACAAATGAGAGTATCGAAAATTATCAGACTTGGGCCCTTGTTTAGTAGTTTTTGAGTAATAAAAATAAATATTCAATAAAATATAATATTTTTAACTAATCATCATGTCAGCCCATGGACGTCCACTGCTGGACAAAAGCCTACCCCAAGGATCTCCACAACGATCGGTCTTGCGCTGCCCACATCCAACGGTTTCCCGCGACTTTAACCAAGTCGTCAGTCCACCTTGTTGGAGGCCTTCCCTTTTTAACTAATGTTTTTTCTTAATCAATAAATATTTACTTCTCTTTTTTTCTGTATTTATGTAGGTATCATCTTACAATAAACTGTTAAATAATAATAATAAATAAATAATATTGAGAAAAACAGTTTATTTTAAGTTTTATTTTGAAGAAAACCTTATTTACATTAGTATGATAAATGTTTACAAAAAAATATAGATAAGGCACTTAACTATTTACATAAACATACGATAGTGTTTTTTTTTTTTTTGTGTAAAAGTGACATAAAACCCCAAACAATTATGCTTATAAATAAAAATTATGTAAGTATTGTAAAAATAACGTGACCATTTTTTTGCTAGCATAATAATAGCTTATCGAAAAACATTAAATAAACCTAACTTTTGCTCGCGACTTCGTACGCATTTATCGTCATATCTTGTAAAACTTACACAATATCTTAAAATATTATAGCCTATGTGTTACTCTGATGTGTAAGCTACAATATTGTAAAGTTTCATTAAAATCTGTTCAGTAGTTTTTGTGTGAAAGAGTAACAAACATCTTCACATACATCGGCACAAACATTGACATTTATAATATTAGTAGTATCAGCAAAAAGCATTGACGTCAAGAATGCCAGTTTATAAGATATTTTGGGTTTTATGATTTTTACTATTTTTCGCGAGTTTTTTTTTTTGTTTTTTATAACACGACATAGATTGATTTAAATGTTGATAATTTTCTTGTTTTGTTGTTAATTCTAGTAAATTATTTATCGTACTAATAAATTATAAATGTCAATGTTGCACATGGATAGACGTGAGAATATTAAATTATAATATTTATGTATGTGTATTTATCGAATATATATGTGTAGGTTTATACTTATATATTTATTGTTTATTGTAGGTTAAGTGACTATCCTGACTTCTTGCTTTCACTTCTCTCTCGGTGAGGTCTGCAGCAAGAAATTTCTATTAGAAATATGCTGTACCTTTTGTATAACTTCTCTTTTTTTCTGTCTCTATGTACTATCATCTTACAATAAACTGTTAAATAAATACTAGTAAATAACTCTTTCACGTAAAAACTTCTTAAAAATAGGTAGGTACCTATTATAAATGTCAAAGTTTGTGCCGATGTGAGGATATTTGTCTTTTTTTGACGCAAAAACTACTGAACAGATTTTAACGAAACTGCAATCTTTTGGTTCGGTCATAAGAATAATGTGTACATATGCTGTATTATTTTAAAATCTTGTGTAAGTACATACATACATACATATCTGTCACGTCTCTCTCCCATCGAGGTAAACAGAGACTTCCCTCCACTTGCTACGATACAAACACACCTCTTTCACTTCATACACACTCATCAGTCGCCTCATACATGCACGTCGGTTTAGGGTACTATTGATTTGGCCTTGTGTAAGTTTTCCACAATTATCAAACATTTTTGGTGTAATCATTTTTTGACCTCATATCAAATTGTCTAATATTAATAATAATTTATGTATCAAAAGTATTTTTTTAATTTTAATATTTTTAACAACAAAACCATAGGCAGAATAACTACTAAACCCTAAACCCTAACCTACCTCAAAACTTAAAAAAAAAAACATTGAATCGCGCCATCTGTTTTTCTTTATTTTCCTTATTTTTTTCTTCATCACGCAAAGTGCCGTTACTTCATTATTTATGTTTGTTTTTTTTTTAATTGCTCATACATTGACCATAGAAGAGGTGGAGTCAATGTCATTTCTAACACATTTGGTCGCACTCAGTGTAAACCATTCTTTAGCAGAATACATTTTGATAAAAATATCTATTTACCTATATTTCTGTTATGTAAAAAGTAGATATATTTTTATTAAGATAAGTAGGGGTTTCTACCTATTATCAGGGGAGCAGAGTGGCGTAGACTCCACCGACAAGAGCGACGCTCTTAAATGATCAGGGAAAAGATCAGAAAATAGGGAAAATAGACCTGTCAAAAGCTCCAAAAATATCCGGGGGACTTCTTTTGTGAAACGCACTCTAGTGTCTTTGAATATTAAGAGCGGCCGTTAGAAGTACTGCCTATCTAATATCCTTGATAGAGGCCCTTTTTAAAGGTTATTAGTTGCTACATGTAGACTATAATTTGCTTCTACGAGCGCAACCTTGTTAAGGTATGATATGACCCTAATTTTTACACGCCATTAATGATTTCGTAATCGAATACTATCTACACACCAAAGCCGCCGGTATGCCCAGCAGCAGGCCGGCGGCTTTGGTGTGTAGATAGCAGAAGAGATAAACAAGTAGGTATCTATATATTTTTTTGTAAAACTGCAGTTTTTTTAATGGCAATTGTTTGGTTTTTTTTTTATGACGAAAATATACTTTTAAAAAGTTTAGTAAGTAAGTACCTATTTTTTTTTGTGGGAGTTACTAAAAGAATGAACATACGCTTTTAAAAATTTTTGTAAGGATATATTTTTTGGGCGTAAAAAAAATAAAATAAGTTAAAAAAAATTAAAATAAGTTTTTCTTGTGTGTAGATAAGAAAACTTTTTTGAATTAATGCTTACTTACTTAAAATATTAATTAAAGTTTTAAGAAATTAAGAATGAATTTATTTACATAAGTAAGTATGTATTGTCAAAATTTTATTTATAAACATTTTTTTAATTAAAAGAAAATGTAAAAAGTACTTAAAAAAACACAATAGGTAATTATTTATTATATATTTTTTAAATTTTAAAGAACCATGCAGCTAATATTACTTAAAAAATATTACCTACTTTATAAAAAAAATTACATTAATTCTATCAAAAGATTAAATAAATAAAATTAATATTGGGGGACATTTCACACACGGTCACCTGACCCCAAACTAGGCAAATCCTGTACTATGGGTATCAGGGACTGATAAACATACATAGATAAATATACAGGGTGTGTTCCTTGGGCAAAGTTGTTCAGTTTCATGAGGACTATCGCTGTGTTTCGGCTTTATATACCCTTTCTGTTACACCCTGTATAACACCCAGACACGGAACAAACGTTTATGCTCATCACACAAATGTTTGTTAACCGGCGGGGATCGAACCCGCGACCCGTGCGTATGAGGCAGACTCACTACCGACTACACTAACTGGCTTGTCTTAAATGCTAAGTAAACCGCAGAACGACCAATAAAAATAAACGCAACGAATAATTTTATTGCTTAACTAAAGAAACATTCAGTTATGTACCGTAGTTAAGTAATCGGTTATATCAAACATTTACACACATCTTTCTGGTCTAACTAACTGGTTAGTTAACTTAAACTCAGTTGCATAAAATGTACATTAAGTTAACTATACATTAAACATTTTGACGTTTTAGGGTTCCGTACCAAAAGGGTGAAAACGGGACCCTATTACTGAGACTCGGCTGTCTGTCTGTAACCATGCTGTATCTCATGAACCGTTAGGTATAGCTAGAGCGTTGAAATTTTCACAAATGATGTACCTATTACCATTGCCGCTATAACAACAAATACTAAAAATAGAATAATAATAATTAATTGAGGCTCCCATACAGCAAACGTGTTTTTTTTTGCCTTTTTTGGTCCGGTACCTTTAGCACGCGAGTCCGACTCGAACTTAGGCGGTTTTTTTAAAATATTTGACAGAGACAGCTATAGATGTAATGGAGCTTAATTGACCTTCTTGCAACTGATAGATTTCAGTAGAGTGGAAATGCTGAATGAGACGACTGTTGAATGTTTATGAAGAGAAAGAAGTGTGTTTGTATCGTAGCAAGTGGAGGGGAGTCTCTGTCTACCTCGATGGGGGAGATTTTGGAATTTGCTTATATACTCAGCGCGGGAAAAACTTCGATACCGCGTTTCAGGTTTTGTATGCGAATCTACCTATACTTTGAATGAAGCGATGATGTTTGTATCGTAGCAAGTGGAAGGAAGTCTCTGTCTACCTCGATAGGGAAGCGTGATAGATATGTATGTATGTATGTATTGAGTATTTGTTTAGTTTATTGGTCGTTAATGTTGCTATTTGAACTTTTTTTAGGTTATCTATTTTACTTCTTATTTGGTTGTTTGTATTTTCTTGTTTTTGTTAAGATTAGATTATGTTTACTTAATTAATTATTCTCGTTTAGTATTCAAATAATTTTTGTATTTAAAATTAAAGCATGGATACCCAAGTCCGCTAATTTAAAATAGCCTCAGTTGTGTCGGCAAAGTGTCAATGGCATTTTGACACATTTGGTAACTAAACAATGGCTTACACTGATTGCGACCAAATGTGTCAAAAAATGACATTGACACTCTGCCGACACACAAATAAGAATATTGTAAATTAAGTATTAACAGACTTGAGGCCCTGATTTTCTGCAAAGAACTGAATAGAATGTTTTTTTTTTTAATATGTTAAGTCGATTCTCAGATTTATGAAGCCAATAATTACCTACATAATGTAATTTAAATAAATCTTCTATGACATTACAAAATATACGCTAACTCTTTTGAAAAATTAATTCAGTCTCAAAATTATAACAGATTCGAATAGATATACAATTACAAGGTTAGAATAATTCTTTAAATTATTTTAAAATCAAAAAAGTTTAGTTATGTTATTAAAAAAGTTCGTGGGATTTCCATTTTGACGTGTTTAGCTAAAATTTATTAGATAATTAGCACTTTTTATGACACTCAAAATAAAATTAAGACACTATTTCATTTGTTGTTATTTTTATTGCAACGACGAAATTATACGTAGGTAGGTATGTTTATTAAGTAACTAGACGCTGCCCGCGACTTCGTTTGCATTTATCGTCATATCTTGGAAAAAAGTCATGATATCTCAAAATAGTATAGCCTATGTGTTATTCTGATGTGTCAGGCACAATATAGCCAAATTTCATCAAAATCTATTCAGTAATTTTTGCGTGAAAGATTAATGGTATCACAGATTAGACTACACACCAAAGCCGCCGGTTTTTTTGACAGCTGCCATTCGTATGACGTAAAGCCGCCGGCCTAGCCCGGCGATATGCCGGCGGCTTTGGTAAGTAGATACCATTACACACATCAATCCATCCATGGGCACAAACATTGACATTTATAACATAAGTATGATTAGCACTTTTTTTTTTGACAGTTAAAATAAAATAAAGACACACATAGTGTCTGGTGTGTTTATGCAATATACATAGTGTGTTTATGCAATATTAATTGTCTTTTTTATTGAAACTGACGAAATTATACGTATGTTTATGTTTAATTAATAAAATTAACCGTTTTTAATTAGTTATCGTACGAAAAAAGTGCAATTTTGAGTTTTAAAAACACTGCAGAAACTGCCAAGAATTTGAATGACGGCTGTTATACGTCATTTTCAATTTTAGTTACATAATATCCTGTGAAAATGTATGGTACTTAGTTCATTATTTCACGAAGATGTATGGCGATTCTGTGTACATCTAAAATAATAAAATCATTTTCCAAAAATCGCGTGCGCATAACAAGACGACAAGTTTTTCGACAAGCATAATTAATTACGACGAGAATATTCTAAGACGGAGAATGTCTTTTAAACATCGCGCCATTTTATTCTGATTTTTGACAATGACAGTGACAGCTATCTTTACATCTATAGGCTTTAAGTATATAATATATAAGGAGGTGCCATACCGTCTGGATCTGCGTGCCTGGTCTGGCGGAAAATGGCTACCTTTTTGTATGGTACTACTTATCGTTTGTCAGGTCATCTACCAAGAAAACTATGAAAAACTTGGCGCAACCTTGGCACTCTGTCATAAACTCATTTGTATATGAAAAAAATAATGGGGCCACTCCTTATATTCTTTCCTCATTGGGTTTAAAGCTTATTTGACTTTTCTTTAAACATTAAAATATCGTGCCGTTTTATTTTGATTTAAAAGTAAAATAAAAAGGTTACTCAAAAAAAATTATTTCAAAAATAATTTATTCGTAGGTAACATTAAATTTACACTTGAATTTGTCACAAAGTAAAAAATAAAATAAAAAACATATATTAATGAATTTAAAGAACCAAAAAAAGAAAAACATTAAAGGAGGGAAGCTACGCTGACTTCGGAAGGCAGATTCCCCAGAGAATAAGCCAGCAAGAAACTCTAGAGGTTGCTCTTTTTTACTCCGCGCGACATTTTTTTTTTTTAAATCTTTTTTAGGATAACTAATAAAGATGCTATCTTTGTGAATCTAGTTTTATAACAGCTACAGGGCATTGACTTTGACTTAATCTTTTAGAAATGCCATATTCGCCACGTAACGTAACAGACCGGGTTCCCAAGTCTACTAATTTAAAATAGCCTCAGTTGTGTATCGGCAGTGTCAATGGCATTTTTTGACACATTTGGTCGCAATCAGTGTTAGCCATTGTTTAGCAGATTACCAAATGTGTCAAAAAATGTCATTGACACTCTGCCGACACACAACTGAGGCTATTTTAAATTAGCAGACTTGCTGCCTGGTTGGTTTAGGAAACTTGCTGACTTGTAAAACTTTATTTGAAAAGAGCAACCCAACAGAGTTTCTTGGTAGATTCTTCTCTAGGGAAAACTGCTAGCTTGCGAATCTAGCATTAGCTTTTTAAATAACATTGATATCAGAATGCGAAAAGGCGGCCTTATCGCTAAGAGTGATCTCTTCCAGACTACAAGAGCAGCAAAGAAAAGTACAAACTGTTTTTTTTTTTTAATATGTTATGTCAATATTGTCAGATTTATTAAGCCAATAATTAATGTAATTTAAAAAAAAACTATATCGCATACTTTCTTGAGATTACAAAATATAAGCTAACTCTTTTGAAAAATTAATTAAATCACAAAATTATAACAGTTTGTAATTAATACATTTACAAGATTAGAAGAATTTCTTTGAATTATATTAAAATCAAAAAAGTTTAGTTATGTTTTTAAAAAAGTTCGTGGGATTTCCATTTTGACGTGTTTAGCTAAAATTTATTTGATAATTAGCACTCTTCCAGACTACAAAAGAAGCTAAGTAAACTGCAGACTGATATTGTAGTTACACTTAATTTAAAATCAGATTGTTATGTACCTAATTAACTCTTTTTGTTTCATCTTTTTCGTGTTTACTTTCTAAAAGTAACCAGAGGAAATCATTTCATGTTATTATTGAAAAAGTAGGACATAAGACTAAAAGAAACAAACATACATAACGGGCCTCTTTGCTGATTATTTTTTAATTAGCTTTTTTAATTTGCCGCGTTTTTTAACAAGTGTATAATTTTGGTGAAAGAAAATTACGCATGCAGCCATTTTTTAAAAAGAAAAGTTTTTAAAAAGGTTGTTTTGAAAGTTTCTTTTCAAATATTTTTTTATGTTATTTAGTTAATATTTTTGTTTGGTTATTTTATTAGGTAAGTATTGAAGATATATTTAAATATTTTATTCGTCCTAGACACGTATAAATATTAGTGATAATAGTTTTATTAATTATTACGTGGCTAAACCATATTTAATGAAATTAAAAACACAAAAGTATAAAAATAATAATTTTAAGTAGATAGGTAATATTTAAAAAAATCGAGTTTAGCTATTTTTAAATTTCGTGAAAATATTGATTAAATATTTAAAGTTAATATGTGTTTAATGTTTGTTTTTTTTTTAAATACTATTCAGTTTAACTCTACATTTTTATTTTATTTCGACAAAATTAAAGTTTTAAAAAACTTCGCATTCAGCCTTCGAAAAAAATCTTTTCACTAAAAAGTTTTCATGTCATTACCATTTTTTAATAAGGTTTAATTTAAGGAGTTAGCGTTAAGCGATAACGCGCTTACAGACGCAGACTCCAAGACTGAGCTAAGATCACTTTCATATGACCCACTAGCCTACATCCCACTACCAGTGAAAGCAAAATTTAGCAAAAAACTAATAATGACATAACAGAAAATATAAACTCACCTCCACTTATCCGTTTCGAAACTCCTTGGACGAATTTAAAAAAGAAAAAACTTCAAAATTTAAAAAAAAAGAACACTTCACTTAAAAACAAAACACGCACAGATTCAGCTCTCACAATGTTTGTTTTTTTTTTTAATAGAACACACTTTTTCAGTACCACTTGTCAGAAAAGCGCGCGCGTTTAATGAAACTTTTTTTTCGGAGGCGAATGGCTTGACGCGTTCTGCCTATGCGGGCTTCGATGCCCGACTGCAGCCATTCTCTTTGGCTCGCTTCTATTGAAAATGCAATTCTTAAGGTTCTATACGGAAAATTGCACGTCAGCAATTTAATGATGACTATATTCATTTTCAACAAAAAAATTACACTATAATAATATTTTTGATTATTATTTTTTTAGATTAAACGTTTTCCTGCGAGTTTGTCTGTGTTTTTTATGTTATTTTACTTCGGTTTGGAATTAGATGAGAAATTGATTGTTTAACGTGAATTTTTTAATAAAAATATTTAGTTTTTTTATTTGTATAGGTACCTAAATAATTGTAAAAAATTCTATTTAAATACCAATCTAATAACATTGTCCTAGAATGATAAATGTCAATGTTTGTGCCTATGGATAGATGGATGTTTGTTACTCTTTCACGCAAAAACTACTGAACAGATTTTTATGAAGTTTTGCAATATTGTAGTTTATATATCAGAAAAACACATAGGCTATATTATTTTACGATATCATGATATTTACGATAAATGCGTTCGAAGTCGCGGGCAGCCTCTATCTAGTAGATAATAAAAATTTGTTAAATAATAAAATAAATTAACTTATTCATGCACAAAACAACAACTTTTTGCAACGATATTGATTTTTTGAATTTGAATTAAGTACCTAAGTCCTAAATACTTACTAACTTAAGGTGTATCTACACAGATCCGGACCGCGCCCGGGACGTGTCCGGGCCGTGGCCCGTCAGGAGGGTAAACAATAAGTCGTCATAACAACGTGTCCGAGACGTGTCAGGAAAAAAATATTCCATACATTTTCTATGGATTCATTCACTCAAGTTGTCATGACGACGTATTGTTTTCCCTCATGACGGGTCACGGCCCGGACACGTCCCGGGCACGGCCCGGATCTGTGTAGATAATATAATATAATATAAATAATATATTATATTTATTTATATACTTAATTTTGATATTGATGAAATGAATTAGATTTTATTATTATGATTATTTAGTTTTATAGATTATTTTGTATGTTTCTTTATTTTTAAATTGTTTTTGTATTATTTTCGTTAAAATGTGTTATTGTAGGCAACTAATGTAATTGGATAATAAATATTTTAATATAAATATATAATGCGGTGATAGCCCAGTTGGTAGAACGCTTGCCTCGAACTCCGAGAGCGCGGGTTCGAATCCTGGTGCGGGCACGTACCTCTGAGTTTATTTCTCATGTACGGATCAATTTATTCGATTACCACTTGCTAACGGTGAAGGAAAACATCGTGAGGAAACCTGCATACACTAGAGAAGAAATTCGAAGGTGTATGTGAAATCCGCCAACCCGCACTTGGCCAGCGTGGTGGATTACGGCCTAATCACTCTCTGTATGAGAGTAGGCTCGTGCCCCTCGGTGGGGACATATATGGGCTGATAAAGAATATAAATAATATAATGATACTTACATTTCAGACATGTAAGTAAGTATATAAGTAGGTACTTCAAAAATATGCTTAGATCATCAATTTAATCATTTTTAATGTCGTCGCCATTTGCAAAACTAACACTGCATTAAAAAAAACATCTATCATTTTCAAAAATTAAAAAGAGGCGGTATGATGTTTAATGAATAACTTTAATTTGCTTTTATGCAACTCAAGGTTTAAATTTTGACCTTCAAATGGGTGTTTTCGCAGTTTTGTAAAATAAAAAACCGGCCAAGTGCGAGTCGGACTCGCTCGCGAAGGGTTCCGTACCATATTGAAAAAATCGCTTCTGTTGTATGAGAGCACCTTTTAAACTTTTTGTTAAATTTTAACTTTACTATTTATTTTTAAAGAAAATGTATAATTTAATATTTAGTAAATATTTCAAGCGTCTAGCTGTGGCAATTATTGACAACGAGCGAAAAATCGCAAAAAAACACATTTCTTGTATAAAAGCCCCCTTTATTATTCTATTTTTAAAATTTGTTGTTATAGCGGCAACGGTAATACATCATCTGTGAAAATTTCAACGCGTAAACTATAACCGTTCATGAGATACAGCCTGGTGTCAGACAGACGGACAGATAGACAAAAAAACAGACCGACAGATGGGCAGACGGTCAGCCGAGTCTCAGTAATAGCGTCCCGTTTTCACCCTTTGGCTACGGAACCCTAAAAAGTTCAAAATCTTATAAAAGCTACGCACCTACTTAAGTTTCACAAAAAATCTTCTTTAGATATAGAAAACAGGAAAACATTAAGTTTTTGAGTCAAAAAACAGTTCTTTACAAATCTTTGACGGATAAAAAAAAATGAAAACTTATAATGAATGCTACTTCCTAATATTATAAATGTCAATGTTTGTGCCGACGGATGAGGATGTTTGTTGCTCTTTCACGCAAAAACTGGTGAATATATTTTGATGGAATTTTGCAATATTGTAGCTTATACATCAGAATAACAAAAAGGCTGTATTATTTTAAGATTTCATGTAAATTTTTCAAGATATGACGACAAATGCGTAAGAAGTCGCGGGCAGCCTCTAGTATAATAAATGTCAATGTTTGTGCCGATGAATGGATGAGGATGTTTGTTACTCTTTCACGCAAAAAACACTGAACAGATTTGAATAAAACTTTACAATATTATAGCTTATACATCAGAATAACACATAGGCTATATAATATTAAGATATTTCCGTAAATTTTCCAAGATTTGACAACAAATGCGAGCCTGCGCACGAAGTCGCGGGCAGCTGAAAATTGTTAAAAGAACTTAAAACTAATCTCTTTGGTCTGAAAAAAAAAGAATTAACGGTCTATCTAGACATATCCGGGTCGTGCTCGGGACGTGTCCGTGTCGTGGCTCGTCAGGAGGGTAAACAATTCGTCGTTATGACAACCGGACACGTTGTCATGACGACGCGACGTATTGTTTTCCCTCCTGACGGGCCACGGCACGGACAATGGCGTGTCCGGTTGTCATGACGACGTATTGTTTTCCGTCCTGACGGGCCACGGCACGGACACGTCCCGGGCACGGCCCGGATATGTGTAGACAGGCCATTAAAAAATATGTTTAAGAAAACATTGTAAGTTAATATCATAGTTGTACTAAACCATTGACGTCACTATTATAACAATAATTGATGTTTCTTACGTTACTGTAAAGGAATAATTGATGTGTTTTTCCTAATTCCCTAGGTTTTTTTATAAAGCCTATAGATGAACCCACAACCATTATTACCTATTTCTCGCTGTTTCTTACCCTAAGGTTGCCTGAAAGATATTGCTACCTAGCAATAAGGCCGCAAGTTGATTCTTATATTCTTGTTTGTGTCTGTACCTTATATCTTTGTGTGCAATAAAGAATATTTGTATTGTTATTGTATTGATGAAAAAATCTTTGCCTAGGTGTATGTGAAATCCGCCAACCCGCACTTGGCCAGCGTGGTGGATTACGGCCTAATCACTCTCTGTATGAGAGTAGGCTCGTGCCCCTCGGTGGGGACATATATGGGCTGATAAAGAAGAAAGAAGAAGATGATTTAAAAAAATGACAAAATAGAGTAGCTACAATATTTCCAAGTTTCATCGAAATCTGTTCAGTAGTTTTTGCGCGAAAGAGTAATAAACATCCATCGGCACAAACATTGACATTTATAATATTAGTAGGACAGGTGGCGGGACGAGCTGGATACCTTCTTGAGTACCTGGACGGAGGAAGCTCGAGACAGAAAGTCATGGCGGATGAGGAGAGAGGCCTTTGCTCAGCATTGGGACACGAGTGGCTAAATTAGATTAGATTATGAAAATGAAAAGTGTTTTATTCAAAAATAGGCAAAATTCATTACACTTTTTTGATGTCACTTTTTGATGTAAAACTACTGCCGGTTCACTACCTGTATAGCCGAGAGGAAGAAAACGGCAAGAAACCTTCGGCACAGGGCCCTACGTTATGTGCAATATATCTTTTTTTAGGATTATTAATAGATAGGAATTTATTAGGATAGAATAGTTGAATATTGGTATAATTATGAGTAAGCTTTCCTTGTTTTGACATAGGCAGTTTCCACAGTGGAAGATGCTATTTAAAAAAATGGAGCGTCTTAATCGACTTGTTGTGTCTGTAAAGACAGATTACCTTTTTTTTTCTATTTTTCTATTCATTACCGCAGTTCAATGTCAAGGAAAATACGTCATAACTTTAAAGAAACACGAGGTACAGACAGATAGTCGGGGTTTGCTGAAATTTAAATATTCAATGTACCTATCTAAGCGAGGCTTCGAGTGATCCGAGAGCTGACAGCTTGTTGGGTACTTTGCCTCGTGGGGACGCGTTGGAAGACATATTTTTCCTGTAAATATTTTCTCTATGTTTGTATTGTTTAATTATAATCATATTTATTGCGCTGCCACAAAGTTACAATGGTCTTAAAAATAATTTACAGTAATGTTGTGGACCCTGTTTTAGTGCACGGCAAACAGAGAGAGGAAGACGTATTGAGTTGCTAAAATTAAGTAATGAATAGTTAGTTTTTATTAGATTACTATACCTAACTTACATTTTTAATATTATAGATACTATAATATGATACTATTAGATACTTTTAACTAATATATTTACTAGTTTTAATGAGATCATATTTAGTTAAATAGTTATCTACTTATAATTTATCTTCTAGGTATTCTTTTATAGTATAGTATGACTTGGAGAGTAAGAGATCTTTTAACTCTTACTTTATATTAGTAAAGCAAAGTACTTATTTGTTGATAAATCATTTATTTATTCACTAGAGGCTTGGGAGAGGTGGTTTTGGACCCATTATCGTTATATTGGACCTAAGTCTGCTAATGTAAAATATCCTCAGTTGTGTGTCGATAGAGTGTCAATGGCATTTTTTGACACATTTGGTATTCTAATAACAATGGCTTACACCAATGAGGAAGGAAAAGACAGTGGTGGTCGTATTTTTTTACATATACAAATGAGTTTATGACAACGTGCCATTTCGCGCCGAGTTTTTTTGGTAAGTGCATGTCCTGTCAAACGGTATGTCAACCTCTACGAAAAATAGCAATTTTTGCGCCCAATTTTGCATAAATAGGCACGCAGCTGCAGACGGCATATCCATGGATTTATTATATCAATTGCTTACACTGATTACGACCAAATGTGTCAAAAAATGCCATTGACACTCTGCCGACACACAACGAAGATTGTTGTAAATTATCAGACAGGCCCAGCCACTCATTTAAGGTTTTACTTGACATTGGCAAAATAAATAACAGTAGTTGCCATTAAAAAAAAAACCCTTAATACCAAACTGCGCAAAACACCAATCTGTACAAAAAAAGACGATTATATACAATAGTGCGCAAAACAAAAATAATATAAGTTTTAACCTATAATTTAGCGAGGTCAAGAAGTATGACATTACCTACTGTCGTCATTTTAAAATTCCATAATTCGTTGAAATAAGCAAAAATAACTTAGGTATATTCACAAGATTAAATTTGACACTTTAGTTTTATCAGCATATTATAATTATGAGTATCTAGTTAACGGTTTAAGTTTTGAGGAGTCAAATTAAGCATTTGATGGTTAAGTAGACAATTTTATTGCTGATGAATATTACTATTGTTGATGGCTCAGTTTTAGACTAAAGTAAAGATAGCTGTATGTTTTGAAACCACAGAATACCTATTTAATATCTACAAGTGGTAAATTATAAATTAAAATACTTCAAATATCTGTAAAATTCAATGTTTGTGCTGAATGTGTGTGAGATATGCGAGGACATTGTTATGGTATCTACACACCAAAGCCGCCGGCTTTTTTGACAGCTGACATTCGTATGACGAAAAGCCGCTGGTCTAGCTCGGCGGCATGCCGGCGGCTTTGGTGTGTAGACAGCATTACTCTTTCACACAAATCTAAACAGATTTTAATGAAACTTTACCATATTGTTGCTTACACATCATAATAACAACATAGGCTATATTATTTTAAGATATAGGTACCTACTAAATACTCACGGGCTGTAAATAAAATGATAGTTCAATCATACATTTATTTATAAAACAATACAAACAAAAAATACATATTTAAATACAAGAAGAATAATATGTCTTCCAACGCGTCCCCACGAGGCAAAGTACCCAACAAGCTGGCAGCATTACCTCTTTGGATTGCAATGCTAAAAACAGATGTACTTTAATTCATATTATGTATAAAATGGTGTTCCAAGGTGGAGAAATATGCCCAGCAGTGGACAAAAGCACGTATACGGTCGTTTTCAGCGCTTCAAAAACGAGCATATGTCTGAAAACGCCTTAATAACGGGTCATTATAATCATATTTAAGAGCGTCACTCTTGTCGGTGGAGTCTTCACCACTCTGCTCTATTCTCCGTCCGTTTGAGCACCTAATACGACACAACTTCTATTCCCTCTTTTATTTGATCTATGTAAGTCCTCGGTCTCCCTCTCTTCCGTCTTCTTTCTACTTTTCCTTCAATTATGTTTTTTACGGCAAGGCAAGAGTGGAGAGGGGAGGGGAAGGCCAAGACGAACGTACCTCGATCAAATCGGAGACTTACTCAAGAAAGGCCAATTCAAGAGTACCCTAAACCGACGGGCATGTATGAGGCGACTGATGAGTGTAGATGAAGCGAAAGAGGTGTGTTTGGATCGTAGCAAGTGGAGGGAAGTGGTCTCTGACTACCACAATGAGAGAGAGGCGTGACGGATATGTATGTATGTTTTTTACAAATTTAATATTCGGTCACCCATCTCAATTTTAACCACACCTTCCTTCGTTTAACTTTAAAGATAGCTTGCAACAAACAAAAATATCATCAATTCAATATTTTTTTCGCCATTTACGTCAGAGAGAACAAAAACTTTGCGTGACATATCGTTTTATATTTTTGTGTTTAATTTTATGGTATTTTCGGTTATTAAAGATTATAATAAAAACTTAAACAGCGTTTTACAAAACGAGGTTTTAAGTATTATAGTTCTAGAACTAATTCAGGTTTTGTATAAAGACAAAACGTCATGGACATCACATTAGTTGAGGTGCCAAAGTCTGCTAATTTAAAATAGCCTCAGTTGTGTGTCGGCAGAGTGCCAATGGCATTTTTTGACACATTTGGTCGCAATCAGTTTAAGCCATTGTTTAGCAGAATACCAATTGGTCGCAATCAGTGTAAGCCATTGTTTAGCAGAATACCAAATGTGTCGACAAATGCCATTGACACCCTGCCGAGTTGCTGACACACACAACTGACGCTATTTTAAATTAGCAGACTTGGGTCCCTGAACAAAGACAAAACAAAGAGACGCAATGATTTTTTATAGGTATAGATATGTTACCTTTATAGTGATTGGCGTTTTAAATCTGTGCCGAACAATGATTACAATGACATTAATGACAGCACTTCAAATCATACTCCAAATGTCTTCAGACTAACTGAGACTAGCTACAAGTTGTCTTAAATATGTCTATTTACAGTCTTCAAAATGTGCGCGCAAATAACATATCTATACCTATAAAAAATCATTGAAGAGACGTAAATATATGTGACAGATACGTGGGTAAGCAAAAAGTTGCATTACAAAGCTTCATTAAGTTTAAAATAAATTATAAACATAATGGTGTTGATTTACGTCAAAGAATTAAGGTAGGTTTTCGTCAAACACCTATAAAAGTATAGTTAATATATTTATGTATATGTATTTATCGAATAAGGAACATGGGTCGTAACTCGAAAAAATTTTTGGATCGCCCATAGGTACTTACTCGATCAGCTGATCGGGCATTTTGTATGGGGAGGCGAAATTTTTTTTTCGAGTTACGACCCATGTTCCTTGGGGAAAGTTGTTCAGTTTCATGAGGACTATCGCTGTGTTTCGGCTTTATATACCCTTTCTGTTACACCCTGTATACACATATATAAACCTACAAAGGTTTATACTTATATATTTATTGTTTATTGTAGGTTAAGTGACTATCCTGCCTTCATGCTATCACTTCTCTCTCTGTGGGGTCTGCAGGAAGAAAATTCTTTTAGAAATATGCTGTTCCTTTGAATAATATAGGGGTGATTCTCACGAAATTAGTGTTTTTGCCTCATTTATCTGGCATTTTTGCATTTTTTGAATTCGTTACATTACATATGAAGGTACTAAAGGGATTAATTTATTAAATGGCATATAATATATCAATTGCCTTATGTTATCATCATAAATAGGCTACTACTACTAAATTTCAAGATAAACGCAAACGAAGTCGCGAAAAGCCTCTAGTGTTTAAATAAAAATAGATAGGTAATTAAACCTAATCTCCAAATGACGACAGTAAACCTTGTTTTTGTAGTTTTTTAAATTAAAAAAAAATCCCTTAGACCAAAAGCTAACTACTGTATACTACTATATAATTAACCTTTTGACACATCGTACGCTGAGTTACGCAGTTATTTTCACATAAACATATTTATAATGGTTATTTTGTACAGAAAGGCATTCAAATGACTACTACGGCCACACGCAAATCCGTACGGATAAGTTGTCATATCTTGGGAAACACACAATGGCTTTTTTAAATTCTTTATGTTGTCTATACACCAAAGCCGCAGGCTTTTTTGCCAGCTCCATTCGAATGACGTAAAGCCGTCGGCCTAGCCCGGAATAAGCCCGAATAAAATAAAAATTTTAAAATATTACAAATATGTATATGTATGTATTAGTTTAAGCTATCTACACAGATCCGGGACGTGACTACGTGTCCGGGCCGTAGCCTGTCAGGAGGAAAAAAATACGTCGCCATGACAACGTGTGTGAACGAATCCATAGAAAATGTATGGAATGATATATTTTCCTTGACACTTCCCGGACGGCCCGGATGTGTGTAGTTAGACAAGTACATTATAATAAATTTTCTCTGTATTGAATTGCTGTTGGATATCTCAATAGATAAATTATCAAATAGATAAATAAAAAGAGGGGTCTTTTATACATAAGGTACCGTACCTAAATCCCCCCCTGTTTCACAACTAATTGCTTCCTCCGGTTTCGTCGCTAAATGCTCAAAGGTTATTATTAAAACATTTTTCTCGTGTAACAACACGTGTTTTATTATTTTCTATTAACTCTCAGTTTCTGGAAACGCTGTTAAAGTTAACAAGTCATTAAACATCGCGCCGGCTTATTCTGGGGCCCAAGTCTGCTTTCTTCTTCTTTATCAGCCCATATATGTCCCCATCGAGGGGCACGAGCCTACTCTCATACAGAGAGTGATTAAGCCGTAATCCACCACGCTGGCCAAGTGCGGGTTGGCGGATTTCACATACACCTTCGAATTTCTTCTCTGGTGTATGCAGGTTTCCTCACGATGTTTTCCTTCACCGTTAGCAAGTGGTAATCGAATAAATTGATCCGTACATGAGAAATAAACTCAGAGGTACGTGCCCGCGCCAGGATTTGAACTCGCGCCCTTGGAGTGCGAGGCAAGCGTTCTACCAACTGGGCTACCACCGATAATTACAATATTCTCAGACTGTCAAAGTCATTTTTTGACACATTTGGTATTCTGCTAAACAATGGCTTACGCTAATGCGACCAAATGTGTCAAAAAATTATCACGAGTACATGCATATCCTTTTCTATCGTTCACTAATTCAAAGTCACCTTATATTATTTTAAGATACCTATTGTGTAAGTTTTCCAAGATATGACGATAAAATGTAAATTATCTGAATAATTGAACAAGTTCTAGTTAACAATAATTAACTTAGCTCCTATTTTGATCTTTGACCTGAAATAACTAGCTATAAGTTAATTTAGTTAATTAATAACGAACAACAATAAGCTTGATACTTTATCTATACGCGGGCTCATAGAAATAGAGACTCAACTTAGATCTTGTGTAGTTTTAAAATCTATTTTTTTCCTTATTTCTTTATGAAGTTGTTAAATGAAACCATATCATTTAAATAGTGTTAATTATGTATAAATTATAGGTTTATAGAGGCTGTCTGCGACTTTGTAAGCATTTATCGTAATATTTTCTTTGATCATCATCAGCTCAGTCCCCACTACAGACACACGAGCCTACTCTCATACGAGAGTGATAAGGCATAATCCACCACGCTGGTCCACGGGTTGATAGATTTCACATACACCTTCGAATTTCTTCTCTAGTGTATGCAGGTTTCTTCATGTTTTCCTTCACCGTTAGCGAGTGGTAATCGAATATTCAATCCGTACATAAGAAATAAATCTCAGAAGGAACAGGTTAGATCGAAATCGCGTCTCCAAGATTGAAGGCGGGCGTTCTATCAACTAGACTACCGCTCACTCTGCCAGAATTATTTTGAACATTATATTAAAAGACGTAGGTACCTATGTATTTCAACAGTACACATCTAACTATTCTTGCATATAACCTTATACAACCAAAAATATCACCCTTCCTTTGAATTTCATCGTAGTCGGGTAAAAGCTAGCCCAAGAATAAATACTAACCTAACCTTTTTATTTAAAAAAAATCTTGACTGCGTTTAAAACACGCATTTTTTTATTTTGATGTACCCAGTGTCACTCTCACTGTAAATACGAATCTAACGACACCTCTCAAGCTGAAATCCATCAAGCCGTTTAGGCTGTAAAGCGAGCCAAAGAATTTATACATACCTACATACATACTCTCGAAAAACATAACCCTCCTTTAGGCGAAGTCGGGTAAAAAACAATTCTTATATCACAGAATACATTGTAGGTAAATTAGTAGGTTCGCGAGAGGTCCTTAGGTAATTTAGTCACGATAACTTAAATGATGGAAAATTATAATGAATTATATCTCATTTATCAAAGACTGACAGATTATGATTACTTATACTAATTACTTAGGTGTCATAAAGTTATCTATCATTTTGTAAAAGCTAGGTATTGTTTTTTTTTTATTTAGATGTTCAGTGCCGAACGATCACTGGGCAATCACAGCAACCCAATGGCAACCAACAGCCAAAAGACCTCGCGGCAGACCACGGAAAAGGTGGCGAGATGAGCTAGATACCTTCACAAATGACTGGGCTGAGGCGGCACAGGATAGAAAATCGTGGAGAAGGAGGAGAGAGGCCTTTGCCCAGCAGTGGGAGGGACACTAGATAAGGCTAGATAAGATGTTCAGTGCTCGGAAAAAGTAATTTACTATAAAAACCTTTTCAGCACTTACAGATAAAAAGTTTTTTGTTCTCCGTTGTGCAAACTCGAATTCTGACTTTCTTTGGACACGTATCCCGGCGTGGCGATGAGTCGATAGAGCGCCTAGTAGTGCAGGGCAAAGTTGAAGGCACTCGAGCACGAGGTAGATCGGCTATGAGGTGGACGGACCAGATAAGAGCCGCTGTGGACAGTTCCTTGCACGTCTGCACCAGAAAAGCGGCCATCAAACAGGAATGGCGGCGTATTGTTAGGCGAGCCACTAACATTTCGGAAACTAAGTTTAAACGTTGTATCAAGAGGACTCTTTTACAAAGAGCGTATTATAGTATTAACGATTTTATTATTGACAATAGGGCATGGTGTGTAAATGCTCTAGCTCCACACGATCGTAATATTTAAGTTGTTCTTTTGTAAACACATGATTGTAAACAATATTTTTAAAAAGAGCAACCTCTAGAGTTTCTTGCTGGCTTCTTCTCTGGGGAATCTGCCTTCCGAAGTCAGCGTAGCTTCTCTCCTTTATTGTTTTTCTCTTTTTTTTTTGGTTCTTTTAATTAATCATTAAGTATGTTTTTTTTTATAATTTTTACTTTGTGACGAATTCAAGTGTAAATTTAATGTTACCTACGAATAAATAATTTTTGAATTTTTTTTTGAACAGCTTAAATGACGACCACGACCACTCCGCCAAGAGTGCAACGACTAAGAAGAAGATAAAAGATGACAGATATTTTTAACTGTCACTGTCTAGAATGTCATCCTAATAGGGATGACGACTACATTCAAAAATTCAAAAAATAATTTTTAACACAATTTTTAACTGATTATATACATAAATAAATACAAAGATACAGAGCATCAAAGTTATGGAGTGGGGGGTTTTGACGTCACTCTTACGTAAAAATCGTACTGAGGCGTAATGTCGCGAGCAACTTTAACCCAGTGTATCTTTGTCATTTTTAGTTTAAGAGAAAAAAGAAAAAATACGTGTCGAATATTTAAAAATAAACTATGTGATGGGCCTAAAACATTTTTTTTGTCGTCATGCCTATTCCTATTTATTTTAATAATATCTAATGTCAATGTTTTTACCGATGGATAGGATGTTTGTTACTCTTTCACGCAAAAACTACTAAGCAGATTTTGATGAAACTTTGCAATATTTTAGGTTGGACATCAGAATAACACATAGGCTATATTATTTTGAGATATCGTGATTTTTTTGTGAGTGGAGAGAAGGGTCCTTACATTAGATGTATTAAACATATGCATTGAAAATAAGCTATATATATTTGCCCGGAAGACAATTACCTAAAAAAAATGAGAAAATTTATCAGGGTCTAAAAAACGGAATAAAAATTTGAAACATCGCTAGTACCTATTTTAATTACCAGAAGAATTGATACAGGATTCAAAGAAAATCAAAAATAATCAGCAAAAAATACCGGCCAAGTGCGAGTCGGACTCGCGCGCGATGGATTCCGTACCATAGCTTAACCTTAACCTAATAGCCAAATAATAATATCTACCAGTAGTCATTCATAACGAGCAAAAACGCCAAAATAATCACGTTTGTTGTATGGGAGCCCCTCTTAATGATAATGGTTATTCTATTTTATTGTTATAGCGGCAACGGTAATACATCATCTGTGAAAATTTCAACGCAGACAGACAGACAGACAGATGGATAGACAGGCGGACAGCCAAGTCTCAGTATTAGTGTCTCGTATTCAACCTTTGTATACGGAACCCTAAAAAGGCAGCTTAGCAACAATCCCAAAACTGGCTGTTTCCCGTTCTAGATCATTCCTTTCGAATTTTAAAAGTAAATAACCGTTTTATTTATTGTTACCTACTAGTAAAACTAGTTTATTGGTTACTTCCTCGATTTCGTGATTAAAAGTACATTGTTTTGATTGTTTACCTTGGATTAAGTAAATGTCATGTAGACACTCGAAATATTAGTTTTCGATCCTAAAGTACTGTAGTACCTACCTATAGCTTACTTACGAGACTGCCTTGTATGTCTTCATCCATCTCGATCCTCGATTCTCGACATAATTATTTGTAACAAGGGTCTAGATTATTCATTTATAAATGACGTCGAATATATTTGTATGGAGCCTGGGATAGAAAAAAAATCGGTATCAATTACACTACACATCCCCTATTCGAGCTAGTATGGAGAAAAAAAAGTTGGCGGCCACTGATGAAACTAACGTCAATGGTAATACATCATCTGTAAAAATGTCAACGCTCTAGCTATAACGGTTCATGAGATACAGCCTGGTGACAGACGGACGTAAGGACGGACAGACAGACGGACAGCCAAGTCTCAGTAATAGGGTCCCGTTTTCACCCTTCATATGAGTACAGAACCCTTAAAACTCATGCTACATTCGCAAGGTAGCCAAGCACTTTTCCCCTGAGAGTGAGACGTATCTTGCAAAAAACTCTGTTGGGTTGCTCTTTTCTATTACAATTTTACAATTCTTAGGTAAACAGAAACACAAAGATAGTTTATGTAAACTATTTCCGTGGTGCTATGAAAAAATGAAAGTAAAATAAAAACTTTGAATACTTGATTCTTCAAGGCAATCATCAACAATAAATATTAAAGTAATAAGACATTCAATAACAGAAATGGATCATTAAAATTAATATAAAAAAGCGCCATCTTTTGCCTTGTAGAAGAACTATATTATATAACAGTGACATCTCTCGACGACTGCACAAACTAATCTAGTTCCACTATTCCTCGCTAGATGGCCTTTTTGTGCTACCATCTGTCTATTTATGCTTGTACTAACAAGACTACAAGCTTGTTTGTAACTGTATTAGTATTGCTAGAGATAACTAGATGGCGCTATAAAAAACTCGGATACACGTTTCAAATCTGACAGTTGATATTTGAATGTATCCGAATTCGTCACAGCTGGCAGTGTGGCGCGTAAGAAAATACCCCAGTTTTAGGGGTAATTGAAAAACGTGACGTTAAAGGTTGAAATAAAGCATACCCTATTAAAATTTCATTGCATCATTCATTTGACCTATCGTTCTTATTTACTTATTTTTTGTTCTATTTAAACATAGTACCTACGTAAGTCTAGGTTTGTGGTTATTTTATGGTAACTCATTTTAATTTGCGTACCGATACCTACTTTACTTCTTAAACTGAAATACTTACTTAAGTAATGGTGAAAACTAGCACGAAATATTGAAAGCCATCTTAGCTTATTAGAGGTATACTTAGCAGGTACGTACTTAACCAAACTTCTAATAAAACCAAACAAAATCCGAAACTAGCTGCATAATGAGGATTAACTGATTGATAGATCAAAATATGACAAAGAACTTATTTCAATACATTTTCTGATATCGAGGTTTTATTATACTGACCTTTCAGAAAAGCAGCAAGTACTTTGGCGGTACACACTTTGGCAGCAGTGGAGAAAGTGGTAATAATAATTTCCCACTTCTTTCGGGTAATTCAATCCCAAAACTGGCAACCCAGTCGTGCCATGCCCTCTGACTCGGTCGTACAAACTGTTGCTTGTTTATGTAAACTTTCCGTGTTGCTAAATAAAGCATTCTCATTGTAAACCGAGCCATTTGTTTCGATTCTATCGCGATTATCCATTGGATTAATAAACAATCAACTCAGTGCTGTGTTTTAGATGAAAACATTTTGTGGCCGTATTTCCGTTATTACATTAACCAGTTAACATTGTTGTGAAAAAAAAACAAGGCGAACGAAAAGGAGATCGGTTGGTCGTGTTATTTTTTAAAACAAATAAATACTCTTTTCTCAAAAGGTTTATTTAAGTGAAAACTCCTTGCAGTGTTGTGAAAAATAAAGTTTTAAAGTGCACGAAAAAGTTTTTACTGCTGTGTGAGTAATAAAAATAAACAGTGTTTGTGTAATAAAATGCCTTATCTACTGCGAAAATAATGTTATCGCAGCATAAGAACAGAGTGCAAGCCATTAAAAGTAAGTTTGAGAACTTAAATACAGATTCTGGCCTCAAAAACAGGTCCCAGCTGAGCAAACATAACAATGATATCACTAATTCTGTTAACGACAAGGAGAATGAGCATAATGAAATTACCGATTCTGATAACTATAACGATTGGTGCCCTAACCCTGCACCCAACATGAGTTATTTATACAGCAAAAGTGATGTTAAAAGAAGCTTGAGCGAGACTAAAAAAGCTTTAGTACGACAAACAAGTGATCCTGGTAAAAAACTACATAGAAGTCACGCTTTCCGTTGTGATAGGAGCAAAATCGTTAGCCCTAAAAGACATGGCAGTTGCAATGGTAGATCTGAAACTATAGACTTTGCTTTAAAAGGGGAAAAGAAGCTAAGTAAAGATAGACTAAAACGTTTAGGTAACTTATTGGAGGATCAGATGAAAAAAGATAATTTCGTAGTTCAAAAGGAGGCTATAGTCGGTCATGTTATGGAGGTCCAAGACTCTATTCCATTAAATTCAGTCCCAGATTCGGAAGTGCCACAACATATACTAGACCAGTACGCAAAAGTAGTAAAACCAAAGCGGTTGGATACAGAAAAACAAGACGCCATGACAGATAGTGGAGTAAGCTCCGAAACAGAAAACTTAGAAGAAGAAAAGACTAATAAAATTAAAAAACTTATGAACCAATTCGAAAAGACAGATTCCGTTGAGAAAAACTCATTTAACCATTTAACAGCTTCAAGCGAAACGATGAAGTTGGAACGCAAAAATCCTCACTTAACTCTAACGGACACTTTGAAAAAGGCTTTAAAACAGCCGTTGCCTTCAGGGCCACCTCCTAAGAAGCCTCCAAGAACCTTTGCCAATGCATCCATACCAGAAAGTCCCGAAAAAGAGAAAAAGGACACAAAGAAAATGCTAGAAAAGTTAGAGCAAGTTTTACAAAAAAGAGAAGCTCAAAGTACTTTGAAAAGTACTAGCAGCTCTTTAATAAAAAAGCCAAAAGAAATACATTATTTATGCACTGAAATTCTAGACATAACGAATAGAACTCTATTACCCAACTCAACGAATTGTTTCAAATCGTTGAACTGTGCCATAACCAACAATTCCACTCTCAGTCTTCCATATACACAACTAAACTCAAATTCAGATACAAAAAACAACCAAGAATCATTATTTTGTTCTTGCAGCAACGATAGCTTAGAGAACACAACAAAATTGTTCACACAGAAATGTGCCAAATGCCAGATTAACGAAGAAAAACATACTCAATTCCAATGCCATTTGCACTGTAATTGTAAATTGGAAAGTTCTCAGTTTTTTGTCGACAACGAACATATTTATGATGAGCCATTCAACGATTTGAATTTTACTCACAACGGGATGAAGAGGAGTAAATATGGCTCGTTGAATCATAGTAAAAGTTTGGAAGATCTACGGAGCAGTATAGTTTATGAGGTAAGTCTGTTTTGATCTTAAATCCTTAAGTTTACTCATCATCAGCTCTTTAACGTCCCTACTACAGGGCCACGACCCTACTCTCATACGAGAGTGATAAGTATAATATTAAGTATATAAAGCATTGCAGAATTAGTCTTTAAAACAAACTCTACATTAAATCTAGAATATTTAAAATTTAGGAGGAATTATTGGTAGTTATTTTTTTTAAATTATATTACAAAAGTCATTTATTCAAAATACAAAATGTAAATAAAAAGGTGCTAAATTAAACAAATATTATGTTACTTAAATAACTTTATTTCAACTTTGAAAAATTTTTTTTTTCAAATTTTAATTTAAAAAAAACCTTAACTTTAAATAAAAATGTCATAAAATAATATAGGTACTTACCCTATATTATATTGTTATTCTTATATTGTGTACCTAACCTAACCTAACCTATTGTAAAGTTTCATCCAAATATATTCAATATCGAGCAAAAGAAGGCAAAAAATAACCACATTTGTTGAATGGGGGGCTAAATTATTATTATTATTCTATTTTTAGTATTTGTTGTTATAGCAGCAATGATAAATTTATACATCATCTGTGAAAATTTCAACGCTTTAGCTATAACAGTTCATAAGATACAGCCTGGTGACAGAAGGCCAGCCAAGTCTCAGTAATAGGGTCCCATTTTCACCCTGAGTTATTTGTCAGCTCGCACCCAAAAAAAGTCGCACCAAAGCAAAGCAAAAATGCAAGGTAAAAAAACCGGGTGCGAGTCTCGCACCCTGGTTTTTTCCTTGCTTTGGTGCGACTTTTTTGGGTGCGAGATACCGAATAACTCTTCACCCTTTGGATACGGAACCCTAACTAGGCTACCGCTCACATTATTATTAGCTATATCTAAAACGTTTATACAAGCAGAGCATGTGAACAACTCTTATTAAGAAACAATCCCCTGATTCATAACTTACAAGTTTGTTTTTGTTCAATTGTTGCAAGAACGCCAATTTAATTAACACTCCATTACAACTATAGCCGTCTCTATCATTGTCAAATATCAGAACAGGACGGCACGATGTTTAATGACTAATTTAATGAGCTTTATGCAACTGCGGGAAATATTTAGATTGAAAGCAGATTATTATTAGATTCGCTTTTATGAATCATTAGGTTAGAAATGATAATATTTGGTGTTGTAACGTAGCAAGTGGAGGGAAGTCTCTGTCTACCTCGATGGGGAAGATTTTGGAATTTGCTTATATACTTACCGCGGGAAAAACTTCGATACCACGTTCCAGGTTTTGTATGCGAATCTACTTTGGTAACGAGAATGTTTGTATCGTAGCAAGTGGAGGGAAGTCTCTGTCTACCTTGATGGGGTACATTTTGGAATTTGCTTATACTATACTCAGCGCGGGACAAACTTCGATACCGCGTTTCAGGTTTTGTATGCGAATCTACTTTGGATGAAGCGATGATGTTTGTATCGTAGCAAGTGGAGGGAAGTCTCTGTTTACCTCGATGGGAGAGAGGCGTGACAGATATGTATGTATGTATGTATATAGTAAGTTAAAAAAAAAGGACATTTAAAAGAATTTAAGAGGAATAATATAGGGTAACTTAAATCCTACTAATATTATAAATGTCAATGTTTCTGCCTATGGATGGATATGAGAACTTTTGTCACTCTTTCTCGCAAAAACTACTAAACAGATTTTGACAAAACTTTACAATATTGTAGCTTACACATCAGAATAACACATAGGCTATATTATTTTAAGATATTGTGTAAGTCTTGTAAGATATGACGATAAATGCGTACGAAGACGCGAATTCATAAATACTGGTGGTACTAAACACTTTCTCCGTTATTAGTATTGAATAGAAATTATAGTTAAATACATATTACATTGTTAACGCGTTCACGTCATGTTCTTATAGCTTAATAATTGGTTTCCACTTCCTTAAACTAAGTGCCTATTTCATCATCTACGGATAAAATTTATCTGACAGATAAACCTATGTCTGTTTCATAAAACGTGACGTTTTAGAAAGAGACAAACATTGAATGACACTATGCTGAGTGGAGACCATTTATCGCTCCAGTCCACAACTATCTTCCGTCTCATTCTTGTCTCTCTGGTTTATTTTTATGTCCTTAGTTTTAAAAGTTAAGTTCCATTTAATTTTGTGTTTAATTTTGTTTTTTTTTCTTGTATATTTCTTGTATATTGGACTTGAAAACATTATTTACTTATTTACTATTACGGCCTAATCACTCTCTGTATGAGAGTAGGCTCGTGCCCCTCGGTGGGGACATATATGGGCTAACAACAACAACGACTTACTATAATAATATGACAATCAAAAATGCTCTGCGCTGCGCTCCGTCTGCGCCGGCGGCGGTTGTATTAGCAAGACAGTGGTCAGAACCCACGGAGTGTGACGGGACAGGAAGGTCGAAGGTCACGCTTGGCTGGATGAGATCTACATCTACCCTTTTAATGAGTAATAGAAATGAAGCACGGCTATTTAAAGTTGATACTTCGAGAGAAGAATGTACACCGAAAATGCTTTTTTGACGAATCCTATCCTACTAATATTATAAATGTCAATGTTTGTGCCGATGGATGGATGTTTGTTACTCTTTCACGCAAAAACTACTCAATAGATATTGATGAAATTTGGCAATTTTGTAGCTTATATATCAGAATAACACATAGGCTATATTATTTGTAGATATTTCGTGTTTACCTTTTTCCTTCCAAGATGTTTTTTTACAAAGTCGTCGTGTCGTATCAGCTGACATAGCCTCTTTCCTCTACATATTTAATATAATACTCTATAGAAATGCATCATGTGAAAGCGCACTATTAGTGTCGTATCTAATGACAAAATCATTATCTGACTCGCTATGGGATATCCATCGATATATTACATCTATAGATATGGTGTAGCCATCGACAATGTATTTAAATAGTAACTAGAATATACTCTCGCGACTACGTACGCATTTATCGACATATTTTGGAAGAAAATCACGATATCGTAAAATTATAAAGCCAATGTGTTATTCGGATGTTTGAGCTATAATATAGCCAAGTTTCATAAAAATCTGTTCAGTAGTTTTTGCGTGGGAGCCTTACAAACATCCTCGCAACCACCCATCGGCACAAACATTTACATTTATATTAGTGGGTTAGGATGTGTGTGACTCTTACCCAAAAACTACTTAGCAGATTTTAACAAAACTTTCATCATGTCAGCTTATGGACGTCCACTGCTGGACAAAAGCCTCCCCCAATGATCTCCACAACGACCGGTCTTGCGCTGCCCACATCCAACGGCTTCCAGCGACTTTAACCAAGTCGTCAGTCCACCTTGTTGGAGGCCTTCCCACACTGCGACGTCCGGTGCGTGGTAGCCACTCAAGAACCTTTCTGCCCCATCGTCCCGATCGCTAAAACAAACCGAACAAAACTTTGCAAGAGTGTTATTGTATATCGTATCTATTGTCGTACTATATCAATGGTTACAAGTGATATATACAAGTCATGTAAAGTATGCTTGGAGCTATATCTAACAACTTTCACTAGGTGACTGCACATAGAACATATCAGCTAGTCATTCAGCCAATACTACTAATATTATAAAAGTCAATGTTCGTGCCGATATGGACGGATGTGACGATGTTTGTGACACATGAAGAACCACTGAACAGATTTGAATGAAACTTTACAATATTGTAGCTTGCACATCATTGAAATATTAAAATTGAAATTATATAGGCTATATAATTTTAATATAATATGTTAGTTTTTTTAGAGGCATGGGAGAGGCTTTTGCCCAGCAGTGGGACAAAATAGGCAAAAAAAATAATGTTAGTTTTACATAATATGATGATAAATGCGATATAAAGTAAAATTTTAATGTTGTCAACAACTTTAACTATGTTCACAATATATTTATCCTAAATAAGTCTTCCTTTAAGGAAAACCGTATCAAAATCGGTTTGTTAGTTTTTGAGTTTATCGCGGCCTGAGGATGTGGACTTTGTATTTATAACTAACTTTTTTCCGCGACTTTACGATGTGTGACCTACCTACCTACTTCGCATATCTTTTAATAATATAGCCTATTTGTTATTCTGATATGTAAGCTTTATGCTCGCTCTATTATACATAATACTGGCACATAGACTCATAGACTAAATTTTGGTTTTTAGTCCATCGCTTAGATTATTTTAAAATATTCGACACGTATTTTTTCTTTTTTCTCTTAAACTAAAAATGACAAAGATACACTGGGATAAAGTTCCTCGTGACGTCACGCCTAAGTACAATTTTTACCAACAAATGACGTCGAAATCTCCCCACTCTGTAACTTTGATGTTCTAAAATATAATACATAAATAAATACAAAGATATAGTCTTTTTATATAAATACAAATAAAAAATAGGAATTAGATATATAAATACAAGATATATTATTATGTATTTGATCAGGTAAAAAATATGCTTCCAATATTTTTTTAATAGCCTAAAAGACGGACTAATTATAGTTTGCGGCGTATCGATTTATTACGCCCTTCCATATATTTGAAATGGAGTGTCCACAGTCAGCTAGTTTTCGCTCACTGTACGCAGTTTGCAGCGTTACGCGCGCTGACTATCTCAGACAGCGGCCGGCTCCCACCAAAACCGGTGATTTCATTGATTTGAGTTTGCAGCTAACTCTTTCAGTTCGCCACAAATTTGCGGCTCACTCAGTCGGCCGCTAACAGTTTGCCTACTGGGGCCTTAGGTGTCAGAAAGGAGATGACAACAGTTTAACAGCCCATTATATTTAACAAGCGTCTCAACAACACTATAATGACAGTACAGAGACCGAAATAATGTTAAGCTATTGTGTGAAATCTGACACGGTTTAATAGGTTAAGTTAAAATAACGGTTAATTTAACGGTAGCGTGTGTAAGTTTAATCTGGTATCGTTTTAACTGTGGGTCTTATCTCACGGATATTCTGTTGTTTTAGGGTTCCGTACCCAAAGGGTGAAAACGGGACCCTATTACTTAGACCCAGAACACACGGTGAAACGCAACTGCAACGCAACTGAAAGTGCTAGTTACTTTTGAGTTGCATCGAAGTTTCTGCTAAAGACTTCCTTAGAAAACAACACACGACGCAACTAGTTTGAAACGTTTCGTTTCAGTGGCGTCGTTTCAGTTGCGTTGTAGTTGCGTTTCAACGTGTGTTTCGACGCTAAGACTCAGCTGTCCGTCTGTCTGTCTCTCTGTCCGTCCGTCCGTCTGTCACCAGGCTGTATCTCATGAACCGTTATAACTAGAGTGTTGAAATTTTCACAGATGATGTATTACCGTTGCCGCTATAACAACAAATACTACTTAAAAATTGATATCAATAATGGCTACTGGTAGACATTATTATATAAGGCTATTGTTTTCCTAGTGAATGGTAGGGAACCCTACGTGCGCGAGTCCGACTTGCACTTGGTCGGTTTTTTATATTTTTATTCTATTTTAAGTAGCCATGAAATATCAATAATGTAGAGTAAAGAATAATGTACCTCTGAGTTTATTTCTCATGTACGGATCAATTTATTCGATTACCACTTGCTAACGGTGAAGGAAATCATCGTGAGGAAACCTGCATACATCAGAGAAGAAATTCGAAGGTGTATGTGAAACCCGCACTTGGCCAGCGTGGTGGATTACGGGCCTAATCACTCTCTGTATGAGAGTAGGCTCGTGCCCCTCGGTGGGGACATATATTGGCTGATAACGAAGAATAATGTTACTATAATTAGAAACGCGAAAATAAGGAAAAAAATGTATTAAGCGATACGAAAGGATATTATAGAATCTAGTTATTGCAATACGACAGGATATCAAACCGGATTTCAAGGTAAAACTTGTTATTTACTATCATGGACTGGCCAGTTAGCGTAGTCGGTAGCGAGTCTGCCTCATACGCACGGGTCGCGGGTTCGATCCCCGCCGGTTAACAAACATTTGTGTGATGAGCATAAATGAATGTTCCGTGTCCGGGTGTTATATATTTATCTATGTTTGTTTATCAGTCCCTGATACCCATAGTACAGGATTTGCCTAGTTTGGGGTCAGGTAACCGTGTGTGAAACGTCCTCCAATATTTATTTATTTTATATAGTATCGAACGTACCTCGATCAAATCGGGGAGTTGTTCAAGAAAGGCCAAGTTAGGAGTACCCTAAACCGACGGGCATGTATGAGGAGAGAGAGAGAAATAGATGTATGTATGGATGGATAGATAGATAGGTACCTAGATGGGTGGATGGATTTGAGGATATTTGTTACTCTTTCACGCAAAAACTACTGGACAGATTTTGATGAAACTTGGCATAACATACAGGCTTTATGATTTTAAGATATTGTGTAAGTTTTACAAGATATGACGATAAATGCGTACGTTTTTGTTATTGACATGCTAGAGGTACTTACCTATTATTGTAAATATGACAAACTTTATTGTAAAGTTTCATCGAAATCTGTTCAGTAGTTTTTCCTGAAAGAGTAGCAAACATTCTCACATACATCAATCCTTTCATCCATCGGCACAAACATTGACATTTATAATATTAGTCAGAATATATCGAGTAAAAGTCAAATCGATATTAAAAGTGACAATTCGATTTCTAATTGTACCCATAATAACATGTTCAAGCACTGTAACAGACAAATAGAAACTTCATTTGTATGGACGTGCATACAAATGACGTTCCTAGTTATTTAATACCGGCTGTATGTGTGGCGAAAGTACATTGTGTTGTATTGTAGGTGTGTGTAGGTGGGAAAGTGGTAGTACTACAGGTTCTCGATACAAACTCGATTGAAAATCACTTGAATTTAGTTTTAACTCGACATGATCTAATACAATTCATACATAGAATATATATATATATATATATATATATATGTTTATACAGGGTGTAACAGAAAGGGGGTATAATGGCGAAACACAGCGATAGTCCCCATGAAACTGATCAACTTTTTCCAAGGAACATGGGACGTAACTCGAAAAAAAAATTCGCCTCCCCAAACAGAATGCCCGATCAGCTGATCGAGTAAGTATGGGCGATCCAAAAATGTTTTTCGAGTTACGACCCATGTTCCTTGGGGAAAGTTGTTCAGTTTCATGAGGACTATCGCTGTATTTCGCCCCTTTCTGTTACACCCTGTATATATTATTTTTTTGGAAAGGGGTTATCCCAAGGGTGGTCCCATGGTAAAGAAACAAGGATCTGATGGTGGAAACCTGAAGATATCGAGGGAAACTCGAAAAAATTGCATCGCGACTAGTTTTTCTTAATATTATGCAATAATAAGAATTTTAAAGCCCTATTATTTGATGATGGTCTGACGTTGATCTGATGTTGGAGCGGAAAGGCAGTCGAGGGAATTCGACAATGGATCTGTCACGTATCTTAAAATTGAGGTACAAAGACTTCCTTCCACTTGCTATGATACAAACATCATCGCTTCATTCAAAGTAGAGTCGCATACAAAACCTGAAACGCGGTATCGAAGTTTCCCCGCGCTGAGTATATAAGCAAATTACAAAATCTTCCCCATCGAGGTAGACAGACACCACTTCCCTCCAGTTACTACGATTAGTCTTTCACGCAAAAACCACACAACAGATTGAGATGAAACTTGGCAATTTTGTAGCTTATACATTAGAATAACGAATAGGCTATATTATTTTGAGATATTGTGTAAGTTTTCCAAGATATGACGATAAATGCGTACGGAGTCGTGGGCAGCCTATGTGAATAAAACATTTTTGAATTTAAATATGAACTATGAAATAACTACCGGCTTCCCGCGACTTCGTATGCATTTATCGTCGTATCTTTGAAAAAACACGAAATATCTACAAATAATATAGCCTATGTGTTATTCTGATTTCCAAGCTAACTTATTGTAAAGTTTCATTAAAATCTGTTCAGTCGTTTTTACGTGATAGAGTAACAAACATCCATCCATCCATCCATCAATTGGCACAGACATTGACATTTACAATATAAGTATGTTCTTCTTCTTCTTCAGCCTTTTTCTATCAACTTAGTGTAGGCCTCCTTCAACTGTTTCCACTCCTGACGGCATTGAGCCTTCTTAATCCAGTTCGAGCTAGCAACCTTTCTCACGTCATCCTTCCAGCGCATTTGTGGTCTACCCTGAAGTCGTTTGCCTTCCCATGGTCTCCATTCTAGTAGACAATATTAGTACCTAGGATAAAGATACAATTAGTAGTGGTTATGTAGGCGGAACATAACGTGTGGCGATGATGCGTAACAATTTGTAGGTAGTAATTGAATGTACATCTAATACGCTTAAGTAACATTATCCTATACCGCAAACTACTGTACTTGCTATGTACGGGGTTTATAAAAATAAAAATAAAACCGGCCAAGTGCGAGTTAGACTCGCGCAGGAAGGGTTCCGTACGTTTCACTATATTAACAAAAGTCTAATAATAAATGTCTAAAAGTAGCCTTTATTGATATCGAGCAAAAAAGGCAAAAAATGATGTTTGTTGTATGGGAGCCCCCGTTAATTATTATTATTCTATTTTTAGTGTTAATTATTATTGTTCCTATAGTGACAATATGGTAATATCGGTAATACATCATCTGTGAAAATTTCAACGCTCTAGCTATAACGGTTCATGAGATACAGCCTGGTGACAGATAGACAGGCGGACAGACAGAAAGACGGACAGTCAAGTTTCAATAATAGGGTCCCGTTTTCACCCTTTGGGTACGGAACCCTAAAATATCTATAATCCTACTAATATTATAAATGTCAATGTTTGTGCCGTTAAATGAACGAAAGTTGGTAGGTAAGTACCTACACAAAAACCGCCGAACAGATTTTTAAGAAACTTTTCAATATTTAAGCTTCATCGTCATCTTATTTAAAAGTCAGACTCTTGTCGTTGGGTATCTTCTGTCAGTACTTCAGTGTAGCTTACACATCGGAATAACACATCCTAGTTATATTAAAAATGTCAATATTTGTGCCGATGGCTGGATGTGAGGATGATTGTAACTCATAAATTTACCAATAACTCAAAAATAACTCCATAAATTTTTAGTTTTGGATAGCTCTTTTGAAATATTAATTTTATTATATGTTTCTGTGTTTATACCTGAGATTGTAAAACTAAAATTGAAAAGAGCAACCCTACAGAGTTTCTTGCTAGGTTCTTCTCTGGGGAAAACTGCACTCTTGCGAATCTAGCATTAACTTTAAAAAATGACCCGTCCTAAGTGTTGTCAAAACCTACAGGATTAAATGATCATTTCATTTCACGGTAAAACTACTAAACAGATTTGTAATGAAACTTTACAATATTGTAGCTTACACATCAGAATAACACATAAGCTATATTATTTTAAGATATTGTATAAGTTTTACAAGATATGACGATAAATGCGTACGAAGTTACAGGCGGCTTGTTTATTTTAAAATAAAATAGTTTATTCTTGAACTTGAGATTGAAATCTATTTTTATATATCCGTATTTGGGGCGACAATTTTAGAAAGCTATTTTTAGAATAACTCATGGACTATATGCTTTGTAAAGCTAATTAAATTACCTACTATAGCGGTTACCCGCGACTTCTTTCAAATTTATCGTTGGAAAACTTACACAATATCTTAAAATCATATAGCCTATATGATATTCTGATGTGTAAGCTATAATATTGCCAAGTTCCATCAAAATCTATTCTGTAGTTTTTACGTGATGAAGTAACAAACATCCATCTATCGGCACAAACATTGACATTTATAATATTAGTAGAACGTCTATAGCAATCAATAAATAATAATAATAATAACAGATGTTTTTTTAAAAGTTTATTTTACTTTTCCACAGTAAACACGTCTTTGTTTAGAGTTAGTGTTTACAAACCAAACAGGTTATTTAGTATTCAGATAACAGTGTCACCTAGGTTATTGTTTTGAATACTAAAACTATAGTAAACAATAACCGATATGGTTTAGAAACTAGGTCATAACAACTTTGTTACTAAATTGGAATAATACAAGTCGAAATATTATGATTTCTTTGAATTTGCCACTTTTGATTTTGTATTATGACGACGAGTCATCAGAAGGGGCGTTTATGAAGCTTGATGCTCGTCCATAACAAGGAGTTTCGGTAAAATAAGAATGTGGGCGTGTACTGAACAAAATGGATTTATTGCGTGGTTTCCAAATCACGTTAGAAAATAACAAGATGTACTTGATATCTTCCGATCAATCAATTCTTGGTAATATGGCGGTCCTTCTTTGATTTCGCCAATGTCCAGTGGTGTAGGATTGATAGCGATGGCGAGGATGGACGGTTGAAAAGATTCTGCTTCAGGATGTCTTCCGATGTCTCTTCTTGCCCGATATCAAATCAATTATCAAACAGAATCCATCATACATGGCAGCATCTCAAATATGAAAGCGCCAAACTGACAACCGGTCAGAAACAAGCCAGTTCTGGCATTTTAGCAGTAAAGAGTTTGCAAATGGTTCCAAAATAGCCTTCATGAACGTTATCTCAGATGTTCTCCGACATATGTATTTATTATTGGAAAAGATTGCGAAAGTAGTCTTATCTTATCTTATCTAGCCATCGCTGTCCCATTGTTGGGCAAAGGCCTCTCTCCTCTTCTTCCATGATTCCGTATCCTGGGCCGCCTCTGCCCAGACATCCAAGAAGGCGTCCAGCTCATCTTGCCACCTTTTTCGTGGTCTGCCGCGAGGTCTTTTGGCTGTTGGTTGCCATTGGGTTGCTGTGATTGCCCAGAGATCGTTCGGCATGCGGCAGACGTGACTGACAAAGCGAAAAATTCAATTTCACATACTTGGGTAGGTATGTCAAACTAGAGGCTACTCGTGATATCATACTTTTTTTTTTATTATTATTATTTATTTATGGTACGCTAACAGCAAATACATACGATAAACTTTAACTTAAAAAACATTTAGTAACTATTGGCTATATATGACTGCCAATTACAAGCATACACAACATTATCATAAACTATTTAATAACTATGTTAATAATAGAAGTTTTTCAAACATAAAATACTATAAGTACAAACATAAATGACATCAATATGTTAATTAATTATTTAGAGTTTGTTTAGAATTTGAATCAAAGTGTTTCAGCAATTTACTTTTATAGATATTTAAAGAATCGTGAAATATGTCTATGTCCTGTACTTGCGCATTTATCGTCATATCTTGAAAAACTTACACAATATCTCAAAATAATATAGCCTATGTGTCATCCTGATGTGTCATATAACATTGTAAAGTTTCATTAAAATCTGTTCAGTGGTTTTTGCGTGAAAGAGTAACAAATATCCTGACATCCATCCATCAGCACAAACATTGACATTTATGATAAAATAGTCGCCAAGCAGTCTTTAGCATAGATTGTTTATGAAATCCATATCTTAAAACACTTAAAGACCTAACTTTAGGTCATCCAGTAACCTAACCTTGGTCCTAGGTTCATGGATAAATCTCAGATAAGACCTAAATGCACTAACTTCTTCCTCGTGGACATTTATTATCATTTTTCGTACTTATAAATGATAATGATTGTACCGGATGTAAGGATGTTTGTTCGCTTAAAAGCAAAAAACCACTTAACAGATTTTGATTAAAGTTTACAACATTTTTGCTTACCTAAGTAGCTTGCACAACTGAATAATCATCATCATCATTTATTTAAGAGCCAGGCTCTTGTCGGTGGAGTAAACGCCATCTTTGTCTTTCCTCTGCCAGCAATTTCACTTCCTGATACGACATGACGCCAATCCTCTCTTTCACTTGAGTGAAGTAAGTACGTCTTGGTCTTTCTCTTCCTCTCTTACCCTCAATCTTTCCTTTAATGATGTTCTTTAAAAATTCGTCGTGTCGTATCAAGTGCCCTATCATCTAAATAATATATGGGCTATATTATTTTACGATCATTTTGAATGTATTTTTTTCCAAAATATGACAATATATGCATACAAAGTCAGAATTTTTCCTATAAATATTATAAATGTCAATGTTTGTGCCGATGGATGCTTGTTTGGATGGATGTTTGTTACTTCATCGCGTAAAAACTACTGAACAGATTTTGATGAGATTTGGCAATATTGTAGTTATGAATCAGAATAACACATAGGCTATATTATTTTGAGATATAGAAGTCGAGATACGAAGTCGCGGGCAGCCTCTATTACTTTATAAAAATCTCCATAAGTAGTCCAGTGAATTTAAGAAAAAACGTCTCGTAATTTACGCAATATTTTCGCAAGTAATTTCGATTTAGTAAGATCCAATCACCGTGTCGTATTGCAACGTAATTATTTCGAAACCATTTCCTTAAATGAAAGACAATGGAGGCAACTTTAAAATAAACAATAAAAAATGGACTTATGAAATTTAGTCCGTTACTAATTATTATATTGCAATTTTTAAGTGATTTCTGTTAAATAATATTTAGGTTTATTTTGCCAATAATTTTAATATATTCTATTTGTTTATTTGTTTTTGTAACAAACATTTTTAAATGATCTCCGCGCGTTAGTAGACCATTTTATTAATCTAAGAATAGGCAGGAAAACTTTAAAAAAAAAATATATTTTAAAATATTCGACACGTATTTTTTCTTTTTAACTAAAAATTACAAAGATACACTGGGTTAAAATTGCTCGTGACGTCACGCCTTAGTACGATTTTTACCTAGGAGTGACGTCAATACCTCCCACTCCGTATCTTTGATGCTCTGTATCTTTGTATTTATTCATGTAAGTATTTGATCAGGTAAAAAATGTGTTTGAAATATTTTTTAATAGCCTAAAAGACGGGCTTATTATTTTTTGAATTTTTGAATGTAGTCATCATCCCTATTGTTACTACGACTTGGTAAACGTCACGGGAAGCCGTTGGATGTGGGCAGCGCAGGACCGGTCGTTGTGGAGATCCTTAGGGGCTTTTGCGTGAAAGAGTAACAAACATCCATCCATACATCGGCACAAACATTGACATTTATAATATTAATTGGATTATAATTAAACCCAGTCGATATAAGGTACTACGAGTATTGACATTATATCAAATGGCATCGAACATATTTTTATGGAGCGTGTTATAGTAAAAAAAACGGTATCAATATGAAAACTATGAAATGAAAGAACTTTGAAAATTGTTTCATGCGAACATTTTCAAAGTTCTATATCTCCGAAAGTATATCATTTTCGACATTTGTTCAAAATACTATCGTTTTATAATATGTATCTCTATCGATTGACGTTAGTTATATCAGTGGCCGCCAACTTTTTTTCTCCATACTAGCTCGAATAGGGGGGATGTTGAGTGTAAGTGATACCGAAAATTTTTACTATACCAATTAGGTTGGATGCTCTTTAATAAGAAACACAGAAAAACAAAGTTGCACCAACAGTAGCTTAACTGAAGGTTAATAGATTTCACGGGTGATTAAAGTAAAAGATGCAACTCGGCCTTCAATTTAACATGGTTTAAGACTAGCCTAGTAATTCCTATCGTTTAAAATCACTATCAAAACTACTCAACTTTATTACCAGACTGAAGGAGGGTTATGTTTTTCGAGATGTATGTATGTTTGTATGTATAATTCTTTGGCACGCTCTACAGCCTAAACGGCTTGATGGATTTTAGCTTGGGAGGTGTCGTTAGATTCGTATTTACTGTGAGAGTGACACTGGGTACAGCAAAATAATAAAAATGTATTTTGAAACGGTTTTTTAGGGTTCCGTACCTCAAAAGGAAAAAACGGAACCCTTATAGGATCACTTTGTTGTCCGTCTGTCCGTCCGTCCGTCTGTCAAGACCCTTTTTCTCAGGAACGCGTAAAGGTATGAAGCTGAAATTTATATCAATTACTCAAGTCTACTGTCCCTTGAAGCTGTGAAAAAATCAAACTTCTAAGCCAACGCAATCAAAAGATACAGCCATTTATGCCGCAAATTTTCGACACTTGCAAGGGAATCAAAACCTACAGGGTGCTTCCCGTGAACTCAGAATCTTGAAATTTGGTACGAAGCAACGTCTTATAGCATAGATAAAGGAAAAATTACGAAAACCATAAATTTTTAGTTACATCACAAAATATTTTTTTTTTAATAATCTTAAACTTACTACCCATTTCCTCATAAACGCGTAGAGGTATTAAATTGAAATTCATACCAAATACTCAGGTCTATAATACCTTTAAGCTGTAGCAAAATCAAACTTCTATGTCAACGCAATCAAAAGAAACAGCAATTTAAGCTGCATATTTTGAAACTCGCAAGTACTTGCAAGGGAATCAAAACCTAAAGGGTACTTCCAGTCGACCTTGAATCTTGAAATTTGGCACGAAGCAACGTTTTATACCACACATAAAGGAAAAATTCCGAAAACCTTAAATTTTTAGTTACATTACAAAATATATATTTTTTAATAAATATAAACTTATTACTTTTTTCCTCATGAACGCGTAGAGCTATCAAGTTGAAATTCATATCAAATACTTAGATCTAATTGCCTTTAACCCGTGAAAAAAAAAAATTATATGTCAACCCGAAAACGCAAAACGCAAAAGTACAACCATTGATGGGTGAATCTACTCAAGATTATTCTCCTCATACAAAAAAAAAAAATCACATTTTACCCCGAGAATGGCGTTTATTTTAAGCTAAATCTATAAACACATGAATTATATGCTATATTATATTAAAGACACGTTAAAGAATTTAATATTTTAGAAAATATTGGCAAATATAAAAATTTGAGTGTTACTGATAATGACGGATGTTGCCGACAGTGACGAATGTAATGACGGAATGTTACCGACAGTGACGTTTGAGTTATATTATTGATGTAAATATTTATTCTCAAATACTTTTTTATTTGTCTTTTAACTACAACTTAATTACCGTTAACATGCAATCCATTACAAATTAGCTAAGACGGCTAGGTCAAAAGCCCACCCTGAATCGCACCTGATGCAAAAGTGGCTATGACACTAGCAGCATTCCCACACTGAATAGCGAGGAAAATAGGTTAGTCGGGACCTTTGCGCAGTAAAATTCTACGCAAGGGTCCCGACTATTGTTTTTTAGGCGCTTCCCTAGTTCACGCATCAAACTCTTAGCTTCCGTACACCAAGTCCCGCTTTCCTCCACTACGACGGGAACAAAGAGGTACTTACCTCGTCTTGGAAGGGAGCATATTTAGCATGCTTTTGTATGGCAGCTCCTTCTGCTGCTGCACTAGCTGCCCTACATATACAAGGCAGGTGGGACATGGCGAAGGTACTTATGCAAGTTGCATCCTAAACTAGACAGCGTCCCCTTTCCCGAGAGATGAGGATTAATCAATCAGTCCTCTTGCCATTTGTGTGATTTAGGCTTGGCGGTTCCGGGGTCGCCGCTCAACCTCGTTAAGCATATTTTATAGTGACGAGGAAATCGTCTAGCTGACTTGACACAACTCAACCCTTGATGTCCCAAAGAGTCCGCAATCGTACCACAAACGTGACAATCCAACCGCAGATAAATTACTATCCTCAATGAGCTCGTTGATTACAGCGCCCAAATACGGCCAGACTCTGGGCTTGATGCCGCCTCAAGCATAGCCAGATTCCTACCCACAGCCGCTTCATTAGAATCCGGCTGCTTGCTTTGTACATGTGATCGTGCCAAGAGCGCTGGACACCTTTGTCCCTTGGCTGCTCAAGACACACAGTTGCCCAAACATTTAAAGCCTCCGCCGTATATAACTAATAAGAAGATTGCTACCTTGGACATGAAGTTTTTAAGCGACTCAACCGTTAACCTCGTGGGAGGAGGTTAAAACGCCGATATATTGATATCCTGCATTCTTCTAACACCCAATCTGCCGTAGCGGATGATAACGAAGTCTGCTGTCATTGAGCCTCATAAAGTTTTACATTGAGAATCGTCTCCAATGTCACCTTGAAGTCTTCGCCGATTTTAGACATTTCATAAAAACCAAGTCGGAGACGTTCTCATATTATACACCAGTGTTGGGACATATAGGCAACTACGGAAGAGTGTTAAGGCCACATGGGCAGGCAGCTGCTTCAGATGCTGGCGCGCCCGGCAGATTATTTCGTTTTTTAAGTTAAGGCAGCTGGAATAGCATCATGAAGAATGGGAGCCTCCAGGAGTGCGGGCTGCCATTTTTCTGCCGGTTCAACATTTGCAAATGATGTAGCATGCCCTGTATATGAAAAACATGCTTTTTAATGATAATCGTACATCAAAATAATTTATTGCCATCAGTCGTTTTCTATACAAATAATCATTATTGGTAACAAACGTCATTGTTTTCTACACAAATAATCATTATTGGTGACAGATGTCATCGTCGTCAGACACAATGTTGGGAATAACGATGTTACCAACAATGACGAATTTTGGAAAAATCGCTGCTATTGGCAAAATAGGTTATTAAATTATGAAACAAACATTACACGTTATCTGTTTCCCTAATAAGTTCGCCATGGTAAATAAATAAAGAGTTTACCATGCATTATATTTAAAATACAGCAAAAGAAACCAATGACGACGTGGCATGAATATCTTTGGAGAACGATATTCAATTAATTATCATTGGAAAAATTAGCGTCCGTTCACTATGACGAGTGGTGTTCGACTTAGGTACGAGGGGGCTGCGACTTTTAAGTTAGACGTGACGCTTCGGGTGCTTTCCGTTTTTTTTTAATCATGCTAAGTAAACGTGTTACCAATAATGACGAATATTTTTTGAACATTGTTTGAACTAATTTTTAATTAACTTACCACCTACTTTTTAAATTTATTTTCTTTAAAATATCTTGCCTGTTTAACGATAAATAATATATTCCTAGACAGGATTACTCTATTATTAATAATATTTTCACTATGATATAAAATATCGAAAATCATGTAAAGGCGACACCTAAAATATCGTGGTTTTCTAGCGTTTTTTTCTAATAGCTTGTTTTTCTGCTATTCAATCACTGAACGGTTTTGATAACTTTTTACTTCATTTATTTAGGTAGTAGAATAACTATAAAAAGTTTTGAATTTCTTTTACAATTATGAATGATAGGGCGAGACATAAATTTTCGACCTCTTGAAGATCCACCCTATACTATGTATGGGGAGGGCAACATTTTTCAAACGGCAAAGACGACCTCACTCATCGTCATTCAATCCCGATGTTTTGGTGAATGTAGCTGTATAATCTAAATGCGTCCTAACTGCTTAAAGTGTTATACTTATAATTAAATTCAATGACATTATTATATTTCTTATTGTTGGTTATTATCAGACAGCTTGCTTGTATTGTTTCTACTGGCGAAGTTTGATGGGACGCTGGTGGCACGGGTGGCACGCGGGGCTATTCACACCTTTTTCAGTCACCATTTACAGGTCTGGTTCAAATTTAATACTTAATTAATATTTTTGAACCAGATTTCTAAATAGTGACTAAAAAACTTAGTAAATAAATAACTTTAATAAAAGAACTTTCGCAAGTCTGCTGCAAGGCTAGTATAAGTGTTTCAGTTATATTATAGATAAATGATATGTGTTAATATAAAATAAAGGATTACTTAAACGATAAAGAGATCTTTGTCTTAAATTTATGCTCCTCCATCTTTCCCCATTGTAATGTTATGAATTTCATTTTGCAATAAAAATACCATAGTTATGACTCGATTGTCGTAATGAACGAACTTTGTAAACCTTGCAGGTTTGTACGGAACCCTCGGTGCGCGAGTCCGACTCGCACTTGGCCGGTTTTTTTTATTTAGGTTATGACGAATTCTTAAAATCAAATTCATGATATAATCCTGTAAATATTATAAATGTCAATGTTTGTGCCGATGGATGGGTGGATGTTTGTTACTTCATCACGTAAAACCACTGAACAGATTTTAATGAAATTTTACAATAACTGAGCTTGGACATCAGAATAACACGTAGACTATATTATTTAATGATATCATGATTATGTTCCAAGATATGACGGACGATAAATGCTTACGAAGTCGCGGGCAGCCTCTAGTCGACTATACATAGATTAACTTGAGTTTTGAAATAAAATGAAAGCAGACTTTATTTAAACAAGTGGACGACATAATTTTGTTAGACAGGATATGCATTCATTTGATAAACGCTTTCGTACTTGCTGCCCACGCAACGTACGCATTTATCGTCATACACAGGGTGTAACCGAAAGGGTAGGTATATGTATAAAGCCGGAACACAGCGATAGTCTCCATGAAACTGAAAAACTTTCCCTGAGGAACATGGGTCGTGACTCGAAATTTTTTTTTTTATCGCCTTTACTTACTCGATCAGCTGATCGGGCATTTTGTATGGGGAGGTGATTTTTTTTTTTTTTGAGTTATGACCCATGTTCCTTGGGAAAAGTTGTTCAGTTTCATGAGGACTATCGCTGTGTTTAGGCATTATACCCCCTTTCTGTTACACCCAGTATACCTCATATAGTATACATACATACATATCTGTCACGTCTCTCTCCCATTAGGGTAGGTAGAGACCACTTCCTTCCACTTCTTTTTCTTCTTTCCACTTTTATCGTCATAACTTGTAAAACTTACACATCATACTATCTTTCTTATATTATAAATGTCAATGTTTGTGCCGATGGATGGATGTGATGATGATTACTCTTTCACGCAAAAACGACTGAACAGATTTTGATGAAACTTAACAATATTGTAGCTTACACATCGGAATAACACATAGGCTATATTATTTTAAGATAATGAAAATGAAAAGTGTTTATTCAAAAATAGACAAAATTCATTACACTTTTTTGATCTAAAACTACTGCCAGTTCATTACCTGTATAGCCGAGAGGAAGAAGACGGCAAGAAACCTTCGGCACAGGGCCCTACGTTATGTCCAATATATCTTTTTTTTATTAAATGAACAGACTTTGAATGAACATGTAAGTTTTCCAAGATATGACGAAAAATGTGTACGAAGTCGCGGGCAGCGTCTATAGTCATTATACTGGATGTAACAGAAAGGGTATATAAAGCCGAAACACAGTGATAGTCCTCATGAAACTGAACAACTTTCCCCAAGGAACATGGGTCGTAACTCGAAAAATTTTTTTGGATCGCCCATACTTACTCGATCAGCTGATCGGGCATTTTGTATGGGGAGGTGAAATTTTTTTTTCGAGTTACGACCCATGTTCTTTGGGGAAAGTTGTTCAGTTTCATGAGGACTATCGCTGTGTTTCGGCTTTATATACCCTTTCTGTTACACCCTGTATAAACCTTTAACCAATTTCTCTTTCAAATAGGTTTTCAAATTAATCATAGTTTAATATCCAATTGTATTGTTCAAAGAATACTTATAACAAAATTACGTGATTCTTTGAATCTATATGAGAAAGTTCATTTTTAACGAAATGCAATTTGTTAGAGTGACTTTTACATTTTGTAGTGAACACTTTATCTCTTCAGTTTCCGAAAAGCCCGTTTATATTAATTATTCATTAAGAAACATTAGTATTTTGTTAACGAAAGTGTCACATAAGTAGTTTTTATGACTTGCAAATTCATCATCGGACAGGCCTGTTAGCGTAGTCGGTAGTGCGTCTGCCTCATACGCACGGGTCGCGGGTTCGATCCCCGCCGTTTACAAACATTTATGTGATGAGCATAAATGTTTGTTCCGTGTCTGGGTGTTATATGTTTATCAGTCCCTGATACCCATAGTACAGGATTTGCCTAGTTTGGGGTCAGGTGACCGTGTGTGAAATGTCCCACATATTTATTTATTTATTTATTTATTTATTTATTTATTATTATATTTAGCTCCTGTCGGTGTAGTCTACGCCACTGTACTCTATTTTCTGTCCGTTTGAGCACCTGATACGACACAACTTCTATTTTTTGCAAATAAATTCAAATCTTTATCCTAAACATTCTTTCTCGTGTTGTTAGCCCATGTAAGTCCCCACCGAGGGACACGAGCCTACTCTCATACAATCCACCACGCTGGCCAAGTGCGGGTTGGCGGATTTCACATACACCTTCGAATTTTTTATACTACTTAATATTCATTCTCTCCTTGTAAACTCGTATCTCTTTAGTATTTAGTTTTTGACAAAATTTACCTCTGACTAGCTTTTTCCTGTGACTTTGTTCGGTTTTCCCGTTGTAAAGCTGCAATGTGGTTTCTTAGGTGTTAAACAGGTTTTAGGCATGAGCTTTAAATCTAGGTATTTCCCTTAAGAGCTGGACAACTTAAACTCTCCAGAATAAAAGAGGATGTAATCTATGAAAAAATTGTAACATGTAAAATTAACTTTTCAAACAACAATAACTACTTAACAGATTTAAATGAAACATTGCAATATTGTAGATTACACATTTGAATAATACATAGTACATACATATCTGTCACGGCTCTCTCCCATCGAGGTAGACAGAGACTTCCCTCCACTTGCTACGATACAAACACACCTCTTTCGCTTCATCCACACTCATCAGTCTCCTCATACATGCACGTCGGTTTAGGGTACTCTTAACTAGGCCTTTCTTGAACAAGTCCCCGATTTGATCGAAATGTACATAGGCTATATTGTTCTAATATTCTACGAATATTATAAATGTCAATGTTTGTGTCGATGATGGATGGGTGGATGGATGTTTGTTACTCTTTCACGCAAAAACTACTGAATAGATTTTGATTAAATTTGGCAATATTGTAACTTTTGTATCAGAATAACTCATAAACTATGTTATTTTGAGATATAATGACTTTTTTCAAAGATATGACGATAAAAGCGTACGAAGTCGCGGGCAGCCTCTAGTATATTTATAATTTACTGTCACCATTCTAAAATTATCAAATAAACTAGTTTTACATACTAAATTAACTACATACACTCACAAGACTGAACTAGAAACTTAATTCGCATAAACCTACTTACAAATCCCGACTCAACATCACTCTTGCGGTTATAAATGTATGTAAAGAGGCCAACTACTTTTGTTCAACGCAAGTTTTATTCGTGTATCTTTTTTAAATTATGTAGTTTGAATGAAATTATGTCATACTTGTATAGTATTATGGTTTATTTATGTAATCTATCAAAAGTGAATGTTTGGGCGTTTTTCTTGTGGCGGGTTCTTGTAGAAGCTAGCGGTAGCCTAGTTGGTAGAACGCCCGCCTCCAATCTTGGAGACGCGGTTTCGATCTAACCTGTACCTCTGAGATTACTATCTCATTTAGGCCGTGGCCCCAGTAGGCAAACTGTTAGCGGCCGACTGAGTGAGCCGCAAAGTGGCGAACTGAAATTTGAGTTAGCTGCAAACTCAAATCAATGAAATCACCAGTTTTGGTGGGAGTCGGCCGCTGACTGAGATAGTCAGCGCGTGTAACGCTGCAAACTGCGTACAGTGAGCGAAAACTAGCTGACTGTGGACACTCCATTTCAAATACATATATGGAAGGGCGTACTAAATCGATTCGCCGCTAACAGTTTGTCTACTGGAGCCACGGCCTAACGGATTGAATATTCGATTACCACTCGCTAACGGTGAAGGAAAACATAAAGAAACCTGCATACACTAGAGAAGAAATTCGAAGGTGTATGTAAAATCCGCCACGCGTATGAGAGTAGGCTCATGCCCCTGTAGGGGGGACGTATAAGAGCTGATAATGATGGGTTATAATGTTTTTTTTAAAAGGGCAACTGCCATTGTGGATTCTGCCAAAATGTCAAGTAAAGTAAAACTTGCTGTAATTAAATATTATCTATTGTTCTAAGATACGATTGGTACCTACCATCAACAATCTTTGAATAAACATTAGTTAATTGTTAAATAAACAAAATTATAATTAGTAATTAAATTACCTATTTTGTAGCTTAAGCACTATCTAATTTCTTACTAATCTAATATGATAAACGTCAATAGTTGTGACGATGGATGTGAGGATATTTATAAATTACTCTTTCGCGCAAAAACTACCGAACAGATTTTAATGAAACTTTACAATATAGTAGCTTACACATCAGAATAACACATAGGCTATATTATTTTAAGATATTGTGTAAGTTTTGTAAGACAATATAATAAATGCTTAGTGCATTGCGGCCGCTATTTATCGCATATTTACTTGACTTATAGGTAATTTCTCCCTAAATAGATAAGTTTCATTTCATAAAACTCTTCATGTTTATATTTAAGAGCGTCGCTCTTGTCGGTGTAGTCTACACCACTCTGCTCTATTCTCCGTCCGTTTGAGTACCTGATACGACACAACTTCTATTCCCCCTTTTATTTGATCTATGTAAGTCCTCCGTGGTCTCTAATTTTCATGACTATATAAAAGGGAGTTTTGTTTAGTGGTTTTCAACTTTGCCTTCCAAAAAACTAAAACTATTATTTCTTTTCTTTTACAGGAGAAAATCTACGACATTCCATGTGACATTTCGCGGCCGGAAACACCAGAAAACACTTCAACTGAGACCCCTGACGGTTCAAATACCCACTCGCCAGTCAGTCAACATTCCTACACAGAAAGTGCGCAAAGTTTCACAAGTGTTGGGCAAAGTTGCTTAGAAGTTGAGCAAAGTTGCACAAATGTTGGGCAAAGTTGCACAGATGTTGGGCAACGTTGCTCAGATGTTGAGCAAAGTTGCACAGAGACTGCTCGTTCAACCCCGAAAAGATCGAGTTACATTTCCGATAGACCTAAATTGGACTTCGAAAAACTGCGACAGAATTTCGAAAACGGTTTTCAAAATGATAAAATCACTAGAAATTCAATTAAAGATGAAAAACTAAGAAGTTCGAATACATTTTCGAAGCCCGGTTCTATTCGTAAACAAAGCAGTACTGAAACACAAATATTTAGTACGAAAGTCTCAAACGGTCGAAAATCTAGTACGGACAGTGAAAAATCATCAGAATCTTCCGAATTTGGTACCAAACAGAACGGTATCAGTACCAAATTGAATACCGGTATCAATCGAAAGAGTACCAACGATACTTTTAGTACAGAAACCACATTATTGGAAGAATACATGAAAAGAATGAATGTGGAAAAGCCACCTATGAAGCCAAAACCTAATTATTTAAAAAAGAACGCTTCGAAATCATCAGAGAACATTCTAGAAGAGAAAATCATAGAAAAGAAGACGTCAAGCGAAGGTAGACGATATAAGAGGAGAGAAAGAGATGCGAATAACGGGAGAATTAGCTTGATGAAGAAGGACAACACGCAATTGGATATTGATAAGGAAAATGTAAGTAGTTTTTTTTTTCACTTTAAAAAACAGTTTTCGCAAAAGATGGCAAAGATAACTATTCATTAGGTGTCACATATAACAGCCAGTTTGTAGAACGGTGTAATAAATAAAAAAAAACCGGCCAAGTGCGAGTCGGACTCCCGCAGTATGGTTCCGTACCAATCACTATTGATATCGAGCAAAACAGGCAAAAATATTACGTTTGTTGTATGGGAGACAGACGGACGGACGGAGGGACGGATGGAGGGAGGGACGGACGGACGGAGGGAGGGACGGACGGACGGACGGATGGACAGACGGACAAACGTACAGACGGACAGCGAATCTCGGTATTAATGTCCCGTTTTCACCCTTTAGGTACGGAACCCTTTTTTACTTTTAAAAGCGGGGTCATTGAATTTTTTATTTAGGTGAGGTTATTGGTTTTCAATTTAATCACACCTAACTTAAAATAATCCAGTTAATATTAATAAATCGAAGGTTACAAAAGGACTATTCGAAGCCAAGGGTAGCTTAACAACTTTTTGCCAATGTCAACTTATAATTGTCGATTTCCTATTATTGTAGAATAAAATGTCGTAAGGTGACCTTTTTTACTCTACTGGCCTGTTTTACTACTCACAGATAAAATTGAACTAACAGATAAACTTATGTCTATTTCATATAAATTTACTACCGCCTCAAAGTTCTGTATGTGAAAAAAGATTTTCCCGCTTTTCTGTTGAAATTTTTCCTGAATTTTCTTTGCTATAAACCTCACGGAGCCCGAGACCTTTCCAACGAATGCAAAACCGTGGAAATCGGTTCGTGCGTTCTGGAGTTATAGCGTCAGGAAGGAAAACCCGACATTTTTATACAGGGTGTAACAGAAAGGGTATATAAAGCCGAAACACAGCGATAGTCCTCATGAAACTGAACAACTTTCCCCAAGGAACATGGGACGTAACTCGAAAAAAAATTTTGGATCGCCCATACTTACTCGATCAGCTGATCGGGCATTTTGTATGGGGAGGCGAAATTTTTTTTTCGAGTTACGACCCATGTTCCTTGGAGAAAGTTGTTCAGTTTCATGAGGACTATCGCTGTGTTTCGGCTTTATATACCCTTTCTGTTACACCCAGTATAGTAGATTACGTTTTATACAGACAGGTTTAAAATATCTGTCAGGTAAATTTTATCTGGATGGTGAAAAAGGCCCGAAAAGCCCGTTTTATCTCTTACAGACAAAAAATCCTGGGGATATTTTATACCTGTCTCTTTCTAAAACGTCATGTTTTATGAAATAGACATAGGTTTATCTGTCAGTTAAAATTTATTTGTTAGTGGTGACACGTGGCTTAAGTCAAAGCGAAAAGGAGAGCAGTGTCCTGATATTAATTACCGCGCAATGTTAATAACTATATTAGGTATATTTACATACATACATATCTGTCACGCTTCCCCATCGAGGTAGACAGAGACTTCCCTCCACTTGCTACGATACAAACATCATCGCTTCAATCAAAATAGATTCGCATACAAAACCTGAAACGCGGTATCGAAGTTTTTCCGCGCTGAGTATATAAGTAAATTACAAAATCTTCCCCATCGAGGTAGACAGAGACTTCCCTCCACTTGCTACGATACAAACATTCTCGTTACCAAAGTAGATTCGCATACAAAACCTGAAACGCGGTATCGAAGTTTTTCCCGCGCTGAGTATAGTATAAGTAAATTCCAAAATCTACCCCATCGAGGTAGACAGAGACTTCCCTCCACTTGCTACGATACAAACACCTCTTTCACTTCATACACGTTCATCAGTCGCCTCATACTCATACATGCACGTCGGTTTAGGGTACTCTTTTGGCCTTGAATGTCCTAAAACATTAAAATGATAGTTGAAAAAATTAACGCGGTCACCCATCCTTTTTCTAACCAGACCAACCGACGCTTTACTTCAACAATCGTTTGCCTTTATAACGTCATTTCTCTAGACCAGGGTTTCCCAAACTATGGGTCGCGAGCGAATATTGAGTGGGCCCTGCCTATAGTACCAACCGTCCGAGCCAGCGGCCGGGCGGCGGGCGACTGACAACTGGTATGTCAACAAAAGCAAGTGAAGAACTAATTGATTTATCAGAAGATTCATCACAAAAAAATAGTTTCAATCGTAAGCAAATAACGAAATTATGGCTCTCGGTTGCTGGTAGTTATCCATGCCTGTTTGATGAAGCTATGAAAGTCCACCTCCCCTTTACTACCTCATACTTATGTGAGGCTAAGTTTTCGAATATGGTGAACATTAAAACTAAATACCGAAATAAATTGGACTTATCAAACTCACTGCGATTAAGAGTAACTAAAGTTGAAGTAGATGTCAAAACTGTAATGGCGAAACATAGGAAACAATTTCATCCTTCCCATTAAATTTATATAATTAAGTAATAAAAGATTGTATTAAAATAGTTTGTTATTTCAAAAGTCCTTTATTCATATTGCTAACGCTTAAATTTCCTAGAGGTGGGTCCCGAGTTTGTAAACTTATTTCAGATGAGTCGTAGCCCAGTCAACTTTGGGAACCACTGCTCTAGACTATAAATTACTTTCAACCTGCATTACTTACGTAGACACTTTAACCGTACCTGCAGTAATACAAATTGAGTCCCAACTTAAGTCTTCCCGCTTTCAGTTCAAAGAACTAGACACTTTAGCTATATGCAATCCGATAGGAATAAAGTCCCAACTAATCTCTTGCAGGTTTCAATTCAAACAAAGAACATACTGTTACAGTTAACGTCCTCAATACAGTGAAATAAGGACTAACCTTTACACAAAGGCGCTTTATTCCGTTGTTATAAGGGCTATATTAGAATGACTTAGTAAGGTTTGGTCTGCATTTTACTGTGATCCATTATCTATGAGTCATGAGGTAGTTAAAAAATAACACAAAATGAATAGTGTTAGGGCTACATGTAACTGTATAAGTCTGTTGATTTAAAAAAATATATATTATATATTGGACATAACGTAGGGCCCTGTGCCGAAGGTTTCTTGCCGTTTTCTTCCTCTCGGCTATACAGGTAGTGAACCGGCAGTAGTTTTAGATCAAAAAAGTGACATCAATTTTTTTTGCGTATTTTTGAATAAAACTCTTCATTTTCATTTTTTCATGTTCACAAGCATATCCTACTAATATTATAAAATGTCTTGTGCCGATGGATGTGAGGATGTTTGTTACTTTATCACGTAAAAACCACTGAACAGATTTTGATGAAACTTGGCAATATTGTAGCTTACACATCAGAATAACACATAGGCTATATAATTTTAAGATATTGTTTAAGTTTTTAATGATATGACGATAAATGCGTACGATGTCGCGTTCAAAAGCTAGTATTTACTTACTTCCATCTTATCCTTTAACGTCCCCACTACAGACACACGAGCCTACTCTCATATGAGAGTGATTAGGTCGTAATCCACCACGCTGGTTCATTGGTTGGCGGATTTCACATACACCTTCGAATTTCTTCTCTAGTGTATGCAGGTTTCTTCATGTTTTCCTTCACCTTTACTGATTACGTAATACTTAAATTAAATAGGTGCGTATTTAGAGCTAATTTTCAATACTAAATAGTGTTAATTAACAAATGAACCGCTCATCAGAATTTCAGTTCAATTCTAGCTTCAGTCGTAACCGCCATGTTGTTTCTTCTTTTGTGTTTAAAATGAACTTGAACTATAAATAATTTAAATTAACTAAATGATTTATTAAAATAAGGATTTTTTTTTGTGTTGTTTATGAAAGTGGTATTTAATGTTTAATTGTTTAATTTTGGTATTTTTTGAACAAAATGTCAAGGGACAAAATGGCCGATTTTATTTGTCAAGGTAGGTATGATATTTCGACCAAACTTCTTAGTATGTTAGCCGTACCGTCTGGATCTGCGTGCCTAGTTTGGCGCCAAAATGGTTACCTTTTTGTATGGTATTTCAAATTCAAATGAAATGATCATTTAATCCTGTAGGTTTTGACAACACTTGGGACGGGTCATTTTTTAAAGTTAATGCTAGATTCGCAAGAGTGCAGTTTTCCCCAGAGAAGAACCTAGCAAGAAACTCTGTAGGGTTGCTCTTTTCAATTTAAGTTTAACAAATCTCAGGCATAAACACAAACATATACCTAATAAAATTAATATTTCAAAAGAGCTATCCATAAATAAAAATTTGACCCCGCAATATCCAGGAAAAGTAAGGTAATAAATGGTAATAAATTCAAATTCTTTACTCTCTTTATATTCCTTTCTCATTGATATGTTATACGAACCTTAATAAGCACAATAGCTTATGTGTTATTCTGATGTGTAATCTACAATATTGTAAAGTTTCATCAAAATCTGTTCAGTGGTTTTTGCGTGAAAGAGCAACAAACATCCCCACTTCCATCCATACTAGAGGCTGTCCGCGACGTCATACTCATTTATCGTCATATCTTTGAAAACTTACACAATATCTTTAATTAATATGACCTATATTTTATTCTGGTATATAAACTACAATATTGCCAAATTTCATCAAAGTCTGTCCAGTAATTTTTGCGTGAAAGAGTAACAAACATCCATCTATCCATCGGCACAAACATTGACATTTATAATATTAGCAGGATTGAAGCATCTCCAATCGCTCTTATAAAACCACAAAAGCTTTAAAAACACTTTAAATGAAACCGTAATAATATTACGTCACTAATTCAATCTTGGCGAATCACCATAAAATTTTCCACCTCAAAATGCTACACGCCACGCCATGTAAACCGACGTTTAAAAAACATCAAGGCTTCAGTAGTGCTGGGAATGTTACGGTTAATTTGATATCGAGTGACAGCCGTTGCAAATATCGTACTAATATTATAAATGTCAATGTTTATGCCGATGGGTGGATGTTACGATGTTTGTTACGCTAGAGAAAAGCTGATCATACGTACGCATTCCACGCAACGCATAATAACCAGTTTATTTGTAGCTTAACTCTTTCACGATAAAACTACTGAAAAGATTTTGATCAAACTTGGAAATATTGTAGCTAAGGTACACATCAGAATATTATTGTTCTAAGAGGCTGCCCGCCACTTCGTACGCATTTATCGACATATCTTGGAAGAAAATCATGATACCTATCGTAAAATAATGTAGTGTGTTATTCTGATTTCTAAGCTAAATTCCAAGCTATTGTAAAGTTTCATTAAAATCTGTTTAGTGGTTTTTATGTGATGAAGTAACAAACATCCATCCATCGGCACAAACATTGACATTTAAAATATGAATAGGATGACATAAAGATATTTTCAAAAGTAAAATAAGCTACGTACTACCAATTAAGAATACCCATCTATCCTCTTCTGAAATGTTTGTTTTTAAATAAACAATTTTTTTATCTATGTTTACCTGTAGTTAGAATTTTGGAACGGCCGTTAGACTTTTAGTTAAACATTTCATTTAAATACCACTGCTTCTCCTACAATAGACACAAAAAACATCGTCATTTTTATCGACAAAGCATTACAACACTATTCACCATCGCATCCAGTTCGCTCACAGCCGTAACGGAAGTTACGTGTTTCTTTGCGTAAAAAAACGTATTTTTAAAGTGAAAATAACGTAAAAACTACGTTATATTTACGTGTAGGTGTTTAGAAGGTTCTATTTAGTGTCACTAGTGTTATTTCAGTGTAATTTTAGTGTAAAAGTGTCACTATTGTGTTATGTAATTGTTTTTGTTTTGAATCTCTTGTTTGAGTTCGTTTTGTCAAACAAAGATTATTTTATTTGTTATTAAGAATAATATTACTTATTTAGAAAGGTAAGCGCTGCTTGTTAAGAACTATAGAAAATAGAAGAGGGAAGATGATAGGGCACTTGATGCGACATGACGGTTTCTTGAGAAACATCATTGAAGGAAAGGTTGAGGGGAAGAGAGGCAGAGGAAAACCGCGACGTACTTTATTCAAGTGAAGGAGAAAGTTAACGTCATCTCGTATCAAGAAGTTAAAGCACTGGCAGAGGATAGGCCTAAAAGGTGAATGCTCCACCGACAAGAGTCTAACTCTTAAGTTAAATGATGAGGAAGACATTCTACTCCCTTACTAGATATCAGCCCTTTTAACGTCCCCACTACAGACACACGAGCCTATTCTCATACGAGAGTGATTAGGTAATCCACCACGCTGGCTCAATGCGGTTTGGCACTATCCTCATCTTCATAATATTTAAGAGCCAGGCTCTTGTCAGTGGAGTATACGCCATCTTTGTCTCTCTTCTTGCCAACAATAGGGATGATGACTACATTCAAAAATTCAAAAAATAAGTAGTCCGTCTTTTAGGCTATTAAAAAATATTTAAAACACATTTTTTACCTGATCAAATACATAAATAAATACAAATATAAAGAGCATCATAGTTACAGAGTGGGGGGTATTGACGACACTCCTAGGTAAAAATCGTACTTAGGCGTGACGTCACGAGCAACTTTAACCCAGAGTATCTTTGTCATTTTTAGTTTAAGAGAAAAAAGAAAAAATACGTGTTGAATATTTTAAAATAATCTATGTGATGGACTAAAAAGATTTTTTAAGTCATCATGCCTATTTGACTTCTTCATACAAAACGCCTGACGTTAATTTTTTCTTTGACCATCCTACTTGTAACTAAATGTCAATGTTTGTGCCGAATGTGAACATGTTTGTTACTCTTTCACGCAAAAACTACTGAACAGATTTTGATGAAACTTGGCATTATTGTAGCTTACACATCAGAATAACACATAGGCTATATTATTTTAAGATATTGTGTAAGTTTTACAAGATATGACGATAAATGCGTACGAAGTTACAGATGGCAGAACCTCTTGATGCAAATTTTTACATTAAACTAAATATCCGTTAAATTTGTCATCTCTTTCATCGCGGAACGAAAGAAAGAGCAAGCAATAGTCTGTAAGCTTTTATTTGTAAACAAAGTCGTTTACCTTTTCCTGTCTGGACATGATAAAATATAAACTGCTAGACCGGTTTGCATGCGGTGTTCACCAATGGATGGTTTAATGCCTAATTCCAAAATTTTATGAAAAAAAAAAATTGCTTTGTTTTTTGTTTATATCTTTTTTTACTTTTCTTCTATTTTCTTTTTTTAATTAAAAATGTAATTGTATAATTCAGAAGAAACGTACATACATGCATATCAGTCACGCCTCTTTCGTATCAGGGTAGGCAGAGACCACTTCTCAACAAGTTAAAAACTCTTTCACGCCAAAACTACTAAACAGATATTGATGAATCTTTGCAATATTGTAGTTTGCACATCAGAAACATAGGCTATATATAAGGTGACTTTTAATTAGTGAACGATAGAAAAGAATATGCATGTACTCGTGATAACAAACAACTTTTACTATGGGACAAAGGTCGAAATCGCAAAAAAAAAAATTGTTCCCCCATACTATCAGCTGATGCATTCTGTATGGGGAGTTCAACATTTTTTGAATCATTTCGACCTTGGTCCCATAGTAAAAGTTGTTTGTTAACATGAGTACATGCATATCCTTTTCGGTCGTTCACTAATTTAAAGTCACCCTATATAAACAGGCTATATGTATATATTCAAATATAATGTTTTTATTCCAAGATATGAACATAAATGTGTACGAAGTCGCGGGCAGCCACTATTATAAATAAAGGAACCGACTATAATATGAAGTCATCAATAAATTCAAACAATCCTACATTAATTAGTATAGATTGAACACGTGTGCGTATGCGCATTCAAATGGGGCCAGATATATATTCAATACTAGCAGTTCTCAGCTGCCAGCGACTTCGTTAGCATTTACCGACATATCTTGGAAAACTTACACAATATCTCAAAATAATATAGCCTATGTGTTATTCTGATGTGTAAGCTACAATATTGTAAAGTTTCATTAAAATCTGTTTAGTGGTTTCTGTTTGAAAGAGTAAGATTAGGTTATTAGTGATCTAATATGAGAAAAACGCAGTCTTGGAAGCTGTATCAAGCTGTTTATTCAGTTAAAACAGAACACGAGAAAAAACGTTAGTTAGCCATCTTTGAAGTCAATCAGAGAGAGTAGAATACAATTGATGGACAAGCTGAAATATCAACCACAGAATATAACAGTATAACATTGCCATACTAATGGACCGTTAGTTTTAATGGCTGTTTTTGCAACCTGCTATAAAGGCTGACTCACATTTCTTCGTGTATTGATTGCAAATCATAGAAGACGCCCTGAAATCGCGTGACTGGTCGCAATAAGTTAAGATTGTTTCACCTTAAGGCCGTGGCCCCAGTAGACAAACTGTTAGCGGTTGACTAGGTTGCGGCGTATCGATTTAGTACGCCCTTCCATATATTTGAAATGGAGTGTCCACAGTCAGCTAGTTTTCGCTCACTGTACGCAGTTTGCAGCGTTACGCGCGCTGACTATCTCAGACAGCGGCCGACTCCCACCAAAACCGGTGATTTCATTGATTTGAGTTTGCAGCTAACTCTTTCCTAATACGCTACAGTACCTACCTTATTTCTATCAGTATTTATTGAGTCAGGCTACAATGTTACTTACCGGGCGAATTGAAATAAAATGAAATGAAAATTTATTTAATCTTGTAGGACGAGTTTGACATCACATAAGACGGGTCATTTTTTAAAGTGAATGCAAAATTTGCAAGAGTGCAGTTTTCCCCAGAGAAGAATCTAGCAAGAAACTCTGTTGGGTTGCTCTTTTCAAATTTGGTATTACGAATTCTTAGACAAAAACACTTAGATAAGGCCGGCGCACACCTGACGGAGCGCAGCGCAGAGCATTTTTAATTGTAATGTTATTATCGACATTGTTCTCATTAGAATAATATTCAAAATCAGGTGACACAATATTCGCATGTAGTCGCTTCGATGCTCATTTGTTGTGTTAACTGATTTTGAATATTATTGTAATGACAACAATGTCGATAATAATAATACAGGGTGTAACAGAACGGGGGTATAAAGCCGAAACACAGCGATAGTCCTCATGAAACTGAAGGAACATTTTTGTATCGCCCATACTTATTCGATCAGCTGATCGGACATTTTGTATGGGGAGGCGAAATTTTTTTCGTGTTACGACCCATGTTCCTTGGGGTAAGTTGTTCAGTTCCATGAGGAATATCGCTGTGTTTTCGGCTGTATACCCTCTTTCTGTTACACCCAGTATAACAATCAAAAATGCTCTTCGCTGCGCTCCGTCAAATGTGGTAACCCTAAATGCGCACGAAGTCGCGGGCATACTCTTGTATAAACTAACACACTATACTTAATCAGTCACTATGACTCAACGGCGGGCCTAAACATGACGCATTGTACACTTAATATAGATCATTCATACAAGTATACTTGCACACTATTGCTAGCATCCCTTGTAATTAGGATTCATACTAAAGTAAAAGTAGAAGGAAAACGGAAGAGAGGGAGACCACGAAGAACTTACATAGATCAAATGAAAGAGGGGATAGAAGTTGTGTCGTATCAGGTGCTCAAAAGGACGCGGAAAATAGAGCAGAGTGGCGTAGACTCCACCGACAAGAGTGACGCTCTTAAATTTAATGATGATGACTAAAGTAGAAAATCGTGAAAGAAAAGATGGTGAAAAAACCTGCTTAAACTAGAGACGAAATTCGAAGGTGTACCTATGTGAAATCCGCCAACCCGCCAAAGTGACAATGTTTGTGCCGATGGATAAATGTGAAGATCTTTGTTACTCTTTCACGAAAAAACTACTGAACAGATTTTAATGAAACTTTACAATATTGTAGCTTACACATCAGAATAACACATACAGCTGGCTAGTATTTTAGGATATCATGATTTTTTTCTAAGATATGACGTTAAAGCGTACGAAGTCGCGGGCAGCCTCTAGTAAATATTAAATTACAAACTATGACTATACTGATAAGCATATCATAAACAAATTGCATCTCAGTTTGACACTATACCCTGCCGCGCATGCGCGTAAGTTTCCAGTGAACTCAAAACAGTGCTAATGCATATAAAAATACTTTTATTAAAAAGTGAATATTTCTTTCTTAAATTATTATTGAAAAAGTGTGTTTAAAAAGCATTATGGATGCTATAAAAGGTAAGGTGGTCTCTGCCTACCTCTATGGGAAGGCGTGATAGATATGTATTTATATATGTAAATAGCAATACTTCATAGTTACTATGGCAAATTCAGATTTATAGATAACTAGATGCTTCCTCCGACTTCGTTCGTATTTTTCGTCATATCTTGAAAAGCTTACGCAATATCTTAAAATAATATAGCCTATGTGTTATTCTGATGCGTAAGCTACAATATTGCCAAGTTTCATCAAAATCTGTTAAGTAGTTTTTGCGTAAAGTAGTTTTTGCGTAATCCATCCATCAGAACAAATATTGACTTAATTTTAATAGAATGTTATCTCAGATTCCAAAATCAGCATTATTTAGCTTGATCTTTGTTTCTACCAGTATTTAGGGAGAGATAATTATACATATAAGGTGACGTTTAATTAGTGAACGATAGAAAAGGATATGCATGTACTCGTGATAACAAACAACTTTTAATAGGACCAAGGTCGAAATTATTCAAAAAAAATTGAACTCCTGATACAAAATGCACCAGCTGATAGTATGGGAGAACAATTTTTTTCTTATGATTTCGAAATTGGCCCTATAGTAAAAGTTGTTTGTTATAACGAGTACGTGCATATCCTTTTCTTATCTTATCTTATCTAGCTGTTGTTGTCCCACTGCTGGGCAAAGGCCTCTCTCCTGATTGATGATTCTCTATCCTGTGCCGCCTCTGCCCAGTCGTTCGTGAAGGTGTCCAGCTCATCTCGCCTCCTTTTCCGTGGTCTGCCGCGAGGTCTTTTGGCGTTTTCTATCATTCACTAATTTAAAGTCACCCTATATACCTAGTTTACTTTACATACATACATATTATTATTGTTGAAGTTGAAGCGGTGGTAGCCCAGTTGGTAGAACGCTTGCCTCGGACTCCGAGAGCGCGGGTTCGAATCCTGGTGCGGGCACGTACCTCTGAGTTTATTTCTCATGTACGGATCAATTTATTTATTCGATTACCACTTGCTTACGGTGAAGGAAAACATCGTGAGGAAACCTGCATACACTAGAGAAGAAATTCGAAGGTGTATGTGAAATCCGCCAACCCGCACTTGGCCAGCGTGGTGGATTACGGCCTAATCACTCTCTGTATGAGAGTAGGCTCGTGCCCCTCGGTGGGGACATATATGGGCTGATAAAAAAGAGAAGACATACATATTATACCTACACACAAAAAGCCAGACTTAAGACAAACATCTCTGTTCATCATAGCAATGTTTGTCTCTAGTGGGAATCGAACCAACGACCTATGGCATGGTGGCATGTACTACCACGCCAACTGGCCAGCGTGTCTCATTTCATAAGAGTGCGTTTCATGAAATAGTTCCTATGCCGCCATGTTGGCAGCATTGAAAATTTGTACTACCACATTAGGTACCCTCATTGTGTTTCGCAGTATAAATCAATGCTGCCAACATGGCGACATAGGAACTATTTCCTCTGCCGCCTATGCTGTCTTTTTCTTTCTTTTTTTTTACTTTTTTTTTCAATGTGTTTTTTTTAATACTTCCCAACTTTTTTAAATTAATAACTTTTTAAACATTGTTTTTTCTTTTTTTTTTCAGCTAAACCAACTAATGAACGAGATCTACGACACTGTGACGGCGTGCAACATGGCCGACAAGCCGAGCAGCTTTCCTAATGAGAACACAGATGGCAGCACAAGTGAAGGTATGATGAATGTTTTTAACTATAGGAACGGAAATAGGGTCGTAATTTATTATGGTTTTGACCGATTTGGATAGTACCCATAGTAAAAGTTGTTTGTACTCGTGATAGAGTACATGCATAATGGTGTAACAGAAAGGGGGTATAATGCCGAATAGTCCTCATGACAGCGATAGTCCTCATGAAACTGAACAACTTTCCCCAAGGAACATGGGTCGTACGTAACTAAAAAAAAATTCGTCTCCCCATACGAAATGTCCGATCAGCTGATCGAGTAAGTATGGGCGACCTCAAAAAATTTTTTCGAGTTACGACCCATGTTTCTTAGGGAAAGTTGTTCAGTTTCTTGAGGGCTATCGGTATGTTTCAGCTTTATACCCCCTTTCTGTTACTCCGTGTATAGACCCAGAATACTCATTACAATGTAGCGCAGCTACGTTTTCTTTTTACAAAGACACTAAAATTTATTCTATTTATTCCACAGACTCGGTAAAACTAACCCGGAGCCTAACGGAAAAAAGAAAAAACTACGTACGCCGTGTCTCGTCTAGAGTAGCCTATTTAGACACGAAAAACATAAAACAAACGCGATACAGACACCAAACATCAGTCTGTTCGTACAAATCCGAAATATTAGACAACCCATACAGCACATTTCGTTCCTGGAAGAGCTTTCGCACATCGCAGAACAACATTCCGAAAATGGAACGCGACTCCATAGATTCTAAACTCAACCTGACAGATAGCTCTGTCGATCTGACAGCTGTCAAAAATGACTTTAACAGTTCTTTGTCCATAGACAATGTGAGCATAGACGAGAAGACTGGGTGTGTTGATATTGAGCTGCCTTTTGAGCCAAGAGAAAGGGGATTATTTAATGTTTGTCTATTGGTTGGTTTAAATTACATGACCGGACAGGCGTATGTGAAGAGTGTTTTTCCTAGTCAGGTGAGCGATTTTTTAAATTATTATCTACATTAGAGAAGAAATTCGAAGCCGTATGTGAAATCCGCTAATCAGGTAATGCTGCCATTGGGCCAGCGTGGTGGACTACGGCCTTATCACTGTCGCATGAGAGTAGGCTCGTGTCCCTGTAATGGGGACGTTGAAAGGGCTGATAAAGGATTATCTACTGTATAGAACCCCTAGAACGATCTGTCTCTTAAACGATCTGTCTCTAGAACGATCTGCCTTTTGAACGATCTGTCTCTTAAACGATCTGTCTCTTGAACGATCTGCCTCTAGAACGATCTGCCTCTAGAACGATCTGCCTCTAGAACGATCTGCCTCTTGAACGATCTGTCTCTAGAACGATCTGCCTCTAGAACGATCTGCCTCTAGAACGATCTGCCTCTTGAACGATCTGCCTCTAGAACGATCTGCCTCTAGAACGATCTGGCCCTAGAACGATCTGCCTTTAGAACGATCTGCCTCTTGAACGATCTACCTCTTGAACAATCTGTCTCTAGAACAATCTGTCTGTAGAACGAAGATCTGGCTTTAGAACGATCTGCTTATACCAACTTACATAATCCCCCCTTTTTAACTTCCAGGTGCAAGTTCCCCCTCACATAGAGAACCTAATATTCCCGGAGACTTTAAGCATGGCTGCTAAGAGAGACTGGTCAACTGACAGTACGAGTACGCAATGCTACTCGTTGGTGCTTACTGATGAAAGAGGGGAGAGGTCATATGGGTAAGTGGAGAATTTGCAAGTTTTTATTTATATTTTAATTCATATTAACTAACAAAAAAGGTTAAGGCTAAGGCCCAGGACACACGGGAAAACGCAACTGCAACGAAACTGCAACTGCTAGTTACTTTTGAGTTGCATCTAAGTTTCTTCTATAGACTCATACACGACGCAACTAGTTAGAAACGTTTCGTTTCAAATAAAATTTATCTGACAGATAAACGTTTGTCTATTTCATAAAACGAGACGTGTTAGACATTGAAAGGTATCACTAGGAATAATTTTATCCAAAAATGGTGAAACCGACCCATAGTGAAGTAATGATGTCCAATATAAGTAAAATAAAAACATCAAACAAAACGAAAACTAACATAAAAAATCACTTGTGCTAACATAAAAGAAAATGAAAAAAAAAAAAAGAAAATACACAAAAAAAAAAAAATACATACAAAAAAAAAAAGAAATACATAAAAGAAATATATCTGAATTTACATCTTAATTCACATACATAAATATCTGTCACGCCTCTCTCCCATTGAGGTAGACAGAGACTTCCCTTCACTTGTTACGATTCAAACACATTTCTTTCAGCTCATCCACATTCAAATATTGTCATACTTATCCATCCTTCTACTTAAGGTTCCCGCTTAATTACTTACTTAACGTTAAAGTCCTATAATTTATCACTTTGACTCTAACTTTACTCCCTTCACTTTGACTTTGACTCTCACTTTGTAAAGAAATATAATAAAATATTATAATGTCAATGATTCTCTTTCCAGTTACTGCCGCCGAGTACTACCAGAGGGCGCCACTGTCTGCCTATAATAAAATATTATAATGTCAATGATTCTCTTTCCAGTTACTGCCGCCGAGTACTACCAGAGGGCGCCACTGTATGTCTTCCATTATGTTACTGCCTTATTGGAAAATACAGAGCTCCAGGTTTTTATTATAAGGTATGAAAACGAATTATTATTTTAGGAGAGACTAGGCCGAAAATCATGGCGTAAGAGGAGAGAGGCCTTTGCTTAACAGTGAGACAGAAATGGCAAGATAAGAGAAACTAGGTTCTGTCCGCGACATCGAACGCATTTATCGTCATATCTTGGAAAACTTACACAATATGACACCATGACACACCATACACCATCGTGATTGAGTTTTAAGTTTTTATTTTGTATTATATTTATAATATTCATAGATTTTAATTGTATTAATTATTTTATGTATCAATATGGGCCTTAGATGCCTGAAATTAATAAATAAATAATATCTTACAATAATATAGTCCATGTGCTATTTTGATCTGTTTAGAAGTTCCTCACATCCATCGATCGGCACAAACATTGACATTTATAATGTTAGTAGTAATTAGTGGTGGGCCGAGTACCAGTTTTACCGAGTAACCGAGTACCGAGTATTACTCGGTTTAAAGTTTACCGAGCCGAGTACTCGGCCGAGTTACTCGGTATAGTTAAAGTAGGTAGAATTTCGCGCGAAAAAGCTTGGGAGCGGGTGGTGATAATGGTGTTAGAACTGTCCCTCCGCACCCCGCTATTCATAATGAAAACAATAAACGTCAACCGTCAAGTGGCAAAACATTTTTGAAAAAACACTGCTTATGAATTTTTTTTTCTTAATAATTATGATAATAGCAATTCATAACATTGCTCCAGCTAGGCAAAGGCCTAAATTATGTACAATTACAAGGAATTAGACTATGATCTACCAAGCAGATCCAATGCGCAAGGTAGATTTATTTGTACCGAGTACTCGGCATTTTAACCGAGTTATTCGGCCGATTACGAGTAGTGAAAAAAGTGCCGAGTACGCCGAGTACCGAGTATTAACCGAGTACTCGGCCCACCTCTAGTAGTAATTAAATTTTTTTCTCGTTTCAGGTGCTCCAAGAGATCGAATCTCATCACGGCAGTTCGGACATCGAAATAAATTCGATATTGCAACAACTCTTCGAAACTGACTTCCCGAACCCGGGCGAAGAAATATCAATAACATATTCGAAAACAGAAAACATACATACCGATATAGACGACGTTAAGTCCAAAACTATGCCGGACATGAGGCGAAGTGGCCAAAGTGAAAGTCAAGGCCAAAGTGAAAGTCAAAGTCAAAGTGGCCAAAGTGATAGATTATCGGATTATTACGATTTGGAGAATAATAATAGTTTGAGGAAGCTGTTTTTAAGCTTGGATGGTGTTAGGTAAGTTAATTTAATGTCTTACTTTAGTTGCAGAAACGATAGTTTTAGTAATGTTTCCATTAAATACTGACTAGTATTTTTACGGTTAGCGATAGTTACAACTGCCCAAAAATTTGAATGACGGCTTTTAAACGTCATTTTCATTTTTAGTTTTATATCCTGTGAAAATGTATTGTAGTTCTTTATTTCACGAATATGTATGACGATTCTGTGTACATCTACAATTGTACGGTCAATAACCGTGCATTGTTATTTTGCTTGCGTCCTACTTTGGCGCAGCAATAATTTATAATACTTTATATTTAAGTAGTTAGTTCGCATTTACACGTAGCCACAGAAACTCTGTCACAGATTAGCATCCAAGTTAACTATTGTTACATCTACTTAATAAACATCGTGTTATTTGGATCCTGTGGTCTGAACTCTCATTACAACATCCTACTACATCCACATCTACTAAACGGGGCTAATACTTGCACTGTACAACAATAATGAAATCATTTTTCAAAAAACGCGTGCGCGTTTTTAAATCATAATGACGATGAGAATAATTTATATTATTTCTCATCCGGAGATTGCCATATACGTTCATAATCATCATCATCACTTTTAAGAGTTAGACTCTTGTCGGTGGAGTATCCGCCATTTAGGCCTATCCTCTGCCAGTGCTTTAACTTCTTGATACGACATGACGTTAACTTTCTCCTTCACTTGAGTAAAGTACGTCGCGGTCTTCCTCTGCCTCTCTTCCCCTCAACCTTTCCTTCAATAATGTTTCTCAAGAAACCGTCATGTCGTATCAAGTGCCCTATCATCTTCCCTCTTCTATTTTCTATAGTTCTCAACAAGCAGCGCTACGTACGTTATGCTATGATAAATTATTGTAAATTAATGTTAAAATACTTCTTTTCAGATTAAAAACTATAAAACGACCAATAGAACCTCGAATAGACGAAGACAACCTCTCAGTTTTATTAGATGCGTTAGGAGCCGGGCTTACGTTGAAAGTATTTGGATCCTTATTACTGGAGAGGAAGGTGCTTATTGTCGGGGATCAACTCAGGTACTTACTATCTTTTTGTAAATTAGTAAGTCATTTTTGAAAATTGATCGATTAAGACCCAGAAAACATGTGAACCACACACGACGCAACTGAAACGAAACGTTTCACACTAGTTGCGTCGTGTGTGGTTTTCTAAAGAAGTCTATAGCAGAAACTTCGATGCTAATCAAAAGTAACTAGCAGTTTCAGTTGCGTTTCACCGTGTGTTCTGGGCTTAAGTGTCGACGCACACCTGACGGAGCGCAGCGCAGAGCATTTTTGATTGTCATATTATTATCGACATTGTTCTCATTAGAATAATATTCTAAATCAGTTGACACAACAGTCGCTTCGATGCTCATTTTTTGTTATCAAAATATTATGGGAGCACACAAATGTGATTTTTTTTTTAATTGGCTACTTTTTAAATTATTAACTTATTTAATGACATTGCATTTAGCCCTTTGTGGATTCTGCCTATTTTAAGTGATGTAAAGCTTACCTTTTATTTTTAAACAATAGAAAAGGATATGCATGTACTCGTGATAACAAACAACTTTTACTATGGGACCAAGCTCGGTATCACTCAAAAAATTTTGTACTCCTTGCAAAATTCACCAGCTGATAGTTTTAAATGTATGGGAGAACAAGCTTTTTTCGAATGATTCCGTCCTCGGTCCCATAGTAAAAGTTGTTTACCTACCTTACATGCATATCCTTTTCTATCGTACAATAATTAAAAGTTCTGTATAACACTAAAGGCCAGTTTCACCACGTACAGATAAAATTTATCTGACAGATATTTTATATCTATCACTGTCTAAAATGCCATGTTTTATGAAATAGACAAAGGTTTATCTGTCAGTTAAATTTTATCCGTAGATGTTAAAACAGGTCCTAATCTTATTTATTTCCTTCCACAGCCAAGTCTCCTCATGCATGGAGGCTCTCCAAACCTCATTATATCCCTTCGTCTGGCAACAACCGTTAATATCCACCATACCGTCTGAGATACAAAGGGACGTATTGGAGGCGCCACTGCCTCTTCTAGCTGGTGTGCTTGTATGTGGGAACATTGATACCAGTGGGGTCCATTTTGAAGAGGTAATACTATATAAACTTTTAACTTGTAAACGCTATGTCAAGTATTTGTCCTCTATGCCACATATTTGTCCTCTATGCCAAATACTTGTCCTCTATGTCAAATATTTGTCCTCTATGCCAAATATGTATCCTCTTTGCCAAAAGTATGACATCTGTGTCAAATATTTGTTCTCTATGTCAAATATTTGTCCACTATGCCAAAAGTATGACATCTGTGCCTAATATTTGTCATCTATGTCAAACATTTATCCTCTATGCCAAAAGTATGACATCCGTGTCAAATATTTGTCATCTCTATACCCATTCGTATGGCAACAATCATTAATATCCACCATTCCATCTGAGATACAAAGGGACGTATTAGAGGCGCCACTTCCACTACTAGCTGGTGTGCTTGTATGTGGGAATATTGATACCAGTGGGGTCCATTTTGAAGAGGTTATACTATATAAACTTTTAACTTGTAAACGCTATGTCAAGTATTTGTCATCTATGCCAAATATTTGTCCTCTATGCCAAATGTTTGTCATCTATGCCAAATGTTTGTCCTCTATGCCAAATGTTTGTCCTCTATGCCACATATTTGTCCTCTATGCCAAATATGTATCCTCTGTGCCAAAACTATGACATCTGTGTCAAATATTTGTTCTCTATGCCAAATATTTGTCCTCTATGTCAAAAGTATGACATATATGTCAAATATTTGTCCTCTTTGCCAAATATTTGTTACCTGTGCCAAAAGTATGACATCTATGTTAATTATTTGTCCTCTTTGCCAAATATTTGTTACCTGTGCCAAAAGTATGACATCTATGTCAAATATTTGTCCTCTTTGCCAAATATTTGTTACCTGTGCCAAAAGTATGACATCTATGTCAAATATTTGTCCTCTTTGCCAAATATTTGTTACCTGTGCCAAAAGTATGACATCTATGTCAAATATTTGTCCTCTTTGCCAAATATTTGTTACCTGTGCCAAAAGTATGACATATGTCAAATATTTGTCCTCTTTGCCAAATATTTGTTACCTGTGCCAAAAGTATGACATCTATGTCAAATATTTGTCCTCTATGTCAAATATGTATCCTCTTTGCCAAAAGTATGACATCTGTGTCAAACATTTGTCCTCTGTGCCGCTGTGCGAAATACATATTTGTCGTCTGTGCTAAACATTCATACCACTACTGTACTAAAACGTCGAACTTACACCCCAGTATGCCAACCATTCAACCCTACAATGCCAGCCATTAATATTTCCACTTTTTTCCATCCTCAGGGTATGCTAATAGACCTCACCCACCCATCAAAGGTCCTATTCTACCAAGGAGACGAATCTACAATCCTACCAACATCATCGTATAAGACTTTGAAAACAGCTCTGCAAATGGAATCGAGGAAAACCAGCGAAGATGTCAAGATGAGAAACGTCATGATTTCTGAAGCTTTTTTGAGGTTAGTTGTGCTTTTTTTTTGTGGGACGTTTTTGGCTTGGTTGGGTGGGGTTTTGAGCAAATGTTTGTTTAATTTAAAGATATTATTCTAGGGACATTCTTCAGAAAATGCTCAGAAAGAATGACGACCGCTAAACGTCATCATCACTTTTAGTTATATATCTTATGACAATGTATTGTAGTTCTTTATTTCACAAAGATGTATAGCGATTCTGTGTACATCTACAATAATGAAATCATTTTTCAAAAAACGCGTGCGCATAACAAGATGACAATTTTTTCGTAAAGCATAATGACGACGAGAATAATTTTTGTCACCGTTCTCCTAATTCATTTAGACCTACCCTAAAATTTTATTGTGATCAATACTCAATCATTATTAATAATCAATCATCGATGTAATGCATTAAAATTGTATTTTATGCAGGATTTTTCTATAATATAATCCTATTTTTTTATACATACATTGGAGTAGACAGATCCACTTCGCTCCACTAAAAGAATCCTTGATTAAATGCATGTATGAGGAGACTGATGAATGTGTATGAAGTGAAAGAGGTGTGTTTGTATCATAGCAAGTGGAGGGAAGTCTCTGTCTAACTCGATGGGAGAGAGACGTGACAGATATGTATAATATCGCATTGTTTTCTTTTTTCAGGTTCTTCGTGGACATCCTAGATGACTTTTGGAAATACTTCTCAATCGGTGAGCTGAAGGAAGGAGGTTTGGGCAAAGGGAATGTAGTTTTTGATGTAAGTTTACTCTATGTTCTTGTCTATGGTTTATGATTGTCAATTTCACTTCAATATTATAAATTTAAGTAACTAAATAGCTGATCTGACTAAATGTCTAATAAAAGCCTGATAAATAGTTGTACTATAGTCATTTCATTAAATACCGACATTCAATCAATGGCCTTAGCGTCCAATTGAATGACTAATTTAACCAACGACTTATGTGTTTATTTATTCATTTATTCATATGTGCTCGGCAAAAGCCACACAATTTCACTTTGTTTCCCAAAATAGTACATTTAATTGTTTAACAATAAAATTATAGATAAATCCTTATTTGCCACGACCACTTTTCTATAACCTATATTTCCCTTTTATTTTACAGAAAGAAGCCTTCATAAAAAACGCAACGTCGAAACAGAATCAATACTTTTTGGAATGGTTCACGGAAACTGCAATGTTCAATCATTTTATACAAAATATGGCCACGTGCCATCAAACGTTAGAAGATTGTAACTTTTCGCGGCAAAACAGCGAAGTGACGCAGCAAAGTGGCGAAGTGACGCGGCAAAGTGGCGAAGTGTTGAGGCAAAGTGGCGAAGTGACGAGGCAAAGTGGCGAAGTGTTGAGGCAAAGTGGCGAAGTGACGCGGCAAAGTGGCGAAATAACGCGTCAAAACACAGAATATTCACACCAATTGTCTAACTCATCGACTCAATCGATAAAATCGATGGAACTAGTCGATACGCCTCTACCAGACTTTTACGAATTATTTAATGAAAGAATCCGAAATAGAGGGAAGGGCAACGAACAAAAGTTCGACAAAAATAACTATAAAAACGCTATGAATAAACGAATGAAGTTATTAAAGACTAAATTAAGAGAGTTGGTAACGTAGCTGTGTGGACTAGTGTACTGTGTACTTTTGGTTATACATTTCTTTAGAATAATGAAAATTCTGACTTACAGTGCTACCAAGTTATCTGTGAACCGGTCGTTATTGTAACTACGGCAACTAATACGGAAATGTCAAATTCCAGAACTGCTGCGATTGGTAGAAATATAATTTCGTATTACTACTAGCGCCGACGTTCAGTGCACAGATAAGTTGGTCTGTCTGTAAGCTAGCTGCGGAAGTAGCTAGCCAGTCAATTCCATACATACAGTGCTACAAGGATCTTTAGGCACGTGGCGGAAATCGGAACTAACGATATCATCTTGTAAATTGTCATTATTTTGAGTTATTTATTCGCCACCCATGCCCTCCTGACAATGTCACTCAAGTGGCAATAGATCCTTATAGCACTGTACTTATCTGTCACGTCTCTTCCCCATCGAGGTAGACAGAGACTTCCCTCCACTTGCTACGATACAAACTGATTTAAAAAAAGGCTTGGTTAGTAAGATGTTATGTCAAATTATGTCATTTTTTAAGTCAAAAAAATCCCAGTATATAGTGTAAAGACTCTGTAGTTAAAATAACTAATGTGATATAATAAACTTTTTCATTACTGGCTGATAAACACTAATGTAGCGAGTAATTCAGGCTTCGTATACATACATATCTGTCACGCCTCTCTCCCATCCAGGTAGACAGAGACTTCCCTCCACTTGCTACGATACAAACATTCTCGTTACCAAAGTAGATTCGCATACAAAACCTGAAACGCGGTATCGAAGTTTTTTCCGCGCTGAGTATATAAGCAGATTCCAAAATCTTCCCCATCGAGGTAGACAGAGTCTTCCCTCCACTTGCTACGATACAAACACTTCTCTTTCACTTCATACACATTCATCAGTCTCCTCATACATGAACGTCGGTTGTTTTATAGCTAATGCCACTTTACGGAGAATAAAGAACGTGAATTGACGTCAAATCTCACTTTCTCATGTGTAAATACAACAACACAGTGCTACAAGGATCTTTTATCACGTGGCGGAAACCGGAACTAACGATATCATCTTGTAAATTGTCATTATTTTGAGTTATTTATTCACCACCCACGCCCTCCTGACAATGTCACTCAGGTGACAATAGATCCTTGTAGCACTGTAGCTATCTAAGTTACATGCTACATATTGTATTATACAGCCATACAATTGTATTTTTTAATTTTAATTTGTAATCCCATAATATTTAAGCTGCGCTTATTTTATTGTCAATTTGAATATATTTCTTGTATATTTTAAATTGCGAAAAATATCTCAATCGTCGATTAAAATTGTATCGATTCTCATCAAAAATTGGCAATTCATTTTATGATTGAGTCTACATACAGAGCTACCAAGTTATCTGTGAACCGGCCGTTATTGTAACTACGGCCACTAATACGGAAATGTCAAATTACAGAACTGCTGCGATTGGTAGAAATACAATTTTGTATTACTACTAGCGCCGCCGTTCAGTTCACAGATAAGTTGCTAGATCTGTACATAGAGTACGTTTCATGAAATAGTTCCTATGCCGCCATGTTAGCAGCATTGAAAATTTTTACTGCGATACAATGAGGGTAATGTGGCAGTACAAACGATGCTGCCAACATGGCGGCATAGAAACTATTTCATGAATTCAGTATACATATCTGTTATTTAAATCTTTCTCATAGTATTAAGTAGGCAGAGATCACAATTTTCAAGTTTCAAAATTAACAAAAAGACAACTATACTGGGTGTAACAGAAAGGGGGTATAAAGCCGAAACACAGCGATAGTACTCATGAAACTGAACAACTTTCCCCAAGGAACTTGGGTTGTAACTCGAAAAAAAAATTTGTGTCGCCCATACTTACTCGATCAGCTGATCGGACATTTTGTATCGGGACGCGAATTTGTTTCGAGTTACGACCCATGTTCCTTGGGGAAAGTTGTTCAGTTTCATGAGGACTATCGCTGTGTTTCCGCTTTATACCCCCTTTCTGTTACACCCTGTAAAAGAAAGATAAATAATTAAGGGTTATTTTGGAAAAGTTATACTGACAGATCTCTAGGTATAGATCAATATTTTCGATAAATATGTAAGTACCTAATAAAAATACTAAAAATCTAGTTTTTTAGAATTACCGAGGCTTTTTAGTGCTTGTTTAGAAAGACTGCTTATAGGGTGCCTAATGTTTCTAAATACAATAGAATATATTAATTCCATAGTTAGGCCGTGGCCCCAGTAGGCAAACTGTTAGCGGCTGACTAGTTTGCGGCGTATCGATTTAGTACGCCCTTCCATATATTTGAAATGGAGTGTCCACAGTCAGCTAGTTTTCGCTCACTGTACGCAGTTTGCAGCGTTACGCGCGCTGACTATCTCAGGCAGCGGCCGACTCCCACCAAAACCGGTGATTTCATTGATTTGAGTTTGCAGCTAACCCTTTCAGTTCGCCACAAATTTGCGGCTCACTCAATCGGCCGCTAACAGTTTGCCTACTGGGGCCACGGTTTTAAAGTTATTTGTCATCTTCTTTAATATTAAAATGAATCGCAAAATGTGTTGGTAAGCGTTTAACTCAACAACGCCTTGAACAATTTTATAGATTTTTTTAATGTTCATTGAAGTCCAAGGATGGTTTTTACTAGTGATGGGCCGAGTACCAGTTTTACCGAGTAACCGAGTACCGAGTATTACTCGGTTTAATGTTTACCGAGCCGAGTACTCGGCCGAGTTACTCGGTATACTTGAAGCAGGTAGAATTGGGCGCTAACAAATTCGGGATCAAACGGTGTTACGATCCTCCCTCCGCACCCAGCTAATTATTCGAATGAAACCAATAAACCGCAAGCTTATGAGAGGAAAAAATTTGATAAAACATTGTTCATGGAATTTTCTCCTAAATAATTATGGTTTTAGCAGCTTATAACATTGCTCTAGCTGGGCAAAGGCCTAAATATGTACCATATGAATGAATGAGACTATGATCTACCAAGCAGATCTAATGCGCAAGGTAAATTTATTTGCACCGAGTACTCGGCATTTTTACCGAGTTATTCGGCCGATTACGAGTAGTGAAAAAAGTGCCGAGTACGCCGAGTACCGAGTATAAACCGAGTACTCGGCCCACCTCTAGTTTTTACGATAAGAAAAAATTCCGTTTCACCATCTATATAGGATGACTTTAAATTAGTGAACGATAGAAAAGGATATGCATGTACTCGTCATAACAAACAACTTTTACTATGGGACCAAGGTCGAAATAATTTAAAAAAAAATGTTTCCCCATACTATCAGCTGATGCATTTTGTATGGGGAGTTCAAAAATTTTTGAACGATTTCGACCTTGGTCCCATAGTAAAAGTTGTTTGTTATCACAAGTACATGCATACCCTTTTCTATCGTTCACTAATTTAAAGTCATCCTATAGAAAGAAATTATCTGACAGATATTTTATACCTGTCTGTTTCTAAAACGTCATATTTTATGAAATACACATAGGTTTATCTGTCAGTTAAATTTTATCCGGAGATGGTGAAATGGACAATTAGTTCTTTAAAAAATACTAATTGGCATTTTAAAATACATTCCTTTTTTTTATTATTTAATATTATAACCACCGAAATGAAATATAGTAAATCTTTTCATCACAATTTTAAAAATTATGTTGCATTTTATATCTTTAAATACATACATACATATCTGACACGTTTCTTTCCAATTGTGGTAGGCAAAGCACCTTTCACGTGTTAAAAAAATTTCCATACATTTTTTTTGTATGGAATACTTATTCCATACATTTTACATTTTTCATACAATAGGTTACTATTGTTTATTGTTAAAAAATGTATGGAATATTGTATTGTAAATATTTTTTTGTATGAAACATCTATGAATGTCGAATGTTGTACATTCCATACATTTTCTTCCATACAATATCTTTTAGTTTGTTTTTAAAAAAATGTATGGAAAATTGTATGGTAAATAAAAAAAATCTCCATTGTATTGAATACGTACTGAAATAGTGATAAGTTTAAAAAAAGTGCCTGATTTGTGTATATTTTATTTTTTTAGTAATTAAATTGTAAGTTATTGATAGAAATTAGTTATTTTTAATATAAATGCAATAAATATGTAACTATTATCTTAAAAAACTGTTTTTTTATTATTATAATCCTTTTTAGGGTTCCGTACCCGAAGGGTGAAAACGGGACCCTATTACTGAGACTTGCTTGTCTGTCTGTCACCAGGCTGTATCTCATGAACCGTTATAGCTAGAGCGTTGAAATTTTCGCAGATGATGTATTACCGTTGCCGCTATAACAACAAATACTAAAAATAGAATGATAATAATAATTAAGGGGGTCCCATACAACAGACATGATTTTTTGATTTTTTTTTTGCTCGATATCAATAGTGAATGGTACGGAACCCTTCCTGCGCGAGTGCAACTCGTACTTTGCCGGTTTTTTTATTTCTCTCTCAGTGTCAGTCACTCAGTGTCACACTCACAGTAAATACGAATCTAACGACACCTCTCAAGCTAAAATCCATCAAGCCGTTTAGGCTGTAGAGCGTGACAAAGATATCTACTCTTGAAAAACATAACCCTCCTTCTGGCGCAGTCGGGTAATTAACATAATTCTTTTATAAAAATTCAAGAGCATTAATATTATTAAGCCATATATAATAATAAAATGTATTTATTATAGATATCTAAGGCAATATTACTTAATAGGTCGATATAATATGAATGAGGTCAATTTAAAAAATGGCGAGCGATTTTTCAAATTAATATTTTGAATAAAATATTAGGAACTAGCTGTGCCCGCGACTTCGTCCGCGTGGAATACTGAGTTTTGTTTATTATTTATTTATTAATAAATTTAGCTTAATTAAGACAAAAAGAGTACCTAAAGAGTCGCATCCTAAGCCCCGCCTCCTCGCGCGGCGCGTCGCGCGTGGCGCCAATACATAGGTACTACATAGTAATATTATCTTGCGCTTAACCTGCGCAAAAAAAAAGATCAAAAGTAGCCTATGTCCTTTCTCAGGCTATAGCCTATCTGTGTGCCAAATTTCGTTTTAATCGGTTCAGCCGTTTTAGCGTGAAAGCGAGACAGACAGACAGAGTTACTTTCGCATTTATAATATTAGTATGGATATATGCATTTTTTATTGAATAGCTTCTACAACTTAGAGACATTGCAGACATAGGCACGTTTGCGGAGCGCTACCACAACGCGCCCACGTGTTTTACTCGCGTCGCGTTCGCGTTTTGACAGATAGTCCAAGAGCCTGAGAGCCTAATCTTCCTGTTTTTTCCTGTTCCCTGTTCCTTTCCGGACAAAAGCCTCCCCGGCTTTTGTCCAGCAGTGGACGTCCATAAGCTGACATGATGATGATGATGTAGATATTGTATGAGTTTTCCAAGATATGGCGATGAATGCGTACGAAGGCGCAGGCAGGCCCTAGTCACACCTAATACCTACATGTCAAAAAATCTAAATAAGAATAAGAGCTTAGTATTCTAATAGGCAATAAGCCTTGAAAATGAATTCAATAGTTAATTTAGCCAAAACTATGATATTTAAAGCAAATTAACATGCTATATGGGCCCATACATCGATATAGATGTACATTTAAAAACATTAACATGCGAATTAAGAAAAAAAAACGATTGTTTTTTTTTGCATAAATTCTTTTCTGTATAAATTTTAAATGATATTAAAACTAGATTGATTCGTGAATGGATCTTTTGTATGTAGATTTTTATTGATTAATTATTTATATTTTTATTAGGCATAGAGGCTGTCTGCGACTTCTTACGCATTTCATCATATCAGCTTATGAACGTCCACTGCTGGACAAAAGCCTCCCCCAAGGATCTCCACAACGAACGGTCTTGCGCTGCCCACATCCAACGGCTTCCAGCGACTTTAACCAAGTCGTCAGTCCACCTTGTTGGAGGCCCACACTGCGTCGTCCGGTACGTGGTCGCCACTTGAGAAACCTTTCTGCCCCATCGTCCATCGGTTCTGCGGGCAATGTGCCGCCCACTGCCACTTAAGGTTTGCGATTCTTCGAGCTATGTCAGTGACCTTGGTTCTTCTGCGGATCTCATCATTACTGTTGTGATCACGCAGAGAAACTCCGAGCATAGCTCTCTCCATCGCCCTTTGGGTGACTTTGAGCCTTCTTATGAGGCCCACTGTTAAGTATACGTACGCATTTATCGTCATATATTGGAAAACTTACACAATATTCTAATATAATAAAGCATTATATGTTATTCTGATTAGCAAGCTACAATATTGCAAAGTTTCATCAAAATCTGTTGAGTAGTTTTTGCGTGAAAGAGTAACAAACATCCATCTCGGCACAAACATTATTAATAAATGATTGAATTATGTATAAAAATAATCATCATTTATCGTTATTTTTTATATTCATAGATTTGTATTTAGCCGTCTGTGTCCCACTGTTGGGCAAAGGCCTGCCTCTAATTACTTCTACCTGCAAGAAAACACAATGTTTCAATACTAAATTAACATCTATGAATTCCTATTAATCTTAATCACTATACAATAATTATTGAATAAATTACAGCTAAGTATGAATAGTAAAAAAGTGACATCAAAATTGCATCCTTTTCTGCATAATAAAACGTCATTGCACTTTGTAGTAACTGCATAATTAGTATTGTGTTGTGATTAGAGATGCGCCGAATATTCGTTTACTATTCGGTATTCGGCACCTCAACCGAATATTCGTATTCGGCCGAATATTCGGTTAAAATGACCATTTATTCGTTTACTTTGTTTAGTAATAATTTGCTTGAGAAAACAAGATATTAACCTCATATTCAATTATTTTAAACCAAGGAGCAGTCAATCTTATATCCTTATTTTCACATCTAGGTATTACAAGAGTTATTAGGAGATGATAAAATGAAGATAAGTTAATACGTGACACTTAAAGATAGAATTTAGAAACCTAGACATTCTCGAGTTCTGCTCTATCTAGTGACAGTCAAAGGCACTTTTCTTTATAAACTTTACCTATTTGTTGTATCAAAATTAGTGTGAAAGAACAACCGAATAGTTTGGCCGAACTATTCGGTTCGGTCGGGTTTCAAACCGAATAGTATTCGGTATTCGTTATTCGGCAAAACCCATATTCGGCGCATCTCTAGTTGTGATGCAATAGGATATCTGACTATTTATAACTTTGTGTCTTTTTGTCTCTTGTTATTTCTTCCTCTCAATTATTTCCCGTAGAGTGCTTAAGGCTGCCTTTGCGCACAATGTTTTAGTTATAAGTTTTATTTGTATTTCTTTGAGTGCAATAAAGTATTTCTATCTATCTATCTATCTAAGGCCAAATCAAGAGTACCCTAAACCGACGTGCATGTATGAGGCGACTGATGAATGTGTATGAAGTGTAAGAGGTGTGTTTGTATCGTAGCAAGTGGAGGGAAGTCTCTGTCTACATCGATGGGGAAGATTTTTGAATTTGCTTATATACTCAGCGAGGGAAAAACTTCGATACCGCGTTTCAGGTTTTGTATGCGAATCTACTTGGGTAACGAGAATGTTTGTATCGTAGCAAGTGGAAGGAAGTCTCTGTCTACCTCGATGGGGAAGATTTTTGAATTTGCTTATATACTCAGCGCGGGAAAAACTTCGATACCGCGTTTCAGGTTTTGTATGCGAATCTACTTTGAATGAAACGAGAATGTTTGTATCGTAGCAAGTGGAGGGAAGTCTCTGTCTACCTCGATGGGAGAGAGGCGTGACAGATATGTATGTATGTAAGTATGTATTCTTCGAAGGCGTGAAAACAATCACGAAACAGATCACTCATTCAAAAGTATAATTATTAATTTTATTTTCGCAAGTTCCCAATGCCATAAGATTCCACAGTTCATTTGTTATGGCATTTTTGGCAATGTTGTGATGGGATTTTGTTTCGGTTTAGGGTCCTGTAGGTTGGTAGATAAACCAGAGAAGTAGATACAGATAAAATTGGCAGATTTCAACCGACTACTGCCAGACAAAGACTTGTTTCTATTCTGATATCACTAATTATATAGGTAAATTAGAGGTATATCTACACAGATCCGGGACGTGCCCGGGACGTGTCCGGGCCGTAGCCCGTCAGAGGGAAAACAATACGTCGTCATAACAACGTGTGTGAACGAATCCATGGAAAATGTATGGAATGATATTTTTTCCCTGACACGTCCCGGGCATGGCCCGGATCTGTGTAGATAGGCCTTACCAATTTCGTAAAAAAATAGATTGTAAGTTTATAGATTTTTTTATGACATAGAAGTGTTCATAACCAAATTAAACCTACAGAACCACACAACCAGCCTGCAATATTGCATCACATTTAGTTAAGTCTTTAAGCTGTTAGTGACGAATTGAACCTTGAGAGAGATTTGTGCGTAAGAGCAGCTTTTTAGGAAACCATGACGTCACTTTTTTAAAGCCGTTTTGGGGGGAAAATTGTGTTGTTTTATTTTACAATATTCTTAGTTGTGTGTCGGCAGAGTGTCAATGTAATTTTTTTACACATTTTGTCGCAATTAGTGTAAGCCATTGTTTATCAGAATACTAAATGTGTCAAAAATGCCATTGACACTCTGCCGACACACAACTGAGGTTATTTTAAAATACCTGTAAAATTAGTATGTTCCTACGGGACTCAGTAGCGAATGGAAACAACACGTCTATATTCAACGCTGGTTTAATACGAAGAGAAAAGTACAACAGAAACTTAATACTACCTACATAACTAAATAATTACTAATCTAAATGTACCTACATTACAATACCTAGTAGTCTTGGTGGCTTGAATTACGTGTGTATTCCTATATCCTTCTAATATTATAAATGTCAATGTTTGTGCCGATGGATAGATTTGAAGATGTTTGCTACACCTTCGCGCAAAAACTACTTAACAAATATTGATGAAACTTTCTTTATTCATGTGCTTTTAACGTCCCCATTACAGACACACGAGCCTACTCTCATACGAGAGTGATTAGGTCGTAATCCACCACGCTGGTTCAAACGTTGGCGGATTTCACATACACCGTCGAATTTCTTCTCTAGTGTATGCAGGTTTCTTCATGTTTTCCTTCACCGTTAGCGAGTGGTAATCGAATATTCAATCCGAAGAGAAATAAATCTCAGAAGTACAGGTTGGATCGAAACCGCGTCTCTAACATTGGAGGCGGGCGTTCTACCTACTAGGTTACCGCTTACTTTTTTTATCAGAATTGTTCAGTCTACATTTTAAACTTTTTTGTTCAACTACAAAGAGATAAATTCAGTTATTCCATGAATTTTAATTGGTTATTCAGAATTCAACTTGTAACAGTTTAGTAGCCACTTCACAAGTACGCACTGTGGAACGAATGGAGGCTCGATTTCAATCTTACTTAAATATTTTGATATACGATAAGGTATTTGCTATGTGAAAACCCAAATTTATCTTTGCTTTTATGTTAATTAGGTTGATTGTACCTTTCAGAGGTTAAATTTATAATTTCTACTCAGTAAGTAGGTACCTACCTGTAAATAAAAGCAATAATGCCCAGTAAAAAAAAAAAACAAAACGCCTAACCTTTTTATTTAAAAAAAATGCCACTGCATTTCAAAAATTCTTTTTTTTTTATTTTGATGTACCTAGTGTCACTCTCACAGTAAATACGAATCTAACGACACTTCTCAAGCTAGAATCCATCAAGCCGTTTAGGCTGTAGAGCGTGTCAAAGAATTATACATACATACTTTCGATAAACATAACCATCCTTCTGGCTAAGTCGGGTAAAAAGCAGCATATAATGCTATCTACACACCAAAGCCGCCGGTATGCATACGAATGTAGGTTACGTCATACGAATGGCAGCTGTCAAAAAAGCCGGCGGCTTTGGTGTTTAGATACCATTAGAGACCTAACAAATAGCCGCTTCAAAACAAATAGTTTTTAATACAAAAAACAGGTCAATGCTCTCTCATTGTGTATTGTATCACTAGATAAATGTGTTACATAATTTTACATGTAAATCATGATACGAGATATGTCGTAATAAATGACATGACATAAGATTAATTGACACGACACTGTTGGTTGTCTAATGATATTAAATCTATTGAAGAGTATATAATGTATAATATCTAAACATTAGTTATCCTGTCCTAATATTATACACGCGAAAAGGGGCCCAAGTCTGCTAATTTAAAATAGCCTCAGTTGTGTGTCGGCAGAGTGTCAATGGCATTTTTTTACACATTTGGTATTCTGCTAAACAATAGCTTACATTGATTGCGACTAAATGTGTCAAAATTTGCCATTGACACTGCCGACACTCAACTGAGGCTGGATCCAATTGCTATTATACAAACACACTTTTTATACGTCATCTACATACATAACAACATTAAAGAATTACTTATATTTTAGGATATTGTAGCTAATAATTACATCAGAAAAGGACTCATTACTCTCATAGACTTTATTATTTTAAGATATCGTGTCAGTTTTCCTCCTCTTATCATCCTTTTTAACGTCCCCACTGCAGAAACACAAGCGTTCTCTTATACGAGAGAGATTGTTAATAGATTAATAGGAATAGAGATTATTAAAATATTATTATAGGCCGTAATCCACCACGCTGGTCCATTGGTTGGCAGATTTCACATATACCTTCGAATTTCTTCTCTAGTGTATGCAGGTTTCTTCATGTACCTATTGAATTTTATGCTGTCCACACACCAAATCCGCCAGCATGCCGGCTAGGCCGGCGGCTTTACGTCATACGAATGGCAGCTGTCAAAAAAGCCGGCGGCTTTACTGTGTAGATACCATTAAGTTTTCCTTAACATGCATGACGAAAAAATGTGAACGAAGTCGCCACTGGTCATTTACCTGGCTATAATGGAAAATTGTAATTATTTAACCTGTAGCGAAATAACTCTACCGTGACAAAAATAGAAGAGTACAACTAAAAAAGCACTCTTGCGCATGGCAACGCTATAAAAATCAAGAAATTCTTGTTTTACAATACATAAAGTTTTAATTTACATTTAAAGTGCTTCGAATGTTTTCTCCTTTAGTAAGTAATTTAATACTTTTATTTTATTTCTGAGAAACGTTTTATTTTTGGTGAGTAATAGCTGGGCTGCTGGGCAAATTATTGTATTTACAACAATAATTTGCCCAGCAGTGGGACACGAATGGCTAGATAAGAAAAGAGTAATACTTGCGTCGATTCGGATTCTTATCGGATGTATGACCGACCGGGTCCAAATCAAAAATGCCATCGGCAGAGTGTCAATGGCATTTTTGACACATTTGGCCGCAATCAGTGTAAGCCATTGTTTAACAGAATACCAAATTTGTCAAAAATGCCATTCTTTGCTGACACACAACTGAGGCTATTTTAACTTGGACCCCTGCATGTATGAGGTGACTAATGAATGTGTATGAAGTGAAAGAGATGTGTTTGTATCGTAGCAAGTGGAGGGAAGTCTCAGTCTACCTCGATGGGAGAGAGGCGTGACAGATATGTATGTATGTACAAATAAAATCTAGTATCTAATCTGAATACTTACAAATTAAATTATAATATCTTACAGATTTGCAAAAGATAATAATGGTTCAACAAATCATGACCCAATTGTTTATTGAATAAGTAACTTTAAATATTTATAAAATTCAAGATTATAGGAATTTTCTGATTACTATATAAACATACTAATATTAAAAGCAGAGTATTGAATATGTTTCGTAATATATTTTGACCCTGATCAAACTATATACTTTTGTATTTTATACTAAAGGCTATCCGCGACTTCGTACTTTTCATCGTCATTTCTTGGAAAACTTATAGGTCGCGCCACGTAAAATGAACTCTGGAAACAATTGAAAGGATGTGTTCGCGAAATGTGTTCGCGCATGGGTACACTTACGAAAATAGACCACCGAAGCTGGGAGACTCTTGCGGACAAGCGGACGGGGTGGCGCAAACGCGTTATGGAGGGACGCAAAATATATGATGAGACTTGGTTCGCGGCTCTATCTGACAAGAGACAAAGACGTCGACAAGGCGACACAATTCCATCTGTTGCAAACTTCTCTTGTCAGGCCTGCGGTAAAACTTGTCGCTCTCGCATAGGATTGTTCAGCCACCAAAAACATTGTAACAGGCTTGCACCATAAATCGTCTGCAATAGACGTAAGGCCTATATACACTTACGCACGAAAGTACTACGGCTATTTATCGTTTCATTCTTGAAAGAGTCTTTTGCGGTTTCGTTTGTTGACTTAAAGACTGAAAATCATATTAATAAAGCCGGCGGCTTTACGTCATACCCAATGGCAGCTGACAAAAAAGCCGGCGGCTTTGGTGTGTAGATACCATAAGAGTAACAAACATCCACACATCTATCGGCACAAACATTGACATTTATAATATTAGTTGTATTTTATTTGCTCCTCTATATATTTGTATCTTTATTTATTAAACTATACTTAACCTTTGATGGCGATTGAAATAATGTAATCTAATATAAGAGGCGAAATGTCAGTTGTGTTTTAAAAAACAATTGCAAGATCCGGGTTCAGATCCTGTGAAATGCAATTCTTAATCAGTTTCAAGAAGGGCATTATTAATCATGCTCTGTTAAACTTGTAGCTGTCACTGTCATTGTCAAAAATCTGAAAAAGATGGCGAGACGTTTAATGCCATAAGAGTCTAAGTAGTAGGTACGAAATCATTCTTCTGTCTTTAATTGTTACTTTATTTTTTTAATGGCAACTACCAACATAATAAAACTATTAAAGTCTATATCTACACAGATCCGGGACGTGTCCAGGCCGTGGCCCGTCAGGAGGGTAAACGATTCCTCGTCATGACAACCGGACACGTTGTTTTTTTTTACCATTACTATCCAAGACGCGTATTGCTGACGTGGTAAAGACAGTTGCCAGGCTAAAGTGGGATTGGGCCGGTCACGTCTACCTCATGCCGAACGATCTCTGGGCAATCACAGCAACCAAATGGCAACCAACAGCCAAAAGACCTCGCGGCAGACCACGAAAATGGTGGCGAGATGAGCTGGACGCCTTCTTGGATGTCTGGGCAGTGGCGGCCCAGGATAGGGAATCATGGAAGAAGAGGTCGAGAGAGGCCTTTGCCCAGCAGTGGGACAACGATGGCTAGATAAGATAACTACCACAGTGAATTCTGCCAATGTCGACAAAAGTGCTTAACACTAGAGACAAACATTGCTGGGATGAAGAGAAATGTTTGTCTTAAGTCTGGGTGTTTGTTTATATAATATGAATGTATTAGTAAACTGTATATTTAATTATAATACAATATAAATTAAGCTTTACTTAACATTAACAGAATCCACAATAGAATGAACCTACTAAGTTGCCATTTTTTTAAAGTGTTAACTGTCCAAACAGTTTCCTATGTCCAAAAAAAAAAACTGACAAAAGGTTAAATTGTTCATTGAACTGAATTAACATTGAACTTTAAATGGGCAGTTTTTTTTTAACTATTTGTATTGAGAATTTGAGATGTATTGACATTTGCTGTTGTTTGGTTCAAGGTTCAATTTTTAACTATTTATAAATCATATTATTAAATTATACTTAGATCATTACTGCTTGTATACACTTGTAATGCTATCTACACACCAAAGCCGCCGGCTTACCACCGTGCTAAGCCGGCGGCTTTACGTCATACGAATGGCAGCTGTCAAAAAAGCTGGCGGCTTTTGTGTGTAGATAGCATAACATGGTGACTTCGTTCGCATTTATCGTCATATCTTGTAAAACTTACACAATATCTTAAAATAAATAGCAAACGTTAATAATTTTGGGGCCCAAGTCTAATTTAAAGTAGCCTCAGTTGTATATCGGCAGAATGTCAATGGCATTTTTTGACATATTCGGTATTCTGCTAAACAATGGCTTACACTGATTGCGACCAAATGTGTCAAAAATGCCATTGACACTCTGCCGACACACAACTGAAAGTAGAGTAAATTAGCAGCCTTGAACCCCGCTACAATATTTTAAAGTTTCATTAAAATCTGTTCAGTGGTTTTTCACATGAAGGAGTAACCAACATCCTCAAATCGGCACTTAAACATTGACTTCAAATACATTCATAGAATTCATTTCTTTATTTTTTTCACAAAATGCAAATGGACGTACAATCCATAGCCTTCAAAATAACCCGAAATAAACTTCAAAAGTACGTATTTAACATAATTACACCTACTTATAAAACCAAATAAGGAAAATATGCTATTCTGAGTCACAGTATGGGAATGACCAAGAGTAAAACGGATGCGCTAAAATTATGTAAAATATAGATCCTAGATGCACGGTAGAGGAAAAGTAAAGTTTAATTTTAATAAGAGTAATATTTTTATAGAATTGTGTTTGTATCGTTGCAAGTGGAGGGACGTCTCTTCTACCTCGATGGTGGGAGAGGTGTGACAATTTTTTTGTTTTGTGTTTAATTTTGTTCATTTTATTTTGTTTCTTTACTTACATTTATATTGGACTGGAAATAAATATTTACTTACTTACTAGATATGTATGTGTGTAGGTAGCGACCGCTTATTGTTTTATACAGGGTGTAACAGAAAGGGCATATAAAGCCGAAACACAGCGATAGTCCTCATGAAATTAAACAACTTTCCCCAAGGAACATGGGTCGTAACTCGAAAAAAATTTTTGGATCGCCCATACTTATTCGATCAGCTGATCGGGCATTTTGTATGGGGAGGCGAAATTTTTTTTTCGAGTTACGCCCCATGTTCCTTGGGGAAAGTTGTTCAGTTTCATGAGGACTATCGCTGTGTTTCGGCTTTATATACCCTTTCTGTTACACCCTGTATAGATTTATCGTCGTATCTAAGAAACTACTTAATCAAAATTGTTATTATAATTATGAATTAAATACAGATTAGGACATAATCAATTTACAAAATAAAAGTATCTTAAAATAATATGGTTAAATGTTATTCCGAAAGCAAGCTTTAATATTGTTAAGTTTTATCAATAACTGTGCAGTAGTTTTTACATGAAATATAAACAAACTTCTCACATACCTACATTCATCGGCACAAACATTGACATTTATAATATTAAGATCTATCTACACAGATCCAGGCCATGCCCGGGACGTGTCCGGGCCGTGGCTCGTCAGGAGGGAAAACAATACGTCATCATGACAAAGTGTCCGGGACGTGTCAGGGAAAAAATATCATTCCATACATTTGTTATGGATTCGTTCACACACGTTGTCACGGCCCGGATCTGTGTAGATAGACATTTACAAGTCAACTTGGCTCTCCGCGCTCCCAAACATCCTATTATGAACAAGACTCTGGGTTTTTACATCACTCGCTCATTTTACTTATTGTTACGATCCGATGCGCATACGCATACGAATTCATGATAAACAATGTTTAAAACGGATCTGTGAAGTAATCCTACTCTATCTTTCATAGTTATTGTTTAACTAGAGCTGGCCGCGATTTTGTAAACATTTATCCGTCATATCTTGAGAAAAAAACATGATAGCTTAATTTAAATTATAGTTCTAAGTATATGTGTTATTCTGATGTAAGCGAAAATATTGTAAAGTTTTATTGAAATCTGTTTACTTAAATACTCGATCAGCTGATCGGATATTTTGTATGGGGCGGCGAAATTTTTTTTTCGAATTACGACCCATGTTTCTTGGGGAAAGTTGTTTAGTTTCATGAAGAATATCGCTGTGTTTCGTCATTATACCCCCTTTCTGTTACACCCAGTATAGCGAATTCAGATCAGAGTAATCCTACAGAACGGATGCGATCTATGATCAATAGTAAGTAATAAGTATTTCTTTGCGCAGAAAAAAAGATGTACGAATATGTTTGGAATAAATCATGAATGAAGTATGAAAAAAAAAACAATTTTAGTAGGTACTGAGGTTTTTTCTTGTTCGTCTGTAGTAATATGGCGTTGTTTGTGCCGATGTCAGGAATCTTTCGCGCAGAAATCACTAAACTGATTTCATTGAAACTTTACAATACTTTAGACACATCAGAATAACACATAGATTATATTATTTTGCGATTCTGTGTAGTTTTTTAAGACATATCGTTAGTATAGAAAAGAGCGATAAAAGAATGCACATCGATCTTTGTAAAGCAATCGTCTAATTCCGACTTCGTATAGCGATATCTGTGTCGCACACACCATGACGTTTGTTTTGTCAGTCGCGGTTCAAATGCGAGAGAGTGCTACAATAAAGTCAATTCTAAATTCAAATTCTGATGAACGATTAATCTAATAATTGATGTACATGGAAATTAGCATTCGTTTGTATTCGGAAATGCGATGATTGCCGATGTGTATTCTTTATCGCCCTTTACTGTATGTATGAAGTCACAGGCTACTGCAAACATTGATATATAAAATACTAGAGGCTGCCCGCAACTTCGTACGCATTTATCGTCATATCTTGAAAAAAAAAAACACTGTTATCTCAAAATAATATAGCCTTATGCAGTTAACGCACCAAAGCTGCCGGATTTTTTGACAGCTGCCATTCGTATGACGTAAAGCCGCTAGTCTAGCCCGGCGGTATGCCGGCGGCTTTGGTGTGTAGCATTATGTGTTATTCTGTTGTATAAGATTAAATTGCCAAGTTTCATCAAAATCTGTTTAGTAGTTTTCGCGTGATGAAGTAACAAACATCCGTCGGCACAAACATTGACATTTATAATATTAGTAGGATGTATAAAATTAAGGGTTATTGCAAACTTTGATATATAAAATATTTAAAGTCTAGATACATTGAAGGCCACAAACCTCAATTTTAATAATATCAGATATTTGTCAAACTACAAGCTCTATATTTTGATATTAACATAAAATTATTATAAAGACGACTTCATTTGAATATAATAGTTCAAATGATGGACTGATCACGACTGCTCGTTTTAGCATCAAATATTTATTAACAGACTTCAAAAAAAGAGAGAGGTTCTCATTTAAACTAAAGGTCATTAATGGTATCTACACACCAAAGCCGCCGGCTTTTTTGACAGCTGCCATTCGTATGACGTAAAGTTGCTGGTCTAGCCCGGCGGTATGCCGGCGCATTTGGTGTGTAGATAGTATAAAATACTAAATACTAAACTGGTCGAGAATAACCACAAATTGGGTGCCAGAGTGCCAGACGGCCAACGTCGCCGAGGTAGGCCCAAAAAACGATGGAGTGACGACCTACGCTCATTTAGGGAAGATTGGTGGGATGCAGCTAACAGGAGGAAACAGGAGTGTTTGGAGAGGCATGGGAGCGGCTTTTGCCCAGCAGTGGGACGAAATAGGCAAAGAAAAAAAATATATATTGTCCAAACACCAAGATTACATCACACTGACATTTTGACCCAAAAGTGTTCACTTGATGACTCTATTCAATGTATAGGAGTGGCTTAAATGTAACAAGTGTTATATCATGTTGTTGATATATCCTACATACTTATATTATAAATGTCAATGTTTGTGCCTATAGATGTGAGGATGTTTGTTACTCTTTCACGCAAAAACTACTGAACTGATTTTGATGAAACTTTACAATATTGTATCTAGTGTAAGTTTTTGAAGAAATGACAATAAATGCATAAGAAGGCAGCCTTTACTCGTACTTTATGTTGGAGATAATCATTGGTTTCTATTTGTGGCAACACCGTTATTATACAGGGTGTAACAGAAAGGGTATATAAAGCCGAAACACAGCGATAGTCCTCATGAAACTGAACAACTTTCCCCAAGGAACATGGGTCGTAACTCAAAAAAAAAATTTCGCCTCCCCATACAAAATGCCCGATCAGCTGATCGAGTAATTTTTTTCGAGTTACGACCCATGTTCCTTGGGGAAAGTTGTTCAGTTTCATGAGGACTATCGCTGTGTTTCGGCTTTATATACCCTTTCTGTTACACCCTGTATACAGTCCACTTTATTCTTTCGTTGTCACTTCCTCTTTACCACCATTGCAGCGTGTAATACTATTTTATTAATAAATAATATTTTGCCTTATAATCAGTCTTTCCATCCAAGACCTTAACACCTTAGACTAGAGGCTACCCGCGACTTCGTACGCGCTTATCGTTATATCTTTGAGAACCTTTATAATATCATTAAATAATATAGCCTATGTTTAATTATCTTGGACACGTTGTTACTGAAAGTCTTAAGGACGATGATGATATTGAAAGGGAGCGTAGGGCATTGTCGGTCAGAGCAAATATGTTGGCCCACAGATTTGGACGTTGCACAGATGAAGTTAAAATAACGCTTTTTAAAGCGTACTGCACGTCTTTTTATTCTAGCAGTCTGTGGGTCAATTATACCAAAAAAGCCTACAATGCCCTTCGTATTCAATATAATAACGCGTTCAGGGCGCTGTTGCGGCTGCCGCGATTCTGTAGCGCTTCAGCAATGTTTGCGCTGGCAGACGTTGATGGTTTCGAAGCCATCATGCGCAAAAAAACTGCGTCCATGCTGCACAGAGTGCGCGCCAGCAGCAACAGTGTGCTCAGTGCGATAGCCGACAGTGGAAATTGTCCACTGGTCGGCGCTATGATAAAGAAGTGCTTATCTGTTTTAGTTATAAATTACTAACGTAGTTTTTAAGAACACACTATGGATTATGTTGTCCGAAATAAATAGTTTTTTTTTTTTTTTTTATGTGTTATTTTGAAGTCTAAGCTACAATATTGTAAAATTTTATTCAAAACTAGGGCCCAAGTCTGCTAATTTAAAATCATCATCATTAAAGAGCATCGAACCTAATTGGTATAGGTAGTAAAAAAAAGTGGTGTTTTTTTTTTCATTTGCAGAGTTCTATATCTCGGAAAGTATATCACTTTTGACAATTATTCAAAATAATATCGTTTTATAATATTTTTCTCTATCGATTGACGTAAGTTTCATCAGTGGCCGCCAACTTTTTTTTTCCATACTCACTCGAATAGGGGATGTTTAGCCCAATTGATACCCTTTTTTTTACTATACCAGACTCCATACAAATATGTTCCATGCCATTTAAGAGCTTCGCTCTTGTCGGTGGAGTCTACGCCACTCTGTACTATTTTCTGCCGTCCTTTAAAATTTAAAAAAGCGTGTCAAAATAGCCTCAGTCGTGTGTCGGCAGAGTGTCAATGGCATATTTTGACACATTCGGTATTCTGCTAAACAATGAGTTACACTGATTGCGACCAAATGTGTCAAAAAATGCCATTGTGCCATTTTAAATTAGCAGACTTGGTCTGTTTCTAGCTTAAATGTAAGTCGTAGATGTATAGGTATCTATTGTATATGAAACGATTAAAGACTTGTCCTCATAGAAAAACCTTGTCGTCAGATGGCTGTATTATTATTCATACATTCACGCATAGTGAATCATAAGGTCATAGGTATTCAAAATACCTAGTTTTAAGGTCATATCTATTTCATTGACAACGTATTTTTAAAAAAAGTATTCTTCTATAAACTTTTGGGAAAACATGGATGCTGATTAAGGTCTATCTACACAGATCCGGGTCGTGGCCCATCAGGAAGGAAAACAATTCGTCGTCAAGACAACCGGACGCGCCGTGCCCGGGACGTGTCCGGGCCATGGCCCGTCAGGAGGCAAAACAATTCGTCGTCATGACAACCGGACACGTCTCGGGCACGGCCCGGATATGTGTAGAAAGACCATTAAACGGTTATATAAAAATATAGCTGTTTAATTAGCATCCGTGTTTTCTCATTAGCCAGTCGATATCAAAGTTTGTTCATAGTGGAAATAATGGCCTAAATGTATTAAAAAGAACCAGCTTCGAAATATCCTGCATACATAATGATACTAACTGTCACGACCCTTTCTTTGCCATTTTTATGGACCTTTCTTCTAAAACTCAATTTCTTATTCTTCATTTTCGTAGCCCAATATACACTTGAGAACAATGAATCCGGGTCACCAAAGAATCCAAAAAACTCGCGATCCAAGAATGCTAGCTTAATTAAATAAATTATGTTTAATAGACAATTTTATACTCCTTCAATGTAAGTAATAACATTTATGAGTCACAACATTTTAATAACAGAATTTTACGTGAAGAAAAAAACTGATGATCTAACTTTAAAACTAAAATGTAAAACAATTTTCTTTTAAACAACATTGCACCATTTTCTTGAATTTTAACATTCGCATTGCCTTCTCGTGCTTCCATTCGATATTTGGCATGCTATGCACCAAAATCCGCAAACGAAAATTTCATTGTTATGACATAAATTTAGATGTAACTCAGAAGTTTTATATTTTCATTTAACAAGTATTTATTGGTCTCTTAAACACACTTTATTTCATAAGGCTAGGATTAATTTTTAAGTTTTTTGTTGACCCGACCCGGATTCATTGCTCTCAAGTGTAGGTACATACAGTAAATAGAGCACTTTAGCTATGTAAAATTTCAAGTGCTATGTAGAGGTAAGTATATGTTTTAAAGCTAGCTAACGCTAGATTCGCAAGGTAATAGTTTTCCCCAGAGAAGAATATAGCAAGAAACTTTGTTGAGTTGCTCTTTAAATTTGTCAGATCTTCTGATCTGAATCTAAAAGCTCGCAAAAAACTCAAAATAGTCACATTAATTAACCAATTTGACCCAAACTAGTAAATCCACTTTAAAACAACTTAATTAATTAATAAAATTAAACTACAGTTATGTAATTAAGATACAACCAAATCGTGTTTATTTTAATATATCCTTTTTTAGGGTTCCGTACCCAAATACTGAAACTGGGATCCCATCTGTCCATCTGTCTGTCTGTCCGTTTGTCTGTCCGTCCATCTGTCCGTCCATCTGTCCGTCCATCTGTCCGTCCGTCTGTCATCTGTCCGTTTATCCGTCTGTCCATCAGTCCATCCGTTCGTTCGTTTGTCACCAGGCTGTATCTCACGAACCGATATAGCTAGAGCGTTGAAATTTTCACAAATGTATTAATGAATGTTTTTTTTTCCTTACTTACTTATTTTAAATGATGTATTACCGTTGCCACAATAACAACGAATACTAAAAATAGAATAATAATAATTAAGGGGGACTCCTACACAACAAACGTGATTTTTTGCTCGAAATCAATAATAGCAGAGCTACTTACTAGGTAAATTGTACGGAACCCTTCACGCGCGAGTCCGACTCGCACTTGGCCGGATTTTTTAAGACGTCAAAGTTTTTAAAATTATGTTCATTGGTTTTTAACCGAAAGTTTTTTTAACTTTCTCGTATGGACTTCAGAATGTGTAGGCGTAGGTACATATTTGTTATATGAAAGCCTTTTTTTTTAATTGATTTTATCACGCAACTTCCGAAAACACAGCTGGGGCTCAAGTAGGCTAATTTAAAATAGCCTCTCTTGTGTGTCGGCAGAGTGTCAATGGCATTTTTTGACAGATTCGGTATTCTGCTAAACAATGGCTTACACTGATTGTGACTAAATGTGTCAAAAATGGTATTGATACTCTGCCGACACACAACTGAGGCTATTTTAACTTAGTAGACTTGGGCCCCTCAGTAGTGTCAGCAGCATTTTTGACAGATTTGGTATTCTGATAAACAATGGCTTTACACTTGCGACCAAATGTGACAAAAAAATACATTTTTGTCATTTTACAATTGACACTCTGCCGACATCTTACTCTGAGAATATAGTTGCAAATTAGCAGACTTGGGCTTGTCATAAAACAATTCACATTAATCGAATCCGGTATTAAAGAGTACATTCAAAAATGCTTATTAAAAATATAATTATTAATAACTAACAAGTAAATACACGGAAAGATTATTGAATTGTCAATGTCATTTTTTTTTCATACGTTTTCCATTGATGTATGGATTTGTAAAGATTTTTTTTCTTGTATTGTGTATTAAATATACTTATAATTGAAACTTAATTTATATCAACTTCAATAAATACTTAATGGTGTTATTCTTTGAATTTGTTAGGTATGTACTAGCAGCTGCCCGCGACTTCGTACGCATTTATCGTCATATCTTAGAAAACTTATACAATATCTTAAAATAATATAACCTATGTGTTATTCTAATGTGCAAACTACAATATTGTAAAGTTTCATTAAAATCTGTTCAGTGGTTTTTACGTGAAAGAGTAACAAACATCCTAATAACCATCGGCACAAACATTGACATTTATAATATTACAAGGATTTATTAATATAATAATTTAATTATTTGAGGTATGTAATCATCAAGTTATCCTTTTAAACTTGACTCATATTAATTAGAACTTATCGTAATAGTCAATTTCTCGTAATTTTAATAGTTGCAACATTTTGAATGCGTCATTCGTAACCTTGCTTTGATTTTGTTTTTATGCGTAGAGCAATGACGACTTTGCAAAAAACATCTAATTTAAGGCCAAAACACACCGGATGCGAATGCGTAGACGTATGCGTAGAGTGCTTTTCACGAAAGAAGTCCCCCGGATATTTTTGGAACTAAATTTGACAGGTCTGTTTTCCCTATTTTCTGATCTTTTCCTTAATAAAATGTAGAAAACCCCTTACTTATCTTAATCAAAATATACTTTTCACCTAACAGAAATATAGGTAAATTGATATTTTTATCAAAATGTATACCAACATACTCATGAAATGACCAGGACACTTGAAGTATGCAGGAAATAGTATTATTTGATAAATTACAAATGAAATTACAAAAAAAAAAAAAAAGAATTACAAAATTAATATAGGTAAACTTTGTACTTATAAATGGCAACATTATCAATTTTGACATGATAAACAGCGCCGCGGCTAGGGGACTTCTTTCGTGAAATGGACTCTAACTCTGAGTTGCAATGTATGGTAGTGTCACCGCTTGCGTCTACGTCTACGTTACGCAAGCGGTGGCAGTTCCATACATTCCATCCGGTGGTGCCTTTAGCCACTTGTGTTTCACTGCTGGGCAAAGGCCTCTCTCCTTATCCGCCATGACTTTCTGTTTCGAGCTTCTTCCGCCCAGGTATTCAAGAAGGTGTCCAGCTTGTCCCACCTTTTTCTTTTACCTTTTTTTAGAACTAAAACGAAAGAAAAGGAGACCGGGGACTTACAAAGATCAAATAAAAGAGGAAATAGAGTTGTGTCGTATCAGATGCTCAAACGGACGGAGAATAGAGCAGAGTGGCGTAGACTTCGCCGACAAGAGCGACGCTCTTAAATAAAATGATGATAAAACATCTGTCACGCCTCTTCCCCATCGAGGTAGACATAATCACTTCCCTCATGTCATCATCATCATCATGTCAGCCTATGGACGTCCACTGCTGGACAAAAGCCTCCCAAGGATCTCCACAACGACCGGTCTTGCGCTGCCCACATCCAACGGCTTCCCGTGACTTTAACCAAGTCATCAGTCCACCTTGTTGGATCCTTCCCACACTGCGTCGTCCGGTTCGTGGTCGCCACTCGAGAACCTTTATGCCCCATCGTGCATCGGTTCTGCGAGCAATGTGCCCCGCCCACTGCCACTTAAGGTTTGCGTTTCTTCTAACTTCCCTCATGTGCTATCAAATAACTATCAAAAATCAATTTCACTGTAGTTTTATAAAGATCGTACTACCATTCGTGACATGACATAGCAACTAAATATGAAATCATAGTTTTAAACAATACAAACATGGCGAGGTCGAATATTTGAGTTTAAATGTTAAAAATGACTCACGAGATTACGATCTAAAGATCATTTTGTATAGATCTTTCTTGTAGATCTCTTATCGGGTTAGATTTCCGTATAAATACTCTTCATTTATTCTGTTCAACTAGGAATCGAATGCAGGACTTTTAAGGCCACTTCCGCACTTGTGGGTGACCGCGCGTAGCGTATGTATGTGTATAAGGTTAGGCATGCAACTACAGCTATCCTGTGAACATCGCTTCGTCTGTGCATTTATGGGGTAGGTTACAGCCCCCGAAGACAACAGACTTTCTGTCGACTGATAGTTTAGTTGGGCTGTTAATCAGTACGTAGATGTACGCAAGTGTAACTATGACGATTAGCATTTGTGACGATTTGAGCAGGCCTACCCGACTAAACTATCAGCGGCAAAATCTGTGATCTTTGGGGGCTCTAAGAAGATAGTAATTATTTCATGTTTCTCACTTTTAAGATCGCAGGTTCTCCGTAAGCGGATTTTATTTGTAAAAACGTATTTTTTAAATAGGTTTCGGTTCAACCACGTCTCTGAGTTGAGTATCAATACATACTCTACTTGCTACGATACAATCACACTTCTATCACTTCATACACATTCATCAGTCTCCTCACACATGCATGTCGGTTGCTATATACTCTTGACTTGGCTTTTCTTGATTGATTGAAAACCATTTATACCTTAAATTATAGAGTTTGAAATAAACATATCAAAAAAGAAGCCGCCTAAAATGATTTCGGTGTATCAAAGTATTATTTTCGCCTTGACATTAACTTCTCTTTTATACCTAAGTAGATGAATTATTAACTTACATTTAAAAGTTAGCGGTTTATATGTAAAATAATATCTCTTGCAGTTTTATTTATGTGCAGTCATATTTTCAAATAAATCCTATTAATATTATAAACGTCAATCGCGACGATCTGAAGATGTTTGTTACTCTTTCACGCAAAAACTACTGAACAGATTTCAATGAAACTTTACAATATTGTAGCTTGCACATCACAATAATACATAGGCTATATTATTTAAAGATATTGTATAAGTTTTCTAGCTGTTCCGAATATTTTATATATCTTTGGTTTCTTCTTTGATAGAAATAGTTATCTATCTTAGAATTTTTCGTGCCTTAAAACCTACCGCTGTCAAAAATTCTATAGGGTTCTCCTGAAGGATAAATCAGAAGTGACAGCTACGTGACATCCGTGACATGCCGATCTCAGACAGTTATCTGTCTTTGAATATTGGGAACGGCCGTAAGATATGACGATAAATGTATCGCGAAGTACGAAATAATTATAATGGTATCTACGCACCAAAGCCGCCGACTTTTTTGACAGCTGCCGTTCGTATGACGTAAAGCCGCCGGCTTACCCCAGCGACATGCCGGTGGCTTTTGTGTGTAGACAGCATAACACAACATCATCAAAACAACCCAATATAAAACAGGAAATAAACGAAAAACACTATTGTACGTCATAAATTAAGATGACGGATAAAATTCGCCATTAGCACATCGTTAACAATAAACTAGTTTTAATAACAACACAAATAAATTGTCATTTTAGTTACATCCGTGATTTTAAGGATCAAAACTTAAGGGCCCAAGTCAATAGCCTCAGTTGTGTGTCGGCAGAGTGTCAATGGCGTTTTTTGACACATTTGGTCGCAATCAGTGTAAGCCATTGTTCAGCAGTATACCAAATGTATCAAAAATGACATTGACACTCTGCCGACACACAAATGAGGCTATTTTAAATTAGCAGGCGTAGTTGGTACAGACCCTGATTGCCAAGCCTTTAATCATGAGTTCGATTACCTACCACTATAGACAAAACATTGCTATGATGTACAGAGATGTTTATCTTATTGTTTGTATATTATAAATGTCAATGTTTGTGCTGACGGATGGATGGTTGTTTGTTACTATTTCACGCAAAAACTGCTGAATAGATTTTGATGAAATTTGGCAATATTGTAGCTCATAATATCAGAATAACATAAGCTATATTATTTTGAGATATCATGATTTTTTTTCCAAGATATGACGTTAAATGCGTACGAAGTCGCGGGCAACCTCTAGTAATATGTATGTCTATTATGTTATCTACACACCAAAGCCGCCGGCATGCCGGGCTAAGCCCGCGGCTTTACGTCATACAAATGGCAGCTGTCAAAAAAGCCGGCGGCTTTGGTGTGTAGATATCATTAGACTCCATCCCCCTTATTACAAAACGAGGTTTAAAGATAGTTCGACGTTAGTTCGTTTAGTTTGACGTTTTGTCCATAGCCGAAATGTCAAAAGAAACGAACTAACATCGAACTATCTTTAAACCTCGTTTTGTATTAAGGGGGTTTATAATTACAATAAGCTTTACTTCAGTCATTATTTAAGAAAATGTTACGTTTGTCCAAAAAAACCCTCTGATTCATTTCGAAGGTAACAAATGAGTGTCTGTGTCGAATCACGTTCGCCATTTTGCACCATATTTTTAGTCATACTGACCAAAACCTTGACGTTTCTCTCCAATTTGAATGAGTAAGCTTTTGTGGGATGTAATCATTATACTTTGCTGTTTTACTTTTATTTATTTATTTACTAGAGGCTGCCCGCGATTTCGTTCGGCTTTGTCTTCATATGTTGGAAAACTTACACAAAATTTAAAGCAAATCTGGGGCCCAAGTCTGCTAATTTACTTAAAATATTTTCAGTGGTGTGTCGGAAGAGTTTCAATGAGAGTGTCAATGTCATTTATTGACATATTTAGTCGCAATCAGTAAGCCATTGTTTATAAGAATACCAAATGTGTCAAAGAATGCCACATGACACACAACTGAGGCTATTTTAAATAAGCAGACTTGGGCCACAGTCTTCATCGTTTTCGAGGTCTACCTCGGCGTCTGTGACCTACCAAGTGAATAGAAAATAATAGATAATTTCATAATATCTTACATACACGTATCACCCACATCTACTCCATTTATGAAAACTTAATATTTGCTTTAGATATGAAACTCGAATGAGTAAATATTTATTTTAAATCAATATTGCGGGATAGGTGTCAAATTATTGGTGCAAATCGCATTACGAAAGAAGTTTGTATCGTAGCAAGTGGAGGGAAGTCTCTGTCTACCTCGATGGGAGAGAGGCGTGATAGATATGTATGTATTTATGTAAATCTTATTACGTTGCAAATAGAGCGCATACGTACTAGCGGTTGTGACGCAAAAAGTTGCGTTTTTTTGACTGCCGCCAGAGACTTTGTAAGCAATCGTCATATCTTGGAAAATGACACATACAGCCTATGTTATTCTAGAGCCTAAGTCTGCTAATTTAAAATAGCCTCAGTCGTTTGTCGGCAGAGTGTTAATTGATTTTTTGACTAATTTGATATTCTCCTAAACAATGGCTTACACTGATTGCGACCAAATGTGTCAAAACATTACATTGACACTCTGCCGACACACAACTGAGTATATTGTAAATTAACAGAGTTGGGCGCCTGATGTACTAACTGAAAAAGTTTCATTAAAAATCTGTTCCGTGGTTTTTGCGTGAAAGACTAACAAACATCCTTACATCCATCCATAAGCACAAACATTGACATTTATAATATTAGAATGATTTATTTTACCGTGCGTGCCACAAACTGTCAAAATACATAGCAAACGCAACATCAATTATATTAATAATTAAATGATAGAGTTAATTAATGTAATTATGGCATTAATTGAGTAGACAATGGAACCAAGATGGATGTACTAGTAATATGTCAATGATTGTCCTGTTACGGGATTAATTGTTTTCATATTTACGTCTTTGTAAACATAACCTATAGGTACCTTGCAGACGTAGGCGCGTTTGCGGAGCGGACGCCATTTTTTTCCGCTACCAAAACGCGTGCAAAACGCGCGCGTTTTGGTACATTACAAATAGGAGCGGAGTAGTTACATTGTAGTATATACTATAGATTATAGTAAATACTTAAGCTTTACTTAATAGGAATGATGACTACATTCAAAAATTCAAAAAATAATTAGTCCGCCTTTTAGGCTATTAAAAAATATTTGAAACACATTTTTTACCTGATCAAATACATACATAAATACAAAGATACAGAGCATCAAAGTTACGGAGTGAGGGGTGTTGACGTCACTCTTCGGTTAAAATCGTACTGAGGAGTGACGTCACGAGCAAGTTTAACCTATTGTATCTTTGTCATTTTTAGTTTAAGAGAAAAAAGAAAAAATACGTGTCGAATATTTTAAAATAAGTAATCTATGTGATGAATCTAAAAAATTTTTTTTAGTCATCATGCCTATTTGACATTGGCAGAATCCATAATGGTAATTGCCATCTTCTTCTTCTTCTTTATAAATAAAAATGAATTGTTGTTCGTTAGTCTGATTAAAACTCGAAAACGGCTGGGCCGATTGAGCTGATTTTGGTTTTTAAATGTTTGTCGTAGTCCAGGGTAGGTCTAAACGGTGAGAAAAATTCGGATAATTGCCGGGAAAGCCCTAAAACAGACCTTTTCTTTTTCCCATACAAATGTTTTCTTACTAAAATGTAGAGTTAATTTGAACTTTATTCCTACACAATAAAGTTCATTCTAAGGCGGGACAAAGTTCGCCGGGACAGCTAGTCTTCTATCTATATATATAAAAATGAAACCCGTTTTCCGTTGTCACGGCATCACACCTGAACGGCTGGACCGATTTCGCTAATTCTTTTTTTAAAATGTTCATTGAAGTCCAAGGATGGTTCTTACGGTGAGAAAAATTCGAATAATTGCCGGGAAAGCCCTAAAACAGACCTTTTCTTTTTCCCATACAAATGTTTTCTTACTAAAATGTAGAGTCAATTTGAACTTTATTTCTACACAATAAAGTTCATTCTAAGGCGGGACAAAGTACGCCGGGACAGCTAGTTTAAAAATAAAAAAGAATACGTACTTTATAGCTTACTAGTGGCTTCCCGCGATTTCGTACGCCTTTATCGTTATACCTTGGAAAAAAATCATGATATCTCAAAATTATATTACCTATGTGTTATTCTGATGTGTAAGCTACAATATTGCCATCATCAAAATCAAAAGTCAAAAACATATTTAAGTATTTCACAGGCACAAAAAATGCTCTTGAAACCTTTACATTATTATAATACTTATACATTTTTTTTAAAGCTGGCGCTAGTTTCGCAAAGCACAGTTTCCCCCAGAAAAGAACTTAGCAAGAAACTCTGTGGGGTTGCTCTTTTCAAATAATCAAAATCTGTTCAGTAGTTTTTGTGTGAAAGAGTAACAATTATCTTCACTTACATCCATCGGGACAAACATTGACATTTATTATACAGGGTGTAACAGAAAGGGTATATAAAGCCGAAACACAGCTATAGTCCTCATGAAACTGAACAACTTTCCCCAAGGAACATGGGTCGTAACTCGAAAAAAATTTTTGGATCGCCCATACTTACTCGATCAGCTGATCGGGCATTTTTTATGGGGAGGCGAAATTTTTTTTCGAGTTACGACCCATGTTCCTCGGGGAAAGTTGTTCAGTTTCATGAGGACTATCGCTGTGTTTCGGCTTTATATACCCTTTCTGTTACACCCTGTATAAATCAGGATGATACTTATTAGTTATTACTCTAGTAACCCACGTAACAATCCTATTACCAATCAATGAATCAGTAATCCACATCCTAGTAATTAAATACAGACTATGACACACATGTTTGTTATTGAGAAAATTTCACTTTAAAACCTTGAAAATGATGACTTCCAACATTGTGTGGCTATAACAGTAGCGTTGCTTTATTTTTACCCGACTGCGCCAGAAGGAGTGTTATGTTTTTCGAGAGTATGTATGTATAATTCTTTGACACGCTCTACAGCCTAAAGGCGTGTCTGCTGCTCCGTGTTTAGCTGAACATTGAACAAAATCGAACGAAATGAATGAAGTTTTTTTTTGTTTTGTTCAGCAAAGTCATTCGATTTGAACACGGTCGTGTTTACCGAAATTTTGGAAAACATCCCCCGCTGTCGCCTGCGCGCGGGGGAATGGTTCAGTTTGAATAATTTTGATGTTTCTTTTTTTTTTAATTCATCCATTCAGGACAGGCATAGATCAGATACCGTTCAGGCTAGTATATTTTATTTAATAAATAATGAATAAATATGAGGTACAATTTTGATATTGCCTTCCCAGAGAGTTGTCAACTCACTACGTTGACGTTTCGCTCGGTTGTTTGAGGTCAAGTTTGAGGTTATGACTAGGTGATGTTGATTATTTCTGGATTTGACAAAGAAAAAAATCACTTAAGTCGAATATAATAGAGTTTTACTATTGAAGACTGCTCTAAAGATATATTTAACGGATTTTACACTAAATTAATTTATATTGAAGAACTAGGCTGTATGCTCTCTGGTCTTTGCCTGCCCTGAATAAAAAAATCTTGTTCACTAAACATTTTTGTTCACTGAACATTGCTAAAGTAGCAGCGGACGGAAAATGTTCTTGAACACGTCATGTTCATGAACAAATGTTCAACTAAACACTAGCAGCAGACACGCCTTAAACGGCTTGATGGATTTTAGCTTGAGAGGTGAATGAATGAATGAATGACCTTTTATGCCTCCATAGAATCGTGCATTCAACAATAGACTCCCCTACGTTACTGTCTTACCTAGATTTCAATATTAATTATAGATTCCGAAGACCTAAAACTTTTTCCCTTCACGTATTCAAAAATAATAGGTACTTCTTACTATAATCCACTCACAAGAATGTGCCGTTGCTATGACGAATTTATTACTGTTAATAATTCATTAGATATCTTTAATCCAAGCTTCTCAGTCTACAAAAAACAGGTCTACTCTACATTCATTACTCAGCCGCCATGATTCAAAACTCAAAATTTTTAATTCTTATAATGTCGTGACAACTGTAAAACTTGTATATTTATTCATTGATTTTACTTAATATTAACCTATTACAACTTCATCAGAGCTAGCAGTAAGTTAACTCCACGATACTTTAAGTTCATGCTGTATGTAAACCTTGTTGGATCTTTATCTAGAACAAAACTTATGTTATATAATCTTACCTTCTGTGTGTTATGTAATGATATTGATCTGTTGTGTATGTCAAATAAATAAATAAATGAATGATGCCCTATCCTACTAATATTATAAATGTCAATGTTAGTGCCGATGGATAATTGTTGTTAGGGCTAAAACATAAATTCACGACACGACACGACACGACGCGACACGACGTCGCATCATGAAAATCCACGTCGCGTTGTGTCGCGTCGCGTCGTGTCGTGAATTTATGTTTTGGTCCTTACGCAAAAGCTACTGTACAGATTGTAACCAAACTTTACAATGTTGTGGCTTACACATCAGATATAGGCTTTATTTTTTTAAGATATCGTATAACGGTCGTTCCCAATATTCAAAGACAGATGACTGTCTGAGATCAGCATGTCACGGATGTCACGTAGCTGTCACTTCTGATTTCTCCTTCAGAAGAATCCCATACATTTTTTGACGGCGGTAGGTTTATAGGGACGAAAAATTAGGACAGATAACTATTTTTATCTCCAGTAGGGCAAAATCAGAGATAGATTTACTAGTTTTAAGGAAATTTGCAGAGGTTTTTGTGAAAGTTTATAATTTTTAAGTTTTAATTTATTTATAGTACCTAGTTAAAAGTGTTTTGGATTTTTCTGTTGCTGTGTAAACTACATGTATTTATAAATAAATAAATATGTCGGAGATTACGTTCATGAAGGCTATTTTGGAACCATTTGCAAACTCTTTACTGCTAAAATGCAAGAACTGGCTTGTTTCCGACTGGTTGTCAGTTTGGCGCTTTCATATTGGAGATGCTGTCATGTATGATGGATTCTGTTTTGGAATAACGGTCATGAAGAGATATCGGAAGACATCACGTACATCTAGTTATTTTATAACGTGATTGGAAACTACGCAATAAAGCTAGTTTGTTCAGTACACGCCCACTGTCTTATTTTAACTAAAAGCTTAAACGCCACTTCTGATGACTCGTCGACAAATAGAATAGTGGGAACGACGGTAAGTCATCCAAGATATAACGATAAATTGGTACAAACGGCCGTTAATATATATATAATATACATACATATCTACCAAGTTATCTGTGAACCGGCCGTTATTGTTACTACGGCCACTAATTCGGAAATGTCAAACAGAACTGCTGCGATTGGTAGAAATACAATTTTGTATTACTACTAGCGCCGCCGTTCAGTTCACAGATAAGTTGGTAGATCTGTAAACACCTATTCTATTAATAAAATAATCGTCAGAGTTTCCTTAAGGCCGCCTCCACACGGTAAGTAGATGAAACTAAGGCGCTCTTCACACGGTCACGGCCACAAAACATCCGGCCGTTGTAATTATTCTATTGTTTTTATGGACAGTTGTGAAGAAAGGCTTAACCTACTAATATTATAAATGTCAATGTTTGTGCCGATAGATGGATGTGAGGTTGTTTGTTAGTCTTTCACGCAAAATATATTAACAGTTGTGTGTCGGCACAGTGTCAATGAGAGTGTCAATGTAATTTTTTGACACATTTCGTCGCGTCAGTGTAAGCCATTGTTTTGCAAAATACCAAATGTGTTAAAAATGTCATTGATAATCTGCCGACATACAACTGAGGCTATTTTAAATTAGCTGACTTGGTGGCGGTTGGGTAAACACTTTCGTACGCGCCATTCCACACATCTAGTTAACAAAGAATACGTCGAATCTTCATCTCGGGTATTTTACAATGGTATTCTTTAAAGTATTTACAGTGTTGCCAGTACAAAGAATTTTATTACATCCAATTAGGACTGATATAAAACTGGGGAAGGTCTAGTTTATGTAATACCTTAGGTTTATTTAAAAAAACTATAATGTATGTGAAACAAGAATTTTTATGAACACGTATGTGGGTTTTCCAAATGAAAATGAAAAGTGTTTTATTCAAAAATAAACAAAATTCATTACACTTTTTTGATGTCACTTTTTTTATCTAAAACTACTGCCAGTTCACTACCTGTGTAGCCGAGAGGAAGAAGACGGCAAGAAACCTTCGGCAACCTTCGGCAAAACGGATGTTACATTGTTTACACACCAGTTTTATGAATTCGCGTATTCTTTCGACTTTCCTGCTAATTACATACATACATATCTAACACGTCTCTCCCATCGAGGTAGACAGACTTCCCTCCACTTGCTACGATACAAACACACTTCTTTTTTTACAAATTATAGCTTACACATCAGAATAAAGGTCTATCCAAACAGATCCGGGCCGTGACCCGTCAGGACAAACAATACGTCGTCATGACAACATGTGTGAACGAATCCATAGAAAATGTATGGAATGATATTTTTTCCCGGACACGTCCCGGACACGGCCCGGATCTGTGTAGATAGACCTTAACAGAGAATATTATGTCAATGTTTAAGCTGATGGAACCCTTTCACGCAAAAACTACCGAACAGATTTTTAAATGAAACTTCACAATGTTGTAGCTTATGCTATCTACACACCAAAGCCGCCGGCATGCCGGGTAGACCATCGGCTTTACGTCTTACGAATGGCAGCTGTCAAATAAGCCGGCGGCTTTGGTGTGTATTAAAAAAAATATATGCACAGAAGAGTGTTCCAAATTAAAAAAATATACACATCTGTCACACCTCTTTCCCATCGAGGTAGGCAGAGACCACTTGCTACGATACAAAAGCACTTTTTTCGCTTCATTCACATTCATAATAAACTATATATATAAAAATGAAACCCGTTTTCCGTTGTCACGGCATCACGCCTGAACGGCTGGACAGATTTCGCTAATTCTTTTTTTTTAATATTCATTGAAGTCCAAGGATGGTTCTTACGGTGAGAAAAAATCGAATAATTGCCGGGAAAGCCCTAAAACCGACCTTTTCTTTTTCCCATACAAATGTTTTCTTACTAAAATGTAGAGTCAATTTGAACTTTATTCCTACACAATAAAGTTCATTCTAAGGCTGGGACGAAGTTCGCCGGGACAGCTAGTTCATAATAAAAATATAAGTACCTATTCTATTTTCACTCTTCTTTTTCCAGACTTGTCTTGATTAAATACCATTACACATCAGAATAACACATAGGCTATATTATTTTAAGATATCATGTAAGTTTTCTAAGATATGACGTTAAATGTGTACGAAGTTACGCGCAGCTAGTTGATTATAGATACATAAATAGATCTTTGCAATTATAGTTAATTGGATTTGATTAGTAATTAATATCAAATAAGGAACTGGCATGAGCGTTTGCTATAGTCTTAAGGAAAGTGCGTCATTTGTAATTAATGATTGTGAGTTAGATATTGAACTAGATAAGGTAAAGAAGTTCAGATAAATAAAATTGCATACATATCTTTTAAGAAATTCGAAGGTGTATGTGAAATCCGCCAACTCGCATTTGGCCAGCGTGGTGGATTACGGCCTAATCGCTTTCTGTATTAGAGTAGGCTCGTGCCCCTCAGTGGGGACATATATGGGCTAATAACAACAATATATCTGTCACGCATCTTCTACCCCATCGAGGTAGACAGAGACTTTCTTCCACTTGCTACGATACAAACATTCTCGTTACCAAAGTAGATTCGCATAGAAAACCTGAAACGCGGTATCGAAGTTTTTCCCGCGCTGAGTATATAAGCAAATTCCAAAATCTTCCCCATCGAGGTAGACAGAGACTTCCCTCCACTTGCTACGATACAAACACACTTCTTTCACTTCATACACATTCATCAGTCGCTTCATACACGTCGGTTTAGGGTACTTTAGAGATTAAGTGCCCGTTTCACCACTTACAGATAAAATTTATCTGACAGATAAAATTTATCTGACAGATAAACCTATGTCTATTTCATAAAACATGACGTTTTAGACAGAGACAGACATAAAATATCCTTTAGATACATATTATCTTTAGGCCCACATGCGCAGCCCAATAAACCCGGAGTTAGCTTCGCTGGAGCTAGCTAGGGTTAAATAAATAATTTCTATTGATTTAACCCTGTGTTACCTGTTAACTCCGGGTTTATTGCGTTAACTCTGGGCCGCGCAAGTGAGCCTTATGATATCTACACACCAAAGCCAGCATGACGCCGGGATAGGCTGGCGGGTTTACGTCATACGAATGGCAGCTGTCAAAAAAGCCGGCGGCTTTGGTGTGTAGATTAGATACCATTAGATGGTAAAACGGGCCCTAATTTGTATATCTAACTGCACCATAAACAAAAGAACTTTATCTGTGGTTAAGAAAGAGGCGTAACCTAACCTTAAGTTAACGCATACATAATTAATACACGGTGACAAAAGTTGATGTCATTTATGAGTCACAAATATTGAAACTTCTTAGTAATATGTGACTTAGTAACTCATTTATTTTTTAATTAATACGCATTGCAATTAATATAGGTCTTTGCATAACTTCACGTTTTTTTTAAATGGCAAATACCATTGGGACCCTAGGGCCCAAGTCTACTAATTTAAAATAGCCTCAGTTGTGTGTCGGCAGTGTCAATGGCATTTTTGACAGATTTGATCGCAGTCAGAGTAAGCCATTGTTTAGCAGAATACCAAATGTGTCAAAAATGCCATTGACACTCTGCCGATACACAACTGAGGCCATTTTAAATTAGCAGATTTGGGAGCCTGGTCGTGTGTTCGATTTCCTTAGAGACAAACATATTACTGTAATGTACAGGTTTATCTGTCAGATAAACGTCTGTTAGTGGTGAAACGAGCCCTTATTGCACGTTTCAATACTTACAGATAAAATTAATTGACAGATAAACCTATGTCGATTTCTATCTACACACCAAAGCCGCTGGCATGCCGACGGGCTAGGTTGCGGCTTTACGTCATACGAATGACAGCTGTCAAAAAAGCCGGCGGCTTTGGTGTGTAGACACCATTAGACGGTGAAAGGTATAACATATCTGTCAGTTAAATATTTATAATTAGTGAAACGAGCCCTTAGTATAATACTCGTTTTTTTTTTTTTTTTTAGCCTATTTCGTCCCACTGCTGGGCAAAAGCCTCTCCCATGCCTCTCCAAACACTCCTGTATACTCCCTTAGAGAAAGATATAATTTAAACCTAAGTGGGTACTTAGTACACGTTTACTTAAAAATTAAGCAACTCTAAATAAGCTAATGTTTTATTTATATATTCAAGTGAACTTTATACTAGCGCCAGCATTCAGTTAAGTTAAAATCTAGCTTTAAACTTAAAATGCAATTTTGCATACTTATTTCACAATGTTATTGAAAATTATTAGGTACTCGAACAGTTTCTCTGCCAAAACCGTCATAGATTTCCTACCTACCTACCTAATGCTGTCTACACACCAAAGCCGCCAGCATGCCGCCGCGCTAGGCCGACGGCTTCACGTCATACGAATGGCAGCTGTAGGTACGAACTGTCAAAAAAGCCGGCGGCTTTGGTGTGTAGTACAACATAAGTCTATCTACACAGATCCGGGCCGCGCCCGGGACGTGTCTGGGCCGTGTCTGGGCCGTGTCCGGGACGTGTCAGGGAAAAGATATCATTCCATACATTTTCTATGGATTCGTTCACACACGTTGTCATGACGACGACGTATTGTTTTCCCTGCTGACGGGCCACGCCCGGATCTGTGTAGTTAGACCTTTTTAATTTTAAATGTTTGTGCCGATGAATGGATGTTTAACTCTTACACGCAAAAATTACTAAATAAGTTTTGATGTTTTTGGCAATATTGTAGCTTATGTATCAGAATAACACATAGGCTATTTTATTTTGATATATCATGATTTTTTTCGAAGATATGACGATAAATCCGTACGAAGTCGCGGGCAGCCTATAGTGAAACTAAAAAATCCTTGTGCACTAATTCGTTGCATTTTTCTGAATTTATTTTAATATTAATATTTCATAATAATGCATAATATTGTAAAAAATTCCGATCGGAACAATTTGGAAATATTTTATTGAATAAAGATTTTTTTTTAAATATTTTATTGTTATAGTCTATAATATAATTCATAAATTGAATATTTTTAACATAAATACATAAATAATGCAGCTATGCAAAATTTTATTCACATATGAGTTATTGCTAATTCTGATTAAATTATTTTTGACTCTTAACAATTTTCTTAAAATAATTATACAAGTGAATATGTTATTAAAAATACTATACTCTAATAAATAAAATATAACCACTAAACTAAAATTAACCATAACTAACACTAATCCGGGAATAACCCGCCCCTGGTCTCTCCTGTAGCAATCAGTGTACGCCATTGTTTAGCAGAATACAAATTGTGTCAGTGTCAAAAAATGCTATTGACACTCTGCCGACACACAACTTGTTTCAACTATCCTGGAAGACATTGCTACCATACAATAAGTCAGCCTACATTGTCATTTCTGATAGCAATTTCATATGTTGCCTTTATTTAAAAACTAGAGGCTGCCCGCGACTTCGTACTCATTTATCGTCATATCTTGGTAAATTTATACAATATTTTAAAATAATATAGCCTATATGTTATTCTGATGTGCAAGCTACAATACTGCCAAGTTCCATCAAAATCTGTTAAGTAGTTTTTGCGTGAAAGAGTAACAAACATCCTCACATCCATCGGCACAAACATTTACATTTATAATATTAGAAGGATAGTTTAAATACTTAGTTAAACAAAAATTAGTCACGCGTGATATCTTCAAAAGATATAATTTTAACGTGTTTTAAGTTATTTGCATTAAAATCCAGTTGCATAAAACCTCATTAAGTTAATAATCAATTAAACATCGTGCCGTCTTATTCTGATATTTGACAATGACAGTGACAGCTATAGAGTGTTGAAAAAAGGTTGAAAAATGAAAATGAAAATTCATTTAATCCTGTAGGTTAGGTTTGACAACACTTAGGACGAGTCATTTTTAAAGTTAATGCTAGATTCGCAAGAGTGCAGTTTCCCCAAAGAAGAACCTAGCAAGAAACTCTGTAGGGTTGCTCTTTTCAATTTAAGTTTTACAAATCTCAGGCATAAACACAGAAACATACAATAAAGTTAATATTTCAAAAGAGCTATCCATAAATAAATAGTAAAACTTTGACCCCGCAATATCCAGAACAAAGTAAAGGTAAGTAAATGGGAAACAGAAAAAAACTATAAAATGACCATTGTAACAAGTTCTAAACCATTAAGGGCCCGTATCACGACTTACAGATAAAATTTATCTGACAGATAAAAAAAAATACAAAAAAAAATACAAAAAAAAAATACAAAAAAAAAAAACCTCTCGTCTAAAACGCCATGTTTTATGAAATGACAGTTAAATTTTATCTGTCGGTGAAGAAACGAGCCTTAAATCTTTAAACTATGCCCTAATGTCATTTCTATTGTTTAGTTGAAGGTTACCGCCTACGCTTTTTAAGAGTCCGGGTTCGAGTCTGTTGCGTGTTCTAGTGCAAATTCTTATGCTATCTACACACCAAAGCCTACCTACCTAACCTAGGCCGGCGGCTTTTCGTCATACGAATGACAGCTGTCAAAAAAGCCGGCGGCTTTAGTGTGTAGATACCATTACATTCAAATCCATTTATTTGACAACTAGAGACTTCCCGCGACTTCTCGCGTCATATCTTAGAAAAAAAATATGATTTATAAAAATAATACAGCCTATGTGTTATTCTGATGTGAAAGCTACAATATTGCCAAGTTTCATCGAAATCTATTCAGTAGCTTTTGCGTGAGAGAGTAACAAAGACCATCTATCGGCATTGACATTGACATTTATAATTAGGACGAGAATTTACATACATACATACATATCTGTCACGCCTCTCCCCCATCGAGGTACACAGAGACTTCCCTCCACTTGCTACGATACAAACATCATCACTTCATCCAAAGTAGATTCGCATACAAAACCTGAAACGCGGTATCGAAGTTTTTCCCGCGCTGAGTATATAAGCAAATTACAAAATCTTCCCTATCGAGTAGACAGAGACTTCCCTCCACTTGCTACAATACAAACACACTTCTTTCACTTCATCCACCTTCATCAGTCTCCCTATACATGCACGTCGATTAACACTCGGTCTTAATATTCGATCCTAATTCGTATATAGGGATCGATCATTGACATGTCAATATTATGGACTTGAAATATGGCGCCTTTACGCTGTCATAAACTCATGACGTCATGAGAAAACATTGAGAATTAGGAAATACTATTCATCTCTCTTTTCGTATGTAGCTTTTTGCAGGTTAAAAAGAGATGAAATGCTGTTAGACATATACTTGTCGAAAATATAGATATCTGTATATGTTATGGTATCTATCTACACACCAAATCCGCCGGCTTTTTTGACAGCTGCCATTCGTATGACGTAAAGCCGCCGGTCTAGCCCGGCGACATGCCGGCGGCTTTGGTGTGTAGATAGCATCAAAAATATTAGGCTTCTCCAAGTTCATTCGTTCCTCATTGGACGATCTGAATCTATGGATTGAGATCGAATAGTAAGACGTTAGAGTACTCCTGGGCCCAAGTCTGCTAATTTAAAAGACCCTCAGTTGTGTGTCGGCAGAGTGTCAATGGCATTTTTTGACACAATTGGTATTCAGCTATGGAAAGCCCTAAAACAGATCTTTCCTTTTTCCCATACAAATATTTTCTAACTAAAATGTAGTCAATTTGAACTTTATTGCTATACCCCAAAGCAGATGAAAGTTTGCCGGGACAGCTAGTCTTATCTTATTATAAATGTCAATGTTTGTGCCGATGGATGGATGGATGGATGTTTGTGACTTCATCACGTAAAAACCACTGAACAGATTTTGGTGAAATTTTACAATAACTTAGCTTGGACATCAGAATAACACATAGGCTATATTATTTGCAGATATTTTGTGTTTTTTCAAAGATATGACGATAAATGCGTACGAAGTCGCGACCAGCCACTAGTTTTTAATGAAATGAAATGAAATGTTTATTTAATCTTGTAGGACGAGTTTGACATCACATAAGACGGGTCATTTTTTAAAGTTAATGCTAGATTCGCAAGAGTGCAGTTTTCCCCAGAGAAGAATCTACCAAGAAACTCTGTTGGGTTGCTCTTTTCAAATTTGGTATCACAAATTCTAAGACAAAACGCTTAGATACAAACATTAAAATTAACTTTTCAATAATTATACTAAATAGAGACAATATAGGGTGACTTCAAATTAGTGAACGATAGAAAAAGATATGCATGTACTCGTGGTAACAAACAACTTGAACTATGGGACCAAGTTCGAAATCATTAAAAAAAATTCGAGATCCCCATACAAAATGCATCAGCTGATAGTATGGAAGAACAATAATTTTTTTATGATTTCGAACTTGGTCCCATAGTAAAAGTTATTTATTTATACAGTTTATTGTAAGATGATAGTACATAGAGACAGAAAAAAAGAGAAGTTATACAAAAAGTACAGCATATTGTTGTTGTTATAAAAGTTGTTTGTTACCACGAGTACATTCATATCCTTTTCTATCGTTCACTAATATAAAGTCACCTTGTATAATGCTTATCCCTAAAACTTCAAATATCCCTAAAGAGTTAAGTATGAAAATATTTCGTAAACAAGCTTCGCGCGAACTGAAGTATAGTATAAAAGGAGTTACGTTACCATGGCACAGGCTTATTCACTAGTGAGCCTTTGCCTGACGCGTGCGTGTTTAAAAAAAAAGTGACGACATAGTTTTTTTTTAATTCCGAATTTCGAACGGACAGTGTGTAGTGGTATTTAGTGTGGAGTGGACATACTTTTTCGAAAATTAAGTGAGTTTATTTTTTTTTTAATTTTGAGTTTTTTTGTAGGTTTGGAGGCCTGGATTTTAGGTTGCGTAGGTTTTTTTTAAAAAAGTAATTAATTAAAGGATTTGATTATATTATTTGAATATATCAATTATTAATTTATGTTATAAATGATAAAATCTTCGTAAAATGTTTAATTTAGCAATTTTCTAAATATTTTTTTAAAAAGATATTTTCTTTTTTTTTAATAAAGGCTTTTATAATAAATACCATTATTTAGGTGTCCTAAATAATTAAGAAGTGACATAAACATATTCTACAATATTATTTCAAATATTTTTAATAACCGCTGCAAATTCATCAAAATCGTATAAAATCTTAAAACAAAAGACTATTGAATACCTATTCCAAATTTTTATTTTATACAAAAAGCTATTGTAATAAGGATTTCTCATAAAAAAATAATAATTCCAAAAGTACAAAATTGCATCATGATCCCGTTTATGTCTTTTGTATGAAAAAATTCGGAGAAATTGGAAAAAGGCTTTTTTTCATTTATTTGCGTCTAGCTTTAGTGAACGACTTTCGTTTTTAAGCAAATACAAACTATTTATAATAATATTACTTATTATTGGCCAATAACTTAAGATTAAATATTGTTTGACTCGGTATATTTTTTTAATCAAGAATTTCTATCAAATAGTTCAAAAAGTAACAAAACCTTATTAAGCCAAATTGAATTGATAGCTTTCAAAAAGCAATTTTCAATACAATCCTTTTTCATAGAAAAAATACCTACATACATATCTTTCACGTCTCTCTCCCATCGAGGTAGACAGAGACTTCCCTCCACTTGCTACGATACAAACACATCTCTTTCACTTCATACACACTCATCAGTCGCCTCATACATGTACGTCAGTTAAACCCAGAACACACGGTGAAACGCAAATGCAACGCAACTGAAACTGCTAGTTACTTTTGAGTTGCATCGCAGTTTCTGCTTCCTTAGAAAAAACCACACACGACGCAACTAGTTTGAAACGTTTCGTTTCAGTTTCACCGTGTGTTTTGGCGCTTAGGGTACTCTTGACTTGGCCTTTCTTTAACAAGTCCCAATTTGAAGATTATTACATTTATTATTATATCACAAATAAACGAAGGCGTAAATCAATTTGACCTTTTAAGGTCATTATTATAATTTATTATAATAATTTAATTATTATTCAAATAATAAACAGATTTAAATGGAATTCTACTTAAAATGCTTTTTTGTTTCGAAATTTTTGGTTTCATCGTATTAAGGACTTGAGTTTAACCTACTTAAAAAAAATGAAGATAAACAAAATTCAAGAGTATCCGACGTATAAACCGACGTACATGTATGAGGAGACTGATGAGTGTGTACGAAGTGAAAGAGATGTGTTTGTATCGTAGCAAGTGGAGGGAAGTCTTTGTCTACCTCGATGGGGAAGCGTGACAGATATGTATAATCAACTTATCAAACACTTAAAATATCATACCTACATACATACATATCTATCACGTCTCTCTCCCATCGAGGTAGATAGAGACTTCCCTCCACTTGCTACGATACAAACACATCTCTTTCACTTTCTTGTGTATTTAATTTTTGTGTATTCAGTATTTAATTAAAAATAAAACCAATAAGTACATCGCAAATCAATGTAAGTACCTACATTTAATTCCTACGACAGATATTATGTATTACAAACTTATCGAACACAAGGGGTAGATAGAGACTATGTATGTATGTATAACTTATCGAGCACTAAAAATATCAGCCGAAATCAAAATGTTTCCCACAAAATTATGTTAATGTCTCAGATCGGTTGCGTCTTTTAAACACACATCCGGATGACGCCATATCGTTACGCAATACGTCAATAAATAAAAGAATAAAACGGGTATTATTGAATGATCGGAATTACCTGATTTTTAAAGGCTTTTTGAGGCTTTTTAAGACCTTTTTGAAGGCTATCGGGCCGTGTCCGGGAAAAAATGTCATTCCATACATGTTCTATGGATTCGTTTACATACGTTGTCATGACGACGTATTGTTTTTCCTCCTGACGAGCCACGGCCCGGATCTGTGAAGACCTTTAAAAAACATAATTTATTAGTAACTAAACGATGTAAGTGATTTCGTTTGCGTTTATTGTCGATATATTGATAAACTTACACAATATCTTAAAATAATATAGACTATGTGTTATTCTGATGTGTAAGCTACAATGTTGTGAAGTTTCATTGAAATCTGTTAATTGGTTTTTGCGTGAAAGAGTAACAAACATCCTCACATCCATATATATATATATATATATCTCCATCGGTAGAAACATTGACATTATAAATAGCAAGTGGAGGGAATTCCCTAAGTCTCTGTCTACCTCGATGGGGAAGATTTTGGAATTTGCTTATATACTCAGCGCGGGAAAAACTTCGATACCGCGTTTCAGGTTTTGTATGCGAATCTACTTTGGTAACGAGAATGTTTGTATCGTAGCAAGTGGATGGAAGTCTCTGTCTACTTCGATGGGGAAGCGTGATAGATAGATATGTATGTAGGTATTTTTTTATGTAAAACAAAGATTTTAACGAAAATCTTTTTACAAGGTTATCTTATATATTATTTATAGGAAAATATCTTATGACATAATCTAAAAACTCATAAACACATACATTCGTATGCAGGAATCTGACATTAAATCATAATTTTGTGAATTTAAGTGTCAAGTGTCATATTTTGTTTTAATTACTTGCCAACGGTCGTTTTGAGTCACTGTATAATGTCATAAATATACATACATACATATCTTTCTTCTTCTTCTTATTTATGTCGGTGGAGCCTCTTCCATCCCTCCCTATTCTCTGCCTTCTTTTTAACATCTTGATACGACATGACACCCGCCTTTTCCTTCACCTGTTCTAGGAACGTCCGTCTGGGTCTTCCTCTCTTCCTTTTCCCTTCAATATTTCCTTCTTTGATGTTTTTTATGAAGGAATCATGTCGTATCAAATGTCCTAGCATCTTTCCTCTTCTGTTCTCAATACATAAATAATTATCTATCAGGTTTTAGCCCATCAAAGTGGAGACAGGGGTCAAGTCTGCCAATATCCTCAGTTGTGTGTCGGCAGTGTCAATGTCATTTTTGACACATTTAGTCGCAATCATTGTAAGCCATTGTTTAGAAGAAAACATTCTCACATCCATCGACACAAACATTGACATTTTTAATATTATTAAGGTAGTAGGAACGATTGGGCTGAGGCGGCTCAGGATAGAGAATCGTGGAGGGGGAGAAGAGAGGCCTTTGCCCAGCAGTGGGACAACAACGGCTAGATATGATAAGTAGGATGATAACTACTAAATATTAAAGTTTCTTTAAAAAGATAAATTAATTACATACACCTACTTTGACACGGAAATCCTGTCTTAAAAAAAATAAAAAATCTGCCAACAATTAGACAAAAAAAAATTACAAAAAGTCACCTTAAATAACAAAATTTTAATTTATAACGATGATATATCAAAATTATAATCTATGCTTAATTTTTTTTTCTTTCAAAAATTATGCCGTGAATTAATTTTTTTTATTCTATTGTTTATGGTGATTTACCAAGGTCTTTGGTATGAAGATTTTTATCTAGCTGATAAGTTTATGATAAAAAATAAATTATAGGGATTTTGTAAAAAAAAATTGTTTTTGAAACATATTTTGTGAAAAAAAAAAGATTTCCATAGTACGGTCAGCGTCTTAAGTCGATGAACACATTCAGATTTTCAAAAGTAATATACACTATTAATAGACGAAAATCGCTTAGCAAAAAATACTCCAGAGTTAAATGAACATCCAATTAGGGTCAAATTAAGAAAAATAATAATGTTTTACGTCTAACAATGGTGTATATCACTTTTGAAAATCTGAATGTGTTCATCGACTTATGATGCTGACTGTACCTACTATTTGTAAACTGAGGTTAACTCTGTTAATTTAAAATATTATAAGTTGTGTGTCGGCAGAGTGTCAATGTTATTTTTTGACACATTTGGTCGCAACCAGTGTAAGCCATTGTTTAGCAGAATACCAAATGTGTCAAAAAATGTCATTGACACTGCCGACACACAACTGAGGCTATTTTAAATTAGCAGCTTGTGCCCATTTGTCTATAAACTTCCTTAAAATCTAATTATCATAATAATATTATAAATGTCAATGTTTGTGCCGATGGATGGATGTTTGTTACTTCATCACGTAAAAACGACTGAACAGATTTTAATGAAACTTTACAATATTGTAGGTTACACATCAGAATAACACATAGGCTATATTTTTTGTAGATATTTTGTGTTTTTTCCAAGATATGACGATAAATGCGTACGAAGTTGCGGGCAGCTTAGTAACTATAATAAATTATGTACGACAAATAAATACTAAATATTAAATTATACAATTATATGTTTATTTACAAACACGATGAAGTGAAGTTAAATAAATGACATGTCAAAGGTTATCTTAAACATTACTTACTTATAAATAAATGTAGGATTATTATAAATTAAATTAATGATATATAATAAATCCTACTAATATTATAAATATCAATGTTTGTGCTAATGCTTCTTAAAGTCTGTCTACACAGATCCGGGCCGTAGCCCGTCAGGAGGCAAAACAATACGTCGTCATGACAACGTGTGTGAACGAATCCGTAGAAAATGTATGGAATGTAATTTTTTCCCTGACACGTCCCGGACACGGCCCGGATGTGTATATAGACCATAACTCTTTCACGCAAAAACTACTGAACAGATTTTGATGAAACTTGGCAATATTGTTGCTTACACATCAGAATAACACATAAGCTATACAGGTTGTTCCAAAATTAGGCCACCAGGCTGACAACGGAGGTGACGGCTTATTTTAGGACAGCCTGTATTATTTTAAGATATTGTGTAAGTTTGCAAGATATGACGATTAATGCGTACGAAGTCGCGTGCAGGCTCTAGTATATTGATAAATAGTCTTGTTTTTAAACTTAGATCAAATAAAAGAGGGAATAGAAGTTGTGTCGTATCAGGTGCTCAAACGGACGGAGAATAGAGCAGAGTGGTGTAGACTACTGACAAGAGCGACGCTCTTAAATATAAAGAAAGATTGTAAGTTGTAATATTTATATTATTATTCACGTAAAATGCTATCTACACACCAAAGGCTAGACCGGCGGCTTTACATCATACGAATGGCAGCTGTCAAAAAAGCTGGCGGCTTTGGTGTGTAGATACCATAAAAAACAGAACTGAAAATTGAATTTTTCTGACTTATGACATTTCGGATGCATTAATCGTCATATCTTAGAAAACTTACACAATATCTTAAAATAATATAGCCTATGTGTTAATCTGATGTGTAAGCTACAATATTGCCAAGTTTCATAAAAATCTGGTCTATCATTTTTGCGTGAAAGAGTAACAAACATCCTCACACACGACACAAACATTGACATTTATGATATTAGTAGTAAAAAAAGAAAGAAAAGTACTTTTTTTAATGAGCAATTAATCGACCATGACCGTAATTACTCGGTAAATCTTCCAGGGGGCCAATTCTACTAAATTAAGTTAAGCAACCAACTATTGTCATAGTAATAACACATCATCATCATCATCATGTCAGCTTATGGACGTCCACAGCTGGACAAAAGCCCCCAAGGATCTCCACAACTACCGGTCTTGCGCTGCCCACATCCAATGGTTTCTATCGACTTAGTAATAACACATTGACATAGTATTGCGATAGGTTACCAATTTGGTAGTCTGCTAAGTTCCGCGACAGATGCGCCAAATCCGCCATTTCGCTAATTTTTGACAGTCCGATGACTGGATAAACGTTAAATAGCGAAGAGTCGTCTATAGTTGTCGTTGTCAATTTATCTGTCAGAAGAATACCAAAATGGTAAAATCGTACAACTCACATTCTAGAGAGACACCATTTGTGCATTTGGTAATTAGTAGAATCAGCCCCCAGATTTATCAATTCTCTTCGCCTATATGCTACCTATGCGCGCGCGCTGGTAGCTGTGACCTTTGCATTTTGGCGCCAAATGTTGCGAAACGAACCGGGCCTGCGTGTGTTTTCAATAGTGATGACATAAAGCTAGTATTTTTTGTGATACCAGTTTAAGTACTAGGTATTTTATGTGAGATTTTTTTATGTGTTTTTTATTGATTTTTATGCTTCGTAGTTACTGTTGCGTGTAAATTCTTCTAGTTTCAAATCACTGTTAAAATTATTTAACTGTATAACCCAACTCAATACAAATCAAAATCAGTAGTAAGAACATGATGACGTTGCCAGCCGTTCATTTAAAAAAAAAAAGATATAGGTATTGCACATAACGTAGGGCCCTGTGTCGAAGGTTTCTTGCCGTTTTCTTCCTCTCGGCTATAGGTACAGGTAGTGAACCGGCAGTAGTTTTAGATCAAAAAAGTGACATCAAAAAAGTGTAATGAATTTTGCCTATTTTTGAATAAACACTTTTCATTTTCATTTAGAATGTAATAAGAAATGAACTAAAAAATATATGAATATAATAGCTGAATTAAGGCCAAAACACACCGGATGCGTATGCGTAGACGTATGCGTACCTCGTATGGAACTGCCACCGCTTGCATAACGTAGACGTAGACGCAAGCGGTGTCAGTTCCATACATAATCATAATCATATTTATTGCGCTTCCACAAAGTTACAATGGTCTTAAAAATAATTTACAGTACATGTTGTGGGCCCTGTTTTAGGGCACGGTAAACAGATTACAACTCAGAGGTACGCCTCCGGTTTTGGCCTTTAACACGGCCTCCTGTGACGTCCCGCCATTCCCGTGAAAATGCATCCAGATTGTCTCTGTTACAAAATACTAGTTACAAAATAACCACGTCCCATCACTAGTAAGGATGGCATGTATCGAGTATTTTAACTGTTACGACATTATTGGTATTTCTCTTTTACAAGTTGAAAATCTTGGGTCAGTACGCGGATACTTTAAAATATAGTTTTTGTATATACATACATACATACATACATACATATCCGTCACACATCTCTTCCATAGTTTTTGTAATATTTAGGAAGACTGAGAAGGAAATACAATACAATAAAAATATTCTTTATTGCACACAAATATACACGGTACAGACACAAACAAGAATATAAGAAGCAACAGGCGGCCTTATTGCTAGGTAGCAATATCTTCCAGGCAACCTTAGGGTAAGAAATAGCGAGAAATAGGTAATAATGGTTGCGGGTTGTGCAAATAATACAGAATACATACTTAACTACATAAACTTACCAAAAATACCTAGTACCTATAATAAAAATAAACTAATAGATATACATACATATATACCTACATACCTAAACAAATCCATCCTATCTTACTTAATACTAAGTAATATAATAAAACTAGAGGCTGCCCCCGTCTTTGTACGCATTTTCTGACACATCTTGGAAAATGTACACAATATGTTAAAATAACATAGCCTAACCTATGTGTTATTTTGATATTCTAATGTGGTTGTCATGACGACGTATTTTTTCCCTCCTGATGGGTCACGGCCTGGACACGTCCCGGACACGGCCCGAATTTATGTAGATAGTCCATTAAACTTATTGTTATGTCTTAAATTAAAGCTATTAATAATACATGTATAGTTAGTATAAATAATTCATGAAATCCATACTAATATTATAAATGCGAAAGTAACTCTGTCTGTCTGTCTGTCTCGCTTTCACGCTAAAACAGCTGAACCGATTAAAACGAAATTTGGCACACAGATAGGCTATAGCCTGAGAAAGGACATAGGCTACTTTTGATTTCAATAGCGCAGGTTAAGCAAACGCGACGCGAACGCCGCGTAAGATAATAAACAGGGATGTTAGGGAGCTCCGTAACCGTAACCGAAACTATCGGATATCCGATATAAAAAATCATCCGTAACCGTAACCGAATCCGAAATAAAAGTTTCGCATAGTATCGGATAGGGGTGGAGCCTAATTGAGACACGTTATTTGTATTTTACTTTTGAAATTCCTTAAAAAATTAATATCCGTAACCGAAACTAACGGATAATCCGAAATAATTTATTATTCGTATCCGTAACCGTATCCGGTATAATAATCATTCCTAAATCCGTATCCAATCCGTATCCGAAATTTCATATCCATAACATCCCTAATAATAAATAGTATAATGCGTTCGAAGTCGCGGGCAGCCACTAGTTAATAATAATACCAGTAATAGTTAGCTAATATTTGATTAAGACCAGGGATGTTAGGGAGCTCCGTAACCGTAACCGAAACTATCGGATATCCGATATAAAAAATCATCCGTAACCGAATCCGAAATAAAAGTTTCGCATAGTATTGGATAGGGGCGGAGCCTAATTGAAACACGTTATTTGTATTTTACTTTTGAAATTCCTTAAAAAATTAATATCCGTAACCGAAACTAACGGATAATCCGAAATAATTTATTATTCGTATCCGTAACCGTATCCGGTATAATAATCATTCCTAAATCCGTATCCAATCCGTATCCGAAATTTCATATCCATAACATCCCTAATAATAAATAGTATAATGCGTTCGAAGTCGCGGGCAGCCACTAGTTAATAATAATACCAGTAATAGTTAGCTAATATTTGATTGAGACTCGTTGACATCTAAACAATGATTTATTAGTACAACAGTCGTTTATTAAGATTCTCTGAAGGTCAAATTAACATATTTATATGAGAATAGGTTTTTATCGCGGCTTTGTCTGCATTTGATAGTATCTCTCGCGAAAAATCTGACTTTTTTTAAAAAGTTTGGTATGATTTTATCGCAAAAAGAGGATTAATGTCTATCTACACACATCCGTGCCGTGCCCGGGACGTGTCCGGGCCGTGGCCTGTCAGGAGGGAAAACAATACGTAGTCATGACAACGTGTCACCACCAAAAAATATGTTTCCACACATTGACTATGGATTCGTTCACACACGTTGTGATGACAACGTATTGTTTTCCCTCCTGACGGGCCACGGCCCGGACACGTCCCGGGCACGGCCCGGATCTGTGTAGATAGACATTTAAAGGTAGCTTTTATTAATGAAGAGAGGCGTGACAGATATGTATGTATGTATGTATATTAAAGAAGTCACCGCAAAAGCCTTCGAAGGTTGTATTAACATTTATATATTTCCTATCTGTGAGGTTTTGATTAATTAGCTTGATAAATGTTTTTTTTAAACTTAACATTAATCCTACTAATATTATAAATGTCAAAGTTTATGCCGACGGATGTGAGGATGTTTGTTACTCTTTGACTTAAAACCACTGAACAGATTTTGATGAAACTTTACAATATTGTAGCTTACACATCAGAATAACACATAGGCTATATTGTTTTAAGATATTGTGTAAGTTTTCCAAGATATGACGATAAATGTGTACGAAGTCGCGGGCAGCCTCAAGTGTGGTTACAAAGATCAGAAATAACTTCAAAAATTCAATGAATGATACAAAAATCAATAAATTTATGAAAAACCGTGTAATTATTCTCAAATGTCATAAGTTGACACATGTCAATGCCAGGTTATTGACATATTGACATACGTCGATTGGTCATACACGGCGAGTATTACCTTGACTGGTAATCGCTAAATTTGGCAATATTTTCTAGTAAACATACATACAGACAAACCAACTTATCTGTGAACTGAACGTCGGCGCTAGTAGTAATACAAAATTGTATTTCTACCAATCGCAGCAGTTCTGGAATTCGACATTTCCGTATTAGTGGCCGTAGTTACAATAACGGCCGGTTCACAGATAACTTGGTAGCACTGTACACGTAGGTTTAGGGTACTCTTGATCGGGCCTTTTTAGAGTTCCTTACCCAAAGGGTGAAAACGGGACCCTATTACTGAGACTCGGCTGTCCGTCTTTCACCAGGCTGTATCTCATAAACCGTTATAGCTAGAGCGTTGAAATTTTCACAGATGATGTATTACCGTTGCCGCTATAACAACAAATACTAAAAATAGAATAATAATAATAATAAAGGGGGGCTCCGATACAATAAACGTGATTTTTTGCATTTTTTTTCTTGCTAGTAGATGGACACTATTTTTAGGCTATTGCTAGGTAAAGAGCAACCTCACAGAGTTTCTTGCTAGGTTCTTCTCTGGAGGAAACTGCACCTTGCGAATCTAGCGCTAGCTTTTAGAAAAATTACCTTTATAATAATGTAACGGTTTCAAGAGCATTTTTTGTGCCTATGAAATAAATATATTTTTGACTTTGACTTTGATTTTGAACCTAGCGAATGGTAGTTACGGAACACTTCGCGCGCGAGTCCGACTCGCACTTGGCCGTTTTTTGCCAATGACAATGACAACTATAGGTGTAACAGATCATTAGTTTAATGAACTGTCCTGCAACGAAATAACTTAATTCCAATCTTCACCTTGGTTCCAAATACGGCGACTATTATAAAACGACATAGCCGAAAACGATAAAGTTTAGCAACAATAGACCAATTTAAATATGTAGATCACATTTTTTGTTGATCGTCTATTTCCTAAATAATGATCTATAAGAATGATTTTTTGGATTAATGATAAATATCTTTGTTAAAAAATTTATGTTTTATTGGTTGTCTCACCTTCGACATTTGAATACTTTTGTCTTCTGTTTTAATATTGTGTTAATACAAGGTTATTTTTACAATAAAATACAATACAAATATTCTTTATTGCACAAACAAATTATAATATAAGAAGCAACAGGCGGCCTTATTGCTAGATAGTAATATCTTCCAGGCAACCTTAGGGTAAGAAATAGCGAGAAATAGGTTTTTATATTTTTATACTATACAGATGTTATATTCTATTGATCACCTAACAATAGGAAAAGACATCGCGGCAAACCTAGACAAAGATTTCACGCAAAAACCATTGAAAAGATTTTGATGAAACTCGGTAATATTGTAGCTTATAATATACTGGGTGTAACAGAAAGGGTATATAAAGCCGAAACACAGCGATAGTTCTCATGAAACTGAACAACTTTCCCCAAGGAACATGGGTCGTAACTCGAAAAAAATTTTTGGATCGCCAATACTTACTTGATCAGCTGATCGGGCATTTTGTATGGGGAGGCGAAATTTTTTTTTCGAGTTACGACCCATGTTCCTTGGGGAAAGTTGTTCAGTTTCCTGAGGACTATCGCTGTGTTTCGGCTTTATATACCCTTTCTGTTACACCCTGTATACCTACCTAGGATAAAGGTTTATCTAAACAGATCCGGGACGTGTCCGGGCCGTGGCCCGTCAGGAGGGTAAATTCGTCGTCATGGCAACATGTGTGAACGAATCCATAGAAAATGTATTGAATGATATGTTTTCCCTGACACTTCCCGGACACGTTGTCATGACAACGTATTGTTTTCCCTCCTGACGGGCCACGGCTCGGACACGTCCCGGGCACGGCCTGGATCTGTGTACATAGACCTTGAAGTGTGTGTATTTGTTCCAAAATACTCGTATGATGATAAGTAATCTTATCTTATCTTATCTTATTTAGCCACTCGTGTCCCACTGCTGGGCAAAGGCCTCTCTCCTCATACATAAGTAATAAATAAATAAATATAAAAATGCGTAGGAAGTCGCGGACAGCCGCTTTTTTATTTTCGAAGACAATCAAAGGTCTAAAGTCAATAGAATTTGACCTTATAAGTCAAAATGGCTGATAGGTCAAAATTACCTAATAGAATTGTCAACTGATAATCAATTTTACTTCTTTTATCTAAAATAGCAATTTTTATACGTCTGTCATTAAGATAAAAATGTATTTTTTAAATTAAGTAATCAGTAAAAAGTTTGTGTCATAGATATAAGCAGCGCGCGCGCGAACCATCCTATATCTATGGTTTGTGTTTATTTTTTTTTAATGTCAACTGCCTGTTGTTAATTCTGCTAATGGTCGTTGCCAATTTTAAAATAAAAACAACCTATCCTTTTTATTTCTAAAAAAACTCGACTGCGTTTAAAACCCGCATTTTTTAATATTTTGATGTACCCAGCGTCACTCTCACTGTAAATACGAATCTAACGACACCTCTCAAGCTAAAATCCATCAAGCCGTTTAGGCTGTAAAGCGTGCCAAAGAATTATACAAACATACTCTCGAAAAACATAACCCTCCTTCTAGCGCAGTCGGGTAATAAGTCGTAGGTCGATCTCAATTCGAGTTTTATCTTTTAAACATTTTCATTTATTATTGGCCAGTGACATAGTTGTTAAAACTGTGTTGTAATGTAAAGGTAAGCAGGTTCGATGCTCGGCAGGTTTTTATGGAAACTTGTTTCGATGCGTCTTTAAACTTCACATTGTTGGAATGCTTTAAGTTCTCATGTATGGTCTATCTACACAGATCCGGGCCGTGTCCGGGCCGTGTCCGGGACGTGTCAGGGAAAAAATATCACTCCATACATTTTCTATGGATTCGTTTACACAGATTGTCATGACGACGTATTGTTTTGCCTCCTGACGGGCCACGGCCTGGTCACGTCCCGGGCACGGCCCGGATCTATGTAGATAGACCTTAAGGCACTGTCTCCACAAGTGAGAGAATAGCGGCGATAATATCGCCACAAAGTGTATAGAAAAACTGGCCAAGTGCGAGTCGGACTCGCGCAGGAATTGTTCCATACCATTCACTAAGATATCCAGCAAAAAACCCAAAAAAATCACGTTTGTTGTATGGGAGCCCTTCTTAATTATTATTATTCTATTTTTAGTATTTGTTGTTATAGCGGCAACGGTAATACATCATTTATCAAAATTTCAACGCTCTAGCTATAACGATTCATGAGTATCAGCCAGGTGACAGACGGACAGCCAAGTCCCAGTAATGCTGTCTACACACCAAAGCCGCCGGCATGCTGTCGGGCTAGGCCAGCGGCTTTACAACTGTCAAAAAAGCCGGCGGCTTTGGTGTGTAGATAGCATGATAGGGTCCCGTTTTCACTCTTTGTGCACGAAATCCAAAAAAACGTGTCACGACGATAATATCGCCGCGATTCTCTTGCTCGTGGAGACAGCGCCTAATGGGTACGCGCCTTTTGTATGACACACTGACCTAATGAACCTATAGGTTGACCCGACTTGACTCGGACTTAAAATATAAACATAATATCATTAATTTTGTGGATAAATGCAAAGGTGTAGCCATATTTAAGATGTTTCTTTTCGTGAATAGAGATAGAGATGTGAGAGAGAGAATAGAAATTTATGTTTTCTGAATAAAAAAAGGAAGAATTGGAAATTACACTTCAAACTAGAAGCAATTGAAAAAAAAAGAGGTTCTCAATTCAAATAATTTTCAGAGTAAAATTTTATATACGTATATGGTGACTTTAAATTAGTGAACGATAGAAAAGGATATGCATGTACTCATGATAACAAACAACTTTTACTATGGAACCAAGTTCGAAATCATAAAAAAAATATTGGTCCCCCATACTATCAGCTGGTGCATTTTGTATGGCGAGTTCAAAAATTTTTGAATGATTTCGACCTTGGTCCCATAGTAAAAGTTGTTTTTTATCACGAGTACATGCATAATAATATCCTTTTCTATCGTTCACTAATTTAAAGTCACCCTATATAATATTTTGTTCTAAAATAATATACCTATCATTTAACGATTAAAATTATTCCTTTAATTAAATGGTAACTCCTATTTAATTTCCAAAAAGAAAATACATAGGTACATAAATAAGGATTTTTTATTTACATAAAGCATCGTCCACGGGCATCCCAATATGAAACCACCTTTACAATTCACATTCTTACCTCAGTGAAAGTAGTACAGTGAAGTATTGAACCTTTATTATAAGTATTACGTATTAACATTGTTGTTTAAAAACCGGCCAAGAGCGAGTCGGACTCGCGAATGATGTACAAACCTAGTGAATGGTATGGAACAAAATTATTTTTTAGTTCTTTTTTAATTCTGTCCTTTTTGTTATTTTTTTTTTTTGTTTTTTTTTTGTTTTTTGTTTAAGGTTGTGAAACTTTTTATTTACACAATGTACAACACAATTTATTTAGGCGAGCTCTAAACGGTCAATTATATTGCGCAATATTGAAAATTGTGCAATATTATTGACCGTTTAGGGTTAATATTGAAGATTGCGCAATGATTGATCGAAAGTTTGAGGGAGTTTAATTTTTATTGATCAATATTTTTCCATTGCATCGTGTAGGGTCAGTATTGCGCAATATTATTTAGTCTGTGATTAGTCGTCACGAAGTGTACACCCCCTGGCATTTATTCTAATCTGTAGTGCACACACGCGCGTTCAAAATGGCGGAAAAAGTGAATCCAAAAGTAAAGGAAAAAGAGTTTATTAGCGAATATATCCAATTGTACAGAGAATTGCCGTATTTCTGCCTTTTCTTGTACCAATCTTTCGACCAGCGACGTTTTCGTTTCTGTTTCCGTTTCGCCAGAAGCAACAACACTACAGCTGCAGCTAAATCTTGTTCGGACATATTGATCGCACGGTGCACACGGACGGGATCAATACTATTCTCGGATATTGTTTCGTATTATTGTGCAATAAAATTGCTCGTTTGGATTCAGAGCGCCTTTCAATCTTATTGTACAATAAAAAGTATTGTACAAAGTTATTGTAGGTCTAGGGGCCGCCTAATTAATATTTATTACTTATTAAATATTAATTAGGTATATAATGCTAAGAACTTAAAAACTAATAATTATATTTGTACTAGAGGCTGCCCGCGACTTCGTACGCATTTATAGTTCTATTTTTGAAAAAACAAGAAATATCTATAAACTATGTAGCCTATGTGTTATTCTGATGTCCAAGCTAAGTTATTGTAAAATTTTATTAAAATCTGTTCAGTGGTTTTTCTACACAGATCCGGGCCGTGCCCGGGATGTCAGGACGGAAAACAATACGTCGTCATGACAACGTGTGTGAACGAATCCATAGAAAATGTATGGAATGATATTTTTTCCCGGACACGTTGTTATGACGGCGAATTGTTTTCCCTCCTGACGGGCCACGGCCCGGACACGTCCCGGGCACGGCCCGGATCTGTATAGATAGACTTTATGATTCCTTTTTTAAATTAGTTTTTGACCAATGTCACTTTGGAAAAGATATTCAGTTTTAAAAACATATTATATCCACACTCTCATGTGTAAAAAACCCAGTATTAATCGATTTCAAATTCCGAACTCAGTACACAAAACCTTGACCGATTTAAACTCTTGCGCATCTCGCTCTAAAGATTTATCCACACAAATGTCTCTATTAGGAGATGGAACTATCGATCTGCCACGCCTACGCGCTACCTTCGGCAGGGGTTTGCAACATTTTGTTGTGTTTTTATTTTTTTGGAAGAGTTTTCTGTATTTGTTTAAGTTGTTTTTTTTTTTTTGATGTCGGATTAGCAAATCCGTCATTAAAAAAATAAGTACCTACATGTCTTTTAAATTAAAAAAAATGGTACTTACTATTTCAAATTGTTAATTAAAATTGGCAAAAATCTAAATGTAATTATGTCACATGATACATATATTTTAGATTTTTTATTATAATATCATTTAATGTATAGTTCTTGCGGAAAGAACTTTAATTTACAACCCAATAAATAAATATAGGTACATAATTTCACCTTAAATAAATAGGTAGAATACAATATAATACAAATTTATTCTACTTAAGTACCTACTATATACACATACATACATGTATAATTCTTAATTACAAATTTAAAAAATGAATCATAAACCAAAAAGCTCCATTTTAAAAAAACAACATCAAATCTTTCCACCTAGATTACAATACCTACTTAACACCGTTTCTTTCATTATTCCTCGCGCCAAAAGTTACCAACACCTCCCAAGTGGTTATATCATACTTTCATAGGCTGCGCGTGGGCAGCTCTCAGACATCCTTGTCAGTATCGCACTCCGCGACTAAATATAGCTTAGTCATAGTTTTGACAATACCCACATAATTATAGGCAGGGTATTGTTGCACATTGTGTTGATTTGAGGACAGAAGTATCGTAAAAGTCTATCTACACAGATCCGGGCCGTGTCCGGGACGTGTCCGGGACGTGTCCGGGCCTTGGCCCGTCAGGAGGGAAAACAAAACGTCCTCGTGACAACATGTCCGGGACGTGTCAGGGAAAAAATAACATTCCATACATTTTCAATGGATTCGTCCACACACGTTGTCATGACGACGTATTGTTGTCCCTCCTGACGGGCCACGGCCCGGATCTGTGTAAATACACCTTTAGGGGTGAAAATTAATAAAATCCTTTCTTAGCAAATCCTTATAAATATGAATAAATCGCTATCAATTTAGATATCGTCAAATATAGAAAATCCTTTCCAAGTAAAAATCGAACTCAGAATTAATCTAAACACTATACAAATAACTATTATTGAAGTAAGTAGGTATAGTAAAGGTGCGTACAGACCATGTAACATAACATGTTATTGAACATTGTTATATAACATGTTTTACATAAAGTGGACACTGAATGTTATAAAACAATGTTATTGATATGTACAACAATGTTTTATAACTTTGATCACGTGGAGGTGCGTACAGACCATGTAACATGTTATTTAACTTGTGTTTTATAACACGTCCACACTATGACCTTGTGATTCAACATTGCAACATAAAAATATAACAATGTTATATAACATTGTTATATTGCATTGTTATTCTAATGTGTACACTGTACACATTAGAATAACAATGCAACTGTACACTGTACAGTATTATTTTATGTTGCAATGTTGAATAACAAGGTTACATAGTGTGGACGTGTTAACACAAGTTATATAACATGTTACATGGTCTGTACGCACCGTTACATTCCTTAACATATTCGATCATCATAGCAAAGCCTTATTGCCTAATATTTAACTGGCAAACAAAATATAGCCTTCGAACGACTTATACCATACCAATGTATACTATCCAGCGACTTCGTTCTCATTTATCGTCATATCTTGGAAAACTTAAACAATATCTTCAAATAATATAGCTTAGGTGTTACTCTGATGTGTAAGCTACAATATTGTAAAGTTTCATTAAAATCTGTTCAGTAGTTTTCGCGTGAAAGAGTGACAAACATCCTCACATCCATCCATCGGCACAAACATTGACATAACATTAGAAGAATAGGACTTTGGTTACCATGGCAACCTTGTTGTTATGTCTCACATAGCGCTATTTGTCAGATTCGGATTTAAATGGCATTAGGTTTCCTGGAAGATATTGCTACCTAACTATAAGGCCGTCTATAGCTCCTTCTTCATCTGTTTCTATCAGAGATAGGTGCATCAAAATGTATGGTATCATCAGCCCTTTTAACGTCCCCACTACAGACACACGAGCCTACTCTCATACGAGAGTGATTAGGTCGTAATCCACCACGCTGCGGGTTGGCAGATTTCACATACACCTTCGAATTTCTTCTCTAGTGTACCTATGCAGGTTTCTTCATGTTTTCTTTCACCGTTAGCGAGTGGTAATCGAATATTCAATCCCAATGAGGAATATAAGGAGTCGTCCCATTTTTTTTTTTCATATACAAACGAGTTTATGATACCAAGTTTGCCAAGTTTGGCGCAAGTTATTTATACAAAAAAGTAGCCATTTAGCGCCAGACCAGGCACGCAGATCCAGATACTCAAAGTTCAATCTATACATGAGAAATAATATATAGAGTGCATTTCACGAAAGAAGTCCCCCGGATATTTTTGGAACTAAATTTGACAGCTCTATTTTCCCTATTTTATGATCTTTTCCCTGATAGTAGGTAGAAAATCTCTTACTTATCTTATTAAAAATATACATTTTACATAACAGAAATATAGCTAAATAAATATTTTTATCAAAATATATACCAACCTACTCATGGAATAACCAAGACACTACAAGAATGCGGGAAATAGTATTATTTGATGAAATATCCATAAATATACGTAGATTTTGTACTCATAAATGGCAACATTGTCAATGATAAACAGCGCCGCGGGTAGGGGACTTCTTTCGTGAAATGGTCTCTACATACATACATACATATCTGTCACGCCTAAGCAAGATAATCTGACATTCAATAAAATATGGTCAGGGTTCTATAAACAAAATCAGCCTTCTGTCAAAAGGTGTGATTTTTAAATATTAATTCGAAAATATTTCAAACGGCCATGGCCAGTTCATGTTTTAATTGCTGACTATTGTCATGTTGTTGTCAATAGCTTTAAAATTTAATTACTGTAAACTAGCGGCTGACCGCGACTTCGTGCGCATTTTATCATACTAGGAGCTACCCGCGACTTCGTACCCATTTATAGACACATCTGGGGAAAAATTCACGATACATACATATCCGTCACGCCTCTCTCCCATCGAGGTAGGCAGAGACCACTTTCCACTTGCTACGATACAAACTCACCTCTTTCGCTTCATCCACACTCATCAGTCGCCTCATACATGCCCGTCGGTTTAGGGTACTCTTGAAAATCACGATATCTGCAAATAATATAGCCTATTTGTTATTCTGATATGCAAGCTACAATACTGCTAAGTTGCATCAATATTGGAATATCTTTTAATAGTCTGTATGAAGGGAACAAAGGAGACACGTATAGATGGTCGTAGCGTATATTCCGGACTGGCTTGACAGTAACAGGCTTGACAATGACAGGCTTCTACATACCCTCTTATCGATAATAAATTATAATTAAATACCCTACATTTCAAATATCTGTTCAGTGGTTTTTACGTGATGAAGTAACAAACATCCATCGGCACAAACATTGACATTTATATTATTAATAAGACTAGAGGCTGCCCGCGACTTCGTACGCATTTATCGTCATATCTTGGCAACATCACACAATATGTTTAAATAAGTAATATACCTAGAATTTGTGCAAAAATACTCGTCATTTCGTTGTAAAATATGCAATTAAAATATGTCAATATTATCTTTTTGAACCTAACGCTAGATTCGCAGGGGGGGGCGCTAGGGCTAAGTCTGCTAAATTACAATATTGTCAGTTGTGTGTCAGCAGAGTGTCACTGGCATTTTTTGACACATTTGGTCGCAATGCTAGGAATTTCGCTGATGGACCGCGTACCAAACATTGAAATTCGCCGGAAAACTAAGGTCGAAGATGTCGGTTCGCGGATCTTGTCACTAAAATGGCAATGGGCAGGACACCTAGCTAGGAGAAAAGACGGTCGATGGACGAAAGCAGTCACAGAGTGGTGGCCGAGACAGGGACGTCGATCAGTGGGCCGACCACCCGCTCGCTGGGCAGATGACATCGTCAGATCAACAGGGCCGCTATGGGTTAGACTGGCACAGGACCGTAGTGAATGGCGCGAAAAAAGGGAGGCCTATACCCAGCAGTGGGGAGAAACGGGCTGATTTGATTGATTGATTGGTCGCAATCAGTTTAGCAGAATAACAAATGTGTCAAAAAATGCCATTGACACTCTGCCAATACACAACTGAGGCTATTTTAAATTAGCAGACTAGGGCCTTGCCCCTCCAAAGAAGCATCTAGCAAGAAACTCTGTTAAGTTGTTGTTTTCAAATAAAGTTTTACAATTCTAAATTTTATGCTCGTCTCGTCTAACCGCAATTTTTATAAATGACTCATTTAAGCTATAAACTTTTGGCATCTTTATTTGGTTAGCCTGTAGGCAGTAGAACCATTATGATGATATAATGACCACAGATAATCTGGTAGTTGTTAAAAACTTATTTGGTAACATTGTCGCGACCAGTTTTAGGAATTTTTATGCAAAAAAATATGTTTTTGTGTTTTTATTGAAGTTTATATAGCTTCGTATATTTTTTAAGGTTTATCTACACAGATCCGGGCCGTGCCCGGGACGTGTCTGGGCCGTGGCCCGTCAGGAGGGAAAATAATACATCGTCGTCATGAACAAAGTGTCCGGGACGTGTCCGGGAAAAAATATCATTCCATACATTTTCTATGGATTCGTTCACACACGTTGTCATGGCGACGTATTGTTTTCCCTCCTGACGCTACGTCCCGGACACGTCCCGGGCACGGCCCGGATCTGTGTAGATAGACATTTAAACTCAAACATAAATGTTTATTTCGTTGGCAAATCATACATAGCAATAGTTTTTATTTGAATGAAAAAAAGGCGAATTTCGCCAGTTATCATACATGTCACAAAATAAAAGAAAAATCATAAATAAACATAAAAAACAAACAACAGAAAAATAAATTATTTGATTAAATATAACTAATACCAGAAACATCTTATAGTTGAAGGTTAAATAAAATCCTAATTTAAATATTTAATGGTCTACCAACTTATATTTACAATCCGCGTAATCAAAACACAAAGCAAATAATTCTGTGTTATCTTTTTCCAAGCGCAAATATATGTTTGTTATATTTATATAATAATAAGGCCTGTGACCTATGAGCTAATGAGTAAAACGTATTTTTATCAGACACGGAAAATGAATCATTATTCCCTGAAGATAGGGCTTAAAGTGACTCTTTTCTGACTTAGGACATACCTACACACATACGTACATATCCATCACACCTCTCCCCCATCGAGGTAGACAGAGACTTCCCTCCACTTGCTACGATACAAACATCATCGCTTCATTCAAAGTAGATTCGCATACAAAACCTGAAACGCGGTATCGAAGTTTTTCCGCGCTGAGTATATAAGCAAATTCCAAAATCTTCCCCATCGAGATAGACAGAGACTTCCCTCCACTTGCTACGATACAAACATCATCGCTTCATTCAAAGTAGATTCGCATAAAAAACTTGAAACGCGGTATCGAAGTTTTTCACGCGCTAAGTATATAAGCAAATTCCAAAATCTTCCCCATCGAGGTAGACAGAGACTTCCCTCTAAGTTTCTGCTATAGACTCCTTTAGAAAACCACACACGACGCAACTAGTTTGAATCGTTTCAGATTAGTGGCACCGTGTGTGGTTTTCTATAGGAGTCTACAGCAGAAACTTAGATGCAACTCAAAAGTAACTAGCAGTTGCAGTTTCGTTGCAGTTGCCTTTCCCCGTGTGTTTTGGGCCTAGCTGTTCAAAAAAACCCAAAATATGTAAGAAACTTTCAAAGCAATATATTAACAACAAATTCTCTAATTGTTTCAGAAAAATGAAGCCACTACACACAGTGGTGGCATTATGCTTCATAGCCGCAGTTTTAGCGGCTCCAGAGAAGACTGAAGACTCCAAACAGCTGGCCAAGAGCAAGGAACCAGTAGAGGAAGCTGAAGTTACAGATCCTCAAGTCAGAGCTGAAAGATGCACGAATTGTGGTATCAGTGGAGGCTTTAACCTAGGCTTAAAGTCTCCCAATGCAGTTCTAGCTCAACTCCAAGCCATTCCTGGTGCAGAAATCCACACGCAACAGTCTTTCGAAGGTTGCTCTTCAGATAAAGGCTGTGCAGGTCTCAAAGTGAAAGATGGCAGGGTCATAGAGCGGTTTGGAAACCTGGATGCCTTCAGGGCAGCAGCAGCAGCTGATACTGGCAACGAATTCCAGTTCCACGCAGTCGGAGCCAATGGAGTTTTAGAAGGTGGAATACCAGGCGAAGGTCCTTACTGGTGGATGAACCAGAACTCCCCATTCAAAGCTGGAGCTGGAGGCGGCAGCTTCGAGAAGTTCAGCAAATCCAGCTCAAGTTTCAGTACCACTGGGTCAGGTGGAAGTGCAGGTCTTGGTGGTGCAGGAGCTACTGGATCTGGAGCATCTTTCGGAGCGTCACTAGACCTATCAGGAAACCCATTCTTAAACGGTGACTTCTCGAAAATAGCTGGAGGTTTTGCTGGTGGTGATGTCAAACCTTCGACTTTCCAATCTTCATCTTTCGAGTCTTCATCCTTCAGCAGTTCAAACAAAGGGGAAGTAGACTTATCTAAGAATCCATTCTTGAACGGTGGAGCGAATAAAGCATCTGGTTTCCAAGCGCAAGGAGGTTTTAATGGTGGATCTTTCGGAGCTAACCAATTCGGAAGTCAATCCTTCCAACAAGGCAGCAAATTCGGTTCAGGATACACTGGCTCGTCACCATCACCCTTCACAGCTTCCACAGGAGGATCCAATATAAACTTAGTACAAAACACGCAGAAAACTAGTGAATTCGACTTCGAACAGCAGCAGCAGACCCAACAGAACATTGATGAGATTTTCCAAGGTACTGGCAATGTACATGCGCATGAGCATAGTGGTGGGGAGCTTCAGCAGACATGCGCTGGTCAGGGTTACGTTTGTGTGCATAAAGCCCAGTGCAATAATGGCGTCGTCAACACTAATGGAGCTGGATTATTGCAGGCTAGAACTAAGGTAAGAGATAAACTCTTTTTTTTATTGTTAACAGGGGCCAAGCTAATTTAGAATAGCTGCAGTTGTGTGTCAGCACTGTCAATAGCATTTTCTGACACATTTGGTGTTCTTTTAAACAATGGTTTTCACTGATAGCAAAGAAATGTGTCAAAATATATTAGGGGCCGTTCAAGTATTACGTAAGCAGATTTATTACAATTATTTACCCCCCCATCCCCCTTGTCAGCAAAAGTAAGCAAAGCTCTTCCCGCATGCTTACGTAAACATTTTTCAATTAATATATTGTTTTTTTAAATATTATAATTATAATTTTAAAAATAAGAAAATACTCGGTTCTGAAGCGAGTGCCTAAACGTATGCATTATTTGCGGGAATCCCCGAAAATGCGTTTCGTTTTCAAGCAAAGACAATGTGAGGGTTGCCATTCGTGTAAAAAAGTAAATAACTACCGATGACGTAATCATCATCTAGACTCCCTTACCCCCCATGTCATCCAAAATAAGCAAAGCAAAGAAATAGTGCTTACGTAATACTTGAACGGCCCCTTATTGTCACTCTCATTGACACTCTGCCGACACACAACTGAGAGTGTTGTAAATTAGTAGACTTGAACCCCTGTCCAAGTCCCCTGTCTATTTTTCGTTTATAATTTTGGTCATAAGTATCCAAAGCAAGTGGAGGGAAGTCTCTGTCTACCTCGATGGGGAAGATTTTGGAATTTGCTTATATACTCAGCGCGGGAAAAACTTCGATACCGCGTTTCAGGTTTTGTATGCGAATCTACTTTGGTAACGAGAATGTTTGTATCGTAGCAAGTGGAGGGAAGTCTCTGTCTACCTCGATGGGAGAGAGGCGTGACAGATATGTATGTAAGAGTTATTCATACTTCGTATTCGGAAATACGATGATTACCGATGTGCATTCTTTATTGCCCTTTATTATATTTAATTCTCTTAAAAATACCTAAAATATCTTCATTCAAAATACCAACTTACCTACCTTAAAAATATTCTTTACAATATTCAGACAATTGAACCCTAAAAAAAACGAAATAACGCAACATAAAAAATGACAGTTTCAAATAAAGAATCAAAGATGGCGACCTTTGAACAGCTGATTAAGACGTTGGCCTTATGTATTGAAATGTTTGATCTGTAAAGGCCACGATAGATAAAGAATCTATACAATATGTTGTAAAAGATGTAATAATATTTATAGGTAATAAAGGCTGCTAATCCGAGAGGCCTATACTCAGCAGTGGGCAGCTTTAGACTGGGATGATGATGTTAGTACAATGGGCATGATGACTAAAAAATTTTTTTTAGTCCATCACATAGATTATTTTAAAATATTTGACACTACTTAAACTAAAAATGACTCAGATACACTGGGTTAAAATTGCTCATGACGTCACGCCTAAGTACGATTTTTACGTTAAAGTGACGTCAATACCCCCCACTCCGTAACTTTGATGCTCTGTATCTTTGTATTTATATATGTAGATATTTGATCAGGTAAAAAATGTGTTTCAAATATTTTTAATAGCCTAAAAGACGGACTAATTATTTTTTGAATTTTCGAATGTAGTCATCATCCCCATTACGAAAGCTATAGATTGAAAATTGAAATGATGATGACAATGAGAGCCCGCGACTTCGTACGCATTTATCGTCATATCTTGGAAAACTTACACGATATCTTAAAATAATATAGCCTATGTTTTATTCTGATGTGTTTATTATTATTAGCTACAATATTGAGAAGTTTCATTGAAATCTGTTCAGTAGTTTTTGCGTGAAAGATTAACAAACATTCTCACATCCATCCATTCATTCATCGGTATAAACATTAACATTTATAATATTAGTAAGCAGAATAACAAAAGCGAATATAAAATTCCGTCATAAGGATAGGTATAAAAAACACACAATAATTTGGTCGTAAATAAATGGTTTCAAAAAACCAGTTCGCGACGGAACCCTTACATAAACATTTCATAACACACTTTATCAAAATTCTACAAGTACCCAAGTAGTTGCAATTTTGCGACATCGTCTTTCTTTAAAATCTTTATTGTACACTTAGACTTATCTCTACAAGTTAAAAGCATGATCAAAACGCAATTTTCAAATGACAATAGTTTGACAGATTAGGCAAGATGGCTGACTTTTAGTTAATTGTGTGTTTTGCCGTGACTTTTGGCGTATTTTCTTGACATTGCAAAATGTTTTGGAGAGAACGAAATAAAATTGTTGGTTGATGTTAGGGCGCGGCTGATATTATCTAGAGCTTATCTGGAACCTAATTGTTTTAATCTAGATTCTAGATCAAAAGAAACCTTTCTACTTATGTAATAAATAATAATGTAATGTCAATATTTATGCCGATATGAATCGATGTTTCTTACTCTTTCACTCCAAAACTACTGAGAGGCTTAGCAAACGTGCCGCGACAATAATCTCACACCATGCTGTCCTTATCACATTTAAAACTATAGACGGCGACGTAAGCGTGACAAACCCATGACAACGCCTTGTCACGGAGTGTATGCTAAGCTAGCAGATTTGAATAAAACTTTACAATAATTATAGCTTACACATCAGAATAACACATAGGCTATATTATTTTAAGATATTGTGTAAGTTTTGCAAGATAGATCTATGTCTATCTACATAGATCCCGAGACGTGTCCGGGACGTGGCCCGTCAGGAGGGAAAACAATACGTCGTCATGACAACGTGTGTGAAGGAATCCATAGAAAATGTATGGAATGATATTTTTTCCCTGACACGTCCCGGACACGGCCCGGATGTGTGTAGATAGATCTTAAATTGTGGCTAGTAGTAACATTTTTGTAAAAAACAAAAATTACTCATCAAATTAAATGAAAAATCGCTATTCAATTCAATAAACTTACAAAACAGAGAATTCTTAACAAAAAACATTTTTTCTTTTCAACAAAAAGTCTATAACTACCGAATTTTATTTGAGTTATAAATGATTATCAATTAACTACATTTTTTTGACGTTCGATGATTTAACATTCACCTTGGACAGTCTTCATTAGATATTTGTTTTGGTAAGTTTACTTTTGCAAATTCTTAAATAGGTAATTTAAATAGTAAATACTACGTCATAGAGTAAGCGGATATTTTGTTTAAATGTCAAAGTTAATCCCCCTTATTACAAAACGAGTTTTCGGCTATATAAGGAGATGCCATACCGTCTGGATCTGCGGGCCTGGTCTGGCGCAAAATGGCTACCTTTTGTATGGAATTTATTATCGTTTGACACGTCATCTACCAAGAAAACTATGAAAAACTTGCGCCAACCTTGGCACGCTGTCATAAACTCATTTGTATATGAAAAAAAAATGTGGCACGTTGCTTCGGCTATGGAAAACGTAAAAAATGACATTAATCCTGGAACTAGAGTCAATTTCATGAAAGAAGTCCCCTAGCCGCGGCGCTACGTCAAAAATGACATTAGTTCTAGAACAAGAGTCCACGAAAGAAGTCTCCCAGCCGCTGGTTAGCATGTCAAAATTGGCAATGTTGCCATTTATGAGTACAAAGCTTACTTATATTATTTATATTTCATTTGTAATTTATCAAATAAAACTATTTCCTGCATTCCCAACCCCAGTTGGCATCACTGTTAGGTAGGTATATGTCGAGCAGGGGTTTGCCATGCCGCAGATCGTGAATTCATTTCCCACTAGAGACCCTACAGACAAATATTAGTAAACTTTACTTCGTGACATTGGCAGAATACAGTATCTGTAATAGCTAAGATTTTTTTATGAATAAGGCGAAACGTGTGTCATGTCATGCTCGCTTACGCCGTTGCAGTGGTGGCGCTGTGTGTCGGGTCTCCTACTTCCCTAAAATATGTGGAAGGGTTGATGGCTGGCACATGCGTTGAGACCTGTGTGAAGGTGCTGCTGTGATGGCCGGTCATGTCATGCGGATCCTATGAAACTAAGCCTTTCACTTCTCTGTTTCCCATTTATTACCTTACTTTTCCTGGATATTGCGGGGTCAAATTTTTATTTATGGATAGCTCTTTTGAAATATTAATTTTATTAGGTATATGTTTGTGTTTATGCCTGAGATTTGTAAAACTTAAATTGAAAAGAGCAACCCTACAGAGTTTCTTGCTAGGTTCTTCTCTGGGGAAAACTGCACTCTTGCGAATCTAGCATTAACTTTAAAAAATGACCCGTCTTAAGTGTTGTCAAAACCTACAGAATTAAATGATCATTTCATTACAACAAAGCCGTTGCCATTAAAAAAATCGTCACCTAGTCTCGTCCATTGCAAAAAATTACTAAACGAATCCGGCTAAACTTATGTAATTCACAAATATCTTTGGTTACGCATAAAACTGTTTGTTTTGCATAATTTCTAGTTCACGATGTTTATGACAGTTTAGCCAAATTGAAATGTTTAGTTCATTTCGTTTTAATGGCCGATTCTTGCCAAATTGGTGACATAAAATTAACTTTATTGGTTTGACTTCTGTTTTATGAAGTAACTAGCTACCGCCCGCGAATTCGTATGAATAGCATAGAAAACTTACATAATATTATCTTAAAGTTATATAGCCTATGTGTTATACCCACTGATGTGCAAGCTAGCTCTTTGTTGTTATAGCGGCAATAGTGAAAATTTCAACGCTCTAGCTGTAACGGTTCATGAGATACAGCCTGGTGACAGATGGACAGACAGACGGACAGTCAAGTCTCAGTAATAGGGTCCCGTTTTCACCCTTTGGCTACGGAACCCTAAATCGTCGAAAAACTTATACAATACCTATCTTAAAATAATTATCTTTTGAATTTTTTAATGTAGTCATCATCCCTATTGCAAGGCTTTATAGATAAGGAATGATTTATCAAATAGTTAGGTTTAAAGACTGTGTGACGGCAACAATAGTTAAATATCCTTATAAAGAGGCTATTAAATTGTATCTTCAGGCTAAGAAGGGTCAAGGGTAACTTGGCATCTCATTATGAACTATCATAATATCACTCGCGACTTCGTAGGTACGCATTTATAGTCATTATTAGAGGCTCGTTATATATGGTGACTTCAAAGGTGTATCTACACAGATCCTGGCCGTGCCCGGGACGTGTCCGGGCCGTGGCCCGTCAGGAAGGAAAACAATACGTCGTCATGACAACGCGTCCGGGACGTGTCAGGGAAAAAATATCATTCCATACATTGTCTATGGATTCGTTCACACACGTTGTCATGACGACGTATTGTTTTCTCTCCTGACGGGCCACGGCCCGGACACGTCCTGGATCTGTGTAAATAGACCTATAATTAGTGAACGTCAGAAATTAATATGCATGTACTCGTGATAACATACAACTTTTACTAAGGGACCAACGTCGAAATCGTTCAAAAATTTTTAAACACCCCATACTAAATATTGTATACCTACTTGATTGATATATGTGTCTCACGAAACACGGAGTATGTAGTGTAAGGATGTGAAGATGTTTGTTACTCTTTCACGCGAAAACCACTGAACAGATTTTAATGAAACTTTACAATATTGTAAGCTGAGACAGAATAACACATAGACTATACTATAATGTTTTAAGTTACTTGTGTAAATCCGAGATATGACAATAATTGCGTTCGAAGTCGCGGGCAGGCTCTAATGTTTTATAAATAAAAATACATGTCGGCTCAGCGTATCGATTTAGTTGCTAGTAATTATAATTCGAATAGGTAATCGATTTACAAGTTTTTGGACGAAGTGTGTCAGTTAAGTTGATTCCTAAACGTAACACTGACACGAGCGCCAGAGACTGTCATATGTCATAATGTCATGAGAGTCGTTATTTTCGATTATTCATTGTTTTTACCAGAATAAAATGAGTGAAGCGTTTATATGTATGATCAGCGGAACGCTGTGTTTATGAAAGCTATTGCAGGGGCTGTAATTTTCAGTGGTTTATGTGTGTGTGTTAAGATCGGATTCAATATCAATCTCCTTGCTCGCTAACCCACGCCTAGCATGGACGTTTTATCTGACGACGACGGAGCACCCTCTGATAAAGGTTTTGTGTCTTTAGTGCCTTTATACAATTGTTTTTATTTTCAAAGCACTTAATTCCTTAACTGCACGTATAAGCTTAATCCGCGTCATACTTATACTATTATCCAATGATTAATTAAGTACCTAGGTATCAGAAAACTCAATTAAAGACCTAATGACTAGATTACAGGTTCTCACAGCCTAGACTTCATAGAAATACTACATTTAAGTACTATAATTATCTCTTATATGAAGATGCGATTCATTAGAATTATAACTGTAATTGTCACTTTAAAATCCACGTGATAAACGACTTTTACTATAGGACCTTTAATGATATTAAAGGTTGAAACACATCGGATGCGTATGCGTAACGTAGACGTAAGCACGGCGGCGTAGCCACGCGCGTAGTTACGGTGTAGCCCGATGTGACACCGGGCTACGCGTCACGTCGACGTGTACGTCTACGTTACGCAGGCGATGACAGTTCCATACATTACCAACTCAAGAGGTACGCATACGTCTACGCATACGCATCCGGTGTGTTTTGGCCTTTAGACTTTTGTAACGAAACCGCGCTCCAATAGCTTTTGGTTTTATAAAAGCTCTAATAGCTTTTAAACTTACGATGTACCTTAACATGAATCGCTTTTACATACATACATATCTGTCACGTCTCTCCCCCATCGAGGTAGACAGAGACTTCCCTCAACTTGCTACGATACAAACATTCTCGTTACCAAAGTTGATTCGCATACAAAACCTGAAACGCGGTATCGAAGTTTTTCCCGCGCTGAGTATATAAGCAAATTCCAAAATCTCCTTCCACTTGCTACGATACAAACACATCTCTTTCACTTCATACACATTCATCAGTCGCCTCATACATGCACGTCGGTTTAGGGTAATAAGTCGTGTTTCTCCTCAATTACAACAACACGGATTTATTTACTTCCGTTATAATAAAGTAACACGTCATAGGATACTAAGCTACTTAAATAATTATAAAGTTAAATAAAAACTACAAGAAAATCGGAATAAAAACAAAATTGCTTTAGAACAATAGATACAATGCACAGGACAATGGAGCGGTCGCACAGAAAAAAATAATAATTAGTTCGTGTCGATTCTAAGGATTTCATAGCTTGTTTTGAAGTGGTATTTTATTGTGACATTATATCTGGGGCACTAGTCTGCTAATTTAAAATAACCTCAGTTGTGTGTCGGCAGAGTGTCAATGGCATTTTTTGACACATTTGGTCGCAAATGTCGCAATCAGTGCATTTTTGTTTTCATATACAAATGAGTTGACAGCGTGCCAAGGTTGGCGCAAGTATTTTATAGTTTTCTTGGTAGATGACCTGTCAAACGATAAGAAATTCCATACAAAAAGGTAGCCATTTTGCGCCAGACCAGGCACGCAGATCCAGATGGTATGGCACCTCCTTATATATTCTATACTAAAAGTCAGTGTAAGCCATTGTTTAGCAGAATACGAAATGTTTCAAAAAATACCATTGACACTACCGACACACAACTGAGGCTATTTTAAATTAGCAGGCTTGGGTCCCTGTTAAGGGAACACTGCATGTTGTCATGTCTTTAGTTACACGTATTTTAAATGCCAACATTTGTTCGTTCATAGATTTAAGATAATATTCACATAAATGGATATTTCAAGACTTACAAGTGACATATACATGAGCGAATGTTTTGAAATTACTAGAAATTCAATGAGATTTTGTCGTTGTTTGAAGCGGTTTGCGTGTTCAGATAAATGTACGACATTTTGTTTAAATACTTGTTATTATAAATGGCAATGTTTGTGAATAGATTTGAATGTTTGGATGTTTGTTAAGGCTAATACTGGGTGTAAGAGAAAGGGGGTATAAAGCCGAAACACAGCGACAGTCCTCATGAAACTGAACAACTTTCTCTAAGGAACATGGTTCGTAACTGGAAAAAAAAATTCGCCTACTTCTATTCGTCTACTAAAATACAAAATGATCGGACATTTGCTGATCAGCTGATCGAGTAAGTATGGGAGCTACCCATGTTCCTTGGGGAAAATTGTTCAGTTTCATGATGACTATCTCTGTGTTTCGGCTTTATACCCCATTTCTGTTACACCCTGTATTAGCGAGCTGTAACCATAACCGTTGCACTGTAACCAAAAAACATAGTGTGTACGCTCGCTTCGCGAACCATAATGCTATCTACACACCACAGCCGCCGGCATGTCGCCGGGCTATGCCGGCGGCTTTACGTCATACGAATGGCAGCTGTCAAAAAAGCCGGCGGCTTTGGTGTGTTGATACCATTAGCGAACAAAGTATACACTATGTTTGTTCGGTTACAGTGTATGCCGAAACACAACACAACTGTGGCTTTTTAGGGTTCCGTACCCAAAGGATGAAAACGGGACCCTGTTACTGAGATTTGGCTGTCCGACTGTCACCAGGCTGTATCTCATGAACCGTTACAGCTAGAGCGTTAAAATTTTCACAAATGATGTATTACCGTAGACGCTATAACAACAAATACTAAAAATAGAATAATAATAATAATTAAGGGGGGCTCCCATACAACAAGGGTGTTTTTTTGTCTTTTTTGCTCGATATGAATAGTGAATGGTACGGAACCCTGCCTGCGCGAGTCCGACTCGCACTTGGCCGGTTTTTTAAATTAGCAGACTTGGGCCCCAGTAGACAACAGTTTCATTACGAAATAGGTACCTACCTACTTTCAAGAGGCAGTAGAATTTCTAGGCAATTTTCTTGTCTTATAAATCATGTTATAAAGTGCTAAAGGTCAAATCATATTTTGTCTGTAGTTTAGAATAGATACTTTCTTTTTAAAGGTCTATCTACACAGATCCGGGCCGTGCCCGGGACGTGTCCGGGCCGTGGCCCGTCAGGAGGGAAAACAATACGTCGTCATGACAACGTGCCCTGGCCGCGTCCGGGACGTGTCAGGGAAAAAATATAATTCCATACATTTTCTATGAATTCGTTCACACACGTTGTCATGACGACGTATAGTTTTCCCTCCTGACGAGCCACGGCCCGGACACGTCCCGGGCACGGCCAGGATCTGTGTAGATAGACTCTTACAAAACTGTTGTGACTTTGAAATACATCAATAACACATTAGTTTTTAAACTAGAGTCATAAGTTTCATGTCAATCTAAAAATAATGGCGCCCATCAACATATTTTGATATTGATTAATGATCGTATGTAAAATATTACGTCTCTAATTAATTAACAGAAGTCATATTACGAAATTTGCATTTGCATGAGAGTTTATGAATTTATCGTTATACTAGATGCTGCCTGCGACTTCGTATGCATTTATATCGTCATATCTTGGAGAAATTGGACAATATCTTAAAATAATATAGCATTTGTATTACTAGAGGTGTGTTTGTATCGTAGCAAGTGTAAGGAAGTGGTCTCTGCCTACCTCAACGGGTGAGAGGCGAGACGGATATGTATGTATGTATTGTATTATTCATTGGAATAATATAGAAGTACATTGGAACAAACTACAATATTGTAAAGTTTTATCAAAATCTGTTCCGTAGTTTTTGCGTGAAAGAGTAACAAACATTCTCACATGCATCCATCGGCACAAACATTAACATTTATAATATTAGTATAGGAAATACGTATTTAATTAATTAACAGAAGACGAATTACGAAATAAGCTTACGCATGAGACTTTGTATTAATTTATCGAAATAGCTTAGCAATAACTGTTTCTGCAAAAACCACTGAACTGATTTAAATGAAACTTTACAATATCTTAGCTTAGACGTCAGAATAGCACATATAAATAGACTATAGGTATATTTAATGGATAAAAATCTTAGATAAAAAGTATTGGACATCACTCAATATGCTAATTTTTTTTTTAAATTATCTTATAGATACTACCCAATAAATAAATATACTTACATAATTAAAATAATAAATAAATAAATAAATATTTGGGACATCTCACACACGGTCCCCTGACCCCAAACTAGGTAAAGCCTGTACTATGGGTATCGGGGACTGATAAATATACATAGATAAATATATACCACCCAGACACAGAACAAACATTTATGCTCATCACATAAATGTTTGTAACCGGCGGGGATCGAACCCGCGACCCGTGCGTAGGAAGCAGACGAACTGCCGACTACGCTAACAGGCTTGTCAAAATTTCTATAAGTATTATGACTATAGGTATTATTTTAAGATATTGTGTAAGTTTTTCAAGATATGACGACAAATGCGAACGAAGTCGCGGGCAGCGTCTAGTATAAAATAAATGACCACTACTATTACAACTGACAAACGTTAAGTACTTGACATTATTAATGACATGCCATACTAACAAACAACTATACAAGCTAGATAAATATTTTTCAACATCGTAATTTGACGGTTTCTTGAGAAACATCATTGAAGGAAAGGTTGAGGGGAAGAGAGAGAGAGAAGAAGACCGCGACGTACTTTACTCAAGTGAAGGAGAAAGTTAACGTCATGTCGTATCAAGAAGTTAAAGCATAAGAGTCTATTCACACAGATCCGGGCCGTGGCCCGTCAGGAGGGAAAACAATACGTCGTCATGACAACGTGTGTGAACAAATCCATTGAAAACGTATGGAATGATAATTTTTCCCTGACACGTCCCAGAAACATTACATCGTTTCTGGCCTACAGATAGCCAGATCATTAGAAGATAGGCTTAAATGGCGAATGCTCTAACAACAAGAGTCTACCTACGTATTCGTCACGCCCATCTCTCTCCCCATCGAGGTAGACAGAGACTCCTCCACATGCTACGATACAAACATTCTCGTTACCAAAGTAGATTCGCATACATCCGCATGAAACGCGGTATCGAAGTTTTCCCGCGCTGAGTATATAAGCCAATTCCAAAATCTTCTCCACCGAGGTAGACAGAGACTTCTCTCCACTTGCTACGATACAAACATATTTCTTTCACTGTTCCGACTTTCATAACAAAACGTATTGAAGAATCACAATTTAATACATTTTCTATTGTTACAGAAACAATATTGCAACACCAAGACAGAGATCTGCTGCAGAATCGAAATCTCGAACTTGGCTGGAGCTGGTGGTCTACAGGGATCACTAGGTGTTGGTTCAGCCACCTTCCAGGGCTCTGGAAGTCAAGGATCTGGACTTTTCGTCAGCTCAAGCCAGGGAAGTGCCTCAGGGGCCAATGGCGTTAGTGGAAACAAATTTGGAGTAGCAGGACAATCTGGACAAGCTGGCCAAGCTGGCCTAGCTGGACAGGCAGGTCAAAGCTCAAGCTCCTTCGGCTCTTCATCAAGTTTCGGATCCTCTTCATCATTCGGCAGCGCAGGCGGAAGAGGACAAGGATCAGGATTTGGAGCCCAAGGTTCATTCGGAGCTGGACAAGGTGCTCAAGGATCTTCATCTTCTGGAACCTTCGGAGCCAACGGCGCAGGGTTCAACGCATTTGGAGCTGGCGGAGCTGGTGGAAACAGAGGAGTCATTCAGGAATCTAGCTCTTCAACCTTCGAATCGAGAGGATCTGGTGCTTTCGGAAGCGGAAACAAATTTGGTGCAGCAGGCACCTTCGGATCTGCTGGCGCTTCTGGAAATGCTGCTGGATTCGGCTCAACCCTCGCTCCTGCTGGTGCTGGAGGTTCCACAGTCTACAAACAAACCAGTCAATCAAACTTCATCGAAACTGACTCCTTCTCATCTGGAAGCGAAAACCAAGGAGTATACAGACCTGGCGGCGTTGGTCTTAAACCTGGAGTACCATACTTACCTCCAGTAGACTCTTCAAATGCTGGATCTTCCTTCAGCTCCACAGCTACTGCCACTTTTGGTACCACGGCCAGACCCTTCGTGACTCCAAAACCGACATATCTTCCACCTGTGTCAACTGCTGCTCCAGGGTATCTACCTCCAGAGGTTCCAGAACAGACCATCAACTCGGAGACCAGAGTGCCAAGGCCTACCTATGTGGATGGATCTTTGATTCTTGACGAGACCAGGCAGCCAGCGAGGAAACCCATTGTTCCTCAAGCCAGTAAGTACTATTTATGATAAATGTCAATGTTTGTGCCGATGGATGTTTGTTACTCTTTCACGCAAAAACTACTGAACAGATTTTCATGAAACTTGGCAGTATTGTAACTAACTGTAAAAAATATGACGATAGATTTTAATGTGTATGAAGTCGGTGTCTTTAGTATTTTTATAATTGCTCTTTTCATTTTTAAGGTAATAGGATTTACGATTCGAAAAATATATTCAAGGAATGGGTGTGCTTGTTTCTTTATTTGAATCAATTGGAGGACTAATATGTTTGTTATTTTGATGCATAACCTACAGTATTGTAAAGTTTCATTAAAATGTGTTCAGTAGTTTTTGAGTTAGAGGGTAACAAACATCCTCACATGACTTAACTTTGACAATATTAGTAGGATTATCTATTGTGTATAAAATTCAACTCACCCACTTTTATTATTCACCAAAATTTTCTCCCCTAGACGAAATCCCATCAGGCTGCGCAGCCGCGTTGAAATGCACACCGATCGAGTTCTGTACCGCCGAAGGAGTGATTTCGAACACGACCGTCGTACTGACGAGGGATCAGGACGCTTACAGAGTGCCTCTTACTGTAAGTACTTCTAGAAATTTTTGGTTCATATCTAACCGTCAGTGTTGCCCACTGCTAAGCAAAGGCCTCTCCAATATCTCTCCATAGCGACCGGTTCATTACCACCTGCATCCAATGAGCCTCCTTAGCTTTCACTAGGTCGTCGGTAAGTGGCCGTCTCACGCTGCGCTTGGTTGAGTCTCCACTCCAGAACTTTTCTGTCTCATCGGCAGTACGACTCTCGCGCTATAGGGCCCGTCCATTGCCACTTCAGCTTACTATCCTACGCGCTACGACAAAAGAACAAAATGTGTTTTATTAAAAGCATTTTAAAAATCTTTACAAAATACTTAAAATACAACCATTTTCCTCCAAAAACAATTTCCAAAACCCTTCTTGTCTTAACAGGACTGCAAAGACTTGGAGACAGGCCGCGTCGGCAAATGCTGCAGGGACCCGTTCTACACAGACCCTTGGCCAACGAACCAGCTCGGTAAATGGGTGCAGGGTGTCTTCGGAGGCAATGATGGAAAATACACTCCAGACAGCCGAGGAAGTGGCAGCATCTCAAGGCCGCAAGTGACCGCAAGGCCGCCGATTACTGGATCTACTATTTTGAATAACTTCATGTAAGTATCATCCTACTAAGCTAATTCTACTAATAAAGTATCAAACATCCTTAATGTTATCTATACACCAAAGCCGCCGGCTTTTTTGACAGCTGCCATTCGTATGAGGGAAAGCCTCCGGCATAGCCCGGCGACATGCCGGCGGCTTTGGTGTGTAGACACTATTACATATGTCCATCCATTCACCAATGGATGTGAGGATGCTTGTTACTCTTTCACGCCATAACTAGGTAGGAACTGAATAGATTTCACAACATTTTTCAATATTTTAGCAGACATCAGAATATCACAATGTTATAAGGCTCGACCGAGACATGGTTTTCGTTCTCGGCCGAGACCGAGACCGAGAATAAATTAATGTCTCGGCCGAGACCGAGAACCGAGACCGAGAATAGACGAAGCGTTGAAAAAACATTAAAACACTACATATTGTTTATAAAAAAATAACTGTTTTAGTAAAGTTTTAATAATCAAAGTTGAATAACATTATATTGTAACATAAAAAAGTAATTTTTACTAATACCTGATCAAATTTTAAATTTTGAAACGAACAAAATTTTGTCTCGGCCATGGCCGAGAATATCGGCTAAAATGGGCCGAGAACCGAACCGAGATTCTCGGCTGGATTTTTGGCCGAGAATGCCGAGACCGAGACCGAGATCTCGGTCGAGCCTTACAATGTTAGGTACCTATATTTTAAATTAACATGCTTTTTTACTAGATATGACTATAAGTTGCGGTCAGTTTCTGGTCATTTACAAATATGAATATTTTATTATTCTTTAAGTTATACGTTAAAAATAAGTGCCCGTTTCGCTATCTACAGATAAAATATAACTGACAGATAACCCTATGTCTATTTCATAAAACGTAACGTTTTAGACAGAGACAGTTATACAATATCTGTCAGATAAATGTTTTCTGTAGACGTTGAAACAGCCCGTTTAATCAATTACTTTATAAGAAAATATTATCCAAACAGCACCACGAAACCCACCGTGGCACCATTCGGGCCCAACCAAGTGACTCCTGGATTCCCATCGACTACAGTCTCCCAGAGCTCTTTCGGACAGAAGGGCCAGTTTGAGATCCGAGGCCAGGGGCAGTTCGGACAGGGCGGGCAAGGGCAATACGCTCAGGGCGGGCAAGGGCAATTTGGGGTAGCTGCACAAGGTAAGTTTTTTTTTTTTAAATCTGTGTTATTTGTGCTGTATTGTCTATGATTATTTGTGGCTTTATGAATGGCAAGTTGTGATCAGAAGGCTTAGTATACGTGCCGCGACAATTATCTCACATCATGCTGTCCTCATCACATTTGAAACTATAGACAGAGACGTAAGCGTGACAAACCCATGACAACGTTTTGTCACGGAGTGTATGCTAAGCTAGCAGTTGTGATCCACATGTTCAACAAAAGCTAAGTCAAGATAAACTTATACCGACGTGTATTGATTGATGAATGTGGATGAAGCGAAGGAAGTGTTGTATCGTAGCAAGTGGAGGGAAGTGGTCTTTGACTACCTGGATAGAAAAGAGGCGTGATATGTATGTGTGTATCGATCATGTAATGGGCATGATGACTAAAAAAATTTTTTTAGTCCATCACATAGATTATTTTAAAATATTCGACACGTATTTTTTTTCTCTAAAACTAAAAATGACACAGATACACTGAGTTAAAGTTGCTCATGACGTCACGCCTTAGTACGGTTTTTACCTAGGAGTGACGTCAATACCCCCCACTCCGTAACTTTGATGCTCTGTATCTTTGTATTTTTTTATGTATTTGATCAGGTAAAAAACGTGTTTCAAATATTTTTTAATAGCCTAAAAGACGGACTAAGTATTTATTTTTTGAATTTTCGAATGTAGTCATCATCCCCATTAAATTAATTATTCTCAATTTTAAATATTTAGTTTGCTATAAACGTAATCAGCTGATGGCAAAGGTCTAGCGAATTTCTCAATCAATTAATTAGTGACTAATTGAATAAAATATTTGTGTCGTTAATTAAATATACAAAACATCGCTTTGAGCTTGTATTAAAGGAGTCAAGGGTATAAACTACACAATTAGTGTAAACATAACGTTTAGCTAAAAGTAAATAGGAAAATAGTAACCCAACAGAGTTTCTTGCTAGATTCTTCTCTGAGGAATAACTGCTACCTTGCGAATCTAGCGTTAGCTTTCAAAATGTGTATCATCTTCATGCTCAAGTGCAATGGATTTGCCTATGAAATAGATATTTTGACAATAACTTAGGATTTTTTAGAACGTTTCGTATCAGGAAGTCAAATTGCTGGCAGGAAAAAGGCAAAGATGGCGTTTACTCCACCGACAAGAGCCTGGCTCTTAAATAAATGAATGAATGAATGAACTTAGGATTTAAGGCAGCCGTACACGGCCTGCTTCATGCAGTTGAGACCAGACTGCTTGAAGCTGCGTCAAAGCGGTAGTCGGGACCATGGGACTGCTTAAGAAGCCGTGTGTACGGCAGCGAATGAATGTCTACAGGGTGTAACAGAAAGGGGGTATAAAGCCGAAACACAGCGATAGTCCTCTTGAAACTGAACTACTTTCCTCAAGGTCGTAACTCGAAAAAAATTTTTGAATCGCCCATACTTACTCGATCAGCTGATCGGACATTTTGTATGGGGAAGCGAATTTATTTTTTCAGGTACGACTCTTGTTCCTTGGGGAAAGTTGTGCAGTTTCATGGGGACTATCGCTGTGTTTCGGCTTTATACCCCCTTTTTGTTACACCTTAGTTCACAGCGCGGTCACGGCTTGAAGCAGTCAAGTCTCAATTGCTTGAAACAGGCCGTATTCACAATTCCACCTGTCTAATAAAAACTATACTTATGAAGTTTTTCCACACTTCTTTCGCTTCATCCACATTCATCAGTCTCCTCATGCATGCACGATTGCACGTGGGCTTAGGACCTGAAAACCTGCAATAACTTCTCCTCTTCCCTCTAGGTGCTCAAGGTCAACAAGCTGGATTCGGTCAGACTCAATTCACATCTACCACGCAGCAGCAGCAGTTCAGCTCTGGTGGAACCTTATTAGGAGCCAACCAGGGTGGACAAGGGCAGGTGGTATCGCAAGGTAAGAAAATTAGTACTTGTTGTGACATGTAGATGGCGTTGTGTGTACTTTGAAACGTGGTATTGAGTTTTAACAAAAAAAATATTTTTTTAAATATTAATTATTAAATTTTTTCTTACTTTTTTTTTTTTTTTTTAAACCTTTGTAACTTTGTGGAAGCGCAATAAATGTGATTATGATTATGAAAAATAAAGAAAACTTTTGATAATATATTCAGGTACTTGGAAACAGTTGGTATGGTTGGTAGTGCCGCCACTTGGTACAGTCAGCGTCATAAGTCGATGAACACATTTAAATTGTCTCATTTTCCAAAAGACTAATAATTAAATTAACTGCTAAAATAACTATAAATTTAACTTAATTGAACTTTCTTGCAACTGGCTGTTATCATGATCTTTAAAGCTCAGAACATACGGGGAAACGCAACTGCAACGAAACTGCAACTGCTAGTTACTTTTGAGTTGCATCGTTGCTAAGTTTCTGCTATAGACTCCTTTAGAAAACCACTAGTTTGAAACTAGTTACGTGTGCGGCTTTCCCTGTGTGTTCTGGGTCTAACTTCAAAATACTCTTCATCCAATGAACTAAATCCTCAATTCCACCTTCTCCTCGAAGGTCAAGGCGCATTCCTGCAGCAAGGTGGTGGCCAGTTCGGCCAGGGTGGCAGAGGACAGTACACAACCGGAGGAGTTGGACAAATTGAGGTTCAAGGACAGGTGAGTAGATGTTTCTAGCAGCTAAAAAGACTTATGGCTCACGGGCCATATGTGGCTCACCAGGCCCCCAAGTCTGCTAATTTAAAATAGCCTGAGTTGTGTGTCGGCAGAGTGTCAATGGCATGTTTTGACAGATTTGGTATTCTGCTAAACAATGGCTTACACTGATTGCGACTAGGGTTACCATATCTCAGGATTTGTCCTGAGATTACCGGACTTTTCGATTTTTCTCAGGAGTGCGGCCGGACTTTGTCAATCTTGTGAAATCTCAGGAATTTCAAAATACAGCTTACATTTTTCAAAGATCTCTTTAATTAATAGTTAAATCAACTAACATAAACTAAAAAAAATATTTTTTTATAAATAATTGCAGTTTAAATCTATACCTACTTAATCATCCTAGTAAAACGTAACCGAAATAATCTTCTTTTGATAACAGATTGCAGTTAAAATGTATACTTTTTTATACAGGTACCTACTGTACATAACGATATTACGTTTTTAAGAGGAAATTCTCGAACTGTATAAAATCTCAGGACTTTTATATGAGAATTAGGACTTTTCTCCGGACTTTCGTTTATTTCATCTGGTAACCCTAATTGCGACCAAATTTATCAAAAAATGCCATTGGCACTCTGCCGTCACACAACTGAAAATATTGTGAATTGGCAGACTCAGGCCCCTGGTCTCTATTATAGACTTCATAAAATATCCTCTGTAATTCATTTGATGACCATACCAATGTATTTCTCCATCCAGGGTGCCCAAGGTCAATTCTCCTCCACCTCTCAAACCCAGAAAGGATTTGGACAAGCTGTAATCCAGGGTCAAGGCCAAGCTGTCAGCCAAGGTAAGCTAATAAGCCATATTTAGAACAAAATACTTTATTGTAGCACTCTCTCGTATTTGAACCGCGACTGACAAAACAAACGTCATGTTAGCTTAGCATACACTCCGTGACAAGACGTTGTCATGGGTTTGTCACGCTTACGTCTCTGTCCATAGTTTTAAATGTAAAAAGGACAGCATGACGTGAGATAATTGTCGCGGCACGTATGCTAAGCCTCATGGTGTGTGCGACACAGATATCGCTATACGAAGTTGGAATTAGCTGATTGCTTTACAAAGATCGATGTGAATTCGACATCGCTCTTTACTGTAAAGGCGCGTATTCATTGTTGGCTGTAACTGTAACCGTTTCATGCACTGTAACAAAAAAACAGACTGTTTAGATACATGATTCTGAACGCGACACGAGCGGCTCGCAGCGAGCCGACGATTAGTCAGTTTTTACCGCGTATCAAAGGGTAACTGTAACACGCGTACACACTAGAACCTCGTTACTATATCTGTTCGGTTAGACCCAGAACACACGGTGAAACGCAACTGCAACGCAACTGAAACTGCTAGTTACTTTTGAGTTGCATCTAAGTTTCTGCTATGGACTCCTTTAGAAAACCACAAACGACGCAACTGAAACGAAACGTTTCAAACTAGTTGCGTCGCGTGTTCTGGGCCTTTCAGTTACAGCTCGCCAATGAATACGCGGCTTAACATGACGACGTCACAGACAAATAGGTACCTACATATATATCCGATACGCCTCTGTCCCATTGGGTAGGCAGAGACCACTTCCATCCACAAATACCTAACTCCTAAAAAACTGATACCTGGTAGCTGATCTGATGATGGAATAACCTTGGTCTTTTCCTCCAGGATTCGGCACAGGCATCCGCCAAGGTTCTGGCTTCGCTGTCTCCCAAGGAAGTGGCTTCAACGTCGAGAATGAATATAGTGAATCGGTCCAAAGGGTGTTCTTGTCGCAGTACAATGCTGGTGGACAATGCGGACTTTTCAATGTAAGTTTATAGCAACAGCCTTTTAAACGTCCCCAGTATAGACGAGCCTGTTCTCATACGAGAGTTTACCTATATAATCCTAGTATTACATACTACTATTACATGGAGTTGGGCTGGTCATGTTTGTAGAATGCATCCAAATCGATGGGCAAAAATAACAACTGAATGGGCGCCACTAGATGGTCACAGACGCCGAGGTAGACCTCGAAAAAGATGGATAGACGATCTGGATGTATTTTCACGCGAATGGCGGATTGCTACCGGAGACCGTGTTAAATGGAAAGTCGCGGGGGAGGCCTTTGCCCAGCAGTGGGATCTTATTGGCTAACAAAAAAAAAAAAAACATTCTTAACGTTACACGGGATTTTGTACGCATTTCTCGTCTTATCTTGGAAAAATACACAATACCTACCTTTATCTTTATCTTTATCAGCCCATATATGTCCCCACCGAGGGGCACGAGCCTACTCTCATACAGAGAGTAATTAGGCCGTAATCCACCACGCTGGCCAAGTGCGGGTTGGCGGATTTCACATACACCTTCGAATTTCTTCTCTAGTGTATGCAGGTTTCCTCACGATGTTTTCCTTCACCGTTAGCAAGTGGTAATCGAATACCTACATATCATATAATTATACCTACACCTTAAGTGTTATTCTGATGTACAAGCTACAATATTGCCAAGTTATTAGATTAGTAGGATATTTGTGCCGATATGGATGGATGGATATGAGGATGTTTTTTTACTCTGTCACGCGAGAACTACTAAATAGATGTAAAAGAAACTTTACAATATTGTAGCTCAGAATAAGATGTAGGCTATATTATTTCAAGATATTGTGTAAAGGGCAAAAGCCTCTCTTTTTTTCCACGATTTTCACTCACCGCCTCTGCCCCGAAATCCATAAATAAAATACGTTTACTAACCTAACCTTGTTATTTTAACCGACTGCGTTCAAAAACCGTATTTCTTTATTTTGATGTACCCAGTGTCGCTCTCACTGTAAATACGAATCTAACGACACCTCTCAAGCTAAAATCCATCAAGCCGTTTAGGCTGTAGAGCGTGTCAAAGAATTAAAAATAGAAACATATTCTCGAAAAACATAACCCATTCTGGCGCAGTCGGGTAAAAATTTAAAACTTACGTCATATTTCTTTTGACCTTTCGTAGGTCACGAAGCCGATCCAAATACCCATAAAATTATAAATATCACCTTTGGACGGTGACTTCAAGATGATTTAATTTGCATATTATGGAATGTATGTGTCCTCTAACTTAATGTATGGAACCTTCAAACTTATTAGATGACATGGAAACTAGTTTTTTAACAAGTTTTATAGTGTTAAAATTAAGTTAAAAGGTAAACTTATTCCCTTATTATGAAACGAGGTTTAAAGATAGTCCGACGTTAGTTCGTTTAGTTTAACGTTTTGACCATAGCAGAAACGTCAAAAGAAACGAACTAACGTCGGACTATCTTTAAACCTCGTTTTGTAATAAGGGGGTTAGTTCTTTTAACAGTAATTCGTTATTTATTGATGAAGAGAGAGGTTTTTTACCAGCTGTGGGACGCAAATTGGTAGATAAGATATGAAATTTATTAAAAGTAGATACTGGGCCCAAATCTGCTAATTTAAAATAGCCTCAGTTGTCTGTCGGCAGAGTGTCAATGGCATTTTAGACACATTTAGTATTCTGCTAAACAATGTCTGGTAATGATTGTGACCAAATGTGTCAAAAAATGCCATTGACACTGCCGACACACAACTGAGGCTATTTTATATTAGCAGACTTGGGTCCGTAGGCCTTTGTCTTGCAGTAGGGCGTGATAGGTTGATTGTAGTGTACATACTGGTACCTAGTGTACTTTTGGAAAAATGACAAAAAAAAACATTTTTATACAAATACGACAAAACGGTTTCTTGAGAAACATTATTGAAGGAAAGGTTGCGGGCAAGTGAGGCAGAGGAAGACCGCGACGTACCTACTTCACTCAAGTAAAAGAGAAAGTTAACGTCATGTCGTATCAAGAAGTTAAAGCACTGGCAGAGGATAGGCCTAAATGGCGAACACTCCACCGACAAGAGTCTAACTCTTAAATAAAAATGATGATGATACAATTTTAACAAGTTATGCGAGTTGATAGATTAAATATCGGACATATTTTATTGGATAAAAAACGATAAATATAACTTGTTCCAATAAGAATTTCAAGATCTTTTAATACTAAATCAAATTTAACATTTAACTATAAAACTAGTAATGATATCAAATAACTAATTATTGTCAAAATAAATATGATTTATACGAAACCAATTATTATAGTCATATAAATTAAATTACCAATAAAGCCTTGAACTTCAAAAAACTTCAATTGTCAATAATAATACTCGTAATTATTGCATTACAAATCTTACAAATATTTTAAATGTCAATGTTTGTGCCGATGAATATTTGTTACTCTTTCACGCAAAAACCACTGAATAGATTTTGATGAAATTTTGCAATATTGTAGCTTATATATCAGAATAACACATAGGCTTTATAATTTGCAGATATTTTGTGTTTTTTCAAAAATATGACGATAAAATGTATACGAAGTCGCGGGCAGCCAGTAGTAAATATTATAAATGTCAATTGTTTGTGGCGATGGATGGATGGATGTATGTTACTTCATCACGCAAATACCACTGAATATATTTTCATGAAATTTTGCAATATTAGAATAACACATAGGCTAATATATTATTTTGAGATCATGATTTTACCCGACTGCGCCAGAAGGACGATAATGTTTTTGAGAGTAGGTATGTATGTAAGTATGCATGTACGTATAATTCTTTGACACGCTCTACAGCCTAAACGGCTTGATGGATATCAGCTTGAGAGGTGTCGTTAGATTCGTATTTACAGTGAGAGTGACAGTAGGGTATATCAAAATAAAAAAAATAGTGTTCTTTAAACGCAGTCGGGTTTATGTTTTATAAAAAGTAGAGGTTATTTTCCAAGATATGATATAAATGCGTACGCAGTCGCGGGCAGCTTCTTGTCATACATAATTTATTTAAGTAATAATATTTTATTTGTTATTTGACCTTTTGTGCAGAGTCATTGCTATTCGACGTTTGAATTTTTTTGTTGCTGATGTCATCAAATAGATCTATTGGCATTTTAAAGCCTAATGCTGTCTACACACCAAAGCCGCCGGCTTTTTTGACAGCTGCCATTCGTATGACGTAAAGCCGCCAGCTTAGCCCGGCGACATGCCGGCGGCTTCGGTGTGTAGATAGCATTAAGTGGGCCACACACGCTAGGTTATGCCTGACGGTTATTCTCGAACAGTTGAACTGTGCAAGCATAACTGAACATGTGTATGATATATTTTTTTGTCTGCGCAAGCAAAATTTAGGTACACACGTTCAGTTCTGCTCGCACAGTTCAACTGTTCAAGCATAACCGTCAGGCATAACCTAGCGTGTGTGGCCCGTTTTAAAATATATTAATATGTAACTATGGTGGAGATGTTTCTGGTAGAATACATAAAACAATTTGATTTTGACCTAATATTTTGACTCAATAATTCCCACTTTGACACAAAATTCTAATTTTATCAAAAATAAATTACCATCCAGCAAAATTAAAAAAAAAATACAAATTATCTTGAATTACAACTCCAAAAAACTTTCACTACAATCACTTTGATTTTTAAAAGTAAATAAAATATATTTCCACTTTGATTCTTACACAGTAGGTATTAGTAAGTTTCTAAGTTAAGGTCGAAGTAAGGATACCTAAGTCACATCTTCACTTTCACTCTACACTTCTAACTTTGACCCTAACTTTGAAACTCACATCTTCAATTTAATTACAATTATCACTTTGACCCAACACTTCCCACTTTGACCTCAACTAACCTTCTCCACTTTGACCCTAGGGTCAGAAACCGTACGGCAACCGCAACGAGAACGAGGTAGACTTCGCCGAGATCCCCTGGCAGGCTATGATCTTGCTGCAGACCAATAAGAGTCTTCTCTGCGGTGGAGTCATCACCAGACCTGATGTGGTGATAACTTCTGCTTCTTGTCTTGATGGGTAAGTTGGTCTTTATATTATCAATTTGTCAAGTATATTCAACGAAATTTAATGGTGTCTACACACCAAAGCCGCCGGCTTTTTTGACAGCTGTCATTCGTATGACGTAAATCCGCCAGCTTAACCCGGCGGCTTGCCGACGGCTTTGGTGTGTAGATAGCATAAAGCTACGCAGAGATGAATAGATAAACAATGAATACAAGATTAAACAATAAACAGGGGTCCAAGTCTGCTAATTTAAAATAGCCTCAGTTGTGTCGGCAGAGTGTCAATGACATTTTTATCACATTTGTTATTAAAAATAATAGCTTGACACTGATTGCGACCAAATGTGTCAAAAATGACATTGACACTCTGCCGACACACCACTGAGGATATTTTAAATAAGCAGACTTGGGTCTTTGGTATTATATTCTATATACTTTAATCTTTAATTAACACATATTATCAACCAGACTTGACGCAAAGAACGTGCTTATCAAAGGAGGCGAATGGAAGCTTGGAATTGATGACGAGCCACTACCTTTCCAGATTGTTCAGGTTAGTGTCTAACCCCGTTATTGCAAAACGAGGTTTAAAGATGGTCCTAGGACCAAAGACATTTTTTGACATTTTGTCTATAGCCTAAACGTCATTTATCTGAGTTTATTCTGGGACTATAAATAAAACTCGTTTTGTAATCAGGAGGTAAAAGTGTAATATTGAAATTTTTATCGCATTTAGCCATTAGTGTACTACTGCTGGGTAAAGTCATTTTTCCTCTTTCAAGAGAAAAAATAAAAAAAAACGTGTCTTTTTTAAATTAATCTAGCTTCAAGCAATCGAGACTCAACTGCTTGCCCATGTACGGCCGCCTTTTTTTATAATGTGTTTCAAATACCACCTTCATAACCTCAACTTTCAACCCCCCAGGTGAAAAACATCCTCCGCCACCCGTTCTACAAACGCGGCAGCCTCCAATACGACGCTGCGATCCTGGTACTCTCAGAGAACCTTCGATTCGCCAAGAACATCTACCCGATCTGTCTGCCCAGAGCTGGGGAGACCCTGGACGCTTTCTACAATGGAGCTGGAGAGTGCATCGTGACTGGATGGGGGAAACAGGTGTTACAAGGTAAGTCTTATGAGAAGAGCAACCCTACAGAGTTTCTTGCTAGGTTCTTCTCTGGGGAAAACTGTAGTCTTGCGAATTTAGCGTTAACTTTAAAAAATGACCCGTCCTAAGTGTTGTCAAAACCTACAGGATTAAATGATTTTTCATTTCTTATCTCCTAGATGTAAAGTACAAATTAGAAAATCAGGTATCTAGTAGGAAAACATTGTGGTCTATCTACACAGATCCGGGCCGTGTCCGGGACGTGTCAGGGAAAAAATTATCATTCCATACATTTTCTATGGATTCGTTCACACATGTTGTCGTGACGACGTATTGTTTTCCCTCCTGACGGGTCACGGCCCGGACACGTCCCGGGCACGGCGAGTCTGGTTGTCATGACGACGAATTGTTTGCCCTCCTAACAGGCCACGACCCGCGGACACGTCCCGAGCACGGCCCGGATCTGTGTAGACCTTAATCTTACGCCCCCACAAAATTTCTCAATTGACAAAAACAAAGATTTAACCTAAAAAATAAGTCACGTTTATTACAAAACAACTGATTAATAAACATTATTAATAAAATCGAAATAATAAATAATAAACGCATGCAAAATCGGTCAGGCATAAAATTTCGCGTTAACTTCTCTAACCTCTTACATCAAATTACATAAAAATCTATATGAAATTGATTACTCATGAACTTTGGGTTCAAATTAGCTAATATAGTTTTAAATACGGGGAAAAATAAGTTACAAAACTATTCTGCCTACGTGTTATGTTACGATACCTTAATAAGAGGATTGTGAGGCGATCGTGCGCCGCGCGAATCTCCATACATTTGTGATAAAAATATTGTTTCAGGCCATAACGTTTTCCAACCCCTAAACCTTTCCATGATTCGACAATTTTGGTATCATTGAATTAAGTAAACCTGAAACTAGGTCCGTACGTTTTGATTTTTTTGAAATTATGTTTAGTTTATTACAATAATCATTAAATACGTTAGACGATGTTTTAGGTCAAAAATGTAGATTTTTAGAAGCTCATAACTTTTAAAATTCTCAATATTTTAAAAATATCAAAACTTACGGACCTAGAATAAGGTTTACTAAATCCAATCATACCAAAAAAATCCATTTTGTATGGGGAGGCAATTTTTTTTTTCGAGTTACGATCCAAGTTTCTTGGGGAAAGTTGTTCAGTTTCATTAGCACTATCGCTGTGTGTTGGCATTATACCCCCTTTCTGTTACACCCAGTAAATGTAAATTTTTGTTACAATCTTATTTATTTAGCTCTTTGCATTTTTCTTTGTCTCGATTGCTTAACTTGCGTGACACTTAATATGGTGATAATTGAGAAAATGTATGAGAGAGGCATGACGGATATGTATGTAGGTATGTAGGTATGTATGAAATCATTTAACAGTAGCACCTTTTGGCACTTACATAAAATGATGTCAACATAGCAACATTTTTTTCGTCATAGATGAAAATTTATGAGTAATAGTACCTATTTACATAACAAACTAGTGACTTTCATAGGAAACGAATCGTCATGTCTTGGAAAATATACCTATATAATTTTATTTTTTTTGTTAGCCATTAAGATCCCACTGCTGGGCAAAGGCCTCCCCGCGACTTTCCATTTAACACGGTCTCCGGTAGCGACCCGCCATTCCCGTGAAAATGCATCCAGATCGTCTCTCCATCTTTTTCGAGGGCCGATGAGCCAAAATAACAACTGAATGGGCGCCACTAGATGGTCACAGACAGACCTATATAATATCTTAAAATAATGTAGCTATTACAAAACGAGGTTTAAAAAGATAGTCCGGCGTTAGTTCGTTTCTTTTGACGTTTCGGTTATGGACAAAACGTCAAACTAAACGAACTATTTTGTAATAAGGGGGTTGTGTTACTCTGATATGTAAGCTACACAGTTTCACTGAAATGTTCAGTAGTGTTTGCGTGAAAGAGTTACAAAAATCCTCACATCCATTGGCACAAACATTGACATTTATAATATTAGTAGAAATAAAAAAATAGGTAGTTTAAAAAACTAAAACACGTTTTAGCTCGCATTAAACATGCTCCATCATCAGATCAGTTCGAAAGTACCATATTATTGTATTGTCATCAGAACTCAGAGCGTGTGCTTTCATTCTATTCGAAGACCGGGAAGTGGGTTAAATTAAGATTCCAAGATTTGTTTACATACATAGTTACTTACAAGTGAAGCTAATGCAGTCTACACACCAAAGCCGCCGGCTTTTTGACAGCTGCCATTCGTATGACGTAAAGCCGCTGGTCTAGTCCGGCGGCATGCCGGCGGCTTTGGTGTGTACATAGGATAATATAAAGCGTGTAATATTAGAAGGATGTAAAGTGTTTTCTTACATTAAACTTTAAAATAAATAAATAAATTCGTATAAAATATGAGAAGCAAGCTCACATGTAGGTCAGACAAGATGGGCGAAATTCTTTAAGCAGAGGAAAGCGAGAGTCCTCTACAGGTCAATGCCAGTTAGTACTGCAAGCAAAACAATACGTTTCTTACATAAAAACAGAATATATTTTCCAACTAGCTGACCTGGCGAACTTTGTTCCGCTTTGGAGGCAATAAATGAGAAGTTTTTGCCTTTTTTTAGGATGTAACAAGTATCTAATGCTGTCTACACACCAAAGCCGCCGGCATGCAGCCGGGCTAGGCCGGCGGCTTTACGTCATACGAATGGCAGCTGTCAAAAAAGCCGGCGGCTTTGGTGTGTAGATACCATTATGTCCTGCGGCTTAAGTCTGCTAATTTAAAATAGCCTTAGTTGTGTGTCGACAGAGTGTCAATGGCATTTTTTGACACATTTCATTTATTACTTTAGCATCTTAGCGTCTCTCTCCCATCGAGGTAGACAGAGAGTTCCCTCCACTTGCTACGATACAAACACACCTCTTTCACTTCATACACATTCAGTCTCCTCATACATGCACGTCGGTTTAGGACACATGCACTTGACTTGACCTAAAATGGATATGCACTCTTGACTTAAAGTCCATCTACACATATCTGGGCCGTGCCCGGAACGTGTCCGGGAGGTGGCCCGTCAGGAGGGTAAACAATACGTCGTCATGGCACCCGGACGCGTTGTCATGATGACGTATTGTTTTCCCTCCTGACGGGCCACAGCCCGGACACGTCCTGGGCAAGGCCCGGATATTTGTCTCTAAAATGATATCATCCAAAAATAACAACCTTCTAAGAATATTAAATAATTTGTCTATTAATTCTTAAATTGATCTATGTTATTAAACATAAAATATTATCAAATTAACATACGAATTAGGTAATATGAAACTTAATATCATAAGTTTACGCCATAAATATTATATTTTGATTATAGCTCTAATAATATAGTATCGTAGCAAGTGGAGGGAAGTCTCTGTCTACCTCGATGGGGAAGATTTTGGAATTTGCTTATATACTCAGCGCGGGAAAACTTCGATACCGCGTTTCAGGTTTTGTATGCGAATCTACTTTGGATGAAGCGATGATGTTTGTATCGTAGCAAGTGGAGGGAAGTCTCTGTCTACCTCGATGGGGGGAGAGAGGTGACAGATATGTATGTATGTAACCAGAGGCTGCCCTCGACTTCGCCCGCATTTATCGTCATATCTTGGAAAACAATCATGATATCTCAAAATAATATATCCTATGTGTTATTCTGATGTGTAAGCTACAATATTGTAAAGTTTCATCAAAATCTGTTCAGTAGTTTTCGGGTGAAAGAGTAACAAACATTCTCACATCCATTGGCACAAACATTGACATTTATAATATTAGGATGTCTCACAATTGTTAAAAATATAAAACTACAAAGTAAATAAATACGTACGTAATAAATAAAATAATTAGCGAAAAAAACCTCATAAATTCTTGACAATTGAATGAAAACTACTTAACCGAACAGGATGCGACTTAACAATAAAAGATGTAGAATTATGTTGACATTGTGGTATTTATTCAAGGCCACGCTGTTATGTGATGAATTTGCATACAAAAGCTTAGCTATTTGAATAAATTTGTTTCTAGTCTCTATAAAGAAGCATTAAGATAAAATTTATTTGAAAATTTAAAGTTGCTTGCTAAAACAAGACTTCTATCGTCTTGTTATGCGCACGCTTTTTTTGAGAAATGATTTTATTATTGTAGATGTACACAGAATATTGCGGGGTCAAATTTTTATTATTTATTTATGGATAGCTCTTTTGAAATATTAATTTTATTGTTTCTGTGTTTATGCCTGAGATTTGTAAAACTTAAATTGAAAAGAGCAACCCTACAGAGTTTCTTGCTAGGTTCTTCTCTGGGGAAAACTGCACTCTTGCGAATCTAGCATTAACTTTAAAAAATGACCCGTCCTAAGTGTTGTCAAAACCTACAGGATTAAATGATATTTTTATTTTCATTTTTATTTTTCAATCGTCATACGTCTTCGTGAAATAAAGATCTACCTACAATACATTTTCACAGGATATACAGGGTGTAACAGAAAGGGTATATAAAGCCGAAACACAGCGATAGTCCTCATGAAACTGAACAACTTTCCCCAAGGAACATGGGTCGTAACTCGAAAAAAAAATTTCGCCTCCCCATACAAAATGCCCGATCAGCTGATCGAGTAAGTATGGGCGATCCAAAAATTTTTTTCGAGTTACGACCCATGTTCCTTGGGGAAAGTTGTTTCATGAGGACTATCGCTGTTTCGGCTTTATATACCCTTTCTGTTACACCCTGTATAACTAAAAATGCTGATGACGTTTAATCGCTGTCATTCTTTTTGGACATTTTCTGAAGATTGCCCCTTTAGGCGTAATGGAGAACTAACTTAATTGGCTTTCTAGCAACTGGTTTCAAAATGGCATCGAACATATTTGTATGGAGCCTGGTATAGTAAAAAAAATCGATATAGAACTTTGAAAATGTTCGCATGTAACAATTTTCAAAGTTCTTTCATTTTCAAAGTACTATATCTCCGAAAGTATATCACTTTCGACATTTGTCCAAAATACTATCGTTTTATAATATTTTTCTCTATCGATTGACGTTAGTTTCATCAGTGGCCGCCAACCGCTCGAATAGGGGATGTTGAGTGTAATTGATACCGAAAATTTTTACTATACCAGGCCCCTTACAAATATGTTCGATGCCATTTTACTATACCATTTAGGTTGGATGCTCTTTAAAGTTTAACCTTAACCTTTGCTAAAACAAATAAAATAGTTTAAAACAAACAGACAGAACAAACTAAAACATGCATAAATAAGCAGTTATTTGATTACTTTAAGAATCTAGCGATCGCCCGCGACTTCGTACGCATTTATCGTCATATCTTGGAAAGTTTACACAATATCTTAAAATAATATAGCCTATGTGTTATTCTGATGTATAAGCTACAATATTGTAAAGTTTCATCAAAATCTGTTCAGTGGTTTTTGCGTGAAAGAGTAACAAACATCCTCTCGGCTCAAACATTGACATTTATAATATTAATAGGATATTTTCTTCCTTTATCATATTTGCTATCTGTACGCGCATGCGTAAAACGGGTTTTACATCAACTGACTGAGCGGTTACGTGTATAACCTATTAACCTAAAGGCTCTGAAAATTTTACCGCGATACAATTGAAGGACGCTTTTATGATGCGTGAGCGCAGGTAATAGAGTAGCAAAGGAAGAGAGAAAATAAAATTCAGACTCTTGTGGTAAAAATCTGTATTCTACTTCCTACTAGTATTATACTGGGTGTAACAGAAAGGGGGTATAAAGCCAAAACACAGCGATAGTCCTCATGAAACTGAACAACTTTCCCCAAGGTACATGGGTCGTAAATCGAAAAAAATATTTAGATCACCCATAGGTACTTACTTGATCATCTGATCGGACATTTTATATGGGAAAGCGAAAGTTTTTTTTCGAGTTACGACCCATATTCCTTGGGGAAAGTTGTTCAGTTTCATGACGACTATCGCTGCGTTTCAGCTTTATACCCCTGTTCTGTTACACCCAGTAGAGTGACTTTAAATCAGTGAACGATAGAAAAGGATATGCATGTACTCGTGATAACAAACAACTTTCACTATGGGAAACAATGACAAGGTCGAAAACATTCAAAAAATGTTGAACTCTTTTTTTATTATTTAATTTATTAATTTTTTTTTATGATTTGGAACTTGGTCCTCTAGTAAAAGTTGTTTGTTATCACGAGTACATGCATATCATTTTCTATCGTTCACTAATTTAAAGTCACCATAGGTAGATAACAATGTTTATGCCGATGGATGGATGTTTGTTACTCTTTCAAACAAAAACCACTGAACAGATTTTGATGAAACTTGGCAATATTGTAGCGATTGCCTCTTTTATGTGTTTAGCTTTTGCCTATGCCCAGCAGTGGGAAACAAGTGGCTGGATTAAATTAGATTTCTCGTTATCAGCCCATATATGTCCCCACCGAGGGGCACGAGCCTACTCTCATACAGAGAGTGATTAGGCCGTAATCCACCACGCTGGCCAAGTGCGGGTTGGCGGATTTCACATACACCTTTGAATTTCTTCTCTGGTGTATGCAGGTTTCCTCGCTATGTTTTCTTCACCGTTAACAAGTGGTAATCGGATGAATAAATCGAAATTAGATTATGCATCTTATTTGTCATTGTCGAATGCGGCTTCAATAAGAAATCCTAAGTATTTGAAATAATATTGGTCAAGGTGAACCTTTGACATTTAAATATAATAACATCATAATGTATTAAAAACAGATTAAAGTTATATAATGATTAATTATACTTAGATGATGATCTATTAATGATCTGAAGTCCGGGGGCCATCATAATCATAATCACAACAGAAAAGTATTGCACTTAGGCCCAGAACACACGGTGAAACGCAACTGCAACGCAACTGAAACTGCTAGTTACTTTTGAGTTGCATCGAAGTTTCTGCCATAGACTTATTTAGAAAACCACACACGACGCAACTAGTTTGAAACGTTTCGTTTCAGTTGCGTTTCACCGTGTGTTCTGTATTAATGAGTTTAGTCCGGGGCCCGAACATATGATTGCATAGATACGTTATAAACTAGGTGTAACAGAAAGGGGGTATAAAGCCGAAACACAGCGATAGTCCTCATGAAACTGAACAACTTTCTCCAAGGAACAAAGGTTGCAACTCGAAAAAAAAATTGCCTCCCCATACCAAATGTTCGATCAGCTGATCGAGTAAACATGGGCGATCCTAAATAGCCTCAGTTGTGTGTCGGCAGTGTCAATGGCATTTTTTGACACATTCTGCTAAACAATGGCTTACACTGATTGCAACCAAATCTGTCAAAAAATGACATTGACACTTTGCCGACACACAACTATGTACCTATATTGTAAATTAGGAGACTTGGACCCAAAGATCATATAGCTGTCTTTATCATTGTCAAAAATTAGAAAAAGACTGCACGATGTTAGACGAATGGTTTTATTTTAAGTGTTTTTCACAACAGGTCGAAGTCGCATCTAACGTAAAGAAAACATATTGCGTAGTTAGGAATGTTGTTGCAACATTTCCAGTGAAATGAGGCCTCTGTCAAACCTATTAGATGAATAGCTAGCGAGTGAATCTACTCAAGATTATTCTCCTCATACAAAAAAAAAAATCACATTTTACCCCGAGAATGGCGTTTATTTTAAGCTAAATCTATAAACACATGAATTATATGCTATATTATATTAAAGACACGTTAAAGAATTTAATATTTTAGAAAATATTGGCAAATATAAAAATTTGAGTGTTACTGATAATGACGGATGTTGCCGACAGTGACGAATGTAATGACGGAATGTTACCGACAGTGACGTTTGAGTTATATAATTGATGTAAATATTTATTCTCAAATACTTTTTTATTTGTCTTTTAACTACAACTTAATTACCGTTAACATGCAATCCATTACAAATTAGCTAAGACGGCTAGGTCAAAAGCCCACCCTGAATCGCACCTGATGCAAAAGTGGCTATGACACTAGCAGCATTCCCACACTGAATAGCGAGGAAAAAAGGTTAGTCGGGACCATTGCGCAGTAAAATTCTACGCAAGGGTCCCGACTATTGTTTTTTAGGCGCTTCCCTAGTTCACGCATCAAACTCTTAGCTTCCGTACACCAAGTCCCGCTTTCCTCCACTACGACGGGAACAAAGAGGTACTTACCTCGTCTTGGAAGGGAGCATATTTAGCATGCTTTTGTATGGCAGCTCCTTCTGCTGCTGCACTAGCTGCCCTACATATACAAGGCAGGTGGGACATGGCGAAGGTACTTATGCAAGTTGCATCCTAAACTAGACAGCGTCCCCTTTCCCGAGAGATGAGGATTAATCAATCAGTCCTCTTGCCATTTGTGTGATTTAGGCTTGGCGGTTCCGGGGTCGCCGCTCAACCTCGTTAAGCATATTTTATAGTGACGAGGAAATCGTCTAGCTGACTTGACACAACTCAACCCTTGATGTCCCAAAGAGTCCGCAATCGTACCACAAACGTGACAATCTAACCGCAGATAAATTACTATCCTCAATGAGCTCGTTGATTACAGCGCCCAAATACGGCCAGACTCTGGGCTTGATGCCGCCTCAAGCATAGCCAGATTCCTACCCACAGCCGCTTCATTAGAATCCGGCTGCTTGCTTTGTACATGTGATCGTGCCAAGAGCGCTGGACACCTTTGTCCCTTGGCTGCTCAAGACACACAGTTGCCCAAACATTTAAAGCCTCCGCCGTATATAACTAATAAGAAGATTGCCACCTTGGACATGAAGTTTTTAAGCGACTCAACCGTTAACCTCGTGGGAGGAGGTTAAAACGCCGATATATTGATATCCTGCATTCTTCTAACACCCAATCTGCCGTAGCGGATGATAACGAAGTCTGCTGTCATTGAGCCTCATTAAGTTTTACATTGAGAATCGTCTCCAATTTCACCTTGAAGTCTTCGCCGATTTTAGACATTTCATTGACATTTCATAAAAACCAAGTCGGAGACGTTCTCATCACACCAGTGTTGGGACATATAGGCAACTACGGAAGAGTGTTAAGGCCACATGGGCAGGCAGCTGCTTCAGATGCTGGCGCGCCCGGCAGATTATTTCGTTTTTTAAGTTAAGGCAGCTGGAATAGCATCATGAAGAATGGGAGCCTCCAGGAGTGCGGGCTGCCATTTTTCTGCCGGTTCAACATTTGCAAATGATGTAGCATGCCCTGTATATGAAAAACATGCTTTTTAATGATAATCGTACATCAAAATAATTTATTGCCATCAGTCGTTTTCTATACAAATAATCATTATTGGTAACAAACGTCATTGTTTTCTACACAAATAATCATTATTGGTGACAGATGTCATCGTCGTCAGACACAATGTTGGGAATAATGATGTTACTAACAATGACGAATTTTGGAAAAATCGCTGCTATTGGCAAAATAGGTTATTAAATTATAAAACAAATATTACACGTTATCTGTTTCCCTAATAAGTTCGCCATGGTAAATAAATAAAGAGTTTACCATGCATTATATTTAAAATACAGCAAAAGAAACCAATGACGACGTGGCATGAATATCTTTGGAGAACGATATTCAATTAATTATCATTGGAAAAATTAGCGTCCGTTCACTATGACGAGTGGTGTTCGACTTAGGTACGAGGGGGCTGCGACTTTTAAGTTAGACGTGACGCTTCGGGTGCTTTCCGTTTTTTTTTAATCATGCTAAGTAAACGTGTTACCAATAATGACGAATATTTTTTGAACATTGTTTGAACTAATTTTTAATTAACTTACCACCTACTTTTTAAATTTATTTTCTTTAAAATATCTTGCCTGTTTAACGATAAATAATATATTCCTAGACAGGATTACTCTATTATTAATAATATTTTCACTATGATATAAAATATCGAAAATCATGTAAAGGCGACACCTAAAATATCGTGGTTTTCTAGCGTTTTTTTCTAATAGCTTGTTTTTCTGCTATTCAATCACTGAACGGTTTTGATACCTTTTACTTTATTTATTTAGGTAGTAGAATAACTATAAAAAGTTTTGAATTTCTTTTACAACTATGAATGATAGGGCGAGACATAAATTTTCGACCTCTTGAAGATCCACCCTAGCCCTTTAAGTTCACGAACAACTGATTTAAATAAACGTTTTAGGGCTGTTCCCGATGGGCATGATGACTAAAAAAATGTTTTAGTCCGTCACATAGATTATTTTTGAATAAGTATTCGACACGTATTTTTTCTTTTTCTTTTAAACTAAAAATGACAAAGATACACTGGGTTAAAGTTGCTCATGACGTCCTATGTAAGATTTTTACCTAGGAGTGTCCATACCCCCCAGTCTGTAACTTTGATGCTCTGTATCTTATGTATTTGATCAGGTAAAAAATGTGTTTTAATAGCCTAAAAGACGGACTAATTATTTTTTGAATTTTTGAATGTAGTCATCATCCCTATTGAAAGACAGATAACCATCTGTTATTAGCATGGCACGGATGTCACGTAGCTGTCACTTCTGGTTTATCCTTCAGAAGAATTCCATAGAGTTTTTGACAGCAATAGGTTTATAGGGACGAAAAAATTCTACTATCTCCAGTAGGGCAAAACCAGAGATAGATAGAATATTGGGAACGGTTAGGGTAGTATATCTGTCAAATTCTCTGTCCGTTTGAGCATCTGATACGACGCAACTTCTATTCCTTCTTTTATTTGGTCTATAAAAGTTTCTAACAATTATTTTTCTGTTCTTCCACAGCCCATCTCGCCGGAGCCATCATGCACAGCCTAAACGTCTCCCTCATCAACCCTGGAGAGTGCCAAGCTAAACTACAGTCTGACTACCCACATCTATTGGAGCAGTACGACCAGGACAGCTGCGCGTGTGGCCAGCCTACCAATCCCACTAATAATATTTGCAGGGTAAGTGTTTTGAGAGAGACTGGAAGCTTTTGAAATGTGGTGCTGGAGGAGGATGGAGAAGTTAGCTGGACAGAGAGGAAGAGTAACGAGGAAGTGTTAAACATGGTCAACGAAAAGCGCTGCTTGTTAAGAACTGTAGAAAATAGAAGAGGAAAGATGATAGGGCACTTGATACGACATGACGGTTTCTTGAGAAACATTATTGAAGGAAAGGTTGAGGGGAAGAGAGGCAGAGGAAGACCGCGACGTACTTACTTCACTCAAGTAAAAAAAAAGTTAGCGTCATGTCGTATCAAGAAGTTAAAGCACTGGCAGAGGATAGGCCTAGATGGCGAACACTCCACCGACAAGAGTCTAACTCTCAAATTAAATGAATGATGAATGAAGTGTTTTGGTAGAAATTATAAGTGTGTTTGGATCGTTGCAAGTGGAGGGAAGTTTCTGTCTAAGGCCCAGAACACCCGATGATCTGAAACACAACTGAAACTGCTAGTTACTTTTGAGTTGCGTCGTGTGCGGTTTTCTAAAGGATTCTATAGCAGAAACTTAGATGCAACTGAAAAGTAAATAGCAGTTGCAGTTTCGTTGCAGTTGCGTTCCACCGTGTGTTCTGGGTCTAACTCGATGGGAGAGAGACATGACAGATAGATGTATGTTAATTTACAGAAGTTAATATCTTACTTTATAGGAAATGTATGCTTCTTTTTTATCACAAAGTTTAGCTTTTTTTAATAAAAAACATAATATTAAAGAGGGACAGAGAAAGAGAGAGAGAGAGAGAGACATGCATGTATAAATCGACTGATGAATGTGTATGAAGTGAAAGAGGTGTGTTTGTATCGTAGCAAGTGGAGAGAAGTCTCTGTCTACCTCGATGGGAGAGAGGCTTGTCAGATATGTATGTTAGAAGTATATCTACTTATTTTAACAGAGGCTGCCCGCGACTTCGTAAGCATTTATCGTTATATCTTGAAAAAAAAATGCTATCTTAAAATTACATATAAAGCCTATAGCCTCGCTTGTTATTCTGATGTATAAGCTACAATATTGCAAAGTTTCATCAAAATCTGTTCAGTAGTTTTTGCGTGAAAGAGTTACAAACATCCATCCATCGGCACAAACATTGACATTTATAACATTAGATTATTAAATGATATTTTTGTTTATAGGTGGACATCGGCAGTGCTCTAGCCTGTACCACAGATAGTCAGCACTTCGTTCTCCGTGGTATTTACTCCTGGGACTCAGGTAAGAATAGCAGCAGATGTAATAGCCATTGAGAGTAAGATGTGGGACCTCACTCTCACTACCCCGTTAGAGAGGGGTAAAACTCGATTTGAAGGCCTTCTACACAGTCAGGATCAATTACCGAACATCGTGTCGTTGGTCAGGTTAATAGGCATGATGACTAAAAAAATATTTTTAGTCCATCACATAGATTATTTTAATATATTCGACACGTATTTTTTCTTTTTTCTCTGAAACTAAAAATGACAAAGATACACTGGGTTAAAGTTCCTCGTGACGTCACGTTTGAGTAAGATTTTTTTCTCGATGGTGACGTAAAAACCCCCCACTCCGTAACTTTGATGCTCTGTATCTTTGTATTTATTTATGTATTTGATCAGGTAAAAAATGTGGTTCAAATATTTTTTGACAGCCTAAAAGACGGACTAATTATAATTCAATTTTTTTAATGTAGTCATCATCCCAATTTAAGAATGGACAGTGTAGAAAACGGTTGAGCCGACCAATATTTGATTGGTCGCGAGCGACAGAAGCACAAGAGTCAACCACCGACCGTGTAGAATGTATATGTTACCGGCCAAACCCGATTTCCGGACAAACTAGTTTTGCCTAGGCTAAACTAGTTCTTCCTATACGCGATAGGATTAACTAGTATAGCCTAGTCCAAACTAATTTGTTCTAAGCCCGATAGGACAGACCAGTTTAGGCTAGGCCAAACTAGTTGATCCTGATATAAGTACGCACACTCTAGGATAAACTGGTATAGCCTAGTCAAAACATATAGATATCTAAAAGTCAAAATAAATAGATGAACTAAATAAAATACTCCGTGTTTAGAAAAATAATAATCTATATTAAACTATAATGATTCGTCATTATGGATAATTGATAATACGAACAATCATACTACATATATGTAGTAAACTAACAAATAATAGGTGTTTTTTTTAATAGAAGCAATAATCAAATCACTTAATAATTAAAATTTTAATTTGCATAATGACGAATCATTATAGTTTAATAAAGATGATTATTTTTCTAAACACGGAGTATTTTATTTAGTTCATCTATTTATTTTGACTTTTAGATATCTATTATGTTTTGACTAGGCTATACCAGTTTATCCTAGTGTGTGTATTGATATTAGGATCAACTAGTTTGGCCTAGCCTAAACTGGTGTGTCCTATCGGGCTTAGAACAAATTAGTTTGGACTAAGCTATACTAGTTAATCCTATCACGTATAGGAAGAACTAGTTGAGCCTAGGCAAAACTAGTTTGTCCGGAAATCGGGTTTGGCCGGAAACATATACAAAAATTGATTGATCCTGCCACGCACGTGAAACACGCGTGGTGTTTCAAGACCAAAAATGTTAAATTAAGTAGATTTTTTTTACAGTACAGTGCTACAAGGATCTATTGACACTTGGGTGGCATTGTCAGGAGGACGTGGGTGGTGAATAAATAGGTCAAAATAATAACAATTTACAAAATGATATTGTCAGTTCCGATTTCCGCCACGTGCTAAAAGATCCTTGTAGCACTGTACAGTGATTTTGACAGTGATTCTCATTATTGTTTGTTTCTTCCTCAGGTTGCCAACTCGGAAACCAACTGGCCGCATTCTACAAGTTTGACTTAGAGTGGTACGAATGGGCCATCGGCCTACTAGAATCAGCCAGATTTGCCCAATACACCAGCGGCTCTGCCATTTTAGGCCAAAACCGCTTCGCCGGTCAAATTAAAGGTGCACAGGCTTCAGCAGTCGCTTCTTCAGGAGGCAAAGGGGGAGTTAAAGGAGGATTTGGCGTTAAAGGTCAATTTGGAGCAGGTCAGGGTCAATTTGGGGCAGGTCAGGGTCAATTTGGGGCAGGTCAAGGTCAATTTGGAGCGCAAGGTTTTGGTGGACAGTTCAGTCAAGGTTTCAGCCAGTTCAGCTCAAGCTCCAGCTCTTCGGAAGGCTTCGGAGCTCAGGTCAAAGCCCCTATTGCTAACAGTTTTAGCGCGGCCTACGCTGAGAAGAAAGTCTACCAATCCGAACCTAAAATAGTGACATTCACGACTAAACCAGAAATAGTTACTTTTACGACTAAACCAGAGTTCTTCACGTTTACGACTAAGCCTAAATTAGTTACATACACGACTAAACCTCAGATTATAACTTATGAAACGTCAGGCAGTGGGCAAAACCCCCAATATGTCGCCCCAGGTGTAACTTTTAATCCATCTTTCTCAGAAGTTGTTGGGCATAAGCATAATGCGCAGTGCAAGTGTTTAGAGGGTAAGAAGTAAAAATGAGTTTTTAGTTAGTTGTTGATCTTTTTTTTGTGTTTTCAGGGATACTTTTTTTTTGTTTAGTGATGAAAAATGTTTAGGTTTATAATTGTGGTCTTTTTAGTTAGGTACCTACTTAGGTACTTATTTATTTTTTAAATAATGTAATTCGATTTTGGACTATTCATAAGTAAATTTATGCATAAAAGTAAGTAATTTTATTTACTTAGGTATATACTTTTTTTTTTTCATTTACCTACATACACGAAAAAAAAAGAAGGTACCTATTTGATTGCAAAAAATGATATTTCAGTTTTTTTATTAAAATCCCTAAAAACACAAAAAGTTACAAATAATTTTTAATTCAGAAGAAAATTGGTATTAAAAATCACGGATTACAAAAAAAATGTGCCATAAAAAAGAAATATTTAATTATTTTTGTTCCAACGGTACAAAATACTCGCGTTCCTTTAAAAAAAGTTACCACGAAATTTTTTTTATGAAATTTTTTTTGTTAAACGACATTTTGAGTATTTTTTTCTTTATTTATAAAATATTGAAAATGTGTACATATACGTAGGCTATTAATTTGTATTTTGTCTTCTTTTTTTTTGTTAGTATTTATGTATTTTTTTTTAAATTGTTAGTTCCATTCTACTTGATTTTTTTGCATAAAACTGCCTTTTTTCTTTTTAGTATTCGAAAAAAATATCCTTTTTTAATTTAAATATGTAGTTTTGACTCTATTTAATAAGTTATAGCGAAAATAATGCGTATTTTAAGAAAAATCCGTCCAAAAATTAGGATTTCGACCATTTTGAAATTTTTTTTTCAATATGGCTGACTTTCTAATAAAATTGGTTCAAAAATAGAATAAGATTTTTTTATGTATTGATTCGTTTCTTAAGTATTTAGTCAATAAAATGTATTTTTTTATTTTTAATTAAATGTAAATATTGTTAAAATAAAAATATTTAGGTTTAATTAAAAATGTAAAATTGTATGTATCAATATGTATTGAATTATTTGTAATCTAAAATTAGGATTATATTTTACGAAATACAATGGAGGTACTTTATGAAAATATTTTTTTTTGTTTTAATTATTATCTAACTAGAGGCTGCCCGCGACTTCGTACGCATTTATCGTCATATCTTGAAAAAAAACCATGCTATCTTAAAAATAATATAGCCTATGTTAGTCAGATGTATAAGCTACAATATTGCCAAGTTTCATCAAAATCTGTTCAGTAGTTTTTGTGTGAAAGAGTAACAAACATCCATCCATCGGCACAAACATTGACATTTATAATATTAGTAGGATTATTAATGATTATCACATGCGGCAACCAACCGCCAAAAGGCCTCGCGGAAGACCACGGAAAGGATGGCGGGATGAGCTGGACACCTTCATGGATGACTGGGTAGAGGCGGCTCAGGATAGAGAATCGTGGAGAAAGAGGAGACAGGCTTTTGCCCAGCAGTGGGACACTAACGGCTAGATAAATGATTGCTATTTCACTCCATAACGAAAATAAATGAATAAACACTTTATCAAAATAAAAAAGGTATCTCTACCTATTTGGAAAATACCCCAAAGAAATTCTACAAAATAGAAAATAATAAACTCACTTTCAACAACTAGCGCCATCTAGCGTCGAATAAAATTACTATTAAGGCAAAAGTTGGTACAGCGCCATCTAGCGCCAAATAGCATTACTATTAAGACAAAGAATTTGTACAGCGCCATCTATGTTGTTTATATAGAACTACTACGTCAAATATTGTGAGAAACCTTTTATTAGTTCATAGTTTAAATTACAGATGGCGCGTACTTGCCATTTTGACGTTAAGGAATTGACGCGAAAATTTTGATTTAATTTGTTTTGAATTGGTGTCACAAAATTCTAGTGAAATGTTCTGAATAAATAAACACTTTAAGTTAATAAATATTGTACATTTTGCCACTTGCTTTAAGAAGTAACTGATAAATAAATCGTTCGCCATGTCTAATTCGCCAGATAGAGATAGAAGAAAGTCTCCGAGAAAAAAAAGAACAGAGAAAGTAGAAAAGGAAGAAGATACTCGAGAAGTTACACAACCAGGGAATTACTTCTTTTTATTATTCTTATCCTATCTAGCCATCAGTGTTGGGACACTGGGCTGTTGGGCAAAGGCCTCTCTCCCCCTTCTCCGCGATTTTCTATCCTTACGTACCTCTGAATTTAATTCTCATGTACGGATCAATTTATTCAATTACCACTTGCTAACGGTGAAGGAAAACATCGTGAGGAAACCTGCATACACCAAAGAAGAAATTCGAAGGTGTATGTGAAATCCCCCGCACTTGGCCAGCGTGGTGGATTACGGCCTAATCACTCTCTGTATGAGAGTAGGCTCGTGCCCCTCGGTGGGGACATATGTGGGCTTACAACATTATTTATTTAATAAGAAATCCTACAAATATTATAAATGCCAATGTTTGTGGCTTGATGTGAGGATGTTTGTTACTCTTTCACACAAAAACCACTGAACAGATTTCAACGAAACTTAACAATAATGTTGCTTACACATCGCTAGGCTTTAGGCTAGGTTATAGGCTGTATTATTCTAAGATATTGTATACTTACTTACGTTTTCTATGACGATAAATGCGTACGAAATCGCGGGGAGTTATTCGGCATCTCGCACTCAAAAAACTCGCACCCAGATTTTTACCTTACTTTGCTTTGGTGCGATTTTTTTGGGTGCGAGATGACAAATCATCGCAGGCAGTTGGGCAATGGGCATGATGACTAAAAAAAATTTAGTCCATCACGTAGATTATTTTAAAATAAGTATTCGACACGTATTTTTTCTTTTTTCTCTTAAACTAAAAGTAACAAAGATACACTGGGTTAAAGTTGCTACTGACGTCACACCTCAATAAGATTTTTACCTAGGAGTGACGTCAATGCCCCCTATTCCGTAACTTTGATGCTCTTTGTATGTATCTTTGTATTTATTTATGTATTTGATCAGGTAAAAAATGTGTTTCAAATATTTTTTAATAGCCTAAAAGACGGACTATTTTTTTTTTAAATTTATAAATGTAGTCATCATCCCCATTTAAAGTACCTACCTAATCAAATACCATTCTATATAGGACTTAAGTAAAAGAACTTATATTTTTGACCTACAGCCAAAACAAAAAAGTCCCAATCTGACGTGAATAAAATAGCCAGTATGCAGTCGAAGGAGAAGATGGACCCAAGACCATTAATATCTACGCCGTCTGAATCTACCTCGCAGAGAAGGGATACAATACATCTTAAAGGTGAGAAGCTTCTTTTTACACGCTTTAGACCGTAGCCCCAGTAGGCAAACTGTTAGCGGCCGACTGAGTGAGCCGCAAATTTGTGGCGAACTGACAGAGTTAGCTGCAAACTCAAATCAATGAAATCACCGGTTTTGGTGGGAGTCGGCCGCTGTCTGAGATAGTCAGCGCGCGTAACGCTGCAAACTGCGTACCTACAGTGAGCGAAAACTAGCTGACTGTGGACACTCCATTTCAAATATATGGAAGGGCGTACTAAATCGATACGCCGCAAACTAATTAGCCGCTAACAGTTTGCCTACTGGGGCCACGGCCTTATATTAGCTTCACTTGTAACTAACTACGTATGTAAACAAATCTTGGAATCTTAATTTGACCCACTTCCCGGTCTTCGAATAGGATGAAAACACACGCACTGAGTTCTGACGACAATACAATACTTAATATGGTACTTTCGAACTGATCTGATGATGGAGCATGTTTAGTGCGAGCTAAAGTGTGTTTTAGTTTTTTAAACTACCTATTATAGTTATTTGTAGCTTATTGTGTCCCACTGCTGGGCAAAGGCCTGCTCCGTATTATTCCATCTTTCTCTATCTCCAGCAACTTCTGGCCAGCTTGCCAAGTATGGCAGATCGTAGCGCCATCTCCTCTTAGGCCGACCTCTACCTCTGTGGCCGTTGAGCGGCAACCATTTGGTAGATATCTTGGCCCATCGATCGTGATGCATACGGCAAACATATCCAGCCCAGTTCCATTTAACCTTTCTCGAAAAACTTATATTGTTCGGCGCGCGCGTATTTTTGAAAAATGGTTTTATTATTGTAGATGTACACAGAATCGCTAAACATCTTCGTGAAATAAAGAACTACAATACATTTTCACAGGATATAGTATCTATAACTAAAAGTGATGATGACTAACGGTCGTCATTTAGGCATTTTTTAAAGATTTTTTATACCTTTTCATACCTATATACCTACTTACATATACCTACCTACATATCCGTCACGCCTCTCTTCCATTGGGGTTGGCAGAGACCACTTCCCTCCACTTGCTACGATCCAAACACACCTCTTTCGCTTCATACACACTCACCAGTCGCCTCATACATGCCTTTTTATATCTACTCATTTTCTAGGAAGCAGTATAAAGCTACCAAGAAAGAGAGACATACGTCGTTACCCAAAGAGTCTCATTGATGGCAGAGTAAAAGTGAAAGTCGCTCAGAATGCTGCAGTAAATGCTGACGAAGATTCTGATCAAGGCAGTCGGGAGGGATCTGACCTTGCTGTGAGTCAACACCTATACCTCTTCAGCCCTTTTAACGTCCCCACTACAGACACACGGCCTACTCTCATACGAGAGTGATTAGGTCGTAATCCACCACGCTGGTCTAATGCTGGCGGATTTGACATACACCTTCGAATTTCTTCTCTAGTGTATGCAGGTTTCTTCATATTTTCCTTCACCGTTAGCGAGTGGTAATTGAATATTCAATCCGTACATGAGAAGTCTCAGAGGTACAGGTTACTTCGAAATCGCGTTTCCGAAGTTGGAGTCGGGCGTTCTACCAAGCTACCGCTCATTTCAGACTATTACAGACAGACCAAACTAATCTGTGAACTGAACGGCGGCGCTAGTAGTAATACAAAATTGTATTTCTACCAGTCGCAGCAGTTCTGGAATTTGACATTTCCGTATTAGTGGCCGTAGTTACAATAACGGCCGGTTCACAGATAACTTGGTAGCTCTGTGAGTCATCATCATCATTTAATTTAAGAGTTAGACTCTTGTCAGTGTTGCATTCACCATTTAGACCTATCCTCTGCCAGTGCTTTAACTTCTTGATACGACATGACGTTAACTTTCTCCTTCACATGAGTAAAGTACGTCGCGGTCTTCCTCTGCCTCTCTTCCCTCAATCTTTCCTTCAATGATGTTTCTCAAGAAACCGTCATGTCGCATCAAGTGCCCTATCATCTCTATTTTCTATAGTTTCTCTAAGTATGTACCTAGCTAAAATTTGTTTTTTTTTAAGGTTTCCTCGTTCCACGACTTCAAAGGAGCTCGAAAACTGTCTCTAGTATCAACTGTGAACCTTTCTCCATCCCTTACTGATACTTCCACGTCTACTTCAATGTCTAACACGTCACTTGGGTCGTCTATTCATAAGTAAGATTTATTTAATCTTTCTAATATTATAAATGTCAATGTTTGTGCCGATATTTGTTACTCTTTCACGCAAAAACTAATGAATAGTTTTTTATGGAACTTGGCAAAAGTGTAGCTTATAGTTTATACATCAGAAGAACACTTGTAATATCATGTAAAGAGCAGAGCATCCAACCTAATTGGTAAAGTAAAAATATTCGGTATCAATTACACTCAACATCCCCTATTCGAGCTAGTATCGAGAAAAATAGTTGGCGGCCACTGATGAAACTTACGTTAATCGATAGAGAAAAATATCATAAAACGATAGTAATGAGTGAAATTGATACTCAAAATTTTACTACACCAGGCTCCATACAAATATGTTCGATGCCATTTCCAAGATATGACGATAAATGCGGTACGAAGTCGCGGGCAGCCTCTTATATTTAGGTACTTACATTATGTATGACTGATACTAGAGGTTGCTTGTGAATAGGTATTTACATTTATTAAGCTAGCATTCAGGTAATTACAAAAGTAGGTACCTAGGTACTTACTATCGTGTAGGTAGGTATCTAGGTACTAACATACCTATACAAAAAGCTAACCAATGTCACAACTAGCGTACCTACCTACTTCCTTCCTTATCAGCTCTTTCAACGTCCCCACTACAGACACACGAGCCTACTCTCATACGAGAGTGATTAGACCGTAATCCACCATGCTAAATCACATACAACTTCGAATTTCTTCTCCAGTATGTGCAGGTTCCGTCACGGTAAAGCAAAATACACACGAAACAAGAAAAACAAAAAGCATTTTCTTCAAAACAGAAAATAAAAAATGGCGTCACTGTTTTTCACGATTGAAGTAAAAAGAGATAGGTAGGTACCTTCCTACCTAACAAAAGAGCATCCAACCTAATAGGTATAGTAAAAATTTTCGGTATCAATTAGCTATTACGGAAAAAATAATTGGCGGCCACTGATGAAAGCTACGTCAATCGATAGAGAAACATTATTATAAAACGATAGTGGACTTTTGTGCTTGGCGTGTCGGGGATATAGAACTTTGAAAATGTTCGCATGTACTAAGTATAACAATTTTCAAAGTTCTATATCTCCGAAAGTATACACATAATATAAGTATACACATAATAAGTTCGACAATTATCCAAAATACTATCGTTTTATAATATTTTTCTCTATCGATTGACGTTAGTTTCATCAGTGGACGCCAACTTTTTTTTCTCCATACTAGCTTGAATAGGGGATGTTGAGTCTAATTGATACCGTTTTTTTTACTATACCAGGCTCTATAGAAATATGTTCGATGCCTTTTATGTAGGTACCTACTTAACTCAGTATTGTCAATAAATTAACTCAATATTTTCAATTTATCAGGTTCCGCGATGATTTCGATGATCTGAAATGTAAGATGCGAATATTCGGAGAATCTTTGAACCTTTGTAAGTGCATCGCAAGTGACTTCAAAGGCAAACTTAACTTCATGGAGAGACGGCTGAGAGGTTTGGAACGGCGGCAGAAAACTGGCAAGGTTCGTTAATACGTTAATTCACTTTTTTAAACATTAATTTTAAGTAAAAACTGAATAAAAACTCTTTAGAAAAAGCTGAACGTGCCCGCAAGCAATGATTTTTGATTAACGAAAAGTTTTCTGTCAAAAATTTAAAAAGTTTTTATTCAATTTTTTTATGGCCTAGTATCTATGATAAGCCAAATGCTTTATTCAAATGTTAATATTAGAGTTGCCAGTTACTAATTATCACCTACAATATTGGTAAAATAAATTTATTATTATTTTACCAATTGGGGGCACGAAATATATTTTTTTTTAAATACAAATGTGGTCTAACTACTTACTACCCGGAATTTAGGGAAAATTTTGCTCGTAAAAAATAACGTTGGTTTTATAAGATAGCTTATACAACTACAACTCGTTTATAAAACAAGGTGATTACCTGATTGCGTACACAATATTATCTTATCTATGCATTTGAATTGGTTTTTATCTTGCATTGGCTTGTCAAAGACTTATATAGTCTTGTAATCGCTTGTTATCTAAAACTCAAATAAGCCGACAATGAAGTCGATTCCTTGTAATTTGTTAATAATGAAGTTAATCTTTCGTGTCGTCCATTTTTAAACAATCACGCACATTACATAGGCATAAAAGTATCTTTATAACTTTGATCAAAGGTTTTTCAAAAAACAAAAGCATTAAATAATAAGAAAAATAAATACTTATAAACTTTTTTGTGCCTCTCTAGCTGGAATTCTCACATTTGAAAACTTTAAGAATATCAAATGACGAGTTAAAAATATTAAAAAAAATATTAAAAAAATTGTAATTTACGTACTTAAGACATGCATTTTCTTGAATCTCACATTAACAAAGATATTAAAAATAATTCTCTATTAATATTCTGTCACTGTCATTATCAAAACACCAAAAGAAGATAGTCCTATGTTTAATGCACAATTAAATTAACGGTCTTTAGTGCAACTGATCATAAATTAAAACTACTTAGGTACAGTTTCAGAAACATAGCAATTACTTTTAATAGTGATTAATTGCTATAGTTTATGTGCTTCATAATGAAAATGACAGCATGTTATTATATTTCCTGTCTGTGAGAATTCGCTGTTATAATCTTTGAGTATAGATAAGGTGCCACATTTTTTTTTTCATATAAGTACAAATAAGTTTATGACAGCGTGCCAAGGTTGGCGCAAGTCTTTCATAGTTTTCTTGGTAGATGACCTGTCAAACGATAAGAAATTCCATACAAAAAGGTGGCCATTTTGCGCCAGACCAGGCACGCAGATCCAGACGGTATGGCATCTCCTTATATATTCTATACTCAAAGGTTATAATTAATCAGAAAGAGACGATGCTATTTTTATCAGATAATGACAGTCTCGTTAAAAGTTTTATCTGCAACGGAGGTTTTTATTTCTTTAAGCATGATTTCGTTGGGCGTAACTAGATGGTCACAGACGCCGAGGTAGACCTCGAAAAAGATGGAGAGACGATCTGGATGCATTTTCACGGGAATGGCGGGTTGCTACTGGAAACCATGTTAAATGAAAAGTCGCGAGCGAGGCCTTTGCCCAGTAGTGGGATCATGATGGCTAGCAAAAAAAGGGTGATTTTACACCTTATCATTATTGAATATCTTTTTCTAAGTTTACTCTTAAATATTGTGATCAAATTTCTTATCACTGTGTTGCCAATTCATTTGATTATTTCGTCCAATTTCTTTGTACCTACATTGCCAACAAGGCCACAATGTGCACAGGACATGCCGCGAAGATAGGCTACATAAGCCATCTTAAAGTGCCAAACCGACCTATAGGAGTCGAAGTCGTCGCTATAGCCGAAATCGGTCGGATAGATAGACCTAAAATGGACGAAGATATTTGATAAGTGTACATAACTATTAATAGGCATGATGACTAAAAAATTTTTTTTAGTCCATCACATAGATTATTTTAAAATATTCGACACGTATTTTTCTTTTTTCTCTTAAACTAAAAATGACGCAGATACACTGGGTTAAAGTTGCTCATGACGTCACACCTTAGTACGATTTTTACCTAGGAGTGACGTCAATACCCCCTTTTCCGTAACTTTGATGCTCTGTATCTTTGTATTTATTTATGTATTTGATCAGGTAAAAAACGTGTTTCAAATATGAATAAACTTTGCAGAAGTCTTAAAATTACGAAGCGAGCGTATCATAAACAAAACAATGTCACGTTAGTTAGAAATATGATTTATTGTTTCTTAAGCATTCAACTGTGGAAAAACACACATTTAATTTTATCTGTAGTTTTCATGGAAAAAACCTTGTTAGGTTTAGATAAAAAGTGTTCAGTTATTCATTATATTGTAAAGAAATGAATAATGTTTATTTACAAAAGTTATGTTTGCTTGATGATGATATATTTGTAAATAAAATGATGCTAAGATAAATTTTAAGATATATTTCTTTGTCGTGTTTCGATTAATTTGTTGTAATTACATTTTGTTTTAAATAAGAAGGTATATTAATCTAATCTAATCTAAACCAGCCACTCGTGTCCCACTGCTGGGCAAAGGCCTCTCTCCTCACCCACCATGACTTTGTCTTGAGCTTCCTCCACCCAGGTACTCAAGGTGTCCAGCTCGTCCCGCCACCTTCTCCGTGGTCTGCCGCGACGCCGTTTGGCAGTTGGTAGCCATTGGGTAGTTGTTTTAGCCCATAAGTCTTCTTGTATATTAATAATGTTTTTTTTTTGTATCTAAATAATGTTAATGAATTATGGGTCGGTCAAGTTTGTAACATACCTACATATATTGCTGAGCTAAAATGACAATAGAAAAGGCTAAAAAGGCGTAAAAATGTAGTATCAGATACCAAGGTAAATCTCTGATAAGGTAGAAAGAAGATCAGCCTTTGGAAATTCGCGAGGTATGCCTTTGTCCGCCAGCTAGCTTAGCAAACACTCCGTGACAAGACGTTGTCATGGGTTTGTCACGCTTACGTCTCTTTACAAAGTTTTAAATGTGATAAGGACAGCATGACGTGAGATAATTGTCGCGGCACGTATGCTAAGCCTCGTATGCTAAGCCACCGACTAATATAAACATGTATTCGTTTGGCCATATTCGTAAGCGTTTCGGTTAAACCGAATGCAGCCGCCGTCTTCGGTGACCGTAATGTAAATGCGCCATAAGATTTGAGCCTCGTATAAAAACACATAAATGTCACATCTTGACATATTAACTGCGTTTTAAAAAATGTATAAATGGCCTTGGAAATACGGTTGTTATTTCAGTGTTTACTTTCAGTATTGTCTATCAATAATGCAAAGAAACTCACACTGTGACCTTTAAAAATTGACCCCTAACGCTGCCGCTGTAGCCACGTAATCATAACGCCTAAATGAACACCCTAGGATGGGCTTTAAATAAATACGTTTTTCTTTTTCTTTCAGCGAGAAAAAAAATGTTTATTTGATTACCTATACGTCCTATATCTTATCTTATCTTAGCTAGCCGTTATTGTCCCACAACTGGGCAAAGGCCTCTCTCCTCCTCCTCCATGATTCTCTATCCTGAGCCGTCTCTGCCCAGTCGTTCGTGAAAGTGTCCTATATATCATTATTTTATTTATTAAGGTTTGCCAACAGGTAGTGCAACTAAAATTACATAGATAACTAACAGGTCAAAAACAAAAATAAAAAAGAACAACAGTGCTTAACTAATAACAGGCAAACACAGCCTGCGTAATTATAGAAATAAGAGTGCATGCTGACTCTCTCTCTCTCTATTATGTTCTTATTTATTGATTTAAAGCAAGGAATATTTTATTGGCAACACTAACATTAGATGTAGATTTTTTCGTGTATGTGGCAACACTGCATACCTACCCTTCGAGTTACCTTTTTTTCCGCAACGTATTTTCTGATCTGCGCTGTGCAATCGACTGCGTTTGTACTTAATCCTCTAGTTTTTTAATTTTATGATTTTAACTGATTGTGTTTTGTTTCAGGCAGAAAGCAATTACTCGGCAATTATACAGAAAAATAAGGAGTTGTCTACAAAAACCTTGCAATTAGCCAGTGTAAGTAATTTATTTTATAATTTATTAATGTGTATGAAGTGAAAGAGGTGTGTTTGTATCGTAGCAAGTGGAGGGAAGTCTCTGTCTACCTCGATGGGAGAGAGGTGTGACAGAAATTTATGTAGGTACCTATAGATAGATAAATATATGTTATTATAAAGTTACAGGTTTTTTTTCCGTCAGTTTTTTACCCGACTGCGGCAGAAGGAGGGTAAAGTTTTTTGAAAGTATGTATAATTCTTTGGCACTCTCTACAGCCTAAACGGCTTGATGGATTTTAACTTGAGAGGTGTCGTTAGATTCGTATTTACAGTGAGAGTGACACTGGGTACGTATATCAAAAAAATGTGTTTTTTTTTAAACGCGGTCGGTTTTTTTTTAATAAAAATATTAGGTTATTGTCCTTTTTACTTAAAGCCTGCGTAGACAAAGACAGAAATATACGAGAGTTGACAAAGCTTTGTCGCAACCATGAAAAATCAAAAGACTTTTTTATCATAGGTCTTAAAATAGCACTGTCAGATAATTTCACGAAAATATTCATAAAAACCGACGATTTGAATTAATACCTCATTAAAATGACGGAAAGCAATGAATAAGTTGCTACGCAAAACTTTTGCATTTAGAATATACAAAATACAAGAGCAACAAGACAATTTTGGCGTAAGGCCCAGAACACACGGAGAAACGCAACTACAACGAAACTGCAATTGCTAGTTACTTTTGAGGTACGTACATCTAAGTTTCTGCTATAGACTCCTTTACTCCTTTTTCTAAACGTTTCAAACTAGTTACGTCGTGTGTGGTTTTCTAAAGGAGTCTATTTATTTATTTATTTAAGGATATCCATAGCTTAACCGTAAATAAAGTAACATCATATGTCTTCGCCAATCACGGATACCACAACTATAGCAGAAACTTAGATGCAACTCAAAACAAACTAGCAGTTGCAGTTTCGTTGCAGTTGCGTTTCCCCGTGTGTTCTGGGTCTTAGTGTAATACGGAATAGACGGCGACAAAACATGTATTTTATATGCAAAACATCCTCTAGTTTTTTACTGACACTGTTACTGACTGCACGTGACAGAAATATCACGATACAATAAGTATTTGTTTAGTTAGTTTGCCTATAAAATTACTTTGTACTTTGTAGTGACACAGAATACCTATGAGTAGTGCTAAAGTGTGCAGCGCTGTTGTTATCCTTCCTACTTGGCATTATTTCGTTTATTTTTTTTATTTACATGAGGATGTTTGAGGGCGCGGGTTCGAAACCTGGCGCGGGCACGTACCTCTTGAGTTTATTTCTCATGTACGGATCAATTTATTCGATTACCACTTGCTAACGGTGAAGGAAAACATCGTGAGGAAACCTGCATACACCAGAGAAGAAATTCGAAGGTGTATGTGAAATCCGCCAACCCGCACTTGGCCAGCGTGGTGGATTACGGCCTTATCACTCTCTATATGAGAGTAGGCTCTTGCCCCTCGGTGGGGACATATATGGGCTGATAACGAACGATAACGAACGAACGAGGATGTTTCTTATTCCAACAGAAATTAATTTTACTTAGGGCCCGTTCAACACTTACAGATACAATTTAACTGACCGAGAGAGAAAAGATGATTTTCTGTATAGAGAAAAGATTTATTACGTACCCACTTAATTTGATCTCTAAAAAGAATAAAAATAAAGACATAAAAACATAAGTTTAGCATTGTTATTGACAACGCTCAAATGAAATTGGACCTACAATGAATAAAATATACCTACAACTACAACTGTTTCACATTGTTTGTCGACTTTCCGAGAATATTCTGTGACATGTGTTTTTTTGTATAAAAACGAGCAAAAAAGATAACACAGACAACAAAAATATTATGCCAATTTGTAATGTTATTTCTTTGCAAAAAAAAGGATACTGGCAATTTAGTTGCAAAAAAGTCGTGATTTTTTTCTGTTCTGTTGTTTTTTATAAACGTTGGATGGAGAGCAAGGAGGTCTTTGTCTAGCAGTGGGATATGACAGGCTATCTGTATCTTATAAGGAAAAAAATTACGTTTTTTTATAAGGATAGTTTTGTGCATGTATGAGGCGACTGATGAATGTAGTTGAAGCGAAAGTTGTATGTTTACATCGTAGCAAGTGGTGGGAAGTGGTCTCTATCTACCCCGATGGGAAAGAGGCATGACTCAGATGTATTTTGTTTAGTATTTATTTATTGCAAAAAAGTTACATTTTAGTACAGTACAGTATAAATACTTACTTCACTCAAGTAAATGAGAAAGTTAACGTCATGTCGTATCAAGAAGTTAAAGCACTGACAGAGGATAGGCCTAAATGGCGAACACTCCACCGACAAGAGTCTAACTTTTAAATTAAATGATGATGACAGTATAAAACAGTAACTACTTTGTAAAGGTATATTTGCTTGAGGGCTTGTACCATGTAATTACATTTTACATAAGTATGTTTGTGTATGTATAGATAGAGCATGTGTGTAGGTATATTGTTCTTTGCTACAATGTACCTCTTAGTAACGAAACTACTTAGTATAAGGAGGTGCCATACCGTGTGGATCTGCGTGCCTGGTCCGGCGCAAAATGGCAACCTTTTTGTTTGGAATTTCTTATCGTTTGACAGGTCATCTACCAAGAAAACTATGAAAAACTTGCGCTTTGGCACGCTGTCAGAAACTCATTTGTACTTATATGAACAAAAAAATGTGGCACCTCCTTATTATATTTTATACACAAAGCTACTTAGTAACGATCATTGAATACAGATCTAGCATAGAGTTCATGAAATTGTGCCACAGCAAGTAAGATGATCGATAAATCAATTCAATTCAATAAAGATTTATTCAAAGGTAACCCAAAATTACACTTGAATGCGTCAGAAATATAGAACATCAAAATAAAAATACAACAACAAAAGGGACTGAAGCTACGCTGATTTCGGGATTATGTACTGGTATACTAATTGTTAAAAATACCTGTCTCTATCTAAAACGTCAAGCTTTATGAAATACTTAAGGCTGTCAGCGACTTCGATATCTCAAAATTATAATAGCCTAAGTAGATATGTCTTTTCTGATGTGCAAACTACAATGCACCCAATTTTCATCAAAATCTGTTCAGTGGTTTTTGCGTGAATGAGTAACAAACCATCCATCCGCACAAACATTGACATAATATATGGTTAAGGAGGAAACAGTTGCTCAGTCGGGTACAGTGACTCACCATCGTTTTGTAAAGAAGGAAAAGAGATACGGTCATGGAAAAGAGATACAAACTGATGGTGAGTCACTGTACCCGACTGAGCAACTGTTTCCTCCTTAAGCCTACTTATATAGTGGGATACATAGGTTAACCTGTCGGTAAATAAATATATAAACATTAATTCATAAAAGTTCACAAACCACAAACCACAGAAATGACTCATTAAAACTTAACGCGTAGAAACTACATCAATAACAAATATGAATTAAATATAAATAGAAAGACACCTGTGTCTGTTTACAAACAAAATGTTTTATGCGTAGAATATCATAATAGCATGTAAGTATCAGTTTTTCTATTTGTTGATTTCGCTTTAACTATTTAAATATACAGGGTGTAACAGAAAGGGGGTATAAAGCCGAAACACAGCGATAGTCCTCATGAAACTGAACAACTTTCCCTAAGGAACATGGGTCGTTACTCGAAAAAGTAGTTACTTACCTACCTATAGCTTGTGCAAAATAGTTGCATTATTATTCTTTGAAAATACCTAAATCGTATCGTATTAAATAAGGAAAAGATTTTATCAAATAAACGAAGAGCTAAAGCAAATACTGCTACAAAATCATAATCTACTGTACTGTTGCGTATTACCACATTACATACATACTAACATAGGTATCTATCAAGCCTCTCTCCCATCGAGGTAGACAGAGACTTCCCTCCACTTGCTACGATACAAACACACCTCTTTCATTTCAACCACACTCATCAGTCGCCTCAATCATGCACGTCGGTTTAGGGTCCCCGATTTGATCGAGGTACATTCGTCTTGTTCGCTTTGTTACCACATTACTTAATTAATAAATACATTAGGTATCATTAATAATATAATCAAACGTCGTTCCAGAAAAAACGTCTAGAATTCTGCAATCCTAATATTATAAATGTCAATGTTTGTGCCGGTGGATGTTTGTTACTTCATTACAGAAAAACCACTGATCAGATTTTGATGTAACTTGGCAATATTACAGCTTATACACCAGAATAACATATAGGCTTTAAAATTTTAATATAGCATGGTTTTTTTTTTCAAGATATGACGATAAATGCTGACGAAGTCGTGAGCAACAAGAACGCTATAGTATTTTACTAAATGGACAATATAATCGTCACAAACTCTTATTAATACATTAATCAGTTGATTAATAGCCGTGTCATTAATAATAAAGCGTTATTGTTTACATTGTCCGATAGGTATTAGGTTTTTACACAGATTACTTAGTCATAATAAAAAGCCTAGTAAATACGATGCTCTGTCTGCACCAAACTGACTTTTCTTATCGGCTGGTTAACCACACGTCATAAGGGTTGTTTTGCGCTCGTTTTCCGCCAAACTTCGTGCGAATTCGCCATTTTCTATCCCCTTCGCACTTATTACAATCAGCATCGGACCACCCTGTCGTATATCCGTACGCCACCTGTCTCGTTTGTTCTCGCCAGTATGTATTTTTAACTTGTGCAGTGTGGTTGTACTTTGAACGCTAAAGACTAAAATTTTCATAATTGAATTAAAAATTGTTATAGAAAATATAATTTGTTTACAAAGAAGAAGTTTTACTTATTATGGCAAAGGTAAAGATTGTGTTATAAAAATTTTTTGGTTGATATTACAGTTGTGAGGAAATTTCTTTTTTTTTTCTCGGTATCGCACCACCGGATGACGTATGACTGAAGATAACTACAGTACGTGTAAATAGCAACTTTGTAGTTAACAATAGCATATTAACTTACAGTTTGTAAACAAACATTGCAAATCGGATCAATTTTGATATAATTTTATTGTTGCACAATATATTGCATAAAAATAAATAAGAAATTGATTTGACGGTTTTATTTATCGGAAAGTTAACAATTGATTTTAAAACTCAATGAGGTATTATCGTAAATTGTAAAAAAAAATCGATAAAAATAAATATTTGATAAAGCAAAGCATAAAACTATTTGCTTTATTGTGTTTACGAAACATAATTTAATAATAAAATTAAATAAGAGTTTTTTGAAAATATTTACATGCGTTTTTGTTTAAAATGTGATTTTATTAATACAATAAAAATATTATTATTCTTCTTCGTTACGTCTCGCCTTTTTTTGTTTTCTCGTAAAACAGGGAAATTTTGTGTTGTTACAGGCAACACTTTCACTAAAAGTCAAGTGACAGATCGATCGATACTCGGTTTGTCAAAAAAATTTGCCAAGTTTTGTTATTGCGGCAGCATTATTTAATAATTTTTAATGTTTTTCTCAATTAAAAACTCTGTACAAAAGGTGAAATATTGTTACAAAGTGTTTAAAGCGATGAACGAGAGTACTATGTGGGTATGTTCCTTTATATTTACTAAGAAAAACGAGTTTTTATTTGCGTAAAACTTAACCTTTCGCATTTCGGAAGTTTATGATAGTTTTTATTACGTTTTAACGTCTATTTCCTCTTATTTAACCTTGCGATTATCTCGGAAGTGCTTTGTGATAAGTTATTGCAAAGAAATAATACGAATTATTAGTATTTTCTTCGTTTTTATCTTAGATCTTTTTTCAAGGTTTACGTTTGAAAATTTAGGTTATTTGGCCTTACAGTGGCCTTGATTCACCTGAAACACGCAATATTTAAACGTATTGAGTTATATCAACTGTGATATGATGTAAAAAGTAACAATTTGGCTTAAATATTACTCATCCTTCCCATGATTTTAAAATCATTCGTTTTTCGTTTTTTCTATTTTTGTCTATGGCAGAATATGCGACTAGTACGATTGCCGAAACTGTATAAAAAAAATTACTCATCATCATCATAGTTAGCTCTGTTGTTCAACAGATCTTTAACTCTAACGATCAATTAAACGTAAATCTGTCAAATTGTCAAGTGACTGCACAAAGTAATAAAAACTGTAATTTCAAGAAACTTAGTAATTATTTTTAATAGTGATTAATTGCTATAGTTTATGTGCAATATACTTTGATGACGGCAGACGATACTACTAGTATTATAAATGTCAATGTTTGTGCCGATGGATGTGAGGTTGTTTGTTACTCTTTCACTCAAAAACTACTGAACAGATTTTAATTAAATTTTACAATATTAAAGCTTACATATCAGAATAACACATAGGATATTTTGGAGAGAGGCGTGACAGATATGTATGTATGTATATATGTATGTATGTGTAAGTACCTTGATCAACTCAGGGATGTAAAGAAAGGCCAAGTCAAGATTATCCTAAACCGACGTGCATGTATGAGGAGACTGATGAATGTGTATGAAGTGAAAGAGGTGTGTTTGTATCGTAGCAAGTGGAGGGAAGTCTCTGTCTACCTCGATGGGGGAGAGAGGTGACAGATATGTATGTATGTAATATTTATAGTATATAAGTATGGATGTTTATCTTTTTGAGGGTTCTCGAGTGACCATGCAATGGACGACGCAGTAAAGGCCTCCAACAAGGTGGACCGACGACTTAAAATCGCTGGAAGCCGTTGAAAGATGGCAGAGCAGTAGTTTGTGGAGATCCTTGAGAGGCTTTTGTCCAGCAGTGGACATCCATTAGCAACAAGGATTTATAGATATGTGAATGGATGTTAAAAACCTGATAATGATTTATCTTGGATCAATCGACTTGTTTAATCTAAGCCTTGAGATTTTATCAGTTATCTACAATGTTAAAATACTTGTAAATATGTTATCAATACATGATTTATTATGTACTAGTGACCACCTGCGACTTTGTTCATTTTTATCGTCATATCTTAGAAAACTTAGGCCGTGGCCCCAGTAGGCAAACTGTTAGCGGCCGACTGACTGAGCCGCAAAGTGGCGAACTGAAGTTTGAGTTAGCTGCAAACTCAAATCAATGAAATCACCGGTTTTGGTGGGAGTCGGCCGCTGTCTGAGATAGTCAGCGCACGTAACGCTGCAAACTGCGTACAGTGAGCGAAAACTAGCTGACTGTGGACACTCTATTTCAAATATTATGGAAGGGCGTACTAAATCGATACGCCGCAGACTAGTCAGCCGCTAACAGTTTACCTACTGGGGCCACGGCCTTACACAATACATTTATATCTGTCACTCTTCCCCATCGAGGTAGACAGAGACTTCCCTCCACTTGCTACGATACAAACACACTTATTTCATTTAAAAATTTCATTCGTAGATGGCGCTTTGTCTTTAAGTACCTAATTAATACAGGTACAGAGTGCTCCTAAGAATAGTAAAACTTTATTGACAAAGAACAACCCTACAGAGTTTCTTGCTAGATTCTTCTCTAGGGGGAACTAACACCTTACGAATCTAGCGTTAGCTTCAAAACATGGACATATTTCAAGTACTATGTATATATTTGTATATGAAATGAAGATTATTGAAGGAAGGCCAAGGCGAACGTATCTCGATCAAATCGGAGATGTAAAGAAAGGCCAAGTCAAGAGCTCTCTAAACTGACGTGTGAGGCGACTGATGAATGTGTATGAAGTGAAAGAGGTGTGTTTGTATCGTAGCAAGTGAAGGGAAGTCTCTGTCTACCTCGATGGGGAAGATTTTGGAATTTGCTTATATAATCAGCGCGGGAAAAACTTCGATACCGCGTTTCAGGTTTTGTATGCGAATCTACTTTGCTAACGAGAATGTTTGTGTCGTAGCAAGTGGAGGAACGTCTCTGTGTGGGGAGAGAGACGTGACAGATATGTATGTAAGTTTGAGTTTGCGCCTTGTTAGCAGTTTAACCTGATCTTTATGACCAAAATCGGCCGGAATCTCAAAAAGATAGGCCGTAATCGGACACATATAACTTATAAATGTTTTATACCAACTTGACAAGCGTAACGTAGTGTTTGAGCAATTAAAATACCTAAGTTTTTTATCTTGTTTTATTATGCTTATGTATTTATTAAATACAAGCTGCCCGTACGCATTTATCGTCATATCTTAGAAAACTTACGCAATACCTACCTATATTAAAATAATATATGCTATTCGATTACCACTTGCTAACGGTGAAGGAAAACATCGTGAGGAAACCTGCATACGCCAAAGAAGAAATACGAAGGTGTATGTGAAATCCGCCAACCCGCGCTTGGCCAGCGTGGTGGATTACGGCCTAATCACTCTCTGTATGAGAGCAGGCTCGTGCCCCTCGGTGGGGACATATATGGGCTAACAAAAACATATAAGTTAAAGCACTGGCAGAGGATAGACCTAAATTGCGAATGTTCCACCGACAAGAGTCTAACTTTTAAATTTACATGATGATGCGTTATTCTGATGTGTAAGCTACAATATTGATAAGTTTCATTAAAATCTGTTTAATAGTTTTTGCGTGAAAGAGTAACAAACATGCTCACATCCATCGGCACAAACATTGACATTTATAATATTGTTAGTAGGTTTAAATTAGGTATACAAAAAGATAAGTTTCTGTCACTACTGTGTCTGTTTAGTACATTTTTGAGATAATGTATGTATGTAGGTTTTACTTCTGCGAATTTTTGTTTGCTATAGCGTTATATCTACTGGGTGTAACAGAAAGGGGGTATAAAGCCGAAACACAGCGATAGTCCTCATGAAACTTAACAACTTTCCCCAAGGAACATGGGTCGTAACTCGAAACATTTTTTTGCATCGCCCATACTTACTCGATCAGCTGATCGGACGTTTTGTATGGGGAGGCGAAATTTTTTTTTTTAGTACGACCCATGTTTCTTGGGGAAAGTTGTTCAGTTTCATGAAGACTATCGTTGTGTTTCGGCTTTATACCCCCTTTCTGTATTTCTGTAATCTGAAACGTTTCAAACTAGTTTCGTCGTGTGTGGTTTTCTAAAGGAGTCTATAGCAGAAACTCAGATGCAACTCAAAAGTAACTAGCAGTTGCAGTTGCGTTTCCCCGTGTGTTCTAAGCCTTCCTGTTCGCCAATGAATATGCGCCTTTTTTGACGGATATTTATAAAGTTGTATATTTTGTTTTAGAAACTCCAAAAATGCGGCACAGAACAGGAAATGCGCGAAGTTGCTGGTAAGATCTGCAAGAACTATCTACCTGGACTGTGGAAGGCTGTCGAACCTGATGATTTACAATTCACCAAGATTACGTAAGTGTTATCATTATATTTGTAATTAGAATTAGACTAGAAACAGGGTGGGGCCCAAGTCTGCTAATTTAAAATAGCCTCAGTTGTGTCAGTTGTGTGCGTGGCAGAGTGTCAATGGCATTCTTTAGTAATATTCAAAATCTGTTGGTAGAGTGCGTTTCACGAAAGAAGTACCCCGGATATTTTTGAAACTAAATTTGACAGATCTATTTTCCCTATTTTCTGGTCTTTTCCCTGATAGTAGGCAGAAAATCTATTATTTTTCTTAATATAAATTTACTTTTTACATAACAGAAATAAAGGTAAATAGATATTTTTATCAAAGTGTATACCAAGATACTTATGGAATGACCAGTACACTCAAATATGCAGGAAATAGTATTATTTTGATAAATTACAAATGAAATATAAATAATATAGGTAACTGTTGTACTCGTAAATGGCAACATTATCAATTTTGACATGCTATACAGCGCCTAGGGGACTTCTTTCGTGAAATGGACTCCAACTTTCGCGTGTAGTCGCTTCGATGCTCCGATGCTCGTTTGTTTTGTTATCTGATTTTGAATATTATTCTAAAGACAAGAATCTCGATAATAATAATATGACAATCAATAATGCTCTGCGCTGCGCTCCGTCAGTTTATTTTAAAGGATAAGCAAAAACTCTTTACTCCGGCAAAGAACTATGGTTCTTAGTATCGATTCAAGGCCAAATACGTTGATTTGCATCATCTACCATCATCATGCAATATTATTCAATCGCTGTTTACTCATTTACCTACATTATTTAGACTAGCTTGTGTCTGCGGTTTCGTCGAAATTCGGATTTACAATACAATACAAATATTCTTTATTGCACAAAAAGATATAAGGTACAGACACAAACTAGAATATAAGAAGCAACAGGCGGCCTTATTGCTAGGTAGCAATATCTTCCAGGCAACCTTAGGGTAAGAAATGCGAGAAATAGGTAATAATGGATTTAGGGGATTGTGACATGCAAATCACCCCGCATTTTAGTGAAGTGGGGGGTTAGATAGAGACAAAAAGTAGCTTTTATCACTCTCTATCCTTACAACTATCTCCACTTTAATAATCACGTAAATTTTTCGCTTCGTTTTACCGTGAAAGGCAAACATACACAAGTTTCGCATTTATAATAAGCACTAGAGGATGCCCGCGACTTCGTACGCATTTATCGTCATATCTTAGAAAATTAACACAAAATCTCTAAATAATATAGCCTATGTGTTAATCTGATGTGTAAGCTACAATATTGTAAAGTTTCATTAAAATCTGTTCAGTGGTTTTTGCGTGAGAGTAACTAACATCCGTCCATCCATCGGCACAAACATTGACATTTATAATATTGTAAGATTAGTGTGGAAGAATTTATTTGCTTAGTTAAAACGAACTGGTTCTGGAAAATCAAGTTTTCTATTTCGAGTTTCTGTTTACAGTTTTTTTGTATTGTTATGATATTGCGAAGATAAATTAAAAGCTACGCTACAAAGTCAAAATGTATCCTTCTGCAACTAATCTTACTTCAAGGCCAAGTCAACAGTACCCTAAACCGACGTGCATGTATGAGGCGACTGATGAATGTGTGTCAAGTGAAAGAGATGTGTTTGTATCGTAGCAAGTGGAGGGAAGTCTCTGTCTACCTCGATGGGGAAGATTTTGAATTTGCTTATATACTCAGCGCAGGAAAACTTCGATACCGCGTTTCAGGTTTTGTATGCGAATCTACTTTGGATGAAGCGATGATGTTTGTATCGTAGCTAGTGGAGGGAAGTCTCTGTCTCTTCGATGGGGAAGAGGCGTGACAGATATGTATGTATGTATGTTTGTATCGTAGCTAGTGGAGGGAAGTCTCTGTCTCTTCGATGGGGAAGAGGCGTGACAGATATGTATGTATGTATGTTTGTATCGTAGCTAGTGGAGGGAAGTCTCTGTCTCTTCGATGGGGAAGAGGCGTGACAGATATGTATGTATGTTTGTATCGTAGCAAGTGGAGGGAAGTCTCTGTCTACCTCGATGGGAGAGAGGCGTGACAGATATGTATGTATGTTTGTTCTAGATAATAGGCGGTTCGCTACCACGCTATGACCTACTAATACTCGATAATTACGCCGCCGCTAACTATATACCAGTGGAAATTTATCACAAATAGCGACTGAATTCGGTTATTTCCAGTTTCGAGTCATTAGTGTATCGATAAGTCATTGAAATATTGGTATCTGTTTATGTTTAGTATATTTATTTATTTATGGTACAGTCAGCATCATAAGTCGATGAACACATTCTGATTTTCAAAAGTAAAATACACCGTTATTAGACGAAATCGCTTAGCAAAAGATACTCTAGGGTTTAATGACCATCTAATAAGGTTCAAAATAAAGAAAATAAGTAAGGTTTTACGTCTAATAATTGTGTACCTATATTACTTTTGAAAATTTGAATGCGTTCATCGACTTATGATGCTGACTGTACATTTCGTTGCACAGAAGGTCTAGTTAAATGTTCCGTTATATATAGTGACTTTAAATTAGTGAACGATAGAAAAGGGTATGCATGTACTCATGATAACAAACAGTAAAAGTTGTTATGGGACCAAGGTCGAAATCGTTCAAAAAATTTTGAACCCCCCATACAAAATGCACCAGCTGATGTATGGGGGAAATTTTTTTTTCTGTGATTTCGAACTTGGTCTCATAGTAAAAGTTGTTTGTTATCACGAGTACATACGTATCCTTTTCTATCGTTCACTTATTTAAAGTCACCCTAATATATTTCATCCTATTAATATTATAAATGTCAATGTTTGTGCCGATATGTGAGATTCTTTCACGCAAAAACGACTGAACAAATTTTGATTAAACTTTACAATATTTTATAATCATACTAGAGGTTGCCCGCGACTTCGTACGCATTTACCATCATATCTTGTAAAACTAACACAATATCTTAAAATAATTAAGCCTATGTGTTATTCTGATGTGTAAGCTACAATATTGTAAAGTTTCATTAAAATCTGTTCAGTGGTTATTACACGAAAGAGTAACAAACATCTTTGACATCCTTCTCTATATTATAGTTTGATCAGAATAACACATAGGTTATATGCTACTAATATGATAAATGTCAATGTTTGTGCCGATGGATGGATGTGAGGGTGTTTGTTACTCTTTCACGCCCAAAGTACTTAACAGATTTTGATAAAACTTTCCAATATTGTACCGTACACATCAGAATAACAAATAGGCTATACCGGGTGTAACAGAAAGGGGGTATAATGCCGAAACACAGCGATAGTCCTCACGAAACTGAACAACTTTCCTCAAGGAACAGGGGAAAGTCTCCCCATACAAAATGTCCGATCAGCTGATCGAGTAAGTATGGGCGATCAAAAATTTTTTTTCGATTTACGACCCATGTTCCTTGGGGAAAGTTGTTCAGTTTCGTGAGGACTATCGCTGTGTTTCGGCATTATACCCCCTTTCTGTTACACCCGGTATAGCCTATTTGTTATTCTGATGTGTACGGTACAATATTGGAAAGTTTTATCAAAATCTGTTAAGTACTTTGGGCGTCTTTCTGTTACTCCTTTCTGTTACTCCCTGTATTATTTACAAACATTGCGCATGTTTTCTGAGAATTAGATGGCTGATCTAGCGACAAGGAAAACCTCCTTTTGTACATTTTTTCCTTCCAAACACGTGTCGATTTCATTCCCAATAAAAAGTGCTATAATTACGTAATTCCATACAAAAGTTTTCTACAAAAACTGTCACGAACCTAGAACTATTGTGGCGTCAATAAAAAGTCGATTTGTATCAAACTCCTAGGAAGAAATAAAAAGTCCGTATTGAATAGTTTAATTGAAGATTTTGAATGAAAAAGTGTGTTTTTATTTTGTGTTTTTTTATCATCTATCGTTGGTTTTCTTTAGATCAGTCTAGGACCTGTTTTATAAACAAAACAAAGAAAATCAAGCGACCTTTACCCATGAAAGTACTGAAACGATTTTCCCGAAAAAAAAACATTATCTTACATGTCTTTCACGCTTCCCCATCGAGACTAGAGAGTCCCCTCCACTTGCTACAAAACAAAAATTCTCGTTACCAAAGTAGATTCGCATACAAAACCTGAAACGCGGTATCGAAGTTTTTCCCGCGCTGAGTATATAAGGAAATTCCAAAATCTTCCCCATCGAGGTAGACAGAGACTTTCCTCCACTTGCTACAAAACAAACACTCGTTAGCAAAGTAGATTCGCATACAAAACCTGAAACGCGGTATCGAAGTTTTCCCGCGCTGAGTATATAAGCAAATTACAAAATCTTCCCCATCGAGGTAGACAGAGACTTCCCTCTACTTGCTACGATACAAACACACTACTTTCGTTTCATACACATTCATCAATCGCCTCATACATGTACTCTTGTCTTGGCCTTTCCTATCTTTCAATTGATAATAATTATAGTAAGTTTCCAATAACCTATATTAAATACTTATGTTATTGAACCGGTATAGATAAGAGACATTGTTAAACAAACTACATTGTTACATAGGAGGTGAAAGAAAGCATGACATTAGGCATCCACATAGAGCGAGCAGCCTCGCTAGGCAACCATTTGGCCAATAGGGTTGATGACGACATTCAAATATTCAAAAAATAATTAGTCCGTCTTTTAGGCTATTAAAAAATATTTGAAACACATTTTTTACCTGATCAAATACATAAATAAATACAAAGATACAGAGCATCAAAGTTACGGAGTGGGGGGGTATTGACGTCACTCCTAGGTAAAAATCGTACGTTAGGCGTGACGTCATGAGCAACTTTAACCCAGTGTATCTTTGTCATTTTTAGTTAAAGAGAAAAAAGAAAAAATACGTGTCGAATATTTTAAAATAATCTATGTCATCATCATTTATTTAAGAGCCAGGCTCTTGTCGGTGGAGTAAACGCCATCTTTGCCTTTCCTCTGCCAGTAATTTCACTTCCTGATACGACACGACGCCAATCCTCTCTTTCACTTGAGTGAAGTAAGTACGTCTTGGTCTTCCTCTTCCTCTCTTACCCTCAATCTTTCCTTCAATGATGTTCTTTAAAAAATCGTCGTGTCGTATCAAGTGCCCTATCATCTTTCCTCTTCTATTCTCTATTGTTCTCAACAAGGAGCGCTTCTCACCAACCATACTTAATACCTCCTCATTACTCTTCTTCTCCGTCCAACTTATCCTCTCCATCCTCCTCCAACACCACATCTCAAACGCTTCTAACCTCTCTCTATCCCTCTGTGTCAGTGTCCATGTTTCACACCCATACAGTGCAATGCTCCAGATGTACACTTTTATTAGACGTTTCCGGGCCTTTTTGGCTATGTTGGCCTTAAAAAGATTTTTCTTGCCGTTAAAAGCTTTTTTGGCCATAGCGATTCGGGAAACGACGTCAGCAGTACATCTAGAGTCATTGGTTATAAGTGATCCTAGATATCTGAAACTGTGGACTTCTTCTAGTGGTGTGTTGTGTAGATTGACTGGGCTATTTCTTGTTGCTGTTTTGGCTGTTGTAAGTGTTTTTGTTTTGTTTGTGTTAATTTTGAGTCCCCATTGAGTGAATACTGAATCCATTTGGTCTATTAAATCTTGTAGGTTTTGTCTATTTTCTGCAACTGCAGCGATGTCATCGGCAAATCTAATGAATTGAATTTTTCCCCGTTTATCTTGATCCCACCCTTACTTGAATTAATGATTTCTTTTATGGCACCTTCTATGAACAAATTAAATATGAGTGGTGATAATGGGCATCCCTGTCGCACTCCTTGTTGTATCTTTGCTTCTCCACATTCTTCTCCCATTTCTATTAGTGTTTTCTGATCCTTATAAAGTTCGTAAATTATTTTTCTATCCCTGTAATCGAATCCTGCATTCTTTAAAACTATCATCATTCTTCTCCAGTCCACTTTATCGAAGGCTTTTTCTAAGTCTATAAAAGCTATGTGTTTCCAGGCCCAACTCCATGCGTCTATCTACAATTAATCGAAGTGCCAAAACAGCTTCTCTTGTACCTTTCTTTTGCCGAAAACCGTACTGATCTGGCCCTATGTTGTCTTCCGCAATTGGACGTATTCTATTCTGGATTATTTTTAGCATAATTTTTGATGCTTGTGAAATAATACTGATGGTTCTGTGTTCTTCGCATTTTAATGTATTTTGTTTTTTTGGTAATGTAACTGTTTTAGTAATTTTGAAGTCCGTTGGTACCTGTCCTGTGTCATACATTTCCTGTGTTAATTTAAAAACTTGGTCTAAAAGGGGTTCAAACGTTGAATATTTAAGCATTTCTATATAAATGTTATCGTTGCCTGCCGCTTTTCCGTTCGGTATATTATATAAAGCTTTATAAAACTCTTCTTTAAGTATGCACGGCCCTATTTCATCTACACTTACTAGTTGTTCCTGTTCTATATCTTGCTGATGTAAACCTTTTCCACTATATAAGTTCTCTATGTAACGTTTCCATCTTTCCACTATGTCACTATTATTTATCAAAATATTTCCTACTTCATCTAAAATTGTGGTACTCTTAGTTTTGTGTCTTCTATCTAACTCTTTAATTTCTTTATAAGCTCTATCCATTTGACCCATATCCATATAATGTTCTATACTTTTACATATCTTTAATATATCAGCTTCTTTGTTATTTCTACATTTAGTTGTAATCTGGTTAGTTAATCTTTTATATTTCTGTATACTAGCTTCATCCTGTCTATTTCTAAGAAGTCGTCGTTCTACCATTAAATCAATAATATCCTGAGTGAGCCATTTTTTCCTAGGTACAATCTTCTGGGTTTGTAAGCATTCTTGGGCAGACGATTTATAAATATCTCTTAAATTAATCCATCTTTGGTTTACATCACACAAATCTTGACTATTATCCTTATAATATGTATTATACTTATTTTCTAAGGTTTTATTATATTGCACACTATAGTTACTATCTTTATCCTTAAGTCTAGTGAGATCAATCTTCTTTGGTTTATATTTACTTTTAGTTTTTGTGGTTGCAAAGTTGAATTTACTACGCAGTAAGTTGTGGTCTGTATATAAATCAGCTCCCGGTAAGGCTTTACATGAAATTAATTGTTTTCTGTACTTCTCTTTAATTAATATATAATCTATTTGGTATCTAGCGATATCTCCCGGCATCTTCCATGTATATAGTCTTCGCTTTGGTAAATCAAAATATGTATTTGTAACTATTAAATTGTTTTCCTTACAAAACTGTACTAGTCTTTCCCCTCTCGAATTTCTATTTCCTAAACTGAATTTACCTACTACTTTTCCCTCTTCCCCTTTTCCCACTACTGCATTAAAATCTCCCATTACTATAAGATTATCTTTTTCTTTTACTATATCTATTATTGAGTCTAAACTGTTATACATTTCTTCTACTTCGTCGTCGCTGTAACTTCCTGTAGGCATATAAACCTGAATGATAACTGTGTGCGGTTCTGTTTTTATTGTTATGGCTGTTATTCTGTCGCTATGATGTATTGTGTTATCTACTAAATCCCCCCATTTTTTATTTAATACTATAGCAGTTCCATTAGATCCCTGATTTTCCCCTGTATATATAATTCTAAAATCCCCGTCCCAGTAGTCTCCGCTACCTTCCCATCTAACTTCGCATAACCCCAAAATATCCATCTCTAACCTTTCCATTTCAGCCTTCACTTCTTCTACCTTGCCTTCCGCCAGCATCGTCCTCACATTCCACGTCCCAATATGGCAAGGATTTCGCATGATGACGACCGATTCAGCCTTGCGTCTAAACCTGCCGGACTCAGACCGCCACGGCATGTTACATCGTGGAAGCCCGTTGTCAAGAACCAAATTACTTCTATTTGCTGTCATTTCCATACTCCATTAAAGGAAAATTTAGAGCGGTAGTTTCTCCCACTTGCTTTCCGCACCTCAGTTTAACAGCCAATGGTTTGCCTGTTAATATCTGTACAAAAGCCCTACCGGAATCCGCTTCTTCGGCCTTCTGCCAGTACTAGTACCGCTGCTGCTCAGTACTAGGGGAACGCTTATTGAATGGCGGCATTTATTCGCCATGTCGCAAAGTCGTTATAGGACTATGTGGTATTTTCTAGGGAAACCCATCCCACTAGGTTTCCTACCACGTCCTGATAACCCTGCCGCTATGTGGTCGGGGACTGCTTTTTCAGTATATTCGCAGCTAACCACCATATCTGGTGGCCGTTCACTATCCGCCACCTGTGACCCCGTTAGTAGCCTACAGCTCAGCCCTAACATATAACAATCTATGTGATGGACTAAAAAATTTTTTTTTGTCATCATGCCCATTAAAAGAGGCCCCTAAGAACTACGCAACTGAATAGGATAGTGAGGTCTTTCCTGAGCGGCTAGACATCTGCCTCCCGAGGCTGATCGCTTTGTCTGGACCCGACCCGACTATGTATGTCCTGAGATATTTTGCGTACTTACGAACGTACCTGAGGGCGCTAAAAGAGCATACACATTCTACTGGGTGTGACAGAAAGGAGGTATAATGCCGAAACACAGCGATAGTCCTCATGAAACTGAACAACTTTCCCCAAGGAACATGGGTCGTAACTCAAAAAAAAAAATACCGCCTCCCCATAAAAAATGTTCGATCAGCCGATCGAGTAAGTATAGGCGATCCAATTTTTTTTTTTTGAGTTACGACCCATGTTCCTTGGGGAAAGTTGTTCAGTTTCATGAGGACTATCGCTGTGTTTCGACTTTATACCCCCTTTCTGTTACACCCTGTATAGGTATTATTAGGTATATCAGCCCTTTCAACGTCCCCACTACAGTACAGACACACGAGCTTACTCTCATACGAGAGTGATTAGGCCTAATCACAGAGCACCCCCTATAGAGCCCGAATCATTACAATTTTATTCGAAACAAAACTCACAACTTTAGGCGGCAAGAATGAAGTGCGGGGGACGTGACAACTATGCTGTGGTTTGCTGAATCAAGGTCAACGCATCGCTTAGAGATGTGCCGTGACGACAGTTAGGTTTATCGATAAAACATTTACATAAAGTGTGTTACATTTTTTATTGTTGAACAATTCGATGTTATAACAAAATTAAATAATTAGAGAGGTTAAGTTAAAATTGCATGACAATTGACGACACTTACCGGTAAAATTAATTTGAAAATAAATACATGCTTCCGAAAACTGAATTTCAGTGTCCCAAATAACCCAAAACTAGGTTATTATTTAGAAACTTCTAATAAATATGCTGTACTTTTTTTGCTCAGGACATTTAGGAAATCTTTAAAAGAAAACAAACACTAACTTTATTCTATTATTTGCGATGATAGGTAATAAAAAAATATCGAAGTACTGTTCTTTACATATTAATAATAATTATTAGTTATTTTTTATCTACATCTCATCTCAACAAAAAGTGTATATTATTATTGTATTTGATAAAATAAATCGATTACATTCAGTCGATAAATTTGTTACGACTCTAGTACTGAAATTTCAGAAACGAAAAAGGATAAACATAGTAATTAGCATAATGACAGAAAGGGATGTAGGCAAATCAAAATTTGTTGTCCAGTGTAACATGAACTCCGCGTAATATAAAACAAAAATTGTTTATACTTATCGGTGAAAAGATATTCCATTTTTCTTAAAGCAAGATGTCCCAGAATTTTTCCCGTACCATTTCACAAAACACACTGTCATTTTATTACGCTTTAAAGCAAAATAAGAGCCATGTAAATTGCGCAAAAGCTTGTGCGTACGGATGTGACAGCTGGTCAGTACTGACTTGAATGACATAGTTCGCTTTGCTACATCTGCCGAAAAAGACATATGTACGGTGCACGTCTATTGCCTTGCAAGTGCACTCTATTAGGGGGTGCTCTGTGGGCCTAATCTACCACACTGGCTTGCAAGTGGGCGGATTTCACATACGCCTTCGAATTTCTTCTCTAGTGTATGCAGGTTTCTTCATGTTTTCCTTCACCGTTAGCGAGTGGTAATCGAATATTCAATCCGAAGAGAAATAAATCTCAGAGGTACAGGTTAGATCGAAACCGCGTCTCCAAGATTGGAGGCGGGCGTTCTACAGTGCGTTTCATGAAATAGTTCCTATGCCGCCATGTTGGCAGCATTAAAAATGTATACTGCCACATTACCCTCATTGTGTTTCGCAGTACAAAAGAGAATGCTCAAAAAATACCCAGGCCCGGCGCAAACGAAAAGTATCTCAGTTTATTAGTATAGATGAGTAATGAAATGTAGCATAAGAACCATTGACCAAATCGGTGGCTAAATGTCAATAATTGCTATTTGTATTTTCCTAGGGGTTAATTTTTATGATTATTTTCTTATACTAAGTAATATCTCATTATTTTATTGACATTAATAATAATATTCAAGCATTACAGCAATTAGGTTAGGTGAGGTTTCAAGAAAGATTAGAAATCAGGTTAGGTTAGGTTCGGCGAGTTTTAAGGTTAGGTAAGGTGAGGTTTAGGTGAGGTCCTAGGTTTCCTAAGAGGTCACGTAACATAATCTAAAACCTTATCTGACCTAACCTAAAATCTCTCCTAACCTAACCTAAAACCTAAACTAACCTAAGCTGATATCCAACCTTTCCTGAAACCCCACCTAACCTAATTGCTCTAATACTTCGATAGTATGTTAATCTCAATAAAAAAAGAGATATTACTTAGTTTTATTTAGGAAAATAATCATCAAAATTAACCCCTATGAAAATACAAATAGCAATTTTTGACATTTAGCCTCCGATTTGGACAATGGTTCTTATGTTACATTTCATTACTTATTTATATTAATAAACTGATATACTTTTTGTTTGCGCCGGGCCTGGGTATTTGTTCCATACTTCATGAGCATTCTCCTTTTCAATGCTGCCAACATGGCGGCATAGGAACTATTTCATGAAACTCTCTACCAACTAGGCTACCGCGCACTTCTTCCTTAGTGATATCTTAATCATAATCATAATATTTATTGCGCTTCCACAAAAGTTACAAAATGGTCTTAAAAATAATTTACAGTACATGTCGTGGACCCTGTTTTAGGGCACGACAAACAGAGAGAGGAAGACGTATTGACGTATCTTCCAGATAACCGTTTTTCAACTGAAACCTTTCTCTTCCCCAGCGGTGGGCTATCAAACTTCATCTACGTGCTCGGTCTACCCGAGGACCTGGCTCCTCTGTACGCGAGGCTCGAAGCCGCTGAAGATGCTGATAAGATGGAAGATACCAAGTCTCTGCGGTCGGGGTCTGAGCTCGAGGAGCCGAAGAAGGTTAGTCTACAAGAAACCCTTTCATTTGATACGGTGAATGAAATGAAATTAATCTTGTAGGACGAGTTTGACATCACATAAGACGGGTCATTTTTTAAAGTTAACGCTAGATTCGCAAGAGTGCAGTTTTCCCCAGAGAAGAATCTTGCAAGAAACTCTGTTGGGTTGAGTCAAATTTGGTATTACAAATTCTTAAACAAAAACACTTAGATACATACATTAAAATTAACAATGCTAAATAGAGACAGCTTGACAGAAGAGCAGGTCAATCCCATGGATTTGAGTCATCTAGATACCTAATCGTTCATTTTATAATAACCTTTTTTACCAAGTTTTTGTTTAACAATAATCTTGAATTTATTGGGGGTTAGTTCACGTATTCACGTAAAAATTCATTACAAATATTCCGCCATATTGGATTGAGCATGAAGCCACATTAGTGGAGATTAGTGGGAAATTGCCACTGACAGGAATTTTGAAGAAGCATGGGAAAGGCTTTTGCCCAGCAGTGGGACGAAATAGGCTAAGGCCGTGGCCCAAGTAGGCAAGCTGTCAGTGGTCGACTGAGTGAGCCGCAATGTGGCGAACTGAAATTTGATTTAGCTGCAAACTCAAATCAATGAAATCACCGGTTTTGGTGGGAATCGGCCGCTGCCTGAGATAGTCAGCGCGCGTAACGCTGCAAACTGCGTACAGTGAGCGAAAACTAGCTGACTGCGGACACTCTATTTCAAATATATGGAAGGGCGTACTAAATCGATACGCCGCAAACTAGTCAGCCGCTAACAGTTTGCCTACTGGGGCCACGGCCTAATAAAAAAAATAGTGCGCAACCACAGGTAACCTACCCTACCAATTTATTAAAGACTTACACTAAAGAGCATTAAAGAATACACTTCGGCAATCATCGCATTTCCGAATACAAACGAATGCTAATTTCCATGTACATCAATTATTAGATTAATCGTTCATCAGAATTTGAATTTAGTAACTTTATTGTAGCACTTTCTCGCATTTGAACCGCGACTGACAAAACAAACGTCATGGTGTGTGCGACACAGATATCGCTATACGATGTCGGAATTAGCCGATTGCTTTACAAAGATCGATATGTATTCTTTATCGCCATTTTCCTAGCTTCCCATTTACTTACCTATACCTTGTTCTGGATATTGCAGGGTCAAATTTTCATTATTTTTTTAATGATAAGCTCTATTGAACTGTTAATTTTAATGTATGTTTATGTGTATGAATTGGTAAAACTTAAGTTGAAAAGAGCAACCCTACAGAGTTTCTTGCTAGGTTCTTCTCTGGGGAAAACTACACTCTTGCGAATCTAGCATTAAGACCCAGAACACACGGTGAAACGCAACTGAAACGAAACGTTTCAAACTAGTTGCGTCGTGTGTGGTTTTCTAAGGAAGTCTATAGCAGAAACTGTGATGCAACTCAAAAGTAACTAGCAGTTTCAGTTGCGTTGCAGTTGCGTTTCACCGTGTGTTTTGGCGGTTACTTTAAAAAATGACCCGTCATAAGTGTTGTCAAAACCTACAGGATTAAATGATTTTGCATTTTAATTTACTTTCCATTGCGCAGGTACTGCTAAGGATCTACGGACAAGTTCACGGCGAGCGAGCAATGGATGCTATAGTGACAGAATCTGTCATATTTACTTTACTGTCTGAGAGAAAACTTGGGCCGAAACTGTTTGGGGTTTTCTCCGGTGGAAGAATTGAAGAGTATATACCTGTAAGTATGTTATACATACATTACATACATATCTGTCACGTCTCTCCCCCATCGAGGTAGACAGAGACTTCCCTCCACTTGCTACGATACAAACATTCTCGTTACCAAAGTAGATTCTCATACAAAACCTGAAACGCGGTATCGAAGTTTTTCCCGCGCTGAGTATATGAGCAAATTCCAAAATCTTCCCCATCGAGGTAGACAGAGACTTCCCTCCACTTGCTACGATACAAACATTCTCGTTACCAAAGTAGATTCTCATACAAAACCTGAAACGCGGTATCGAAGTTTTTCCCGCGCTGAGTATATGAGCAAATTCCAAAATCTTCCCCATCGAGGTAGACAGAGACTTCCCTCCACTTGCTACGATACAAACATTCTCGTTACCAAAGTAGATTCTCATACAAAACCTGAAACGCGGTATCGAAGTTTTTCCCGCGCTGAGTATATGAGCAAATTCCAAAATCTTCCCCATCGAGGTAGACAGAGACTTCCCTCCACTTGCTACGATACAAACATTCTCGTTACCAAAGTAGATTCTCATACAAAACCTGAAACGCGGTATCGAAGTTTTTCCCGCGCTGAGTATATGAGCAAATTCCAAAATCTTCCCCATCGAGGTAGACAGAGACTTCCCTCCACTTGCTACGATACAAACATTCTCGTTACCAAAGTAGATTCTCATACAAAACCTGAAACGCGGTATCGAAGTTTTTCCCGCGCTGAGTATATGAGCAAATTCCAAAATCTTCCCCATCGAGGTAGACAGAGACTTCCCTCCACTTGCTACGATACAAACATTCTCGTTACCAAAGTAGATTCTCATACAAAACCTGAAACGCGGTATCGAAGTTTTTCCCGCGCTGAGTATATGAGCAAATTCCAAAATCTTCCCCATCGAGGTAGACAGAGACTTCCCTCCACTTGCTACGATACAAACATTCTCGTTACCAAAGTAGATTCTCATACAAAACCTGAAACGCGGTATCGAAGTTTTTCCCGCGCTGAGTATATGAGCAAATTCCAAAATCTTCCCCATCGAGGTAGACAGAGACTTCCCTCCACTTGCTACGATACAAACACACCTCTTTCACTTCATACACATACATCAATCTTCTCTCTCTACTATCGGTCTATCCTATTACTTGTTACTAATATTATAAATGTCAATGTTTGTGTCGATGGATGGATGTTTGTTACTCTTTCACGTAAAAACTACTGAACAGATTTTGATGAAACTTGGCAACATTGTAGCTTCCACATTAGAATAACACATAGGCTATATTATTTTAAGATATTGTGTTTACTTTCCAAGATATGACGATAAATGAGTACGAATTAAATACACACGCAGTCTCACGTATCAAGCTTCAATATAGTAAAGTTTCATCATAATCTGTTTAGTATTTTTGTGTGAAAGAGTAACAAACATCCTCACATCCAGCGACACAAACATTGACATTTATTTATTTATTTATTTATTTTATTAATATTTAAAGGCTGAATGATTTTTTTTTTCAGTCTCGATGTCTCTTACTACGAGAACTAGCGGATCCGGAACTGTCAATGAAAATAGCGGAAAAGATGGCCGCCATCCACTCTATGGACATACCTCTATCAAAAGAGCCAACGTTCATATGGAAGTCTATGTATAAATGGCTGAAGACAATCAAAGACGAAGCCATTCTGAATAATACTAAGCCTAAGGTATGGTTTCATTTTAACAGCTCTTTTTCTGGTTTTTTTATTTATTTAATGGTTAAATATTTTTAAATTATATTTTTTCAGAATGACACCGAAAGAGAAGCTATGCTATTATTAAAGGAAATAAATTACGATCACGAAATTGATTGGTTAAAGAAGTATTTAGCTACGATCGATTCGCCGGTTGTGTTCTGTCATAACGATTTACAAGAAGGTAAGAATACATACATACATACATATCTGTCACGCTTCCCCATCTAGTTAGACAGAGACTCCTCTCCACTTGCTACGATACAAACACACTTCTTTCACTTCAAGCTAGAAACAGGCCATTTTAACTGACTTCATAAAAAGGTCTCAGTTTGACCTGCTTATACAAGCTGACTTTAAATTAGTGAACGATAGAAAAGGATATGCATGTACTCGTGATAACAAACAACTTTTACTTTGGCACCAAGTTCGAAATCACAGGAAAAAATTGTTCCCCCATACTATCAGATGGTGCATTTTGTATGGGGGGTTCAACATTTTTTGAACGATTTCTACCTTGGTCCCATAGTAAAAGTTGTTTGTTATCACGAGTACATGCATACCCATTTCTATCGTTCACTAATTTAAAGTCACCCTATATATCCGTCACGTAGACAGAGACTTCCCTCCCAAAATTGGAATGAAGGGCGGCTCCTATATGTAGCTTTTTTTGCATATTTTGTTCGATATCAATAATGACTACTCGTTTTTAATAATTTATTATTAAGCTAGTGAATGGCTTTCGCGAGCTAAAATTCGCATTTGGCCAGTTTTTTTAATTTGCTATTTTTTGGAGATCTTTTTTTTAATACACAGCAAATAAACTTCTTAACTCCCCCCCCCAGGTAACATCCTGCTCCTAGACGAGTCCCCCCAGCAGACCACGGACGAGTTCGAGCCGGCCGCGTACACGCAACCGTTCGGCAGCAAGAACAGTCTAACCGCGATGGACAACGAGGCGGCATCAGACAGCGAGAGAATGTGAGTGCTTTTAGATGAAATTGGTGTTGAATAAATGAGTCTTGAAATGTCTAATCGCAAAAGGTTCAGTCGCAAAACGTCCGATCGCAAAATATCATAATGACCATTCTCAAAATGTCTACGCAAAATGTTAAATCTCAAATAGTTCAAACGCATAATGTTTAATCGTAACATGACATGACTTATCGTAAAAAGTCAATTTCGCAATATGTCCATTTTCAAAATGTCTTGTCGCAAAATGTCAAATCCCAAATGGTCCAATTCGAAATGTCTAATCGCAAAAGGTTAAATTCGCAAAATGCCTAATCTCAAAATGTTCAATCGCAAAATATTCAATTTCAAAATGACCAATTGCAAAATGTCTTACCTAAAATTATTTCCAAAATACATCTCTCTTCGTATAATTACGTACTATTTTTCCTTTCTCAATCCCCAGATCCCGACCGGACCTGAACATAAACATGTCCTCGCACATGAAGCTGGCCCCCACCCACGAGGAGACCCTGGGAGATGAGGAGGTGACCTCGGATACCATCATCAGCAGGATATCGGACTCGGGGGAGGGGCCGAAGATATTCCTGATTGATTTCGAGTATTGTGCTTATAATTATAGGTAAGTTGAGGCTGCCCTCGAATTCAATACAATACAAATATTCTTTATTGCACACAAAGATATAAGGATTCGAAACGCAAATTCGTAAGCATTTATCGTCATATCTTGGAAAGAAATCATGATATCTCAAAATAATATAGCTTAAATGTTTTTGTTGATGATTGTCAAGTCAAATTTATGACAAAAGAAAGGCAAAGATGGCGATACTCCACTGTCAAGAGTAGGTCTTAATAAAATGAATTTACTGAAGAATAAATGTGTATGAAGTGAAAGAGATGTGTTTGTATCGTAGCAAGTGGAGGGAAGTCTCTGTCTACCTCGATGGGGAAGATTTTGGAATTTGCTTATATACTCAGCGCGGGAAAAACTTCGATACCGCGTTTCAGGTTTTGTATGCGAATCTACTTTGGTAACGAGAATGTTTGTATCGTAGCAAGTGGAGGGAAGTCTCTGTCTACCTCGATGGGAGAGAGGCGTGACAGATATGTATGTACATGACATTTTTCGATGCAAATGACAATTTTGAGTGTTATAGTTCTTTAAATCTTACATGATTAGAATGACACATGCCAATCCTCGCCGAATAGTGATGGGATGAAAATGTTAAATCGAGGTTTAAGCGAAATTTTGTCGAATAAGTGCTTACTACTAGAAATATTTTAAAAATAACTAGTAATTACGAAATAGCTTTATTAAGTACGTAATTAATTTTCCATTTCGAGCTCGGTTAAATATTCGCAGGTGCTAAAAAACCAAAGAGTAGTGACACCGTGCGTCAATTTTTAAAAACAATGAATCTACTTAAAAAGCTCCTAAAACCTACCAAAACTACTTTAAAACAAAAAAATTCTTATAATTACTATTTTCATAGACTTTATGATAATGAAAAAATATCGACTTAAAGAACTCGATTGGTCACATCCTTAATTTTTTTTCGCGATGATATAACCTTGTTAGAACGGAAAAGTATTTAATCTCATATTATTGGAAAAGTATTGTGTGTGTTATTAAGTATTATGTTTATGTATCTTTACGTTTTATGTCGAAAACATTGATTTTCTTGTATGTATAAATACAGTTCATAATTTTAAAACGGTTATAGTTGTAAAAATAATTATGATTTTTACTGAATTACGACACTAGTCTGACCGCTAGTACAAAATTACTTCGCTACTTTTAGTGGCACCTGTCATTCTAATCATGTAAGATTTTAAGAACTATACAACAATCATAAAAAAAAAATCTTTTTTATTTTTTGGCAGAATAAAAATGGACCTCTGTTTTATTTGTTTTTTTTTTATCTGACAGAGGTTTCGACATAGCGAACCACTTCGCGGAATGGGCTTACGACTACACAAAAAAGGAGCCGCCGTTTTTCGACAACTTGCCTGAAAACTGGCCCACACTTGAACAAAAGGTTAGTCAATTTGTAAAATGACTGATAATTTTTAGGCATTTTATATAATGATTGGATATTTTAGGCATTTTATATAATGACTGGATATTTTAGGTATTTCATATAATGCCTGGATATTTTTAGGCATTTTGTATAATTACTGAATATATTTAGGCATATTGTATAATGACTGAACATTCTTAGGCGTTTTGTAAAATGCCAGCTGTTTTAAAGTAATGTTGTTTGATTTTAATTTTGTAATCATATTTCATTTTTTATATGTAGACATAATTTCATCATTCCATTAATTAAAACATTAATTCATTATAAACAAATACAGTTAGATAATCTAGAAAAAAAATAATAGTAAAAAAAAATACATAAATAAATGAGCAGCCTGAGAATGAATGAATGGTAAAAGACCGAATGATTGGTTGACTGAGAACGATTTTTGGGTTTTTAAAAATATTGGTAAAGGAAACGTCATACTGCCACTACGCAGCTTGTGTTTGGTATTTATGCTTGGTTTTTAGCCGGTGACGTCATTCGGACCAAATCCGTCGGACCATATCCGTCAGACCAAAACTGTCGGACCAAATCCGTAGGACCATGTCTGTCGGACCAAATCCGTCGAACCATATCCGTCGAACCGAATCGGGCGGACGTGACGAGCTTTGCCTGCCGCCTAAGGAGTTGAAGTATACATTAAAGAGTCAAAATTTTCTTTTTTTTTCTTAATTTTTTGTGTGGGTGTTTGGTTATTCAGTCTCTTGAAAAAAAAATTGGACATTTTTTATATAAAAAATATATGACTGCATTATTCACTTAATTATTTCTACAATGTACCTAGGTACGAGTATAATTAATAGAGGTGGGCCGAGTACTCGGTTAATACTCGGTACTCGGCATACTCGGCACTTTTTTCACTACTCGTAATCGGCCGAATAACTCGGTTAAAATGCCGAGTACTCGGTGCAAATAAATCTACCTTGCGCATTGGATCTGCTTGGTAGATCATATTCTAATTCCTTCTTATGGCACATATTTAGGCCTTTGTCCAGCTGGAGCAATGTTATGAATTGCTATTATCATAATTATTTAGAAGAAAAATTCATAAGCAGTGTTTTTCAATTTTTTTTCCACTTGACGGTTGCGGTTTATTGTTTTCATTATGAATAATTAGCGGGGTGCGGAGGGACAGTTCTAACACCATTATCACCACTCGCTCCCGAGCTTCTTCGCGCGAAATTCTACCCACTTTAACTATACCGAGTAACTCGGCCGAGTACTCGGCTCGGTAAACTTTAAACCGAGTAATACTCGGTACTCGGTTACTCGGTAAAACTGGTACTCGGCCCACCACTAATAATTAATAACAAATTAAAGGTTTTTTTAATACTTCGATTTATAAAAAAAGTAAAAAATTGTGAAATATTTTTTACTAACTCAATTTTATTTAAAAAAAAACTTGTTTTTTTTAAAAAAAGAGGCTGAAAAATCAAGGAGACAAACTAAAAATAGCAATATGCTTTTACTTACTTTTTTTTATTTGTAAGCATTTTCTTAAATCAATAATCTAATTAATTGTATACCAATCAATTTAAAAAAAAAATCTTGAGCAAATATTTACCATGCAAGACTAGGTCCAGAATACACGGTGAAACGCAACTGCAACGCAACTGAAACTGCTAGTTACTTTTGAGTTGCATCGAAGTTTCTGCTATAGACTTCTTTAGAAAACCACACACGATGAAACTAGTTTGAAACGTTTTGTTTCAGTTGCGTCGTGTGTTGTCAAAAGTAACTAGCAGTTTCAGTTGCGTTTCACCGTGTGTTCTGGGTCTAAGTAAGATCTAATTAAAAACTTGTATTCTTTTTTAATTTTCTTTCAAATCAATGTAACATTTTATTTTAATGAGAAGAAATTCGAAGGTGTATATGAAATCCGCCAACCCACACTTGGCCAGCGTGGTGGATTACTTCCTAATCACTCTCTCTATGAGAGTAGGCTTGTTCCCCTCGGTGGGGACATATATGAGCTGATAAGATAAGAATTTAACATTACTTCTGTCGTTCAAAGAAACAACAAAAAAAAAATATTATAAAAATTGATCTATCGTAAAATATTTTATTTATTTATTTAGTGTAGTCTGTCCACGACTTCATGGGGCTTAGCACGGCGTGCCGCGACATTTATCTCACGTATGCTGTCCTTATCACATTTAAAACTATCGACAGAGACGTAAGCGTGACAAACGCATGACAACGTCTTGTCACGGAGTGCCATGCTAAGCTAGCATATCTATGTTCATATCTTGGAAAACCTCGATAATATACATAAGTATTTATTATTTTTAAAAGTACGCCGTTTTGTACTTTGTGCGAAAATGATAAGCCTAAGCTTACTTATATTAAAAACGAACAAACAAGAATGAGATTTTAGGTGTAAAATATAATAAATCCTAACTACAGATACCTCCTCCACTTCCAAACCCCTCTTTCACTTCACTTCAAATCTAACCCCCCTATCGCTTCACAGGAGATCTTTATCCGGGAGTACCTCAAGCACTTCCACCAATTCCAAGGGGAGGAGGGAGCTGAAAACAATATGGATGCCGTCAACAAGCTGTTAGGAGAAGTCGATGCGTTTACTCTAGCCAGCCATCTGTTTTGGACTCTATGGTCAATTGTCAATACTAAAAGCCAGATTCCTTTTGGATATTGGGTAAGTTATTTATTTTTATTATTTATTTATGGATAGCTCTTTTGAAATATTAATTTTATTATATGTTTCTGTGTTTATGCCTGAGATTTGTAAAACTTAAATTGAAAAGAACAACCCTACAGAGTTTCTTGCTAGGTTCTTCTCTGGGGAAAACTGCACTCTTGCGAATCTAGCGTTAACTTTGAAAAATGACCCGTCCTAAGTGTTGTCAAAACCTACAGGATTAAATAATTTTTCATTTCATTTAATTTATTGTGAATATGCCAAGCCCGACCAGCAGTGGCATTTACTTATAATACTGTCGATGGTATGCTCACATGCCCCCACTGTGGCAGAACATTTTCTAAAAAGATCGGTTACATCAGCCACATGAGAGCACACCAACGACAGCAGAGTTCGGCGTAAGCGGTCGCCGTGGCCGAAATCGGCGGATTCATTCATTCATTCGTTCATTCATATTTATTGTAAAAAGATATTATACATATACATATCTGTCACGCCTCTCTCCCATCGAGGTAGACAGAGACTTCCTTCCACTTGCTACGATACAAACACACTTCTTTCACTTCATACACATTCATCAGTCGCCTCATACATGCGCGTCGGTTTAGTGTACTCTTGATTTGGCCTCTTTGATTTTTTTTGAAAAGATATTATATTACACAGAAACAGAATAAAACCGGCCAAGTGTGAGTCGGACTCGCGCAGGCAGGGTTCCGTAACATTTCACTATTGATAGCGAGCAAAAAAGACAATAAAATCACGTTATAGTAGGTATGTGAGCCACCTTCAATTATTATTTTATTTTTAGTATTTGTTATTATAGCGGCAACAGTAATACATCATCTGTGAAAATTTCAACGCTCTAGCTATAACGGTTCATGAGATACAGCTTGATGACAGACAGACAGACAGCCAAGTCTCAGTAATAGGGTCCCGTTGTCACCCTTTGGATACGGAACCCTAGAAACGAACCACTTACACATGAAATAAAATCTAATCATTAAAAAATCACCATCATTTAATTTAAGAGTTAGACTCTTGTCGGTGGAGTGTTCGCCATTTAGGCCTATCCTCTGCCAGTGCTTTAACTTCTTGATACGACATGACGTTAACTTTCTCCTTCACTTGAGTAAAGTACGTCGCGGTCTTCCTCTGCCTCTCTTCCCCTCAACTCCTTCAATGAGTTTCTCAAGAAACCGTCATGTCGTATCAAGTGCCCTATCATCTTTCCTCTTCTATTTTCTACAGTTCTTAACAAATTGAAAAATTACCCCTACCTAGATGTTAATTTAATAAATTTTCTATTATTACAGGAATACGGCGTTGCCAGACTAGAAACCTACTTAAGGCTGAAACAGGAAGTGATAAAGAAAGAAAAATTCGGACTTCCGCAGAAAAGGAAAATCGAAGAAGTAGATATATGAGTGGGATGTTCCCATCTGAGTGTATAAAGACTTGAGACGGCAATATGTGAGTTACCATTGGTGAGAGAGAGATAGATAGAGGTTTGTGATGACGTCTTTTGATGTAACTTGACAGAAATTGACATAATTTTTTAAGATAGTGTTAAAAGAGGGTGTTAAGTAGTGAATAGAAAAGGATATGCATGTACTCGTGATAACAAACGACTTTTACTATGGGACCAAGTTCGAAATAATTCATTTTCGAACTCCCCATACAAATTGCACCAGCTGATAATGTTAAATGTATGGGAGAAAATTTTTTTTTAATGAATTCGGACTTGGTCCCATAGTAAAAGTTGATTGTTATCACGAGTACATGCATATCCTTTTCTATCGTTCACTAATTTAAAGTCACTCTGTATAGTTATTGAAATGCCACGGACGAAAAAGAAATAGGCTCTTTGACCAGGCCATGATTTATTAGGCCGTAGCCCCAGTAGGCAAACTGTTAGCGGCTGACTAGTTTGCGGCGTATCGATTTAGTACGCCCTTCCATATATTTGAAATGGAGTGTCCACAGTCAGCTAGTTTTCGCTCACTGTACGCAGTTTGCAGCGTTGCGCGCGCTGACTATCTCAGACAGCGGCCGACTCCCACCAAAACCGGTGATTTCATTGATTTGAGTTTGTAGCTAACTCTTTCAGTTCGTCACAAATTTGCGGCTCACTCAGTCGGTCGCTAACAGTTTGCCTACTGGGGCCACGGCCTAAATCGGTCCTGACGTCACGAAGTGGGCGGGGCTTCGTCACTAAGTGGGCGGAGCTTTGGCACGTGGGCGGGGTTTTATGACTACATTATTATTTAGCAGACTTGGGCCCCTTTTTTTTCGTCCGTGATGGAATGCACTGATACATGTGATGTAATAATATTAAATTTAAAGATCTCTAAAGCACAAAGATTTATAATAATATACGCATTCGGGGTAATTTTGAATAGGTCAATAAATATTTTAATAATTGATTAAAATACAAAAATTACAACAAAACATATACATACATATCTGTCACGCTTCCCCATCGAGGTAGACAGAGACTCCCCTCCACTTGCTACAATGCAAACATCATCGCTTCATTCAAAGTAAATTCGCATATAAAACCTGAAACGCGGTATCGAAGTTTTTCCCGCGCTGAGTATATAAGCAAATTCCAAAATCTCCCCCATCGAGGTAGACAGAGACTTCCCTCCACTTGCTACGATACAAACACACTTCTTTCACATCATGAGGAGACTGATGAAGTGAAAGAAGTGTGTTTGGATTGTTGCAAGTGGAGGGAAGTCTTGTCTATCTCGACGGAAAAGCGTGGCAGATATGTATGTATTATCTCTAAAAATAATTACAGTGCTACAAGGATCTATTGGCACTTGAGTGACATTGTCAGGAGGGCGTGGGTGGTGAATAAATAACTTAAAATAATGACAATTTACAAGATGATATCGTTAGTTCCGATTTCCGCCACGTGACAAAAGATCCTTGTAGTACTGTACCTATGGTGTCTGGTCATTGAGAGATGTAAAAGTATGCGACGAGGAAAAATATTTAAAAAATCATATCTTTTGGAAATATTTCCATTTAAAAGAAACTTTAAAGGTAAAGCTTCTTTTTAAATGCAAATATTTTTAAAAGATATGATTTTTTATTAAATATTTTTTCTTGTGTCATATTTTTACCTATGTCTCATAATTACCTTACCACATATATAGGCTGACTTCATATATGTGAACGATAGAAAAGGATATGTATGTACTCGTGATAACAAACAACTTTTACTATGAGACCAAGGTCGAAATCATCTAAATCTATTTTAAATCTATTTTAAATAAGCAGAATTGGGGTCCTTGCAAGAAAACGAGAGTCAAAACTTAAATTTTGACTTTTAATAACGATTATTGATATTTGAAACATAAACTCAAACTGCTTGTGGCATTCTAAGGGGCTTTTTCAATATCAACAGATACAATTTACCTGACACATATTTTATGCCTGTCTCTGTCAAAAATTACGTTTTATGAAATAGAGATAGGTTTATCTGTCAGATATATTTTATCTGTGGACGGCGAAACGGGCACTTACGGTGCTTACAGACCATGTAACATGTTATATAACTTGTGTTATATAACACGTCCACACTATATAACCTTGTTATTCAACATTGCAACATAAAATAATACTGTACACATTAGAATAACAACAAAAAAAAAAAAATATAACAATGTTATATAACATTGTTATATTTTTATGTTGCAATGTTGAATCACAAGGTCATAGTGTGGACGTGTTATATAACACAAGTTATATAACATGTTACATGGTCTGTACGCATCAAAGTTATATAACATTGTTGTACATATCAATAACATTGTTTTATAACATTCAGTGTCCACATTATGTAAAACATGTTATATAACAATGTTAAATAACATGTTATGTTACATGGTCTGTACGCACCTTAAGGGGCTGTTTCAACACCTACAGATAAAATTTATCTGACAGATAAACCTATGTATGTTTCATAAAACATGACATTTTTGACAATTTTAACTGACAGATAAACCTATGTCTGTTTCATAAAACATAACGTGTTAGACAGAGACAGGTATAAAATATCCTTTAGATAAATTTTATCTGTTGATAGTGAAACAGTGCTTAAAGCATAGATTCATTTTTAAAAATGACACTAGAAAGAAATTGTTTCCACGTACCTACGCAATTAAGACTACTCTACAGGGTGTAACAGAAAGGGGGTATAAAGCCGAAACACAGCGATAGTCCTCACGAAACTGAACAACTTTCCCCAAGGAACATGGGTCGTAACTCGAAAATTTTGGATCGCCCATACTTACTCGATCAGCTGATCGGACATTTTGTATCATCCTAATTTAATTTAGGGGTTAGACTCTTGTCGGTGGAGTGTTCGCCATTTAGGCCTATCCTCTTCTTCTGAAGTTAATATAACTATTCCTCCTCTTCTTCTCTTCTGCTTTAACTTCTTGATACATGACGTTAACTTTCTCATTTACTTGAGTGAAGTAAGTATGTCGCGGCCTTCCTCTGCCTCTCTTCTCCTCAACCTTTTCTTCAACATTTTGTATGGGGTGGCGAATTTTTTTTTCTTCGAGTTACGACCCTTCCTTGGGGAAAGTTGTTCAGTTTCATGAGGACTATCGCTGTGTTTCGGCGTTATACCCCCTTTCTGTTACACCCAGTATAGAAATATTATATGACACGTAAGTTAGCGTTGCATGTGACAAGTTTCTAATCATATTTCTATGGAACAGCTAGCTTAGCATACACTCCGTGACAAGACGTTGTCATGAGTTAGTCACGCTTACGTCTCTGTCCATAGTTTTAAATGTGATAAGAACAGCATGACGTGAGACAATGGGCATCTTATCTTATCTTATCTAGCCGTTGTTGTCCCACTGCTGGGCAAAGGCCTCTCTCCTCCTTTTCCACGACTCTCTATCCTGTGCCGCCTCTGCCCAGTCGTTCGTGAAGGTGTCCAGCTCATCTCGCCACCTTTTTCGTGGTCTGCCGCGAGGTCTTTTGGCGTTTGGTTGCCATTGGGTTGTTGTGATTGCCCAGAGATCGTTTGGCATGATGACTAAAAAAATTTTTTTAGTCCATCACATTGATTATTTTAAAATATTCGACACGTATTTTTTCTTTTTCCTCTTAAAACTAAAAATGATAAAGATACTCTGGGTTAAAGTTCCTCGTGACGTCACTCCTCAGTACGATTTTAACCGAGGAGTGACGTCAATACCCCCCACTCTGTAACTTTGATGCTCTGTATCTTTGTATTTATTTATGTATTTGATCAGGTAAAAAAATTGTTTCAAATATTTTTTAATAGCCTAAAAGACGGACTAATTATTTTTTGAATTTTTGAATGTAGTCATCATCCCTATTGTCGCGGCACGTATGCTAAGCGTCCAGATTGTCATAATGCATCGCGTACATGGGATCTTTCTTTTCTTAACACTTCTTAGGGACAAGTGGCAAATGTATAAAAAAGCTTGTTGCAGAGACAAGTCTTTAAATTTAAAGTTTCATTAAGATTGAACATCTTTAGCATCAGCCCTTTTAACGTCCCCACTACAGACACACGAGCCTACTCTCATACGAGAGTGATTAGGCCGTAATCCACCACGCTGGTTCAACGCTGGCGGATTTCACATACACCTTCGAATTTCTTCTCTAGTGTATGCAGGTTTCTTCATGTTTTCCTTCACCGTTAGTGAGTGGTAATCGAATATTCAATCCGAAATAAATCTCAGAGGTAAAGGTTAGATCGAAACCGCGTCTCCAAGTTTGGAGGCGGGCGTTCTATTAACTAGACTACCGCTCACTTAAAAAATTAATCATTAATCTAATAATTTACTTTTAATGAACAGTTAAGTTTAAGGGCTTTCTCTGCGACATGATGTTCAAAAGTTAAATAATGTACAAAAAATTCTAATTAATTACAAAAACTAAGCATATCTTTAAAAAATCGGCACTATTTAAGAAAACAATTGTCAAAAAAATGTCTTCAGTATTTAGAAAATTGAGATTGATCATAGTAACTGAATTTCAATGCTCTAGCTATAACGGTTCATGAGATACAGCCTGGTGACAGACGGACGGACGGACGGACAGTCAGAACGACAGACGGACAGAAGAGTCTCAGTAATAGGGTCCCGTTTTCACCCTTTGGTTACGGAACTCTAAAAAGTTACCATAATTATTTTAAAAAAACTTAAACCATAGGTTTTTTTTTTAATTACAGTTCAAATGGTCGATCTCAATCAGTGTAAATTCGGCTTAACACAAAATTATCTTTAAAAAAAGTAAAATAATGTTGCTATAGTAAAAAAATCAAGGTATCAGTGCCTTGGTGTTGCTATATTCAAGTAAATTTACGCGTTAATTTGTGTTGCCAGTGCAAAATAATATTTGCAAAGCTATTGGGACGTTCTCCAGAAATCCAACGCTTAGGGCCAGTTTTACCATGTATAGATAAAATTTATCTGACAGATAAACCTATGTATATTTCATAAAAAATGACGTTTTAGACTGTGACTGGTATAAAATATCTGTCAGATAAATGTTATCTATAGATGTTGATCGAAAAATTTTTTTGGATCGCCCATACTTACTCGATCAGCTGATCGGATATTTTGAATGGGAAGGCGAAATTTTTTTTTTCGAATACTACCCATGTTCCTTGGGGAAAGTCGTTCAGTTTCATGAGGACTGTCACTGTGTTTCGGCTTTATACCCCCTTTCTGTTACACCCTGTACCTATAACTAAAAATAATGATGACGTATAACGGTCGTTGGTTCACCTTTCTGGAGAATGTTCTAATTTCGAAACTCGAATATTTATTCCTACATTCCTTGAGCCCCCGTTTCCTTACAGATAAAATTTATCTGACAGATAAACTTATATCTATTTCATAAAAACATGACGTATTTAGACAGTGACAGGTATAAAATATCTGTCAGATAAATTTTATCTGTGTATGAGAAACGGGAACTAAAAAAATGTATAAAAAGAATTAAGTTGCAGGAATCTTCGTTAAAACAAACGTTACATTAAACCTAAAGCTGTCAATGACTTACCCGACTGCACCATAAGGAGGGTTATGTTTTTCGAGAGTTGTCGTTAGCCCATATATGTCCCCACCGAGGGGCACGAGCCTATTCTCATACAGAGAGTGATTAGGCCGTAATCCACCACGTTGGCCTAGTGCGGGTTGGCGGATTTCATATACACCTTCGAATTTCTTCTCTGGTGTATGCAGGTTTCCTCACGATGTTTTCCTTCACCGTTTGCAAGTGGTAATCGAATAAATTGATCCGTACATGAGAAATAATGTATAATTCTTTGTCACGCTCTACAGCCTAAACGGCTTGATGGATTTTAGCTTGAGAGGTGTCGTTAGATTCGTATTTACTGTGAGAGTGACACTGGGTACATCAAAATATAAAAATGTTTTTTTAAACGCAGTCGGGGTTTTTTTTACAATAAAAAGGTTAAGTTAGGCACGATGTTTAATGAAGGATTTATTTTATTTCTCATGTACGGATCAATTTATTCGATTACCACTTGCTAACGGTGAAGGAAAACATGAAGAAACCTGCATACACAAGAGAAGAAATTCGAAGGTGTATGTGAAATCCGCCAACCCGCACTTGGCCAGCGTGGTGGATTACGGCCTAATCACTCTCTGTGTGAGAGTAGGCTCGTGCCCCTCGGTGGGGACATATATGGGCTGATAACAGCAACATTATTTTAATTGGGTTTTGTGCAACTAATTTAAATAGCATTTAATTAGCTATTACTACTTCCATAAATGAAATTGGAAATTGTTATTTTTAAATGCTTTTTCAGACTTAGTGCGACTGTTTGACCAATTACAGATGAAATATAACTGCCAGATAAACTTATGTCTATTTCATAAAGCATGACGTGTTAGACAGTGTCAGGTAAAATATCTGTCAGATAAATTTTATCTGTAGGTAGATAGTGAAACGAGCACTTATAACAAAGTCATTTTTTTTTAATTGTATACAGTTTGGTAAAAATAGAAATTATAAATTAGCAACACTTTGTAGCGTTGTCCCTTTCAAATTAGTAGAATAAAAACGAGACGACACTTCAGTGTTGCCAACTTTTTAATTTCTATTTTTTGCCAGATTAAGGCCCGGTTTTTCAATAGTCTGATAAAATTTAACTGACAGATAAATCTGTCTATTTCATAAAACATGACATTTTAGACAGTGACAGGTATAAAAAATATTCCTAGGAATAGATTTTAACTGACAATTGACTTATCTGTGAGATAAATTTTATCTGTAGGAACTGGCCCTAAAATGATTATTCTTATTCTTACGTACTTAGTCAAAATTACGCTTTTTCTAAATTACTTATTATTATTAATGTAAAAAAAATTAAATTAGATAGATTTTGAGAAAAATGTATGGAAACGACATTGTATGAAGAAGTTTTGTATGGAAGTGTTTTTTTTCTAAATAGACATTTTTAATAATAGAAATAGTTCACAAGTTACCAAAAATAGGTAAAATGCAATTTTTTTGTATGGAATTGTATGATGTACATTTAATTCGGAATTGGACATTAAAAAAAACTTACATAAAATAATATATAAATATAGATAATTTATTATCGGACTAGAAGCTGCCTGCGACTTCAATAAGCTACAATATTGTTAAGTTTCATCAAAATCTGTTAAGTAGTTTTTGCTTGAAAGAGTAACAAATATGCTTACATCCATCGGCACAAACATTTACATTTATTTTACATTTTTATAAAGAAAAGACATTTTTTTATAAAAATGTATCCAGTGAAAAATAAATCAGAAATACGGAAATAAGGTGACTTTAAATTAGTGAACGATAGAAAAGGATATGCATGTACTCGTGATAACAAACTACTTTTACTATGGAACCAAAGTCGTAATCATTCAAAAAATTTTGAACTCCCCATACAAAATGCATGAGCTGATGGTATGGGGGAACAATTTTTTTATGATTTGGAACTTGGCCTCATAGTAAAAGTTGTTTGTTATCACGAGTACATGCATATCCTTTTTTATCGTTCACTAATTTAAAGTCAATCTGTATAATCTGATAATAAATTATCTATATAAAAAAAGAAGAATTTTGTAAATATTTGTAAAAAAAAAAACTTATTTGTAGTTATTGTACTTATTTAATAATATACAAGATGTTTTTGTAATCCTTCATTAATATAATGACGTAAATATTTATCAAAATTAACCACTTTTTCTAAGAAATATCGCGAAAAACACATACATACATATCTGTCACGCCTCTCTCCCATCGAGGTAGACAGAGACTTCCCTCCACTTGCTACGATACAAACCGAGAATGTTTGTACCAAAGTAAATTCGCATACAAAACCTGAAACGCGGTATCGAAGTTTTTCCCGCGCTGAGTAGGTATATAATTCATTCCAAGAACTTTTTCTTTCCCTTCGAGGTAAATAGACTTCCCTCCACTTGCTACAATATAAACATACTTCAATTCATCAAAATTTTGATACGAGAAAGCCAAGGCGAACTTATCTCGATCAAATCGAGGACTTGCTCAAGAGAGGCCAAGTCAATAGTATACCCTAAACCGTCGTGCATGTATGAGGCGACTGATAAATGTGTATGAAGTGAAAGAGATGTGTTTGTATCGTAGCAAGTGGAGGGAAGTCTCTGTCTACCTCGATGGGGAAGATTTTGGAATTTGCTTATATACTCAGCGCGGAAAAAACTTCGATACCGCGTTTCAGGTTTTGTATGCGAATCTACTTTGGTAACGAGAATGTTTGTATCGTAGCAAGTGGAGGGAAGTCTCTGTCTACCTCGATGGGGAAGCGTGATAGATATGTATGTATGTAAGAAAGGTGGAAATATATCTTTTATTGTGAGGGACTACATAAACATATTGTAGAATTGTGATAAATATTTTATGTTAAATAATTAAATTTAAATAATATAAGCTAATATCTGAATATGTTATTATTTACTTTATTAGGTAGTAAAGAAATTATTTAATAAAAATATTGTTTTAAATAAAAAAGTTGTTTTTTTTTACATAAAACATAGTGCTCTTTTCACCACCTCCAGATAAAATTTAACTGACAGATAAACCTATTTATTTCATAAAATGTGACGTTTTAGACAGAGACATAAAAACAACAAATAGAACTTAGAAAATTGTTACATGTGACAATGACAGTAACAGCTATAGGTGTAATGGAGAATTAGTTTAATTAGCTTTCTTGCAACTGGATTAGATCTATACTAATATTATAAAGAGGAAAGATTTGTACCTATTTTTGTATGTTTGTATGTTTGTAATGAATAGGCTACGAAACTACTGGACCGATTTCCAAAATTCTTTTACCTTTGGAAAGCTACATTCTTCCTGAGTAACATAGGCTATATAAAAATGTCAAAATATTTAGGGTTCCGTGTCAAATATTCGATAATGTAACCCAAGGTATGCAAAACGTATAAAAAAATATCACAATATCGCGTTTGCTGAGAAAACTATTGATATTAGAGCAAAGTGATGTACTACAGTTTTCATGAAGACATAAATATCTGCATAAAAGTCCATAAAACTATAGGTCCAACTATTACAGTGTTGCCACAATAACCATTTTTAAGCAAAAAATAGCGTGTAATTTTTTTTTCATTTTTAATTTCATCTATATAGGTGTCAAATGAAAGGGATTGACGAGTAGAACACAGCGGACTTTTAAAAATTTAAATTCAAGATGGCGGCCGCAACAAAATGGCGGAGAAACATTTTTAGTTTTCAATACAATCAATATGGGTGTCAAATGAAAGGGCTTCACGAGTAGAATACAGCGGACTTTTCAAAATTTAAATTAAAGATGGCCGCCGCAACAAAATGGCGGAAAAACTTTTACTGTTTTCAATCCTATTAATATGGGTACCAAATGAAAGGGCTTGACAAATAGAATACAGTGCCCTATTCAAAATCTAAATTCAAGATGGCTGCCGCCCCCCATCTATTTATTGGAACGTATAGAGAAATGAACAGTGGAGGGCGAAGTTAAAAGAAATTACAGAGAAGAGACGAGCAGGGGGCGAAGCCCCCCATTCATTTATTGGAACGTACAGAAAAATGAGCTGCGGAGGGCGAAGCCCTCCCCTCTTTTAAAATAAATTACAGAGAAGAGACGAGCAGGGGGCGAAGCCCCCCATCCATTTATTGGAACGTACACAGAAATGAACGGTGGAGGGCGAAGCCCTCCCTTCTATCAAAAGAAATTAAAGAGAAGAGACGAGCAGGGGGTGAAGCCCCCCATCTATTATTTGGAACGTATAGAAAAATGAACAGTGGAGGGCGCAGCCCTCCCCCTTTTAAAAGAAATTACAGAGAAGAGACGAGCAGGGGGCGAAGCCCCCCATTCATTTATTGGATCGTACAGAAAAATGAGCTGCGGAGGGCGAAGCCCTCCCCTCTTTTAAAATAAATTACAGAGAAGAGAAGAGCAGGGGGCGAAGCCCCCCATCCATTTATTGGAACGTACAGAGAAATGAACGGTGGAGGGCGAAGCCCTCACATCTATTAAAAGAATTATTAAAAAAAAGTACAGAGAAGCGACGAGCGGAGAGTGAAGCTTCTCATCCAATCTAACGTCTTTTTACTGAATCTTCCTATAATGGATAGGGGCTTGGCCCCCGTTATACTTTTCGCTGTAAATTCCATTAATGAATGAATCAATGAATCATCATCAATTAATATTTCATCTCCTCTTTTTTTGTAGGTACATTTCCGTAATGTATAGGGAGCCGTCGCCCCCCTCACTTCATTTCTCTGTACCGTTCTGTTATGCATGGGGGGCTTCGCCCCCGTTCTTCTGTTTTCTGTCATTTTCATAAATGATTGGAGGGCTTCGCTTCCCTCATTTTTTTCTCTGCAAGTTTCCGTAAAAGACGGGGAGCGTCGCCACCGGACATCGATTCTCATTATATTTCTGTCATGGATATCTGTCATGACTTTACCCCCTCATTTATTTTATCTGTAGTTTTCCGTCATAGTAACTTTCCGTAATGGATGGGGAGCTTCGCCCCCGCACATCGTGTCTCAGTATATTTCTGACATGGATGGGGGGCTTCGCCCCCCTCACTTATTTTCTCTGTACTCTTTCATCATAACACAAGGGCTTCGCCCCCGCATATATTTTCTCTTGACTTTGATGTAAACTTTAAAAAGTTAATTTATGTTATAAAATAACTAACCATATTCCAAATAGGTGCATAGTTTGGAAGTAGTATATTTATGGTACTATACAAATACATACCGCAAACGGAGTTGCGGGCGACCGCTATCTAAAATAAAACAACAGAATTAAAAACAATATGATTATATTTTGTCATTATTACAATTTTTATTAAAATAAATACTTCACACAACAAAAATACAATTACTAGACGCTGCCCGCGATTTCGTTCGCATTTATCGTCATACATTGGAAATCTTAGACAACATCTGAAAATAATATAACCTATGTAATAATTACTCTCTGTATGAGAGTAGGCTCGTGCCCCTCGGTGAGGACATATATGGGCTGATAACAACATGACGTGTTATTCTGATGTGCAAGTTACAATATTGCCAAGTTTCATCAAAATCTGTTTAGTAGTTTTTGCGTGAAAGAGTAACAAGCATCCTGACATCCGTCCATCGGCACAAACATTTAATATTAGTAGGATTTAATTAATATAAAAATACTTCAGTGCTACAAGGATATTTTGTCACGTGGCGGAAATCGGAACTAACGATATCATCTTGTAAATTGTCATTATTTTGAGTTATTTATTCATCAAGACGAACATATCTCGATCAAATCGGGGACTTACTCAAGAAAGGCCAAATCAAGAGTACCCTAAACCGACGTGCATGTATAAGGAGACTGATGAGTGTGAATGAAGTGAAAGAGGTGTGTTTGTATCGTAGCAAGTGGAGGGAAGTCTCTGTCTACCTCGATGGGGGAGAGGCGTGACGGATATGTATGTATGTATGTATTTATTTACCACCCGCGCCCTAACAACGTCACTCAAGTGCCAATAGATCCTTGTAGCATTGTAGAAATTGTGGGCACAATTTTGTCATTACGGAAATGTCAAATACCTTATTGTAAAGTGGCTGCCCACAGCTCCGTACGCATTTATCGTCATATCTTTGAAAAACCACGAAATATTTGCAAATAATAATAGCCTATGTGTTAGTATGATGTCCAAGCTAAGTTATTGTAAAATTTCATTAAAATCTATTCAGTGGTTTTTACGCGATGAAGTAACAAACATCCATCCATCCATCGGCACAAACATTGACCTTTATAATATTTGTAGGATTATATAGAATGTAACAGAAAGGGTATATAATGCCGAAACACAGCGATAGTCCTCATGAAACTGAACAACTTTCCCCAAGGAACATGGGTCGTAGCTCGAAAAAAAAAAAAAAATTTCGCCTCCCCATACAAAATGCCCGATCAGCTGATCGGGTAAGTATGGGCGATCTAAAAATTTTTTTCGAGTTACGACCCATGTTCCTTGGGGAAAGTTGTTCAGATTCATGAGGACTATGGCTGTGTTTCGGCTTTATATACCCTTTCTGTTACACCCTGTAGATATTGCTAAATCTAAGTATGATACATAGTAAGTAAACACTGACTGATCACACGCATGTATCTCTCCCATACTAGCTTCAAATCTGCCTCTCTGTGAAATAAAGAAAGAATGACAATTAACATTTTGATGTACGGTCACATCTGCGTAACGTACCGCGCGGAACGTTCAGTTCAATACGCTCGCGATGTGTTTCAAGTCACCTATGACACATCAGCTGAAATTACGTCGCATACATTTACTCCAGCCGCTGAACGTTCAGTTCAATACGCTCGCAATGTGTTTCAAGTCACCTATGACACATCAGCTGAAATTACGTCGCATACATTTACTCCAGCCGCTGAACGTTCGGTTCAATACGCTCGCAATGTGTTTCAAGTCACCTATGACACATCAGCTGAAATTACGTCGCATACATTTACTTCAGCCGCTGAACGTTCGGTTCAATACGCTCGCAATGTGTTTCAAGTCACCTATGACACATCAGCTGAAATTACGTCGCATACATTTACTCCAGCCGCTGAACGTTCGGTTCAATACGCTCGTAATGTGTTTCAAGTCACCTATGACACATCAGCTGAAATTACGTCGCGTACATTTACTCCAGCCGCTGAACGTTCGGTTCAATACGCTCGCAATGTGTTTTAAGTCACCTATGACACATCAGCTGAAATTACGTCGCATACATTTACTCCAGCCGCTGAACGTTCAGTTCAATACGCTCGCAATGTGTTTCAAGTCACCTATGACACATCAGCTGAAATTACGTCGCATACATTTACTCCAGCCGCTGAACGTTCGGTTCAATACGCTCGCAATGTGTTTCAAGTCACCTATGACACATCAGCTGAAATTACGTCGCATACATTTACTTCAGCCGCTGAACGTTCGGTTCAATACGCTCGCAATGTGTTTCAAGTCACCTATGACACATCAGCTGAAATTACGTCGCATACATTTACTCCAGCCGCTGAACGTTCCGCTTGGTACGTTACGCAGGTGTGTCGTGACACTAAAAAAGGAATTACCTTAGTACATCCATCTGTAACGCACATTTCTCGTATGCGACTAGAAACTGAGATAAGTCCGTCTTCGGCCATCCACCTACACGGAGTGGTTCGACACATCTGTGGATATTAACATTTTAATTAATTATTTATTACTAATATCATGATCATTACAGGTTTACACCTAATTCGATAATGAATAACTAATAACTTAACCTTTTTATAAAAAAAAAACACAGACTGCGTTTAAAAACCGACTTTTTATTTTGATGTACCCAGTGTCACTCTCACAGTAAATACGAATCTAACGACACCTCTCAAGCTAAAATCCATCAAGCCGTTTAGGCTGTAGAGCGTGCCAAAGAATTATACATACATACTCTCGAAAAACATAACCCTCCTTCTGGCGCAGTCGGGGAAAAAGGTAGTTGGTGAATTATTTAGAAAGTAGATGTATGTAAATAAAAAAATCTAAATGATGTAATAAATACATACCTTTCGAGAAGGTCAATAAATAGCGACCTTAATTCTCTACCTCGGTGTAGGTTACAAGCTAGACCTACTAGGGCTCGTGTGTATAGCCTAAAAAAAAAAACAGTTAAAAAAATTAGTACCCTAAACCGACGTGCATGTATGAGGAGACTGATGAATGTGTGTGAAGTGAAAGAGATGTGTTTGTATCGTAGCAAGTGGAGGGAAGTCTCTGTCTACCTCGATGGGGAAGATTTTGCAATTTGCTTATATACTCAGCGCGGGAAAAACTTCGATACCGCGTTTCAGGTTTTGTATGCGAATCTACTTTGGTAACGAGAATGTTTGTATCGTAGCAAGTGGAGGGAAGTCTCTGTCTACCTCGATGGGGGAGAAGCGTGACAGATACAGTGCTACAAGGATCTTTGGGCACGTGCCGGAAATCGAAACTAACGATATCATCTTGTAAATTGTCATTATTTTGAGTTATTTATTCACAACCCACGCCCTCCTGACAATGTCACTCAAGTGCCAATAGATCCTTGTAGTACTGTATGTATGTAAAAGTTAAATCCTATATCCTGCTAACATTATAAATGTCAATGTTTGTGCCGATGGATGTGAGAATGTTTGTTACTCTTTCACGCAAAAACTACTGAACAGATTTTGATGAAACTTTACAATATTGTAGCTTAAACATCAGAATAACACATAGGCTATATTATTTTAAGATATTGTGTAAGTTTTCTAAGATATGACGATAAATGAGTAAGTCGAGGGCTAGTATAAAAATTGTTACTTACCTGAAATTCAATTCTAATTCTTGGTAGGACTTTTCTAATACTTTGGGTTTGAGTCGCATACAGATTAAACTGAAAAAGAGAAAAAAAGAATATATTTTTTTATTACACCCAGAACACACGGTGAAACGAAACTGCAACGCAACTGAAACTGCTAATTACTTTTGAGTTGCATCGCAGTTTCTGCTATAGACTTCCTTAGAAAACCACACACGACGCAACTAGATTGAAACGTTTCAGATTAGTTGCATCGTGTGTGGTTTTCTAAAGGAGTCTATAGCAGAAACTTAGATGCAACTCAAAAGTAACTAGCAGTTGCAGTTGCGTTTCCCGTGTGTTCTGGGCCTTACACTGATTGCGACCAAATGTGTCAAAAAATGCCATTGACACTGCCGACACACAACTGAGGCTATTTTAAATTAGCAGATTTTGGTGCCAATGTTTCAACCATTATACTTACTGCTTATGCTCCTTTTCTTTGTCCAACAGAATCCTCAATTCCCGTAACTCGAGAAGGAACTCTCTGTCCATCTCAGTGTCGTAATACTCTGGGCCTGTACAGCAGTACGTCCAACTGCCCATAATAGCCTGGAAATACATACATACTTACATACATATATGTCACGCCTTTTAATTACACTTTTTTACGCCTTTTTATCTAAAACTTCTATCGTTTCACTACCTGCATAGTCGAGAGGAAGAAACGGCAAGAACCCTAATTTTAAGTCAATAAAATAATATTAGTTACACACCTACAGTTTTACATAAATTTGCAACTCTGCAAATATTAAGTATACTGAAACATACCTGAGCACAATGATAGTAATCATTAAATGATAAATATTGTAGTTTCCTCTTTCCTGTCTCGAATCTCATACACGCTATGAACACAACCGCGCCGTATTTTCTGAAACAAATATTTATTTATCAACTGGTTACAAATACTGTTTACTAGTTACTAATAGTTCGCAATGATGGCTAATTCTTTCTACAGTGACTATGAGTGACTTATGCTTTCTGCTGGTTACTAACTAATTATTTACTAATTAAATGACTAACACTTTCTACTAGTTACATACATTTTCTAATGGTCACTAATACTTTCTACCGGTTACTAATACCGCTTACTCGTTAGTAACACTTTCCACTAGTTACAAATAGTTTCTACTAGTTACTACTATTTTCTACTGGTTACTAATACTGTCTACAAGTTACTTTTCCTTTCTACCGGTAACTAATTTATTACTAATGTTTACTAATACTTCCTATTGGTGATGTAATTGTTACCTACTAATAGTTATTAAGTAATACTTTCTCCTGGTTAGGTACTAATTCTTCATACAGGTTACTAATAAGTACTTCCTACGAGTTACTAATAATTTCTACTAGTTACTTATACTTTCAACTAGTTACTAATATGTAATCTAATACGTACTTAGCCAGCGGCTCGCTCAAAAGGAACGCAGTCCTGATATTCTGTACGACGTTACCGGGCATCTCTTCAACGGTTTTAAACACGCGGCGTACATTGTCGAACTGGCGGCGACAGCAACGGAGAGGGGCGCCTGATTTCTCTGATACCTGTAATGGAAGATTATTTAAATATATTATTATGTGGATTTGTGTTATCATAATTTAATAGTTTAATTATCTTAGGCCCAGAACACACGATGAAACGCAACTGCAACGCAACTTGAAACGTTTCAAACTAGTTGCGTCGTGTGTGGTTTTCTAAGGAAGTCTATAGCAGAAACTTCGATGCAACTCAAAAGTAACTAGCAGTTTCAGTTGCGTTGCAGTTGCGTTTCATCGAGTGTTTTGGGCCTTACTGATATTATGTCGATGTTTGTGCTGATGGATCGATAGATAGATGAAAAAGTAAGAAAAGTAACTAATATTTATTCCCAGTCATAAAAATAAACAAAATAAAAACTTAGAACATAAAAATAAATAAAGGATAATTTGAAAAATATAACGGAGAGACAAGAATGAGAAAGAAGATAGAAATGAACTGGGATATGGTCTCCACTCAGCATAGTGTCATGTCAATGGTTGCCCAGAGACATGACGCTGATTTTCAGTGGAGCCAGATGAATGTGAGGATGCTTGTTACTTTTTCACGCAAAAACGACTGAACAGATTTCAATGAAACTTAACAATATTGTAGCTTACACATCACATAACACATAGGCTATATTATTTGTCTTACCTCATCTAAATCTTTCCTGTGCCTTGAAGACAGCTTACGACCTAATAGTTCTCTAATCACAGTGTCATCCAAATCATAATATCTGAAATAAGTTAAATAACATTTAATTATAACAGCTACCCAATGGCTACCAACGGGCATGATGATGTCCATCAAATAGATTATTTTAAAATATTCGACACGTATTTTTTCTTTTTTCTCTTAAACTATAAATGACAAAGATACACTACTGGGTTAAAGTTGCTCGTAACGTCACACCTTAATACGATTTTTACCTAGGAGTGACGTCAATACCCCCCACTCCGTAACTTTGATGCTCTGTAGGTATCTTTGTATTTATTTATGTATTTGATGAGGTAAAAAATGTGTTTCAAATATTTTTTAATAGCCTAAAAGACAGACTAATTATTTTTTGAATTTTTGAATGTAGTCATCATCCCCATTAAGTAGTTGGGCGAAGGAAGCTCGAGACAGAAAGTCATGGCGAATGAGGAGAGAGGACTTTTGCCCAGCAGTAGGACACAAATGGCTTGATTAGATTAGATTAGATATTATTTTACATCATATTTGCAATAGGGAAGTGGTCCCTGAATACCTCGATGGGAAGGAGACGTGATAGATATGTATGTATGTATTTATAATTTTTAAGCAAATATATTCCTACATGGTCACTAATAATATGTAACAATAAGGTAAATGTACATTTGCAATAAATGAATTCTGTGGTTGAAGTGAAAGAGGTGTGTTTGTATCGTAGCAAGTGGAGGGAAGTCTCTGTCTACCTCGATGGGGAAGATTTTGGAATTTGCTTATATACTCAGCGCGGGAAAAACTTCGATACCGCGTTTCAGGTTTTGTATGCGAATCTACTTTGGTAACGAGAATGTTTGTATCGTAGCAAGTAGAGGGAAGTCTCTGTCTACCTCGATGGGGAAGATTTTGGAATTTGCTTATATACTCAGCGCGGGAAAAACTTCGATACCGCGTTTCAGGTTTTGTATGCGAATCTACTTTGGTAACGAGAATGTTTGTATCGTAGCAAGTGGAGGGAAGTCTCTGTCTACCTCGATGGGGAAGATTTTGGAATTTGCTTATATACTCAGCGCGGGAAAAACTTCGATACCGCGTTTCAGGTTTCGTATGCGAATCTACTTTGGTAACGAGAATGTTTGTATCGTAGCAAGTGGAGGGAAGTCTCTGTCTACCTCGATGGGAGAGAGGCGTGACAGATATGTATGTATGTATGTAAGATATTTATTTACTTACTTTTCAATTAGCATCTGCTTAGTCTGTTCATCAATTTGAAATATCATTTGTTCTGATAATTTAGTAGGTACTGTTAGCAATCTCTCCAGTAGGGCGAAAGTTCTGAAAACAAATATATTCAATTAAAAACTGCCCGCGACTTCGTACGAATTTATCGTCATATCTTGGAAAACTTACACAATATCTTAAAATAATATAGCCTATGTGTTATTCTGATGTTCAAGCTAAGTTATTGTAAAATTTCATTAAAATCTATTCAGTGGTTTTTACGTGATGAAGTTACAAACATCCATCCATACATCGGCACAAACATTGACATCTTCTAATAAAAGTAAGTTGTGTTAGTTACACATAACACAAGAACGACTAAACCGATTTGCCTGAAAATGGCATCGAACATATTTGTATGGACTGTATGGAGCCTGATATAGTAGAAATAAGAACGGTATCACTTACAGATGGTATGGGGCCGTTCAAGTATTACGTAAGCAGATTTATTACAATTATTTACCCCCCCATCCCCCTTGTCAGCAAAAGTAAGCAAAGCTCTTACCCCCTCCCCCATGCTTACGTAAACATTTTTCAATTAAATTTAATATATTGTTTTTTTTAATATTATAATTATAATTTTAAAAATAAGAAAATACTCGGTTCTAAAGCGAGTGCCTAAACGTATGCATTATTTGCGGGAATCCCCGAAAATGCGTTTCGTTTTCAAGCAAAGACAGTGTGAGGGTTGCCATTCGTGTAAAAAAGTAAATAACTACCGATGACGTAATCATCATCTAGACTCCCCTACCCCCCATGTCATCCAAAATAAGCAAAGCAAAGACCCCCCCGCCCCCCCATAGTGCTTACGTAATACTTGAACGGCCCCTATGGAGAAAAAAAAGTTGGCGGCCACTGATGAAACTTACGTCAATCGATAGAGATATATATTATAATACTTTTCTCTATCGATAGACGTTAGTTTCATCAGTAGTGGCCGTCAACTTTTTTTTCTTTTTACTATACCAATTAGTTTGGATGCTCTTTGGTAGGGAAGTAGGTAAGAACCAGGAGAAGGACATAGGATACTTTTTATCCCATTTTTTTTTTAACCAGCTTATTTATTGTCTGCAATGCGCAACAAAGTTCACTGGTTTAGCTAGTTTATAATATTAATAGGATTTATTGGCACATCAACAGCACAAATACTAACATTTTTTGTGCTTGCACCAATTACAGACATGCACAAGATTGATTTTTACTATTTAAGCAACATCATGACGACGGGCATGTATGAGGCGACTGATGAGTGTTTTTTTTTTTTTTAATCAAATTTTTGGCGAGGCTTCAACCACTGTAAGTGGCTATGCCCAATGACATGGAATTGAGGAGACTGATGAATGTGTATGAAGCGAAAGAGGTGTGTTTGTATCGTAGCAAGTGGAGGGAAGTCTCTGTCTACCTCGATGGGCGAAAGGCGTAACCGATATGTATGTATGTATGTATGTATGTAAGCAACATCGTGAAACAATCTAATTGGAAATAGCTATAACGGTATAAGGATAAATTACTAGCTATAACGGTTCATGAGATACACCCTGGTGACAGACATACGGACGGACGGACAGACGGACGGACGGACGGGTGGACAGACAGACAGACAGACAGCCAAGTCTCAGTAATAAACAGGACGTTTTCAACCTTTGGGTACGGAACCCTAGAAAACTAACAGTTTATAATAATAGTAAGATTGAGTTACCTGTAATGATCTAGCACGTCACTAGCAATCAACTCTACAGAAGCTGTAGGATACTTCCCCAATGCTCTTTGATGAAGTGTAGATACTGCTTCGCTTGCTGAAAGGAATTGATTTAAAATATCTTGTTAAAAAATCGAAATATAGTTATTATTTATCTTTATTTACGTTTTTGCCATATTTTGTAGTTGGTTAGACTAGTTTAGAGTTTTATGATGGATTTAGAATAGTTTATTAGTGAAATTATTTGTCTACAGGCGTTGAATACATTTATAAATGATGATTAAGTAGACACTTGTGTTTCTATCAAGGTAAAAAGACAAAAATAAACATACTTATCCAATAAATATGAAATTATTCGATTATGCGAATTGAATTTGATGTTTTAAGATGTTGTATAGGTAGAATATACTTCTATTTAACTGTTTAATACTGTAAATCTTCGATAAAACAACTTTATATAAGATTTAATAGCGATAAGAGCCGTGATATAAGATAGATAATTTAAAAAGGTATTACTTACAAGAGCATCCTTCTATCCACAACTGATAGATTTCAGGGTCAATTAGAGTAAAATTACTAACAAAAACGTCCACTTCTGTGTACATTTTTGATATAATTTCACTATTTTTCCTTGACGAAAATATTTTGGACTATTTTCGATGTCCTCCTGTTTTTAACATTAATAATTTAGTGTTGCCGTTTGATAAAAATCAAAATATAATAATCGATTTTACGTAATCGATTACTTGTTCTATAAGCAAGTGTATGGGGTATTTTGAATGAGCCACCGACGTGAAGTTAGCCACAGAACAATCAATTAACAGAGTGCGTTCTAAAGCTATTTAAAAATAGTTTTTGCGATTAAGTTTAGTATGCTGTTTTATTTTAATAATACACAAAAAGCTACAAATTCTATGAATTTACAGTTTGGATTATTTAAATACCAAATTTTTTCTTATATTTATAGCTTTTTTAGGCATCAATTTCTCTAAATTACAAAGTAAAATGTTGAAAAATATAAGAAAGAATCAATTCATTTAAACTTATGAACGCACTCACAAACAAAAATTGATTGGATTTTGTTTGCAAATTGCAATATTTTCTTTCTTTGTAAGTAAATTCCTCAAAATAGACATACTTTGTCTGAATCGAAGTGATTTTGTCTTCCTCTTCTTTTAATTAAAATGCTTATGATTTTATATTGTTACGTAAGTGCAGCGATGTAAACTATTTCAGAATAATAACATTTTAGTGCGACAGAACGGAATCAATCGGTAAGTTTTGGTTTTATTTTTGGTCGAAGTCATGTCAAGGGCGGTTTCAGTTTAAAGAATAAACATCCTTAGGTCTAACTTAAACTTGATACTAATAAATTAAGATTGATAAGTCACGCTGCATAAGGTTTGCGATTCTTGGTGGACTGACGACTTGTTTAAAGTCGCTGGAAGCCGTTGGTTGGCAGCGCAAGACCGGTCGTTGAGGAGATCCTTGGGGGAGGCTTTTGTCCAACAGTGGACGTCCATAAGCTGACATGATGAAGGCACGCTGGAAAATCATTGGAAAGGCCTATGCTCAGCAGTGGGCAGCTATATGATGAAGTGATGAATAATTGATGAATAATTCATTTCATTTTGGTCATTGCCAGGGAGGTACCTATCTATATATATATATAAGTATCTATCTTTAAGTTATAATAAGCAATTATTAATCTTTCACACAATCTTTCACGATAAAAATAACAATAGAAAATCTATTGTGTCTGGATTTATAATGGGTCAGTGGGATGTGAGAGGTTAAATTTGTTTATATTTATTTATTATGTTGTGTTAAATGGAAAGTCGCGGGGGAGGCATTTGCCCAGCAGTGGGATCTTGATGGCTACCAAGAAACATAAAAAAATTGTTTAACTAATAGCTTTTTTCTCATCATACTACTTATACATTTGCCAATTTCTTTGGTTGTCCCAAAAAACTTGCAAAAAAATTCTGAATCAACTATTTATTTATTTAACAGTTTATTTTAAGATGATAGTACATAGAGACAAAAAAAAAGGGAAGTTATACAAAGGGTACAGCATATTTCTAAAAGAAATTTCTTCCTGCAGACCCCACAGAGAGAGAAGTGATAGCATGAAGGCAGGATAGTCACTTACCTACAATAAATATATAAGTATAAACCTACACATATAAGGTGACTTTAAATTAGTGAACGATAGAAAAGGATATGCATGTACTCGTGATAACAAACAACTTTTAATATTGGACCAAGGTGGAAATCGTTAAAAAAATGTTGAACTCCCCATACAAAATGCACCATCTGATAGTATGGAGGAACAATTTTTTTTTGTGATTTTAAAATTGGTCCCATAGTAAAAGTTGTTTGTTATCACGAGTACATGCATATCCTTTTCTATCATTCACTAATTTAAAGTCACCTTGTATATGTTCGATAAATACACATACATAATATACTATTATCTTAATTCCAGTTGAAAATGTCCCAAGACGAAGAAGAGATGACGGACATGTCCTGCAGTGTGTGGGTGAAGGTGGAGACTTGTGATCCTGATCAGCATGACCAAGATTATAATCCAAATGTAGATTCGTAAGTAGTAATAATAGCTACTAATATTATAAATGTTAATGTACCCTAAACCGACAGGCATGTATGAGGTGACTGATGAGTGTGGATGAAGCGAATGAGGTGTGTTTGGATCGAAGCAAGTGGTCTCTGCCTACCCCAATGGGAGGGAGGCGTGACGGATATGTATGTATGTTAATGTTTGTGCCGATAGATGTGAAGGAGGATGTTTGTTACTCTTTCACACAAAAACTGCTAAATAGATTTTGATGAAACTTTACAATATTGTAGCTTGCACTGAATAAGACAGTCTATTGTTTTAAGTCATTGTGTAAATTTTCTTAGATAAATGCGTACAACGTCATGAGCAGTCTCTAGTATTTTAATTAAATCTTCAATTACAAGTTTAGAAAAAGTTCATGAAGTTATTAAAGGCTGAATCCACAATAATAGCTGCCATTAAAAAATAAATAAAAAATGCTATGATTTGGACAGACCGGTCATTGTGGAGATCCTTGGGGGAGGCTTTTGTCCAGCAGTGGACGTCCATAAGCTGACATTATGATGATGATTTGGACAAGGCACATTTATCAATTTTGTATTAAAGTAAATACAAATTGATAAATGAAAAGTGGCTGTAATTTTCTACTTAAACTCTTCTAATAAAATGTCATTTAAAAAAAAACTTACTTATAGGTTTTACTTAACTATCCAACTAGTTAATATAATGCTTACCTATTAAAATTTATTCTTACAGAAATACATACACTCAAGAAACCACTGCAACAGCAATTCCAAATACCGTAAATAAAGCACCTGAAAAGAAAGCTCAGAAGAAAAAACATTACATACCGAGAGAGAAAAAAATTCAACCGTTATCTGAAATATTAGAATGTCACAATTGCGACTACAAAACAACAATAAAACGCAATTTAAGTATTCATATGAGAATCCATAGTGAACCTTTACGATGTCAATATTGCGAGTTTACGTTTATTTACGAACGAGGATTAAAGAAACATTTAAAAGATGCACATAATCAAGGTTACGAAGAAGTTAAATCGTTTGCCTGCGACCAATGTGATTATAAAACGTCATTCAAGTATAATTTGAAGACGCATAAGCGAAAGCATAAAGTGGAGAAGGATTATAAATGTGGGTTATGTGATTTTACAACAAGTTACCGACATAATTTTGTGAAACATTCAAAAAAGCATCAAGAGAGAGAAATGTTCAAATGCCCACATTGTCCTTTCGAAAATAAATTCGAAGGGTTCATAACCAGGCATCTAATTCAAATTCACAAAAAAACCATTGAAATGGCAAATAGCTGTAAATTTTGCGGTTTCTCCAACAAAGAAAGCTGGAGGTTACGAGTGCATCAGAAAAAAAGCAAAGTTAACAAGGAAATATGTTGCAAAATGTGTAGTTTTAAAACTTATTACAAATGTGAGAGTAGGTTGCATAGACAGAGTCACTACAACGGAGATTTCACTATAAATAAGTTCATAAAACAACATAAAGTGTGTTTAATTGATAAACAAGAAGAAAAAATTAAAAAGAAATGCGATTGCTGTGACTTCACAAGCGACGATCAAATAAAATTAGCTGAACATATAAGAAAGAACGTTAAAAATAGTGTTATACAATGCGATTTGTGTGCGTTTAACAGTTTTTATGCTTGCGAATTGGAAATGCATAAAAATAAGGACCATGTTAATGAAATTGACAGAAATTTTGATAATGCAACACGAAATACAGCCAATATTAATACTACACATCTGGAAAATGCTGTAAATACAAATGTTGATCCTTCAATGAATCTTCTAACCACCGAACATAATTTGCAACCATCGACATCTCAAAGCCAAGATTTTGTAAGGTACAACGAAATAATGGTCGGCAAGAAGAGATGTAGTGCACAAAACTATTTAATTGATAGATCTTATGTTAATTTCAAATCTATACCCGTTTTAAAAACAAATGATATAGATAAACCATTTCAGTGCACTTTTTGTGGATACCAGTCGAAATTCAAAGCGTGTGTGCAACGACATTTCCAAAGACACCACACAGACAATAATGTAAAACCTTACGTGTGTATTAACTGTGATTTCGCAGCGAAAACTAAAGAACAAATCAATTTACATAATAAAAGAAGCGAGAGTAATACACCAGTTAAATGCTCTCAGTGTAATTACACAGCTTTACACAAATGTTCAGTAAAAATGCACGAGAAGGAACATTTTGAGTTTAAATGTGATTCCTGCTCTTATACTTGTCGAACTAAGTATCTACTATCTAAACATTATTCGACTTATCACTTAAAAAAGGATATTAAATGCGAAAATTGCGATTTTACTGAAAAACGGAATGATAGTGTGATATTACATGAAACTGTTCACACTGGTGAGAAACCTTATAAATGTAAGTTTTGTAATTATGAGTCTGTTAGGCGGAGAGTTGTTAAAGAGCATTTAAAAAAGAACCACGGGCTAGGGAAAGGATTTTTAAAGTCCAAAAGCTATATAGATCCATATCCACCCTTCGATGGTGATAATGATGAAGAAACAAGTGAAAATGAATCTGATATGCAAAATGATAGCAACAATTCCAATTCTGAAATGACCAACGTCAAATGCGAAAAGATACCTGAGCAAAGTGACTCGGGTAATGGGCAAAGTGAACCTGTTGGGCAAATTGGAACTGATGGATTAAGACATGATAATGAACTAAATAATACAGAAAATGATATAACTGATCAAAATGTATTTGGAAGTATACAAAATGTTCAAAATCATAGTGTTATAATGCAAAATAATCAAAACATACCAATGAATTCGAACTTTAATTTGCCCGTAGTGCAAAACATGCACAATTGCTCAGTTATAGTGCCAAATAATGGATTAGAATTTGAGCAAAATTATCATCATGCCCAAAAAACTGGGCAAAATATCCACAATATCTCAGAAAGTGTGCAAAATGTGTCACAAGTTGTGCAAAATTATCATTTTAGGCCGTCTATCGTGCAAAATGGATTTATGGACATGCAAAATGATAGAAATGTTATTAACGAAGTGCAATGTGACCAACTTGGTTTCATAAATGTGCAAAATGGCCAAAATCGAATGAATATTTAAATTACGTAAGTTGCAGAAAAGCTTAAGTAAATAATCCATTAAACGTCGTGCCGTGTTAGGCCGTGAACCCAGTAGGCAAACTGTTAACTGATTTATGTTGTGTAAATGACACTAGTACATGTAGATTATTGTAAAAAATGAAATACCTACCTATGTGTAAATATGTATACTTAGCGACATAGTATTAATAAATTAAATATTCAATTTAATCTGACTTTATTTTCAACTTTTCGTATTTTTACTAACTACAGTGCTACAAGGATCTTTTGTCACGTGGCGGAAATCGGAACTAACGTTTATCTTGTAAATTGTTATTATTTTGAGTTATTTATTCACCACCCACGTCCTCCTGACAATGTCATTCAAGTGCCAATATCCGTCACTCCTCTCTCCCATCGAGGTAGACAGAGACTTCCCTCCACTTGCTACGATACAAACACACCTCTTTCACTTCATACACATTCATCAGTTTAACAATAAAACACCAAGATAAGGACAAGTACCTTTTATTTAAATTTCATTGTGCATATTTCGGTAAATATAAAAAAATATGGCAAATTAACAGCGAACGAGTGCATTTTAAAAAAACAGCGTTTCGCCGGCACGTAACATATACAGCCCTAGTTTAAAAAAAAAATTATACATGTCGACAAGGGCATTAATTAACAATTTTACATTAATTTAATATTCATAATATTTGTGACAAAAATAAATGTCTCATTTTTTGTCGTTATATCTAGAAGACGGTTATTATTAAGACTAGAATTAAAACGACGCCGTGCACAGCCCACGACGAGAAAAAAAAACTATAATCAGCTGTCAAATGTCAAAACCATACACGGCAACGTCCAAGCTAAACGTCAGCACGTCCAAATGGCGGCATAACCTCAAATTTCTCTCATATTAATATCATAATACTTATATACTATTTTTTAATTATTCAATAAGTCTATATATATAGTATTACAGTGAGACTAGACTGAATGGCATCTAAGTATCATATTGATATAAATTTTATACATTTTTAAAACGCCTTTTACAAGATTAGAGTACTAGGTATAAAAAAAAATACAAAAGAAAACCCGCCAGAGTTAAGAGACACCAGTGTTATATACTAATCCGTTAGACCGGAGTCTCTAGTTAACGGGTACTCAAAGAAATTAAGCTCATATTTGAGGTTAGATTTTTGCGGATTTCGAAACATGAATTAACAATTAAATTAGGTATATTTAATAATATTTATGTTCACTTAAAATTAACATTTAATATAGCAACACTAATTGAGAATGAAAAAACTAAACAAAATGGCCGCTTTCGAAGTTGGCGCGAAAAATTCTAACCTCAATTTATTTACAAAGAAAATATTCATCAATGAATACATACAGAATGAAATTAAAATCAATACATCATGAGAATTAACATAGAACAACTTTTACTATGGAACCAAAACGGACTTTCGAAAAAAAAATTTTTCATACAAAAATCTGTAGGTATTTTATGAAAATTGTATGAAGAATTTATCTTTTCGGAAATTCAATGTACCATAGAAAGAGTACCTCAACGCTTGTTTCGCCGTCTACAGATAAGATTAAACTGACAGATAAACCTATATCTATTTCATAAAACATAACGTTTTAGACAGAGACACGTATAAAATATCTATCAGATAAATTTTATTTTTAGATCGTGAAACAGGCACTGAAGTTTCATAAATACAATAATATTGTTTTAAATTCCATTCTGTTATAAATAAGTAATTAACTTATTGAAATAATGCACCCCATTTTGACTTTACAAAATAAATGCATAAATAGAAATCGACCAGAATAAGTCTGCTATAGACAACCATAGACAATGTTGTTTTTTTTAATAATGACATTTTATACACAAAAATACGATCTTACGGCTTTGCAACACTAAGAGTTTTAAGCCAAAAATAATTTTGAGTATTACCATAATTATTTTAAAAAAAAACAAATAATCTATGCTTGTTTTGTCAGACTCATAATAATAAAATCATATTAAGTTTTACATGTTATAGCATAATATCGCTGAAATGCGAAAATGCATTCCAAACGCTAAGCTTCATCAATATCAGTTTAGCAGTTTAGTACTTTAACATTAAAAAGGCTGGAAAGAGCGTGCAACATTTTTTTTTCATAGAAACGCCAACTACAATTTCTTATTAAAACTATTTTGTCTACGATTGAAATTTAAAAAAGTTATTTTTTTCCTATGGCAACATTTACCATAAAAAATCGTCACTTTTAACAATTTTGTAAAACAGTAGTTTTCACATGTTCCTTTATAGTAAAAGCGGTTTTAAATAAATAAAAAATATCACACGTGGCATTATCATACAATTTCTATGAACGTTCTCTGTTAACTAGTCAAAACCATAGATACATTAACATCGTAGACAGAACAGAATTAATAAATAAATAGAAGAAACATTTAATTCACTTTATCCAGTCGCTTCCTTACCGATATCAATTTTCAAAAATACTTTTCTTTTATCTGTTTTTTTTTTACACAAAATTACACTTTTCGTAGTCATTTTTTTATAGATAATTAAATTTTTTGGTTTTTAAATATTTTTTATTTAATTTTGTTTAACATAAAAATAAATAGAAAGGGAAATTATATAAGAAGAAATAGACATTATCTTCATTAAATTACTTGATGAGATTTCTTTGTAAATAGTGAAAAAAAAAGAAAATTAAAATAAGAAAAAAAACGAAATGTTTACTGATAGCAAGATTGCAAAAAAACATACATATTCACAGAAGAATTGAAAATATTTACATACATACATAGACCAGAGAAGAAATTCAAAGGTGTATGTGAAATCTGCCAACCCGCACTTGGCCAGCGTGGTGGATTACGGCCTAATCACTCTCTGTATGAGAGTAGGCTCGTGCCCCTCGGTGGGGACATATATGGGCTGATAACGACATACATATCTGCCACGTCACTCCCCCATCGAGGTAAACAGAGACCTCCACTTGCTACGATACAAACATCATCGCTTCATTCAAAGTAGATTCGCATACAAAACCTGAAACGCGGTATCGAAGTTTTTCCCGCGCTGAGTATATAAGCAAATTCCAAAATCTGCCCCATCGAGGTAGACAGAGACTTCCCTCCACTTGCTACGATACAAACACATCTTTCACTTCATACACATTCATCAGTCGCCTCATACATAAAATATTTAAAAACCAAAAAATAGAAATATACCAATTTTAACATCCCTTTCACAATTTATCTTGGGCCCGTTCACGTTCCCGTTCACGACTTACAGATAATTAAGTGACAGATATTTTATACTTGTAACTGTCTATTTAATGAAATAGACGTAAGGTTTATCTGTCAGTTAAATTTTCTGTAGATGGCGAATTGGGGCCTTAACCTCGTCGAAGCTTATAATCTAAGAAATTCAATTTTTTTTTCATAAATTATACATCTTATTGAGTATTATTTTGTTTAAAATTCAGAAAGATAAGTTTATAACAATATATACTCTTTTTTTTAAATATTAGTAATTTTAATGATGAAAAAAATATACTTTTCATGTATATGTTACCGGAAATGTATGTAATTCCTAAAATGCCAAGGAAATGTGTGAATTAAATTATATTATACACATTTCCTAGGAAATCTGTACATTTCATATATTTATTTTTTTCGGAAATCTGAACTAACATCATGTAAATTGTCATTATTTTGAGTTATATATTCACCACGCCCTCCTGACAATGTCACTCAAGTGCCAATAAATCCTTGTAGCACTGTAGATTTTTTTTTACCCAAAGAAGTAATTCGAAGGTGAATGAGAAATCCGCCAACCCGCACTTGGCCAGCGTGGTGGATTACGGCCTAATCACTCTCTGTATGAGAGTAGGCTCGTGCCCCTCGGTGGGCACATAAATGGGCTAACAACAACAATGGATTCTTTTTTGTTAAAATTACTAATATTTAAAAAAAAACTAATCAAGCTTTTAAATTGGTACACAATTGTCATCATTTACATACAATAACATTTTTTTTATTCACAATTTCGTCATTTCACCGTCATCGATCGATTATTTTAAATCGATTTTTGTCAAAAATCCTCATTTTTTTTATATCTATGCGTTTTTACTTAGAACAAGCTTTTAGCGACTTACAGTATACTTTTCCATACATATATATATTTTTTATTTACTATACAAGTGCGTTTTTGTATGAAAATCTGTATGAAAACGGTCTGAAAACATTATTTTCAAAAACCGTTTTTTTTTCACAATTTGCAATATGGCGTCCGCAGTATTTATATTATCTATACAATATAGTATTTATTTAATTTCGAGACAAATTTTAAAGCACTTTTTCTAAGAAACGTTAGTTAAGAAACAACTTTTACGTATAAGCCAATCTTCAGAAAATGTCCAGAAAATGGCGACCGTTAAACGTCATTATCACTTTTAGTTAAAAATCCTGAGAAAATTTATATTGTAGTTCTTTATTTCACGAAGATGTATGGCGATTCTGTGTACATCTACAATAATGAAATCATTTTTCAAAAATCGCGTGCGCATAACAAGATGACAGGTTTTTCGAAAAGCAAAATGACGATGAGAATGTTCCATAAACATTACCCAAAACATCAATGAAGAAGAATAAGGAGTGGCCCTATTACTTTTTTCATATACAAATGAGTTTATGACAGCGTGGTTTGCGCGAAGTTTTCTCATAGTTTTCTTGGTAGATGACCTGTCAAACGTTAAGTAGTACCATACAAAAAGTAGCCATTTTGCGCCAGACCAAGCACGCAGATCCAGACGGTATGGCACCTCCTTATATATTCTATACTCAAAGCAAAACATATTCCCATACAAAATTCACGACCATTGGATTATTACATAAAAATGCTTTATTCCGCCATTGTTTCTTGGTTGAAGTCGTTTTTCTTGTATTTAAAATGTCTCGAAATTAAATTAAAATTTTTTTCTCGTCTCGTCATGAAAAAGGTGCTTCAATCTTAATTTTTTACAAAATGATATGATTTTTATTTTTATATTTCAACATACTTATATCTAAAGAACGCTTGTAAGCTTAAGGGCCCGATTCAACAACTACAGAAAAAATTTATCTGACAGATAAACCTATGTCTATTTCATAAAGCATGACGTTTTAGACAGAGACAGGTGTAAAATATCTGTCAGATAAATTTATCTGTAGATCGTAAAACAGGCTAATTTTTTTAAATAGCGAAGACCAAGATTTCAAAACTTACATTTAAAAAAACTTCTTTTTTTAGTAAAATAAAAAAAACTAAGCCTACAAGTATTCTATAGAAACTTGAAATCATTCATTTTAGCGCACCCTGTATATTTACAAATCGCATCAAAATCGGTTCAGTGGGAAATGTAAGCCAATGTTTTTTATGTAATTTAGGAATATAAATAAAAAAAAATAATTTTGGCAGTTTTCCTGTTGGTCAAAAACTTTTAGATTTGTTTTTCTTTTTAGCAACAATTTTTTTGCAATTAAAAAAAAACATTGGCTTCCATTTTTTTTCACAATCTCAATTCGAAATATTTTTATTTATTTATTTAAAATAGCTACCTTCATTTTTGTGTTTTTATTTTTGAATCGATTTGACCATTATTTTAATTATTTCCTCGGTAAAAAAAAAAACTATTTTTCAAACGATTTTTTTTCCAAATTAACTAACAAAATTAATTCCAAATTAAAAGATTCTTTTAAATAGATAAATTAAATTGTAAATCTTAAGTAGGTAAATAATATAATATTAATTAAGAAATTAATAATTTTGTTTGAGACAAAGTTTATATTATCAGACTATACAAGTAGATATAATAGGATAAATTAAAAAATAATGATTAATCGATTCAAAACTTTATTTTCTAAGCAATAAGCTTTAAAGTCATTATTTTATATTTTCTATCTAGAGAGATCGTCATCCTTTTTTATACCTTAATCACTTGGAATAAGGTTCAAATTGTAGATTAACATGTCTATTAGAGTTTTTTTAAATACAATTTTGTATGAAAGACCAAACATTTTTTGAAAAAATCTTTTTTTTTTCAAGTACTTAACACCAAAGAATTAAGATATTTGACCGAAATTATTTTTTTTAAATTTGAGTAAAAATAATTAAAAAATATATGTTTTTGGCATCTCTAATAGACATATATACCTATGTATCACGTTAAAGTTAAGCTATTATAATCCTTATTCATAAGAAATAAGGTTGAAAATAGCTTTTAAGTCATATCCCATCACAATTGTCATGCTATACGAAAATTTAGATTTTTTTGACAACTTTAAATAAAATAAATAATTTTAAATTAAAAATAATAATAATAATAAAACAGTCAACATAACAAAATTTAAGGTTTTTACGTGAAAAAATATATTTTTTAATATATTTTATCACTATTTAAAAAATAATAATCTACATTTAAAAAAAATGTAGTAGCTAGCACCAAATATAAAAAACTTTTGAAACGAAAGTAAATAAATAAATAAATAATTGAATTAAATTAAACATATTTTTAAAACATGTACAATAAAATATAATTTTTATTCACGTAAAGCATTTTTTACAAAATATTTTTTTACTTTATGACAAAAACTAAGTGGCTGCCCGCGCCTTCGTACGCATTTATCGTCATATCTTGGAAAGAAATCATGATATCTCAAAATAATATAGCCTATATGTTATTCTGATGTGTAAGCTACAATATTGCCAAGTTTCATCAAAATCTGTTCAGTAGTTTTGGCGTGATGAAGTAACAAACATCAATCGGCAACATTGACATTTATAATATAAGGATTATTGATTTTCGTCATAGAGTAAAATTATATTTTATATATGTCATTTTGTATAGCATTTATAGTAAGTATATAAGGATATAATTACGGTATATAATATAAAATTATATTATATATAATTACTTGTTAGAAGAGCTTCGTTATGTCCGGATATGATTGTTCCTGTAAGAGAAATAAACATTTAAAACATTACCCTTTCTTTTTGGTTTCGCTGAAGTCGGGTAAAATGTCGATTAGCTGCATAAAAGGCTCATTAAGTTTAACATAATTACGAAACCAGTGTCATGTTTTTTCAAATGAGTTCAATAGCTTACAGACAGACCAAGTTATCTGTGAACTGAACGGCGGCGCTAGTAGTAATACAAAATTGTATTTCTACCAATCGCAGCAGTTCTGGAATTTGACATTTCTGTATTAGTGGCCGTAGTTACAATAATGCCGATTTCACACGAGGGCAGAACAGTGAGGCAGAACAGTACTGCTACTGTTTAAACGCACAGAATTGTGTCAAGGCAGTTGAAGACAGTACTATTCTGTCCGTTTAAGTAGTGTGCTGTCCACTGTTCTGCCCTCTTGTGAAACCGGCATAACGGCTGGTTCACAAATAACTTGGTAGCAGTGTAGTTGAAGTTCATGTGACACATACACAAAATAACAGCGTTGTTAAATGAACAGTACCTAACATCAATGTCAACATCAAAACTTGTACAGAAGTTTTCGCGACACTAGTTTAGTTTAAAAGAGCAACCCAACAGAGTTTCTAGCTAGGTTCTTCTCTGGGGAAAACTGCATTCTTGCGCATCTAGTGTTAACTTTAAAAAATGACCCGTCCTAAGTGTTGTCAAAACTTACAGGATTAAATGATCATTTCATTTCAGTGTTGCGTCATTGTGAAAGAAGTTGCATAACATTAGTTTTACAATAAATATGCGCAAAACACGAAATTACTTCAGTGTCGTGAAAGTAATGCGTGAATTATGAAACTGGTAATGTACATGTGGAATCGTTGATATAATTAATGTCATAGAACTAATTTCGTGCTAGAGTCCATTTCACGAAAGAAGTCCTCTAGCCGCGGCGCTGTATTTCATGTCAAAATTTAATGTTGCCATTTATGAGTACAACATTTACCTATAATATGTTTATTTAAATTGTAATTTATTAAATAATATTATTTCCTGCATATTTACACTGTTCTAGTCATTCCATAAGTAGGTTGGTATGTATTTTGATAAAAATGTCTACTTAGCTATATTTCTGTTATGTAAAAAGCAAGTAAAAAGTGTATTTTTATTAAGATAAGTAAGGGGTTTTCTACCTACTATCAGGGAAACGGTCATAAAATAGGGAAAATAGACCTGTCAAATTTAGTTCCAAAAATATCCGGGGGACTTCTTTCGTGAAATGCACTCTACAAGTTTCGTAATGTACAGCCAGCTTAACTAAATGGGCCTGTTATGTCATTTTGGGATACCCAAGGTGTTAAAATACTCTATTTACACTCCGGGCCGTGTCAGGGAAAAAATATCATTCCATACATTCATGACGACGTATGTGAACTCCATAGAAAATGTATGGAATGATATTTTTTCCCTGACACGTCCCGGATGTGTGTAATTATTAATGAATACTGACCTATGGTGCGATAGAGAGCGGCCGGAACCTCCTCGCCCGCGCCGCGTTGTGTGTCGGGGGGGGTGGGGGGGTGCTGGGGGGGGACTCGCCCTCACACGCGGGGGGAGGGGGCGGGGGAGGGGACGAGAGTAATAGAGCTGGGACGCCGCGGGACCCACTGCGACTGCGGACAAATGTGTAATTAAAACACCTACAGATAAAATTCAGAATGTAACAGAAAGGTGGTATAAAGCCGAAACACAGCGATAGTCCTCATGAAACTGAACAACTTTCCCCAAGGAACATGGGTCGTAACACGAAAATAATTTTTGAATCGCTCATATTACTCGATCAGCTGATCGGACATTTTGAGGGGCTCCCACTAAACATACGTGATTATTTGTGTACGGAAAACCCTTCAAACACGAGTCCGACTCGCACTTAGCCGGATTTTTTACAACTAACAAGCCCATTGATATTTAAAAGGCAAGTTGTTGTCTAGTTTAATCTGAGGGGACGGCGCGTACGCAGTCCCCACTACCAAAAATTACGCACCCGAGTTATCCACATTAGGGATAATCGCAGGGGTCAACCCGTCCGCAGTGCAATGGACAGGCCTCGCCCTGGGGGAACCGCCTTCTTGATCACGGTGTCCCCTGTGCCAGGTAAGTATGAGTTCGAAATGTAGGCGAGGGGTAGTCATTCACCGCGCAAAAATCTTAACACCGCGTTTTAGTAAAAGTTTGACAGCGCCATCTAGGTGTCGGCTGTGGAACTATTTTGTGGAGTGTATGTATGGAAAGTGGCGCTGTCTGACGGCGAGTAGTAGTACTTATCTTGTTGAGATATAAAACCTAGTTTTTTTTTTAGTTTTCTTTATCTCATTTTTTAGTTTTTATACTTCAGTTTTTAGAAATAGAACTTAAGTTTTTAACAGACCAATTTATCTGTGAACTGAACGGCGGCGCTAGTAGTAATACAAAATTGTATTTCTACCAATCGCAGCAATTTTAGGAATTTGACATTTCCATTAGTGGCCGTAGTTACAATAACAGCCGGTTCACAGATAACTTGGTAGATCTGTACTATAGTTTACAAACTCACCTAGAATGTGTAGTATGCGTATGCGGCGTCCTATGCCTCGGTCTCGCAAACCGTAAATTAAGTTCCCTCGCTGGATCCATAGCGTATTTGTCACACGCGTTCTGTCTGCGCCGGCGCAACGCTGGAAAAACATTGGATGTTGAAGGATTTCTTATCGTTTTTGCACATCCAATTAGGTTTTAATAGATTTTTGGATGGTTACAATACAATACAATACAAATATTCTTTATTGCACACAAAGATATAAGGTACAGACACAAACAAGAATATAAGAAGCAACAGGCGACCTTATTGCTAGGTAGCAACATCTTCCAGGCAACCTTAGGGTAAGAAATAGCGAGAAATAGGTAATAATCTCACTTCTTAATCTTAAATTATTATAAATGTCAATGTTTGTGCCGATAGATGGATGTTTGTTACTCTTTCACGCAAAAACCACTCAACAGATTTTGATGAAACTTGGCAATATTGTAGCTTGCACATCAGAATAACACATAGGGTATTATTTTTTTGAGATAATAGATTATTTTTCAAGATATGACGATTAATGCGTACGAAGTTGCGGTCAGCCTCTAGTAATTAAATAAATAGGTACCTGGTGTCAGATCGGCATCAAGCGGTCCGTCGCCGCTCCAAGACGCGCATTTAGCGAGCCGGTGATCGGCGCCGCCCATCGCTACAGGTATGCGGCTGCTTGTGCTGCCTGACGACCGCTGTGGATAGATATTCATTATGTTTTAATAATAATAATAACAATTGAGAACAACCTCTTTTTTATTTAATTATTTTGAGTTAAAAATTGGTTAAATACATTGTATACATCTTTTAGTTTTGATGCGTTGCTAAAATATTAAAAAAAAAAACACAATAAGTCAATAACTATACAGGGTCTAACAGAGAGGGGGTATAAAGCCGAAACACAGTGACAGTCCTCATGAAACTGAACTACTTTCCAAGGAACATGGGTCGTAACTCGAAACAAACTCGAAATACCTTGACCGAAAGTCATGGCGGATGAGGAGAGAGGCCTTTGCCCAGCAGTAGGACACAAATGGCTAGATTAGATTAGATTTAATTTTTTTATAATATTTTAGACATACTTTTTTTTTTTTATTGTATTGGCAACTGTCACGAAGGATTTTGCCAAAGTCAAGTATTAAAAAGTTTGCTAGCTCGAAGTCTACGTGGAGATAATATACTTACATCTCGTAAACTCTGCGATCCATCGCCACCACCGACTGAGCTTTCTCTCTTCACAACAGGACTGGAAATTAATAATTTATATTAATTAACAATTAATTTTAAAGTAGAAGGTAAGCGGAAGAGAGTTAGTGTGCGGTAGCCTAGTTGATAGAACGCCCGCCTCCAATCTTGGAGACGCGGTTTCGATCTAACCTGTACCTCTGAGATTTATTTCTCTACGGATTAAATATTCGATTACCACTCGCTAACTGTGAAGGAAAACATGAAGAAACCTGCATACACTAGAGAAGAAATTCGAAGGTGTATGTGAAATCCGCCAGCGTTTGAGCCAGCGTGGTGGATTACGACCTAATCACTCTCGTATGAGAGTAGGCTCGTGTGTCTGTAGTGGGGACGTTAAAGAGCTGATAAGGAATGATAATAATTATAAAAAACTAGCTGACCCGGCGAACTTCGTACCGCCTCAAACTTCTGTATGTGAAAAAAGATTTTCCCGCTTTTCTGTTGAAAATTTTCCTGAATTTTCTTTGCTATAAACCTCACGGAGCCCAAGACCTTTCCAACGAATGCAAAACCGTGGAAATCGGTTCGTGCGTTCTGGAGTTATAGCGTCAGGAAGGAAAACCCGACTTATTTTTATATAGTAGATTTGCTTGTCTTTTCGTAGCAAGTGTCGGAAAGTCTGCCTACCTCGATGGGAAAGAGGCTTGACAGATAGGTATGTATGAATAATTTCCTCACCTATCAGGTATAGCGTCCAACCGTGTCTTCTCCACAGCTGGACTTTGACTTTTCTCATTACTACGTGTTGACGACCTGAAATAAAGTAAATAAACACATTTTATATAGATTTTCACCTCATTATCGCTATTTTAAGATACTCCCACATAACAGTTCATAACGTTATAAAACATTGTGTAACACGATAACATTTTATAACAACGTATGACATTTGCTACAAAAACCCGGCCAAGTGCGAGTCGGGGCTCACGCGCGATGTATTCCGTACCATAAACTAGGTTAACAATAGCCTAGTAATAGTGTCTACCAGTAGACATTATTAATTTCGAGCAAAAAAGGCAAAAAATCAAATTGTTATTTGGGAGCCCTTAATTATTATTGTTTTTAGTATTTGTTGTTATAGCGGCAACGGTAATACATCATCTGTGAAAATTTCAATGCTCTAGCTATATCTGTTCGTGAGATACAGCCTGGTGACAGACGGACGGAGCTAAGTCTCAGTAATAGGGTCCCGTTTTCACCCTTTGAGTACGGAACCGTAAATTAGTTGTTTTACCCCATGTTTCATATCTATGAACATAACATAAAGTCCCCATGTTTCATATGTAAAGTCCCCAGCTAGCTTAGCATACACTCCGTGACAAGTCGTTGTCATGGGTTTGTCACGCTTACGTCTCTGTCCATAGTTTTAAATATGATGAGGACAGCATGACGTGAGATAATTGTCGCGGCACGTATGCTAAGCCTCCATGTTTCATAGGTAAAGTCGTCTACTCACCGTTTATCCCTCTGGTGTTCAGTAGCGTCGTAGTAAATGGATTGCTCTTCGTGATTCGGACGCGACTCGCCGCCGCTCACTACCGAGTGGATTTTTACTGAAATGTTGTAAAAATATTTTATTTAATACAGTGTCTATTAATGAGGAAGGAATATAAGGAGAGGTCCCATTTTTTTTCATATACAAATGAGTTTATGACAGCGTGCCAAGGTTGCGCCAAATTTTACATAGTTTTTTTGGTAGATGACCTGTCTACAAAATCCAGGCTATTTTGTACCATCCGTATATATTAGAAAAGCCTTCAATGTCGTGCCAGTATGAAACTTTTATTTTTTTCTTTTAATGGATCGCCAAATACAGTTCATGTGGATACCGCAGTGGATACCGTATATCCACCACGACTAACCTTGATCAATCCCAGGCCCAGTGGCTCCCCCTGGCGGCCGCACGCGTATCTCCAACCGACTCGACACCGTCGCACCCTCCCCTCCTTCTGTAGGGGGAGGTATAGGGGGAGCTCGAGGACCGCTCGACGATGATGATGAAATACTCTGGAATAGGGAATTGTATAGCTTGAATGTACGTAGGTAACGAAATTATACAATACAATACAAATATTCTTTATTGCACAAAAGGTATAAGGTACAGACACAAACAAGAATATAAGAAGCAACAGGCAGCCTTATTGCTAGGTAGCAATATCTTCCAGGCAATCTTAGGGTAAGAAATAGGTAATAATGGTTGTTGAAATTATACAATTTGTGTCCTAAATACGCAGATGATTTCTACAATTTTAAAAAGGTTTAGGGGGGCTAAGGGTTAAGGGTTAGGGTTTAGCTGTGGATATCCTTAAATAAATAAATAAGTGTCTATTTATTTATTGGTCATAAATAAATACAAAATTCTAGCTTAAAAGTACTAATGTTACCTTTAATATGCATTAAAATCATCATTTCAAGCAAAATTTGAGAAAGTCATCAACTTATATTTTTAAGACATGCTTGCCGGGACGCGACACCGCGCATCACGTCCACGCGGTACCGTCGGCGGTATCCACCGGTACCGCTACTACATATACATACCGGTACAGAGTGCGCTCTAGTGCGAGTGTGTGCGGTACTGTCTTGATGCCGGGACGCGACACCGCGCATCACGTCCACGCGGTACCGGAGTGCGGTACCGTCCGCGGTATCGAACGAGGCTTGCTGCATTAGTGGTGGTCGTAGGGAGCGAATGTGAGAACCTGTGAAGAAATCATTTTTTAAACTCTAAACTCAAACATACATCGTCCAGATAGGCAGAGACCACTTCCCTTTACTTTAAACTCAAACTGACGTGCATGAAGATGAAGTGAAAGAAGTGAGTAGCAAGTGGAGGGAAGTCTCTGTCTACTTCGATGGGGAAGATTTTGGAATTTGCTTATATACTCAGCGCGGGAAAAACTTCGATACCGCGTTTCAGGTTTTGTATGCGAATCTACTTTGGTAACGAGAATGTTTGTATCGTAGCAAGTGGAGGGGAGTCTCTGTCTACCTCGATGGGAGAGAATGATAGATATGTATGTACAGACAGACCAACTTATCTGTGAACTGAACGGCGGCGCTAGTAGTAATACAAAATTGTATTTCTACCAATCGCAGCAGTTCTAGAATTTGACATTTCCGTATTAATGGCCGTAGTTACAATAACGGCCGATTCACAGATAACTTGGTAGATCTTTTTACAGAGTGTAACAGAAAGGGGTATAATGCCGAAACACAGCGATAGTCAACTTTCCCCAAGGAACATGGGTCGTACGTAACTCAAAAAAAAAAATTCGCCTCCTCATACAAAATGCCCGATCAGCTGATCGAGTAAGTATGGGCGATCCAAAAATTATTTTCGAGTTACGACCCATGTTCCTTGGGAAAAGTTGTTCAGTTTCATGAGGACTATCGCTGTGTTTCGGCATTATACCCCTTTTCTGTTACAGTATATAAGTTTTAGGTAGGTACTTACCAATAGCGGGCAGCGACCAGCACCTAGGTAGACTAGGCTGTAGTTTAGGGTAGGCGTCTATCCCGGGGATATGCAGACATTTATGTCTCCGTGGGGGGGGCGCGGCCGGGGGGGAGCGGTTGGGGTCGCGGGGGGCGGGGGCGGGGGGTGTGGGCGGGGCAGGGGCGGGGGCAGGAGGCGGGGCTTGCGGTGACGGCTGCGGCTGGAACATATAAAAAAGTGTTGTTATAAGATATGTACAAAATGAAAAGACGTAGGTAGTTACTTTGATAATTTTGGAAATCATAAGAGTACTATTATGCTACTAATATTATAAATGTCAATGTTTGTGCCGATAGATGGAAGTTTGTTAGTCTTTCACGCAAAAACTACTGAATAGATTTTGATGAAATTTGGCAATATTGTAGCTTGTATATCACATAGGCTATGTTACTTTGGGATATAATGAATATTTTCAAAGATATGACGATAAATGCGTACGAAGTTGCGGGCAGCCTCTAGTGACTTTGTAACACCTTAATCAACCTGCAATAAACAAACCCAAATTCACAAACCTGCACCTCCTCCTTAACCACCACAGCTTCATGCGCGGGCGCATGTCGCACGGTATGCGCCGAGTGCGTGTGCGGCGGTGCGGTGCGGGCTACCGACGACGATGACACCGCCGACGTACGGGCTAGCACGTGCTCTGGAGACTGAGGATATTAACAATGAATTTAGATTGTGTTAATTTATTTGTTCAAATAACTGATTCGGAAAAATTTGTTCCGCCTTAGAGACAATATATGAGCAGATTGTTTATGTTCACGGTTCCGTACCGAAATGGTGAAAACGGGACCCTATTACTGAGAATTGGCTGTCTGTCCGTCACCAGGCTGTATCTCATGAACCGTTATAGCTAGAGCGTTGAAATTTTCACAGGATGTTTGTTACTCTTTCACGCAAAAACCACTGAACTGATTTTGATGAAACTTAGCAATATTGTAGCTTACACATCTGGCTATATAGGCTATATTATTTTATAGTGTAAGTGCCTGTTTCACACCTACAGATAAAATTAAACTGACAGATAAACCTATATCTATTTCATAAAACATGGCGTTTTAGACAGAGACAGGTATAAAACATCTGTCAGATAAATTTTGTCAGTAGATATTTAAACAAGCCCTTAATCTTAAATTTTGATTTTATTTATTTATTTAATTAGGTTTGCCAACAGGTAAACACACCTTAAATTCTATATAGAACACTATAATAATTAGAACGTGCTAACCCAGGCAAACACAACTTGCTTACAAAACTTCGCCTAAGCATAAACAAAGAAGAACATCAAAAACTAATATAAAACTATAAACGAGGTTGCGAGATTTTCTCTGAAATTATATAGAGCAGTGGTTTTCAAACTTTTTGATATCGCGACCCCTTTACGGGTTGAAAAATTTTGGCGAACCCCTTTTATTGGTACTTACATACACTATTTGTCCAGATTACGACTTAATTCTGCAAAAAACCGCGATGGTTTTGATAGTAAGTACGAGGTCAGTTGGTTACTCACAAAAATGTTGTTTTTGATTGTACTTTGCTGAGAATTTTGCCATTTTCTCATTGCTGGCGACCCCCCTGGTGGTCGCGACCCACAGTTTGAAAAACACTGATATAGAGTGACTTTAAATTATTGAACGAAAGAAAAGGATATGTATGTACTCGTGATAACAAACTACTTTTACTATGGGACCAATTACGAAATCATAAAAAATGTTCCTCCATAGTACTATCAACTATCGTTCACTAATTTAAAGTCCTATATAGGGAATTAGAAAAAATATAAACATCCCTTGAGTGATTGAAAAGGCGAATAAATATAATGAATGTATAGGTTATTATATACCTGTAATTGTTCTTGCTTCCATTCATTGTCTGTGGTCTCTTCCGAATCGTCGAACTGTGACTTCCACAGCGAGACTAAGGTTAAAGCACCGCCTTTTGTCACCTGAAATAACAAAAATAAAATGTTTTATTCAAGTAGGTACGTTTTGGTACACTTTTTGACGTATTTTTTTTTTGTATGATCGTGGCCCCAGTAGGCAAACTGTTAGCGGCCGACTGAGAGAGCAGCAAAGTGGCGAACTGAAAGAGTTAGCTGCAACTCAAATCAATGAAATCACCGGTTTTGGTGGGAGTCGGCCGCTGTCTGAGATAGTCAGCGCGCGTAACGCTGCAAACTGCGTACAGTGAGCGAGAACTAGCTGACTGTGGACACTCCATTTCAAATATATGGAAGGGCGTACTAAATCGATACGCCGCAAACTAGTCAGCCGCTAACAGTTTCCTACTGGGACCACGCACGGCCTAAATCTACTTATTTCGTAGCTACTTATGTAGCCGAGAGAAAGAAATGTTAAGAAATCTAACGGAAATGTTAAGAAATCTAACGGTAATAAGGTTCTCCTTACGTTCAAGTTAATTATATACTTTTTTTTATTGCCAATATATTAAATAGATAACACAACGAAACCAATTATGCCCGAATAATATTATAAATATCAATATTACATTAAGTATTTTTGATATTTACTTCATAATAAATTAATTAGCGAGGGTTAAAAAACAAATTCGCGTCTACATACAAAATGTCCGATCAGCTGATCGAGTAAGTATGGGCGATCCAAAAAATTTTTTCGAGTTACGACCCATGTTCCTTGGGGAAAGTTGTTCAGTTTCATGAGGACTATCGCTGTGTTTCTGCATTATACCCCCTTTCTGTTACAAAAAGATTTAATCTATGTATTACATACCTGTTGCAAAGCCGACACGTTTTCGTCGTCCATGACAGCGAACTGCGTGTAGCTTTGGTCGGCGCGTGCGCGGGCTGCGCGACGCGTACCTGGGACATAACATGTAGGTATATAAGTATGTATGTAGGTATTAATTTGTATGTAATTGGATGTGTGGATGGAAATGTTGAGCCACCCTATATTACAAAATATAGGGTGACTTTAAATTAGTGAACAATAGAAAAGGATATGCATATACTCGTGATAACAAACAACTTTTACTATGGGACCAAGGTCGAAATCATTAAAAAAAATTTGAACTCCCCATACAAAATGCACCAGCTGATAGTACGGGGGAACAATTTTTTTTATGCTTTCGAACTTAGTCCCATAGTAAAAGTTGTTTGTTATCACGAGTACATGCATATCCTTTTCTATCGTTCACTAATTTAAAGTCACTCTGTATATTACAACACACAACAACATAACTTTGGAAGTGCAATAAAGACATCATAATCTTTTTTTTATTAGCCATAAAGATCCCACTATAAAGAAAACACAAAGCACAAAGTTACGGAAATCAAAGAAGGCCAAAGTCAGGCCTCCGTCACTCTATGTACCTGCGCGCTATAAATACCTACCGCTCAGCGGGCCGCTTGCGGACCAAGCGAAGCGCGGTTGTCAAAGCGAACGCACGCACGTTGTTCAAATTTTGATAGTTCCATTCGTTTTTTTGTTTGTTTTGAAAGTTTTATAATTTTTAATAATTACGTTTTTTTAATGAAAAACATAATAATAACTAGAGGTGGGCCGAGTACTCGGTTAATACTCGGTACTCGGCGTACTCGGCACTTTTTTCACTACTCGTAATCGGCCGAATAACTCGGTAAAAATGCCGAGTACTCGGTACAAATAAATCTACCTTGCGCATTGGAACTGTTTCGTACTTCAAAGTCTAATTCCTTCTAATGGTACATATTTACGCCTTTGCCCGGCTAGAGCATTGTTATAAGATGCTAAAACCATAATTATTTAGGAGAAAATTTATTAAACAGTGTTTTATCTAATTTTTTTCTCTCTTGACTTTGCGGTTTATTGGTTTCATTCGAATAATTAGCGGGGTGCGGAGGGAGGGTCGTAACGCCGTTTGCTCCCGAACTTGTTAGCGCGCAATTCTACCTACTTCAAGAATACCGAGTAACTCGGCCGAGTACTCGGCTCGGTAAACTTTAAACCGAGTGATACTCGGTACTCGGTTACTCGGTAAAACTGATACTCGGCCCATCACTGATAATAACCGAGAATTCAGAAAGATAAAAAACATTAAAAAATTAACATAAAAACATGTTAAAAATAAATATATTAAAAACGATACAATTTAAACTGCCCCTATAAGTCGGAACATATTCATAGTTCTAAATAACATAGTCACTATTAGTCACAAAACGTTTTGTTAATTTAATTTTATCGAAGAGGCAGCCCCGCGATTTTTACGGATTCGCGCGGTGCAAAGCAATCACAACTATACGCTTGAGTATTTAGGCACATTTTAGCATGCAGTGGTATCTGACGTGACAGTTGGGCTATTACGCACTGTTTAAGCAGTAGGTATTGGATATTTTCTTCTGAGTGAAGTATCTGTTACGTAGTAACTATTAAGTAATCTGTGGCCAAGTCAAAAGTACCCTAAACCGACGTGCATGTATGAGGAGACTGATGAATGTAGATAAAGTGAAAGAGATGTGTTTGTATTGTAGCAAGTGGAGGGAAGTCTCTGTCTACCTCGATGGGGAAGATTTTGGAATTTGCTTATATACTCAGCGCGGGAAAAACTTCGATACCGCGTTTCAGGTTTTGTATGCGAATCTACTTTGGTAACGAGAATGTTTGTATCGTAGCAAGTGGAGGGGAGTCTCTATCTACCTCGATAGGAGAGTCGTGATAGATATGTTTGTATGTATAATACGTTACCTCGTTTGAAATGCGTATCCGAGTGCACACTATCGACATCTGCTACTATTCTTGGACTCACAGCTTCACCTGTCAAAAAAAACATGTTAAATAACCTGTCACTACTTATTCCAACTAAGTAAAAGGTTAGACGCCATTTTGTAGCGGCAGCCATCTTATATTATCACTGATTACGACCGAATGTCAAAAAATGTCATTGACACTCTGCCGACACACAACTGAGGCTATTTTAAATTAGGAGACTTGGGCCCCTGATCGGACACTTTTGAAAATTAAGGTTTTTTTAGATTTCGAACTAAAAAAACTAACTTTAAGCGCCAAAACACACGGTAAAAAAAAAAAAAAATTTGCAAACTGCAACGCAACTGAAACTTTTGAGTTGCATCGAAGTTTCTGCTATAGACTTCCTTAAAAAACCACACACGACGCAACTGAAACGAAACGTTTCAAGCTAGTTGCAGAAACTGCGATGCAACTCAAAAGTAACTAGCAGTTTCAGTTGCGTTGCAGTTGCGTTTCACCGTGTTTTCTGGGTCTTAACCTTTCTTGGGGAAATTTGCAAATCTACATGGAGTTTCCTAAGTTTATTTCGCTCCTTGATATTCGTAATCGAGTGAAACAATTATTATAGCTAACTTACCGGCGGTATGCGTAGACGCAGACGCGAGATCCTGCACGCAAGTGGGCGGAGCTGTCACCACGCGCAGACGGGCCAGCGTGGGGCCGCCGCCTGTACATAAAAATAGATCTTTTATATTAAGAATAATCAATCATACAGACATAAAAATATTATAACTATTAAATCTAAATAGAGGCTGCCCGTAACTTCGTCATATCTTGGAAAAAAACGATGCATTCTGAACTATAAATATAACTTGCTGCTATAGTAAGAGTGCCTGAGACTTCGTTCGCATTTATCGTCATAATCTTGGAAAACAATACAATACAATACAAATATTCTTTATTGCACACTAAGATATAAGATACAGACACACAAGAATTTAAGAAGCAACAGGCGGCCTTATTGCTAGGTAGCAATATCTTCCAGGCAACCTTAGGGTAAGAAATAGCGAGAAATAGGTAATAATGATTGCGGGTTGTGCAAACAATACAGAATACATACATAACTACATATACTTACCAAAAATACCTAGTATTAAAAACTTACGCAATATCTTAAAACAATATAGCCTATGTGTTATTCTGATGTGCAAGCTACAATATTGCCAAGTTTCATCACAATCTCTTCAGTAGTTTTTACGTGAAAGAGTAACAAACATCCATCGGCACAAACATTGACATTTATAACATTAGTAGGATATACATGGGAATTAGCATTCGTTTGTATTCGGAAATGCGATGATTGCCGATGTGCATTGTTTAACGCCCTTTACTGTAGGCATGTAAGTAGGTATGTATATTACCTGGAGCAGGAGCCCTTGGTTTACAAGGCGGTACACTTTGTCTCTCCGGACGGTTAGCTGTACCTGTCACTACTGACGTGCTTGTCTCCTGAAATGTACATAAAGACATTTATAATTTACATACAAAATTCTGTACGATATGCCACGATGTTTAAAACAAATAATAAAAAAACCGGCCAAGAGCGAGTCGGACTCGCGTAGGAAGGGGAACCCTTGGAGTTACGAGCCTGTTCCTTGGGGAAAGTTGTTCAGTTTCATGAGGATTAAGTGTGCCTTTCCACCAGAGATGTGCTATGCTATGTTGCTATGGATGCGTTTGATATTCACCAATCATGTTCAGGCTGTCGCATCCATAGCAACGTAGCATAGCACATCTTTCGTGGAAAGGCACCCTATCGCTGTGTTTCGGCTTTATACCCCTTTCTGTTACACCTAGTAATTAACAGATTCATTAATGGAGATCCTTCAATCAAATGATGTTGATGTATTTACCTTGGCATGTCTGTCAGGTGACGGCGCAGGTGTGGTTCTAGGTTCAGCTTCTTTATCGACAGCCGCTGGCTTATCTGTTGTCGACTGTAATCATACATTATATTTTTGTATTACTACTAGCGATTTATATTTGAATAGAGTTTAATGTATTTTATTTAAGCGTACAGAGACTGATGAATTTGTATGAAGTGAAAGAGATGTGTTTGTATCGTAGCAAGTGGAGGGAAGACTCTGTCTACCTCATAATACGTCTATCCTCACAAAGATTATTTAAAAATATTCGACACGTATTTTTTCTTTTTTCTCTTAAACTAAAAATGACAAAGGTTAGAGTTGCTCATGACATCACGCCTAGGTACGATTTTTACCTAGGAGCGACGTCAATACCCCCCACTCCGTAACTTTGATTCTCTTTATCTTTGTATTTATTTATGTATTTGAGCAGGTAAAAAATATGTTTCAAATATTTTTAATAGCCTAAAAGACGCACTAATTACTTTTTGAATTTTTGAATGTAGTTATCATCCCTATTCTTTTATCAATCAATAGATATACTTACATATCCATTAATATGATGCGGTACATGTCTGGGCGAGACAGGCTGTCTTCTATCCTCTTCCCTCCTCTTCTCTTTCTGTACGTTTGTTTGTGTTTCTGTCGCTACTGCGGTCGTTTGCTCAGTTTCTAAACGGCGACGAGTCTGTGGGAGAAAAAAGCAAAGATTTTAATATAAAAAGATGTGTCAATAAAAGTCTACATTGGACCAGCGAAGCGAAGTGGATATCTTTTCAGCCTTTTAACGTCCCCACTACAGACACACGAGCCTACTCTCATACGAGAGTGATTAGGTCGTAAAAGTCTTTTTAAACGATGCTAATTGATGAGAAAATCTGCAAAGCCAATGATTGACTCTATAACCTAGTTGGTAAAACGCCCGCCTCCAATCTTGAAGACGCGGTTTCGATCTAACCTTTACCTCTGAGATTTATTTCGGATTGAATATTCGATTACCACTCGCTAACAGTGAAGGAAACCATGAAAAAAACTGCATACACTAGAGAAGAAATTCGAAGGTGTATGTGAAATCCGCCAGCGTTTGAGCCAGCGTGGTGGATTACGACCTAATCACTCTCGTATGAGAGTAGGCTCGTGTGTCTGTAGTGGGGATGTTAGGTTTTATAGAAAAATAAATCTGGTATAGTCTTATCTGTTTAAATGAAAATATGTACCTTTATACCTGTGTAACTGTTTATAAGAATTGTAAAACTTTATTTGAAAAGAGCAACCTCATAGTTTCTTTCAAGAAGAACCTACTTCTCTGGGGGAAACTGCACCTTGCGAAACTAGCGCTAGCTTTAAAAAAATTACCTATATAATAATGTAACGGTTTCAAGAGCATTTTTTGTGTCTATGAAATAAATAAATTTTTGACTTTTGAATTAAAAAAATTGCATCTAATAGGGAACGACAGTATATTAAATACCTAAATAAATAAAACCTAAATATATAGGTATTAAATACCTAAATATCAACCTACTAATAATAAATTAACCTTTTAACGTTTGTCCAAACTGTCTTTAGAACTCGAGCTATCTTCAGATTTCGCTCGCTTAGTTTGTGCCACGGCTTTGTCTGTGGGCGACGTTGTTGACGACGTAGATTCCTACATTATATTAGTACGACTAGAGACTAGTGTTGCCGCTCGATAGACCAATATCGATAGCCTATCGATAGGTCGAAAAACATGTACCCTATCGATAGGACAATCGATAGTATATTCAATATTGGAGAGCAATACTATCGATAGTTCATTGATTGGCAGCGAACGAAACTATTGATACTATCGATAGTATTGCTGTTAACCGATACTATTTCAGCAAAAAAGATATTGATACTATCGATTGTCCTATCGATTGGGTACATGTTTTTGACGTTTAACAATCGATAGCAAAACTATCGATTTTTCGGCAACACTACTTTAGACTGCCCACGACCTCGTACGCATTTGGGTCATACAGACATGGAAAACAAAAAATGTCTCTCCTGTTCCTGAAAGTTAAGGACATTGGGAGCTAATTTCTTAACTTAATACATATCCGCATAATCTGTGCCCGATGTAGTTTTGGCCTGTGTAAACATTTTGAGGATTGGCTGCTTCAGTATCCTTAATCATCAGGAACAGGAAAGACAATTTTGAACCTAATTCTGTGTATGACTCTTTTTTTAAGCACTGTTTCGTCATCAACAGATAAAATTTATCTGACGGATATTTTATATACAGAGACAGTCTGTCTAAAACGCCATGTTTTATGGAATAGACATGGATTTATCTGCCAGTTATTATTTATCTGTAGTTGGTTAAACAGGCACTTACACTATAAAATAATAATAACCTATGTATTCTGATTATGTAAGCTACAATATAGTAAAGTTTCATCGAAATCAGTTCAGTAGTCTTTGCGTGAAAGAGTAACAAACATCCTCACATCTATGTATACATCCATCGGCACAAACTTTGATGTTGATAACATTAGTTACATAAGGTGGTCTGGGCCTACCCCTATAGTATATACCTATACAAGGTGACTTTAAATTAGTGAACGATAGAAAAGGATATGCATGTACTCGTGATAACAAACAACTTTTACTATGGGACCAAGTTCGAAATTACAAAAAAAATTGTTCCCCCATACCTACCTACTATCAGCTGGTGCATTTTGTATGGAGAGAAAAATATTGAACGATTTCGATCATGGTCCCATAGTAAAAGTTGTTTGTTATCACGAGTACATGCATACCCTTTTCTATCGTTCACTAATTTAAAGTCACCCTATATAGGAGATACTAAGAGATGTGTTTGTATCGTAGCAAGTGGAGGGAAGTCTCTGTCTACCTCGATGGGGGAGAGACGTGACAGATATGTATCTATTAGAGGCCGCCCGAAACTTCGTACGCATTTATCGTCATATTTTGAAAAAAAAAAACCATGATATCTCAAAATAATATAGCCTATGTGTTAATCTAATATATAAGCTACAATATAGCCAAATTTCATCAAAATCTATTCAGTAGTTTTTGCGTGAAAGAGCAACAAACATCCATCCATCGGCACAAACATTGACATTTATAATATTATACTTAATTGCTAATTCGAGTCAGAAAATTGACAAGTGCAATTGTCAATTATACAAAAAAGGATGACCAGCTACAATAGTGATGTTTGTTAATCGATAGATTTAGATATTTAATTCGCTTCCCTATACAAAATGTCCGATCAGCTGATCCAGAAAATATGGGCGATCCAAAATTTTTTTTCGATTTACGACCCATGTTCCTTGGAGAAAGTTGTTCAGTTACATGAGGACTATCGCTGTGTTTCGGCTTCATACCCCCTTTCTGTTACACCCAGTATTTAAGGACAAAAAACTTTGTAACACTGTAAACGTCATTCTTCTGACTCGAATTAGCAATCAGAGTATGGTAGCATATACTTACATTGTCCGGTCCTGTGTCGGTAGGTACAGCATGTTCGGGCGCGGGGTGTACAGACGCACGGGTACGCGACACGGACACCGTCTGCGGATTTATCCGACGATTAGTTGCATGTAATTATTTCAAGTTACAATAATGCTGTCAACACACCAAAGCCGCCGGCTTTTTTAACAGCTGCCATTCGTATGACGTAAAGCCGCCGGCCTAGCCCGACAGCATGCCGGCGGCTTTGGTGTGTAGATAGCATAACAGATGACAGATAAAATTATAACAATAAGTGCCTATTTTACCAGATGGTTTATACGTTATGTATTTGATATGTATATTATGTATTTGATACTGTAGATACAGATAATATTTAACTGACAGATAAAACTATGTCTATTTCATAAAGACGTTTTGGACAGAGACAGGTATAAAATATCTGTCAGATAAATTTTATCTGTGATGTTGAAACAGACCTTAAATCCTTCTCCCATTAAGATACTTCGAGGCGATTCAAGTATCCTGCAAGTCTTCAAAGACTAGTTACCGCGAAGTATCTCACATACATTACACCGGTATCGTAGTGTGCGATGCATTCAAATGTATGTGAGATACTTCGCAGTTATTGTAGGGCCCTGTGCCAAAGGTTTCTTGCCGTTTTCTTCCTCTCGGCTATACAGGTAGTGAACCGGCAGTAGTTTTAGATTCAAAAAAGTGACATCAAAAAAGTGTAATGAATTTTGCCTATTTTTGAATAAAACACTTTTCATTTTCGTTATTCGAGACTTGCAGGATACTTGATTCGCCTCGAAGTATCTTAATGGGAGAAGGGATTTACGTACAATAACAAGTATCAATATAAACCTGAGATACAATAAGGCCTAGAACACACGGGGAAACGCAACTGCAACGAAGCGTTTCAAACTAGTTGCATCGTGTGTGGTTTTATAAAGGAGTCTATAGCAGAAACTTAGATGCAACTCAAGAAACTAGCAGTTGTTGCAGTTGCGTTTCACCGTGTGTTCTGGGTCTTACAAATGTACACATATTTATATTATGTCGATAGATTTATGACATAAATTACAGAAAAAGTCAAGTCATTGTGCTATCTTTTTCTATTCTTTGTTAAAGACAGAGATAGAAGTTTGATCATTTACCTTTTTCTGCAACTCGTTTAGGGGTATTCGAATATAGACTTTAACAAGTCATGCTTAAAAACGTTTTTACATTTCACAAATGGGTAGGATTTAATCGATTTAACTTTTTCAAGATCAACATAATGTGTCTAAAATATCCCATATATGGTACGATCTATATTTACGTTTCAATAGTGTATGTCAGGAACGTTAACGATTTCGTTTTGATATAAGTGATGTAGGTAGCAAAAACAGCTGCCAGGCTGATGTGGGATTAGGCCGGCCACGTCTGCCGCATGCCAAAAGACTTAGACCCAGAACACACGGTGAAACGCAACTGCAACGCAACTGAAACTGCTAGTTACTTTTGAGTTGCATCTAAGTTTCTGCTATAGGCTCCTTTAGAAAACCACACACGACGCAACTCAAAGTAACTAGCAGTTGCAGTTTCGTTGCAGTTGCGTTTCCTCGTGTGTTCTGGGCCTTATAGGCTAAAACAGCTACCCAATGGCTTCGGACCAAACGGCGTCGCAGCAGACCACGGAAAAGGTGGCGGGACGAGCTGGACATCTTAAATACTTGGGCGGTGGTAGCTCGAGACAGAAAGTCATGGCGGATGAGGAGAGAAGTCTTTGCCCAGCATAACATAAGATGTACTATCGACGGCGTAAAAATCAATCGTATCATATATGGAGGCCATAATACATTATATCACAAATGAATCTAAAACTAACAAGATCGCAATGTATATTAACAATATGATTCCACTTCAACATTCCGTAACCCGACATGTAACCAAACATGTGACCAAACTTGTAACCAAACATGTAACCAAACTTGTAAGCAAACATGTAACCAAACGAATCTCACCGATTTAAAACATTTTCGTCAATAAGTTAGAGGAGAATCCGACGAGCGATACGGCTCATACAATAGCGAGCATGTTACGCAACCCTGCGGATTTAGTGTTTATTTATTTCGACAACCACGATCGAATTTCGACAAGCACAATCTAAATTCGACAAGCACGATCGAATTTCGACAAGCACGATCGGATTTCGACAACCACGATCGGATTTCGACAACCACGATCGGATTTCGACAACCAACGTATTTTTGGATCGCCCATACTTACTCGATCAGCTGATCAGACATTTTGAATGGGGAGTCAAAATTTTTTTTTCGAATTACGACCCATGTTCCTTGGGAAAAGTTGTTCAGTTTTATCAGGACTATGGCTGTGTTTCGGCACTATACCCCTTTTCTGTTACACCCAGTATAATCGTCGTTATCAGCCCATATATGTCCCCAACGAGGGGCATGAGCCTACTCTCATACAGAGAGTGATTAGGCCGTAATCCACCACGCTGGCCAAGTGCGGGCCAGTATAATTACTATACTGATTTCCAAATAATAATTCCAAATAAAATAAAATAAACTTACATCTTTTTCCCAATCATAAGGGTCAGTATCGCGTATCCCTCGTCGCTTACAGCATCGTTCCAACAAAGACGTCAACATAGCATAGTCTGGAGTATCAGCGTACTCCAACTGCTGTACGTGTTCTAAAAACTGACGTAATTCTGACGGCAAATGCTTTAGAAGGAGACGATGGTCGTATTTCTCTTTCATTAGGCCCACCTGGAAAAAAAAATGCAGATTTTTTTGTTAACAACTGACCCAGCTAACTTTTTTTTTATTATTAGCCCATTTCGTCCCACAGCTGAGCAAAAGCCTCTCCTATGCTTCTCCAAAGCGAACTTAAAACAAAAAAAAATCAGGAAGTGCGAGTCGGATTCGCGCGTGAAGGGTTCCGTACCATTCACTAGGTTAACAATAGCCTCGATATAATATCTACCAGTAGCTATTATTGATAAAATACGTTTCTTGTATGGAAGCCCTTAATTATTATTATTATTCTATTTTTAGTATTTGTTGTTATAGCGGCAACGGTAATACATCATTTGTGAAAATTTCAACGCTCTAGCTATAACGGTTAATGAGATACAGCCTGGTGACAGACGGACAGCCAAGTCTCAGTAATAGGGTCCCGTTTTCGCCATTTGGGTGCGGAACCCTGATTCAAGTCTGAGAACGATGTCGATAATAATTTGACAATCAAAAATGCTCTGCGCTGCGCTCCGTCAGATCTCCACCGGCCTTAAGGCCTCCAAAGGCCTCCAACCCCCCCTCCCCCCCGAAAAGCCCCCAATCTCCCCAAAGGCTTCCCTCCAAGGCCTCCAACCCCCACCTTCTTCTTCTTTATCAGCCCATATATGTCCCCACCGAGGGGCACGAGCCTACTCTCTTACAGAGAGTGATTAGGCCATAATCCACCACGCTGGCCAAGTGCGGGTTGGCGGATTTCACATACACCTTCGAATTTCTTCTCTGGTGTATGCAGGTTTCCTCACGATGTTTTTCCTTCACCGTTAGCAAGTGGTAATCGAATAAATTGATCCGTACATGAGAAATAAACTCACCTCTGCCCCCGCCAGGATTCGAACTCACGCCCTCAGAATTCGAGGCAAGCGTTCTACCAACTGGGCTACCACCGCTTTTACACCCCCACCTACCTGCTCCTTATCCTTAATCTTCCTCCACGGCAGCTGACCATTGACAAACTCGACCAGCATATAGAATAGAGACCATAGATCATCGTGGCGTCCCATCTCCTTGTTCTTGTGTGCGTTTATAGACGCGTAGCGAACCGTGCCTGTGGGTCAACGTTATTTGGTTATATGAGAGATGTTAAGGAAATTGGGATGATGACTACATTCAAAAATTCAAAAAATAATTAGTCCGTCTTTTAGGCCGTGGCCCCATTAGGCAAACTGTTAGCGGCCGACTGAGTGAGCCGCAAATTTGTGGCGAACTGAAAGAGTTAGCTGCAAACTCAAATCAATGAAATCACCGGTTTTGGTGGGAGTCGGCCGCTGTCTGAGATAGTCAGCGCGCGTAACGCTGCAAACTGCGTACAGTGAGCGAGAACTAGCTGACTGTGGACACTCCATTTCAAATATATGGAAGGGCGTACTAAATCGATACGCCGCAAACTAGTCAGCCGCTAACAGTTTGCCTACTGGGTCCACGGCCTTAGGCTATTAAAAAACATTTCAAACACATTTTTTACCTAATCAAATACATAAATAAATACAAAGATACAGAGTATTGACGTCACTCCTAGGTAAAAATCTTTAAGCGTGACGTCACGAGCAACTTTAACCCAGTGTATCTTTGTCTTATCTTAATCCTAATATTTTAAAATAATCTATATTCTATGTGATGGGCAAAAAAATTTTTTCTCCTACTGTATGGATTTGACTTGGTTAGTTTGAGCTCTCGCAACTATATTACTTAACCTATTAATATTATAAATGTCAATATTTGAGCCGATGGGTGGATGTTTGTTACTTCATCACGCAAAAACTACTGAACAGATTTTGATGAAACTTGACAATATTGTAGGTTATACATCAGAATGACATATAGGCTATATTATTTCGAGATATATGTTTTTTTTTCTAAGATATGACGATAAATGCGTACGAAGTCGCGGGCAGCCTCTAGTATCTTCTAGTATAACTAAGATTTTGTACACATTTGGTATTCTGCTAAACAATGGCTTACACTGATTGCGACCAAATCTGTCAAAAAATGCCATTGACACACAACTGAGGCTATTTTAAATTAGCAGACTGAGACCCCTTCGCGGAAGTATACGCAAGTTTTCCCGTGACCCCGACCTGAAGCGACAAGAAGGAACACCGTGGGGTTTTAGCCGGTGGGAGTCCGGCATAACCCTCCGTCTTTCTCCGAGAAAATGAAAATGAAAAATCATTTAATCCTGTAGGTTTTGACAACACTTAGAACGGGTCATTTTTTAAAGTTAATGCTAGATTCACATGAGTGCAGTTTCCCCCAGAGAAGAACCTAGCAAGAAACTCTGTAGGGTTGCTCTTTTCAATTTAAGTTTTACAAATCTCAGGCATAAACACAGAAACATATAATAAAATTAATATTTCAAAAGAGCTATCCATAAATAAATAATAAAAATTTGACCCCGCAATATCGGAGCAAAGACGGAGGGTATCCATAATGGATTTCCCCACGTAAAAAAAAGACTTGGGCCCTGGTCTGTCTACATACCTCTGAAGCCAGCAGCAGCTCTTGGCGGCCGCACCTGCCCATTGCTGGTGGTATACTGGCGAGCGAGACCGAAGTCCAGCATATACACCTTGCGGCAGTTGGAAGGGTGACGGCCTATGCTGAAGTTACTCTGGAAATCATAGAATTATCTTTATTTATTCGCACTCAGCGTGGTAGATTACCTAATCACTCTCGTATGAGAGTAGGCTCGTGTGTCTGTAGTGGGGACGTTAAAAGGGATGATGATCATTTTCTTTGGCTTATTTATAATAATAATCCTACAAATAATAAAATAATAATAAATCAAATTTAAAATAGCTCTATTTCATAGGCGCTTGAAAACGTTTTCATATTTTTAAAGCTAACACTAGATTCGCAAGGTACCTAGCAGTTTTCCCCAGAGAAGAACCTAGCGTAAACCTATATGGGGATGCTCTTCTTAAATAAAGTTTTAGAATTCTTATAAACTCTTATAGAGATAATTTATATCTTTTACAGCTACAGATACAGTTAGCCCGTCACGTCCCACTGCTGGGCAAAGCCCTCTCTCATTGCTCTCCATCCAGTTCTACTGTGCGCCAAGATTTGCTTTTATTTTCTTTAACTCTATATCTTATTAAGCATGTAAAATTAAATATTTATTCCCAATCCAAAGAGAAAAAAACAAAAAAAAAACAAAAAAAAACAAAATTAATTTTGTTAAAGCTATTGGAGAGGCGTATGCTCAGTAGTGGGCAGCTATAGGCTGAGATGATGATGTATAAGGTCTATCTACACAGATCCGGCCCGTGGCCCGTCAGGAGGGAAAACAATACGTCGTCATGACAACGTGTGTGAAGTAATCCATAGAAAATGTTTCGAATGATATTTTTTCCCTGACACGGCCGGACACGTTGTCATGACGACGTATGGTTTTCCCTCCTGACGGGCTACGGCCCGGACATGTCCCGGGCAATGCCCGGATCTGTGTAGATAGATACAGATACAAATAAAACTTAAAATTAAAATAACTTACCGGTTTAATATCTCTATGAAGAAATCCAACAGAGTGTATGGAATCTATTGCTTTTAATATTTGTAGGCCCAATCTGAAATATAAACAAATATATTATTAAATAGTACCCTAAACCGGCGTGCATATATGAGGAGACTGATGAATGTGTATGAAGTGAAAGAGATGTGTTTGTATCGTAGCAAGTGGAGGGAAGTCTCTGTCTACCTCGATGGGAGAGATTTTGGAATTTGCTTATATACTCAGCGCGGGAAAAACTTCGATACCGCGTTTCAGGTTTTGTATGAGAATCTACTTTGGTAACGAGAATGTTTGTATCGTAGCAAGTGGAGGGAAGTCTCTGTCTACCTCGATGGGAGAGAGACGTAACAGATATAAATATGAATATATACCTATTTATCTAAATCCTACTAATATTATAAATGTCAATGTTTGTGCCGATGGATGTCAGGATGTTTGTTACTCTTTCACGCAAAAACAAACAGATTTAAATAGAACTCTTCAATATTGTAGCTTACACATCAGAATAACACATAGGCTATATTATTTTAAGATATTGTGTAAGTTTTACAAGATATGACGATAAATGTGTACTACACCAAGTAGCAAATGAAATGAAAATGAAAAATGTTTTATTCAAAAATAGACAAAATTCATTACACTTTTTTGATTTCACTTTTTTTATTCCTGCCGGTTCACTACCTGTATAGCCAAGAGGAAGAAGACGGCAAGAAACCTTCGGCACAGGGCCCTACGTTATGTCCAATATATCTTTTTTTTATCGAGACTTATACAATTACATGTTGGTTAAAAATTATACTCTATCTCAACTTACCTAAGCGTGGTAGAAAGAGAGAACGCTCCCCTAGGCTGCGCTCGTCTCAGTTCAGCTAAATTTCTTCCTTGGAGTTGCATTACTACATAATTGAATCTTGCATTTCTTCCGCATCCTATGAAACGGCAAACATGCTCTTTGCCTGGAAAAAAGAATTAATTTCTTTTAGAAATATGCTGTACCTTTTGTATAACTTCTCTTTGTTTCTGTCTGTATGTACTATCATCTTACAATAAACTGTTAAATAAATAAATAAATAAAAAATATCAGCCAAGTGAGAATCGGCCTCGCGCGGGAAGGGTTCCGTACCGTTCACTTAGTTAACAATAGCCCAATAATAATGTCTAACAGTAGCCATTATTGAAATCAAGCAAAAAAAACATGTTTGTTGTATGGGAGCCCCCACTTAATTATTATTATTCTATTTTTAGTATTTGTTGTTATAGCGCCAACGGTAATACATCATCTGTGAAAATTTCAACGCTCTAGCTATAACGGTTCATGAGATACAGCTTGGTGACAGACGGACAGCCGAGCTTCAGTAATAGAGTCCCGTTTTCACCCTATGGGTGCGGAACCTTGAAAAACCGTTAGTGGAACACCAGATCCTCACCTTGGAGCTTCTTCAGCACAGCCACCTCCATCTTGAGCACCTGTTTGGGCTGCCTCGCTGACTCCACCTTCAGCGCCACCTGCTCCTGCGTCACCAGGTCCAAACCCTCGTAGATCTCACCAAAGCCACCACCGCCGATTTTCTTTACCACCTGACAATTAAAGCGCCCATTTTATAAGTCATACACAGAATTAGGTTCAAAATTGTCTTTCCTGTTCCTGATGATTAAGGATATTGGAGCATCTAATCCTCAAAAGTGCAGCGGTGGTAGCCCAGTTGGTAGAACGCTTGCCTCGAATTCTGAGGGCGCGGGTTCGAAACCTGGCGCGGGCACGTACCTCTGAGTTTATTTCTCACATACGGATTAATTTATTCGATTACCACTTGCTAACGGTGAAGGAAAACATCGTGAGGAAACCTGCATACACCAGAGAAGAAATTCGAAGGTGTATGTGAAATCCGCCAACCCGCACTTGGCCAGCGTGGTGGATTACGGCCTAATCACTCTATGTATGACAGTAGGCTCGTGCCCCTCGGTGGGGACATATATGGGCTGATAACAAATCCTCAAAATGTTTATACAGGCCAAAACTACATCAGGCACAGATAATATCCATCAAGTTCATAAATTAGCTTCCAGTGTCCGTCCTTAACTTTCGGGAACAGGAGAGACATTTTTTGTTATCTGTCTGTATTACCCAAGTACTACTTGTTTGTAACTTGGTCTAAGGGCCCGTTTTACCAATTTCAGATATTTCAGATAAAATTTAACTGGCAGATATTTTATAACCGCTACTGTTTAAATCGTCACGTTTTGCGAAATAAACTAAGGGGCTGTGTTCCACCATCTACAGAAAAAAAAATATTTGACAGATTTTATACCTGTCTCTGTTTAAAACGTCACGTTTTGCGAAATAGACATAGGTTTATCTATCAGATAAATTTTATCTGTGGATAGTGAAACGAGCACGAAATCTCGTTGGAGAGCTATTGGAGCCTATGCTCAGCAGTGGGCAGCTTTAGGCTGATGATGATGACTTTCCATCACCTTCCACCATCTCCTACCTTCCACCTCTCCTTGACGACATGCCCCGGCTGCAGCAGGTCCTCGGTGGCCATGGTGATGACGATGATGATGATGTCTTTCCATCACCTTCATTTCCACCTACCTTCCACCTCTCCTTAACGACATGCCCCGGCTGCAGCAGGTCCTCGGTGGCCATGGTGATGACGATGATGATGATGACTTTCCATCACCTTCATTTCTACCTACCTTCCACCTCTCTTTGACGACATGCCCCGGCTGCAGCAGGTCCTCGGTGGCCATGGTGATGACGATGATGACTTTCCATCACCTTCATTTCTACCTACCTTCCACCTCTCCTTAACGACATGCCCCGGCTGCAGCAGGTCCTCGGTGGCCATGGTGATGACGATGATGATGGTGACTTTCCATCACCTTCATTCTACCTACCTTCCACCTCTCCTTGACGACATGCCCCGGCTGCAGCAGGTCCTCGGTGGCCATGGTGATGTGATGAGCTCGTCGCGAGGTGTCGCAGCGGGACGCGTCCCGGGAACGCTGCCCGCCGAAGTTCGGGAGGGTACGGGACCTGCGGCAACGAGGACGGATGAGTAAGATAGGTGAAAAGGAAGAAAAGTAGAGATCGAAAGTTAATGGGCAGTAGGTATGACTAAAAAAATTTTTTTTGTCCATCACATAGATTATTTTAAAATATTCGACACGTTGTTTTTCTTTTTTTCTCTTAAACTAAAAATGACACAGATACACTGGGTTAAAGTTGCTCATGACGTCACGCCTTAGTACGATTTTTACGTATGAGTGACGTCAATACCACTCCGTAACTTTAATGCCCTGTATCTTTGTATTTATTTATGTATTTGATCAGGTAACAAACGTGTTTCAAATATTTTTTAATAGCCTAAAAGACGGACTAATTATTTTTTGAATTTTCGGTTGTAGCCATCATCCCCATTCATATCCCTGTAGCTATACATACCTTAGTAAAGGGTTAGCTTGTACCCGCGGAGCAACGGCTTCTTCACGCCGTTCGACTCTCTGTAAATGACACAAATTATATTTATTTAGTATTTATTTGCTTGGACGTGGTGGATTACAGCTTAATCACTCTCTGTATGAGAGTAGGCTCGTGCCTCTCGGTGGGGACACATATGGGCTGATAACAACAACAACATTTATTTGATTTCCTAACTGAACCATTTTCTCCAAGGAACAAAGGTGGTAACTCAAAAAAAAAAAAATTCGCCTCCCCATACAAAATGTCCAATCAATCAAAAACTTTTTTTCCGAGTTTCGACCCATGTTTCTTGGGGAAAGTTGTTCAGTTTCATGAGGACTATCGCTGTTTCAGCTTTATACCCCCTTTCTGTTACACCCTGTATAGTGTGACTTTTAATTAGTGAACGATAGAAAAGCATATGCATGCACTTGTGATAACAAACAACTTTTACTATGGGACCAAACACGAAATCATTCAAAAAATTTTAACTCCCCATACAAAATGCATCAGCTCACAGCTGATAGTATGCGGGAACAATTTTTTTTATGATTTCAAACTTGGTCCCATAGTAAAAGTTGTTTTTTATCACGAGTGCATGCATATCCTTTTCTATCGTTCACTAATTTAAAGTCACCCTATACTACACAATTAAGTCTTGTGCCGTAAAATGGTGTTAAACCGACCTGTTGCTCATGTCTCTGCCGTGGAGGCGCGTCGGAGCCGGACCCTTGCGACGCGGTGTCCGCTGATGACGATGAAGACTCTGTGGATCAACAAGACGAACGTACCTCGATCAAATCGGGGACTTGCTCAAGAAAGGCCAAGTCAAGAGTATCCTAAACCGACGGGCATGTATGAGGCGACTGATGAGTGTGGATGAAGCGAAAGAAGTGTGTTTGTATCGTAGCAAGTGGAGGGAAGTGGTCTCAGCCTGCCCCAATGGGAGAGAGGCGTGACGGATATGTATGTATGTATACGTATTATCACAAGAAAGGATGGACAGAAAGGAGGCAAAGGCATACTGCTTGCTCACCATCATATGAAATTATTTGAATTTATTAGCACACCATAGGCATTACAGATGTTTGAAATGAAATGTTTATCTTGTAGGACGAGTTTGACATCACATAAGACGGGATCATTTTTTAAAGTTAATGCTAGATTCGCAAGAGTGCAGTCTTAATCAGAGAACAATCTAGCAAGAAACTCTGTAGGGTTGCTCTTTTCAATTTAAGTTTAACAAATCTCAGGCATAAACACAAACATATACCTAATAAAATTAATATTTCAAAAGAGCTATCCATAAATAAAAATTTGACCCCGCAATATCCAGGAAAAGTAAGGTAATAAATGGGAAACAGAGAAGTGAAAGGCTTAGTTTCATAGTATCCTCATGACATGAGCGGCCATCACAGCAGCACCTTCACACAGGTCTCAACGCATGTGCCAGCCATCAACCCCTTCCACATATTTTAGGGAAATAGGAGACCCGACACACAGCGCCACCACTGCAACGGCGTAAGCGAGCATGACATGTCATAAGTTTCGCCTTATTCATAAAAAAATCTTAGCTATTAATTAGTAAGTATCTAGTACCAAGTATGGACCCTGAATAGGGCACTTTGAATCTTATCTTAACTAGCCATCGGTATCCCACTGCTGGGCAAAGGCCTCTCTCCTCCATCTCCATGATTCTTTATCCTGAGCCGTCTCTGCCCAGTCGCTCGTGAAGGTGTCCAGTTCATCTCGCCACCTTTTCCGTGGTCTGCCGCGAGGTCTTTTGGCTTTGAATATGTCATCAAAAAGGAGGTAGGCGTTTGCCTTTTTAAATCAATCAGGGGCCCAAGTCTGCTAAATTAAAATATTTTCAGTTGTGAGTCGGCAGAGTGTCAATGGCATTTTTGACACATTAGCAGACTTGGGCCCCAGTTCGTAGACGTCCACTGCTGGACGAAAGCCTCCGCCAAGGATCTCCACAACGACCGGTCCTGAGTTGCCGGCATCCATCAAATCGGTCAAGCCGTTTTCATGTTATGTCGTGACAACGGAAAAAAAAATATTATACATACAGACGAATTGAGAACCTCCTCCTTTTTTGAAGTCGGTTAAAAACGGGTTTCATTTTTATATATATACACTATTGTTGTGTCGTATCAGATGCTCAAACTGACAGAGAATAGAGAAGAGTGGTGTAGACTACACCGACAAGAGCGACGCTCTTAAATACGATGATTTTTCATTTTATTTATTAATAATTTATACAGTCAAAAACATCACCTTTACAGGAGACAATCCCAAGTCGATGATGTTATTCACTTACATTACAAATCTTATACAGAGTGACTTTAAATTAGTGAACGATAGAAAAGGATATGCATGTACTCGTGATAACAAACAATTTTTACTATGGGACCAAGGTCGAAATCATTCAAAAAAAATTTAACACCCCATACAAAATGCACCAGCTGATATTATGGGGGAACAATATTTTTTGTGATTTCGAACTTGGCCCCATAGTAAAAGTTGTTTGTTATCACGAGTACATGCATATCCTTTTCTATCGTTCACTAATTTAAAGTCACCCTATATGTTTACTTACACTATTCTATGTTCCTATTAAAATTTAAAGACCAAACAATAGGCAAATGATGTTGAGATGATGGATGATAATGATGAACAAATCATACCTGATCGATTAGACTGATGTGGCGCCCTCTGTTTAAACGAAGACTCTCTCTCACATGTAGGCTCTTGTTCCCTGTAAAATAAAAACATAATCTTACTAATATTATAAATGTGATTAATTAAAAAAAAGGTGAAAAAAAAGAAAAAAAAAATTAAATATGTGTAATGTGTGTGTGTGTATGTGTTATAAATGTGATTTATTAATGTGTGTTACTTGATAATGGCAGAATGTTTTATGGTAGTTGCCAATGTTGCTTTAATAAGTTAATAATTTTTTTTTTTTTTAATAAAGTCAATGATTGAGATGATGGATGAATAGATGGACGGATAGGCAGAAAAAACCACTTAACAGATTTCTATAAAACTTAACAATATTGGAGCTTAGGAACCTAAACATGATATCTCAAAATAATATAGCCTATGTACATACAAACATATCCGTGATGCCTCTCTCATATTGGGGTAGGCAGAGACCACTTCCTTCCACTTGCTACGATCCAAACACACCTCTTTCGCTTCATTCACACTCATCAGTCTCCTCATAAATGCCCCTCGGTTTAGGCTTACTCTTGATTAGGCTTTTCTTGAGCAAGTCCCTGATTTGATCGAGGTACATTAGCCTATGTGTTATTCTGATATATAAGCTACAATATTGCCTTCCATCAAAATCAATTTAGCAGGAAAGAGTAACAAACATCCATTCATAGCACAAACATTGACATTTATAATATAGGATTCTTCAATCTTCCTATTTAACACCCACATAAGAGATCATCATTATCATCATGTCAGCTTATGGACGTCCACTGCTGGACAAAAGCCTCCCCCAAGGATCTCCACAACGACCGGTCTTGCGCTGCCCACATCCAACGGCTTCCAGCAACTTTAACCAAGTCGTCAGTCCACCTTGTTGGAGGCCCACACTGCGTCGTCCGGTGCGTGGTCGCCACTCGAGAACCTTTCTGCCCCATCGTCCATCGGTTCTACGAGCAATGTGCCCCGCCCACTGCCACTTAAGGTTTGCGATTCTTCGAGCTATGTCAGTGACCTTGGTTCTTCTGCAGATCTCATCGTTTCTGATGTGATCACGCAGAGAAACTTCGAGCATAGCTCTCTCCATCGCTCTTTGGGTGAACTAACATAAGAGATGAACTTATAGAAAAGGTCAGGTTACACCTTTGACCTTTCTTTATATAAGTTTACTCTAGAAACTGGGATAACAATATTAACAGTCGGTTACTAAAAGGTCAATTAATAGAGTCCATTTCACGAAAGAAGTCCCCTAGCCGCAGCGCTGTATATCATGTCAAAATTGATAATGTTGCCATTTATGAGTACAACATCTACCTACCTATATTTTGTATATTTCATTCGTAATTTATCAGATAATACTAATTATTGCATACTTCGAGTGTCTTGGTTATTCCATCAGTAGGTTGATATACATTTTGATAAAAATATCTATTTAAGTACCTACATTTCGGTTACGTAAAAAGAATATTTTTATTAAGATAAGTAAGGGGGTTTCAACCACATTTCGACCTACTATCAGGGAAAAGATCAGAAAATAGGGAAAATAGACCTGTCAAATTTAGTTCCAAAAATATCCGGGGGACTTCTTTCGTGAAACTAACTCCACACCTATGTGTGGGTCGGACTAGTGCACGTAGGATTCCCATTTACTAGGTTGACAATAAGCCATTTTTGATATCAAGCAAAAAAAGGACAAAAATCATGTTTGTTATAATGGGAGCTCCCCTTAATTATTATTCTATTTTTAGGTTTTTTTTTTATAGAGGTAATGGTAATATTTGTGTTGCTAGACTCATGTAAAAGGGATTAAGTATTTTTGCAACTTTATCAGACTTTTAAGCAACTAAATAATATAATTATACTTATACTTAGTTAATACTTGGTTTATACTTATATATTTATTGTTTATTGTAGGTTAAGTGACTATCCTGCCTTCATGTTATCACTTCTCTCTCTGCGGGGTCTGCAGGAAGAAATTTCTTTTAGAAATATGCTGTGCATTTTGTATAACTTCTCTTTTTTTCTGTCTCTATGTACTATCATCTTACAATAAACTGTTAAATAAATAATAAATAAATAATTAGTTAAAAACAAAATCTTACAAAAAAAGCTATAAAAGAATATGAATAGAAAGTAAAAAGAGATTTTTTCTTATAAGACAATGTACAAATGTAATCATAATGATACAAAAAGCGACAATGACGCATAATTTACTCCCACAGGAAAGAAATCCACTACCACTGACTCAATTAAATGAAAGAATGCTCCTAAAACTCAACAATAAGCTTAAAAGAAGGTTAATTAACCTCCCTTACTTTTTAATTTGAATATCCAAGTAGGCTGTATAAAAAAAGGTTGCGTGTCAGAAAAGAAAAAAGAAAAACATTTGATAGGAAAAGGGCACCCCTTGTAAAATTATCATTTTATCTTTCCTTCATGCATAATTTTGTTATTGATTTATCAATTTCATAGCAATCAATTAGCAATTTATTACAACGGGTTATCGCGTTGAACGCACAAATATATGTCAAACTCATTAAATATCTGATTCGCGCAAGTTTTATTTAGAAAATTATCTTTTTGTCCCAAAAAAACTAGCGAAAACGATCGCTGTATAACGAAAGAACAAGATGGGTATAGTAACCCTGCCGAATGCAGTGCCACACGTCACACCTGCAACCTACTATAGTTACGTCACTCCGCATCGCGGTTGGTTTATAGCGAAATGAGACGGAGCTATATCTAAGCCAACCCACCCAATTCCAATCGATTTTTAGCAATTCACAGATACACTTTTTAATTAATAACGTTTTTATTACACAGTTTAACACATAGCGATGCTAATTGAACGGTATTCACGCGTTTTTTCAGGTAAGAAAAGCGATAAACTCACCGAGAATATTTGTGGCAGTCGCTCCGTCAGGCAGATCAAAATTAGACACACGGAAAAAAAACACACTCCGACTACCTCGTGAAATATTATTGTTGTACGCGTAAAAACGTAACAGAGCCACCAATATCGGCCTTCGACACGAAACGAGACATATTCCTTGTTTTTTCTCGTAGTTTTCAACTAGATAGGAACATCGATCGTGTAGCCATGACAGTTGGTTTTAACTGAGTGAAGTTAGCTGCAGTCGCTCAGCTGACGGCCGCGTTTTTTTTTTAAATTCGCGCAGTGAAGTTGTCAACAGGCACACCGAGAAGGTCGGTGACCTTATTTTCTAAACTAAAATTATTTTTTTATTGCATTCAAACTTCTGTATTCAATAAAAGAAAAGAGTTTACAATATAGCATAAACTCAGAGATATTTATTCAGAGAACCCGCGCCTAAAATAACTGCAAGCAAACTGTTTTTGCTGCGCCTGGATAAAATAATGCAAAAATAATTACTTCAAGTAATAAATTGGTTGCATTTCTAATTTATAAGGCGCTAATAATCACGTACGAATCAGTTACGAATTCATAGTAGCAGTGATTTTCTAAGTTTTATCGGCTTTTAAAAATGTTTCACTTAATATTTTTAATGATTACCTACCTAAAAATATATCAAAAATTACTGAATTAATTTCGTTCAACAGTTCCAAATAGTGCAGGAGTCGAATCACGAATTTGCTTGTCACGAATATCACGAATTGAGAAGCAAAAATAAAAATTAAATCACATTACAGGACGACTAGCGACATCTATTGGATGATTTTTTGTTTTGATATCTTACCATATCACTCACCATACTGCCTTGCGTAGTGATTAAGAAAATTCTAAGTACCTAGGCACTCAAGTATTTTGTATCGTAGCAAGTGGAGGGAAGTGGTCTCTGCCTATCACTATGAGAAAGAGACGTGGCGAGAGTCAAGTGTTTAGAATTTTAAGGGTGAAAAACTGCTACCTACTATTTTTTTTATTCCACTCAACTAAATAAAGAAAGCTCAAGAAAGGCCAAGTCAAGAGTACCCTAAACCGTCGTGCATGTATGAGGCGACTCATGAATGTGTATGAAGTGAAAGAGATGTGTTTGGATCGTGGCAAGTGGAGGGAAGTCTCTGTCTACCCCAATGGGAGAGAGGCGTGACGGATATGTATGTATGTATGTGAATAAAGAACGAAGGACTTATAAAGATCAAAATAAAAGAAGGAATAGAAGTTGTGTCGTATCAGGTGCTCAAACGGACGGCAGAGAATAGAACAGAGTGGTGTAGACTACACAGACAAGAGTGACGCTCTTAAATATAATGATGATGAAATTAAGAGCTGGGAAGAACTTGCCCAGCAGTGGGATTCCTATTTCAACTTACCACGGTATAGTGGGTGCCCAATCCAGCTGCACCCGCCTTGCAACCACCGACATCTTCTGTCCCTTTCGCTCAGCCACCCTCGACTAATACTGTTTACTCTTTCTAACTAAATTTTTTGCTACCTACACTCCAACATTTTTTATTTCGTGATTTTTTTTTGTCTATGATACGTTCTTTAAGTTTTTTTGTTTTAGGTCACCTGAAACAAAAGAGAAAAGGGGTTAATTTAAAATGTAATACACCTCCCCCTTTTTATTCATTTTTTAGTAGTGTAGCTAGAGGTAGAAACTTTAATAATAATAATACTGTAATTACTATTTTGTATGTTACTGTGGCCCCGTTTCACCATCTATTGGTAGATAAAATTTAACTGACAGTTAATTAAACATATGCCCATTATTGTCCATTTCATGAAATATGACGTTAAAGACAGCGACGGGTATAAAATATCTATCAGATAAATTTTATCTGTAGGTAGATTGTAAAACAGCCCCTAAATGTTGTTATTAGTAAACTCTCTTGTCGCAATAAACTAATACCTAAATAAGAAGCAGTACGATTTCTAAAAGCGCTCTTTTAGGGCGCTAATACACCTGCGGATGCAGATTGACGTTTATTACAAAATAGGTACTTTAAAAAACAAAAACACGCTTTAGCTCGCACTAAACATGCATGGAGCATGTTTAGTGCGAGCTAATTTATCAGTTCGCATTTATCAGTTCGAAAGTACCATATTATTGTATTGTCATCAGAACTCAGAGCGTTTGCTTTCATCCTATTCGAAGACCGGGAAGTAGGTCAAATTAAGATTCCAAGATTTGTTTACATACATAGTTACTTACAAGTGAAGCTAATATAGGGTGATTTTAAATTAGTGAACGATAGAATAGGATATGCATGTACTCGTAATAACAAACAACTTTTACTATGGGACCAAGTTCGAAATCATAAAAAAACGTTGGTCTTCCATACTATCAGCTGGTGCATTTTGTATGGGGAGTACAAAAATTTTTGAATGATTTCGACCTTGGTCCCATAGTAAAAGTTGTTTGTACTCACGAATATATGCATATCCTTTTCTATCGTTCACTAATTAAAAGTCACCTTTTATAAAGCGTGTAAAAAACGCAAATTGTAGAAACCCGCAATTCACTTAAATAAGCTTTACTTCACATGTCATTGGCAGAATGCAAAATGGTAGCTGCCATTTCTTAAAAAAAAGAAGTTAAAAAAAATAAACAACAGAACATGACCTTCGCGTCAAACTGTCATTAGAGTATCACAAACACATCAGAATCAGAAGTGGGCCGCCATAGATATTTGGGACATTTATTTGTGTATTTCTAATACCTGCACAACGGGCATATAGACGCAGTGGCTACAAAATATACATAGATAGCTAACGCAATAGGCATTATGACTAAAAACATTTTTTTTAGTCCATCACATAGATTATTTTAAAATATTCGACACGTATTTTTTCTTTTTTCTCTTAAACTAAAAATGACAAAGATACATTGGGTTAACGTTATATTGTATTGTTTTCCCTCCAGACGGGCCACGGCACGGACACGTCCCGGGCACGGCCCAAATCTGTGTAGATAAACCTTAACTCCCGGCTTAACGATAGAAAGAAAATATGAGTCTCTTTCACAGCAGCTTTTAAAAAAAGAGTTTTGATTTCTCAACAAAACAGCGTATATCAAACAAACATCTGCGCGTGGGCAGACCCTTTCAGATCTACAGTTTGTTCCCTAGAGCGATGTATAACTTTCTATTTTAGTAACGGATAAAATGGCGAATGTCACTTCAGAACATGTTTTGCGGTTATAAAATTAATGAAAGTCATTTTTTTGTGATACGGGTTAGTGATCTGGGCCCAAGTCTGCTAATTTAAAATAGCTTCAGTTGTGTGTCGGCAGAGTGTCAATGGCATTTTTGACACATTTCGTCGCAATCAGTGTAAGTCATTGTTTAGCAGAATACCAAATGTGTCATAAAATGTCATTGACACTGCCGACACACAACTGAGGCTATTTTAAATTAGCAGACTTGGGCCCCTGATGTCTTTGAATATAAGTAGCTTATTAAACTGTTGTTGTAGAAAACGCTGTTAGATTAAATGATCTATTAAATAGTTACCTATTTATTTTAAATATTAGAGGTGACTGATGAATGTGTATGAAGTGAAAGAGGTGTGTTTGTATCGTAGCAAGTGGAGGGAAGTCTCTGTCTACCTCGATGGGGAAGAGGCGTCTGTGACAGATATGTATGTATGTAATATCAGTTCATATTCAGTTTCTGGTGTATGTTTATTAAGGCGATTTTTTTCACTTCTCGAGTAGTCAGAAAATGAAGTGTTTATTGTAGATGGGCTCTGCACCTATGTAGGTAGATAAATAGTATTGCAATAACTAGATGCCTATCTCTTTCGTTTATGAAAAAAATAAAAATATCTAAACGCATTTCTTATAGTTTTATAAAACTAAAAATGCAAATTAAACGCGACATCACGCGACAAGTCCAATAAAAAATCTCATTTGTCTTTATGTTGCAATAACATTAAAAAATGTTAGGTTATTTAATTTCACTACATTTCGCGCGCGAAATAAAAATGGCTGATCCAAAATGGCCGAAGGTCAATGTCGGGTATTCTAAAAAGTTTAAATATAAAGTGATGAATGTGAGAATTAGCTCTTTTGATTTATTGAGAACCAAATGCAAGTGTAAAAATATTATTGTTTATTTTATAGTCATGATGGGTATGACATATTTTTAGTTTTGTTTCTTTGTATTTATTATTTATTTATTGAACAGTTTATTGTAAGATGATAGTACATAGAGACAGAAAAAAAGAGAAGTACCTATGTATTTAGAATCTAAAATATTTGGAATCGATGAGGAGAAAGAGTTGTGTTTGTATTGTAGCAAGTGGAGGGAAGTCTCTGTCTACCTCGATGGAGAGGCGTGACGGATATGTATATATGAACCAAAAACAATGACGTTCCCAAATTCTAAAATATTTTTGTCGCTCCCGAATCTAGTTTTTTCAACCGACTTTTTAGACATATCCGGGAAATAACGTGGAAATAACCCATTCTTTGTATTTAGACAAAAATCAGAGCGCTGACCTGTGAGGTTTGACGTCTCTTACATTGCAAGATCCAGTTAACATCCTATCCCACTAATATTATAAATGTCAATATTTATGCCGATGGATGTGAACAATTTCAATGTGGATTACACATCAGAATAACACATAGTACCGAGGCTATATTATTTTAAGATTTTGTGTAACTTTTATAAGATATGACGACAAGTGCCTACGAAGTCGCGGGCAGCCTGTAGTAATACATAGATATCTGTCACGCTCTCTCCCATCGAGGTAGACAGAGACTTCCCTCCACTTGCTACGATACAAACACACTTTTACGCTGTTTTAATAATAAGTTAATCAAAAGCACTCGTAGCTAGCTTTTGCAACAAGTCTCAACAATATTTAGCATAGCCCTCATCTCCCATATTTATCAAAATAATTAATTATTCGCATTTCGCACGTGAGCTTAAATCTTGGCATAGCAGACCAAACGCGAGTGACGTACACACAGACAAAGATACTTAAAATTAGATTGTTTACGTTGTAAATTAATGTCTCTAGGTGAGAAAGCGGGTGGTTGTGCTATTTGATGGTTTTGGAATGAACTAAATTGTAGTTCAATTTGATATTTGTAATGAAGAAAAATACGACGACGCAGTGTGGGAAGGCCTCCAACAAGGTAGACTGACGACTTGGTTAAAGTCGCTGGAAGCCGTTGGATGTGGGCAGCGCAAGACCGGTCGTTGTGGAGATCCTTGGGGGAGGCTTTTGTCCAGCAGTGGACGTCCATAAGCTGACATGATGAATGAAGAAAAATCGGGATTGGGCTCTATGCACTATATGACATTTATTTTCAAAAACAGTACAAAGAAACACTGTGCGCGAAAAAAAGCATTTTTTTAATAATAAAAGGATAGGTGTTTTTTTTGTCGTACTTTAACCAAGCAAGTGGAGGGAAGTGGTCTCTACCTCGATGGGAGAGAGGCGTGACTAATATACATGGCTGTACCTATGTACTTCAACTTACGTTCCTTGTGGATAGTTGTGCAAATTCATCATTATCATCATCAGCTCGTGGACGTCCACTGCTGGACAAAAGGTTCCACAATGACCGATTCCGCCACGGAATTAGGGTCCCGCGTTGCCCATACTTATTTATAAAAAGGTAAAACAAAAATGCCAGGCTGAAATAGGATTTGGCCGGCCACGTCTGCCGCATTGCCAGAAGACTTATGGGCTAAAACAGCTACCCAATGGCTACCAACTGCCAAACGGCGTCGCGGCAGACCACGGAAAAGGTGGCGGGACGAGCTGGATACCTCCTTGAGTACCTGGGCGGAGGAAGATCGAGACAGAAAGTCATAGCGAATGAGGAGAGCGGTCTTTGCCCAGCAGTGGGACACAAGTGGCTAAAATACTTAAATTAGATTAGAAAACAGCAATGTGTAAGTAGGTATAGATAGGTACACTATGAAGAGCAACAAGATCATACAAATCAATAGGTATTATTTTTATATAATGGACCACTTTAGATAAAATTACAAACTATTAATTTCATTTTATTTTCTAGTTGATATCTTTAAGTGCTGTTTGGCAATAACAATATAATAATACACTATTTGTTATCTGTTTTAATTTATGGCGAGACGGGCTGGACTGCTTCGAAACTATGTGGTGTTGTTTGGTACAGACTATATTTGTAGCCTCTTGTAGATATACTTTTCATAAGGAAAGGTCAAGGAGAAGGTACCCTAAAGTAACCGATGTGCAAGCATGAGAGACTGATGAATGTGGATGAAGTGAAAGAGGTGTGTTTGTATCGTAGCAAGTGGAGGGAAGTCTCTGTCTACCTCGATGGGAGAGAAATGTGACAGATATGTATTTAGGTATCTACTTAAGTATGTACTTTTCATTCATACTCATCGGTTTTCTTGAATAAAAAGACATCTGCTCTACTATAGACATATTAGAAGCACATTTGCACGTAATATTATGTATTTGTATCGTAGCAAGTGGAGGGAAGTCTCTGTCTACCTGAGGTCTTAAGCGGGCCACACATGCTAGGTTATGCCTGACGTTTATGCTTGAACAGTAACTGAACGTGTGTACCTAAATTTTGCTTGCGCAGGCAAAAAAATGTATCATAGACACGTTCAGTCATGCTTGCGCAGTTCAACCATAACCGTCTGGCATAACCTAGCGTGTGTGGCCCACTTTACTCAATGGGAGAATGCATGACAGATATGTATGTAGGTATGTGTCATCTGTCCATCTTTTTCGTGGACGTGCGAGTCTTGCCCCAGTCTATATTCAATATAATTTCCCTGTTTATACCTAACAATATGTGTATAACTGTATACCAACACAACTTCTCGGCATGTTATAAATAAAGCTATTTTAAAATAATCCGTCGGCTGGTATTATGCAAGTTTGAGATGAAATCGTGCGGGGAATAGATTTCTGCAGGATTTAGATTGCGAGAAAGAGATAAACAAAAGAGATATACAAGGCAAGAGTGGGTGGTAATGTTGGGAGGGAAGGCCAAGACGAACGAACCTCGATCAAATCGGGGACTAATTGCTCAAGAAAGGCCAAGTCAAGAATGCCTTAAAACCGACGAGCATGTATGAGACGACTGATGAGTGTGGTTGAAGCGAAAGAGGTTTTTGGATCATAGCAACTGGAAGGAAGTGGTCTCTGCCTATCCCAATGGGAGAGAGGCGTGACGGATATGTATGTATGTATGTAGATTATGAGATACGATGGTCTATTTAGGCTCCATACGCCATTGATATAAAGAAATAATCGTTGAAAAACACTAGAAAAAAACGCTTTTTAAATGCACGTAAACAGGAGCGAAGAAGTCTTTGCCTAGCACTTGCCTACCCCGATCGGAAAAAGGCGTGACAGACTCGTATGTTCTTAGATATGTTGATGAAACTGAGAAGACTGTCTCTTTATCTTGTAATCTTTGGCTACAAAAGTTAATTAATGACTCTTTTAAGTTTCATCATCAATCATCATGTCAGCTTATGGACGTCCACTGCTAGATAAAAGCCTCCCCCAAGGGTCTCCACAACGACCGGTCTTGCGCTGCCCACATCCAACGGTTTCCAGCGACTTTAACCAAGTCGTCAGTCGACCTTGTTGGAGGCCGCACCACACTGCGTCGTCCAGTTTAGCTTGAATGAAAACAAGTGTGTACCTAATTCAAAGTGTGAAACTGACTTCAAATAAGCTTGGCTTAAAGATCCCTGATACCAGGCCTAAAATTATTAAAAAAAAAAAAAAAAACTTTTTCACAGTCACGAATAGTTACAGCTTTAAAATAACGACCTAATTAGCAAATTAATATTTGTTGTTTTACGATCGGGCAATGTTCGCACAATCGTATGAATTTCAGTTAAATTTAGCTCAAAGTCATTTCAACGGATTGGAAGTAAAACCCTGGTTTTAAATGTGGATATAGGTTTATCTATACAGATTTACGACGTATTGTTTTCACTCCGACGGGCCACGGCCCGGACACGTTCCGGACGGCCCAGATCTGTGTAGATGGGCCGTGGCCCCAGTAGGCAAACTGTTAGCGGCCGACTGAGTGAGCCGCAAACTGGCAAACTAAAATTTGAGTTAGCTGCAAACTCAAACCAATGAAATCACCGGTTTTGGTGGAGTCGGCCGCTGCCTGAAATAGTCAGGGCGCGTAACGCTGCAAACTGCGTACAGTGAGCGAAAACTAGCTGACTGTGGACACTCCATTTCAAATATATGGAAGGGCGTACTAAATCGATACGCCGCAAACTAGTCAGCCGCTAACAGTTTGCCTACTGGGGCCACGGCCTAAAGAACGAAAGTTGCCGATATAGTCCGTAGGATTAGCAGAAGTGAGAACAATCTCCGAATGAAAACAATGACAAAAATTATTATTCTCATCGTCATTAAGCTTTATGAAAAACTTGCACAAAGAACACAAAACGAGGAAACGTTCCAAAGAAATATGTTGACATCTTCATATAAACACTCGGAGACGACCGACTACAAGGTCTTAGACGTCTTTCCGCTTTTAAAATAAAATAATAATTTATCTTTTCTCTAGAGGGAAACTGAGAAATTGTTTTATTTTGATTATTCGCGAATTCTTGAGACATTTACCTAGCTAGGTACCTACCTAGTATAGATACCTACTGGAAGCTGCCCACAACTTCATGTAGGTACCTAAGCATTTGTCCTATACTGTATATTGAGCATACATATTTTAAAGGGTGACTTCAAATTAGTGAACGATAGATAAGGATATGCATGTACCTACTCGTGATAACAAACAACTTACTATGGGACCAAGGACGAAATCATTCAAAAAAATTTGAACTCCCCTTACAAATTGCACCAGCTGATAGTACCTACGGGGGAACATTTTTTTTATTAACTATCTTATTATTATAGATCTTAATGGCTAACAAAAAAAAGTAAACCCTTTTCTTTTTCCTAAAATAAAGATATTTTACTTCGAAATCTTAAAAGCTTAAAAATTCTCAATAAAAAACAATTCCGGGAATTCTTATTTGTGATTTTTTTGTAAATATGCCGTGAATCAGTGCCGGTCATTCACTCCGACCTAAATATCACTTCCCACAGGTGGGGGAGCCCTAAAAACAAATTCATTTATTTAACATTTTAACGTCAATAAACTTCTCTGACAGAAAAATCATTAATCCTATCCTATTAATATTATAAATGTCAATGTTTGTGCCGATGTGAGGAAGTTTGTTACTCTTTCACGCAAAAACTACTGAACAGATTTTGATGAAACTTGGCAATATTGTAGCTTTGTAGCTTAAGTATATCATAATAACACATAGGCAATATTATTTTGATCTAAGTAGGTAATATGATTTTTTTTCCAACATTTGACAATATTTTGGCAATATTGTATGTAGGCATCTTACGACATCAGAATAACACAAAGGCTATATTTTTTTCAAGATATGATAATAAATGCATACGAAGTCGCGGGCAGCCTCTAGGTTGTATACTGGGTGTAACAGTAGAATCTGAACAACTTTCCACAAGGAACATGGGTCGTAACTCGAAAAAAAAAACCTAACCTTTAATACGAGTAATCGAGTAAGTATGGGCGATACAAAATTTTTTTGGAATTACGACCCATGTTCCTTGGGGAAAGTTTATTTATTTATTTATTTAACAGTTTATTGTAAGATGATAATACTTACATAGAGACAGAAAAAAAGAGAAGTTATACAAAAGGTACAGCATACCTATAGTTAGTCAGTTATTTATTAGTTTTATTTTTTTATAAAGTTATTCAGTTTCATGAGGACTATCGCTGTGTTTCCGCTTTATACCCTTATTCTGTTACACCCAGTATAATAGTTCTAGTATTGTAAGTACCAAAAGTTCTACATAACAAATGAAATGACCTACAAATGAATGATCTAAATTAGTATGATCTATTTAAGACAGGCCGACGACCTATCGATTGCGCGTGCGACTGTTGCCAAATCATTTGCTATGATCGGCTTACTATATTGTGGCTGAATTACTTACAAGGATAGAAATACAGCATATGTTGTCTATTTTAAATCAGTAGTACCTATGTGTCATTAAATGTACCTATGTGTCAGCTTATGGATGTCCCCTACTGCACAAAAGCCTCCCCCAAGGATCTCCACTACGACCGGCCTTGTGCTGCCCACATCCAACGGCTTCCTGTGACTTTCATTAGGGGCCCAAGTCAATGAGAATTGTTGTTATGTTATCAGCCCATATATGTCCCCACCGAGGGGCACGAGCCTACTCTCATACAGAGAGTGATTAGGCCGTAATCCACCACGCTGGCCAAGTGCGGGTTGGCGGATTTCACATACACCTTCGAATTTCTTCTCTGGTGTATGCAGGTTTCTTTACGATGTTTTCCTTCACCGTTAGCTAGTGGTAATTGATCCGTAGGTACATGAGAAATAAACTCAGAGGTACGTGCCCGCGCCAGGTTTCGAACTCGCGTCCTCAGAATTCGAGGCAAGCGTTCTACCAACTGGGCTACCAACGCTTCTCAATGAGAGTGTCAATGTAAAAAAAATTGACAATTTTGGTATTTTGGTGCAATCAGTGTAAGCCATTGTTTAGTTTAGCTTAGCCGAATATCAAATGTGTCAAAAATGCCATTGACACTCTGCCGACACACACCCAACATACACCTAAGAATATTTTAAATAAGCAGACTTGGGGCCTTGGTGACGCGTTTTTCATATCAAACATCAAACTTCAAACCGCAACCGCGGGTGCGTACGCGACGCGCATATAAAAGTCAATAGCCACAATTTCGCAACACAATTCAAAGAGAGTTGAAGGGCAAGATTCGCTCTTGGCAACGATCAGCTAAATCAATTGGAACCGATTGTATCGTACTTACATACATACATATCTATCAACAGATTGTCATCGTTGCAAATCGATTTGAAAAATCTTTGTGGATTCTGATAACGATAAGTAAAGCTTAAAGGTCAGGAGGGAAAACAATACGTTGTCATGACAACGTGTCCGGGCCGTGTCAGGGAAAAATATCATTCCATACATTTTCTATGGATTCGTTCACACACGTTGTCATGACGACGTATTGTTTTCCCTCCTGACGGGCCACGGCCCGGATCTGTGTAGATAGACCTTAAGGCGCTTATTCATTAGTAAGCTGTAACCATGAATAGATGAATGGAAATGTTGGGAGGGGAAGGACAAAACTACTTAGAAAGTCCAAGTCAAGAGTACCCTAAACCGACGTGCATGTATGAGGAGACTGATGGATGAATGTGTATGAAGTGACAGAGATGTGTTTGTACCGTTGCAAATGGAGTGAAAACTCTGTCTACCTCGATGGGGAAGATTTTGGAATTTGTTTATATACTCAGCGCGAGAAAACTTCGATACCGCGTTTCAGGTTTTGTATGCGAATCTACTTTGAATGAAGCGAGAATGTTTGTATCGTAGCAAATGGAGGGAAGTCTCTGTCTACCTCGATAGGGAAGCGTAAGAGATATGTATTTATGTATAAATCCCGGATTTTCCACCAGGAAATACAAATGAAATCAGTTCAGAGCCCAATTACACTGATTCACGTGCCAAAACAAGGAAGTCTCATATAACTAACACAACGACCTGACAAAGGTGAGAACTTTGACATATTTGGCTCGAAGCATGTTTTTTTACGAATTCAAAGCTTTTACTCGCGATTTTATATGTTTAGTCACTTTACAGTTTATCGACGTATTTTGGAAAATGTATAGTATGTACCGTAAGTATCTTGAAATAATTATAGCAAAGAAAAAGAAGAAAAAAATTTTTTTTTTATGAGGTAGTTACCCTATTTCTGCCCAATAAATTAAAAAAAACCAGCCAAGTGCGAGTCGGACTCACGCAGAAAGAGTTCCGCACCATTCACTATTGATATCGAGCAAAAAAGGCAAAAAAATCACGTTTTTTGTATGGGAGCCCTTAATTATTAATATTATTTTTTTACTTTGTTTAGTATTTGTTGTTATAGTGGCAACAGAACATCATTTGTGAAAATTTCAACGCTCTAGCTATTCATGAGGTACAGCCAGCACGGAGAGCCAAGTCTCAGCAATGTTGGTAATAGGAGCCCGTTTTCGCCCTGGCTACGAAAACCTAAAAAAACGTCATCTTTTCGGCGCAAATTCCATAATGTTTTTTTAATAACCTCCTCCTGCTTGACATTAACAACAAAGAAAAGAATTATCGAAATCGATTCAGATATTCAGATGCTCTCAAAAGCGCTTAGCAACACATTCAGTGTTTTTTTTTAAAGGCAAGACAAAATACTTAAATCAAAAGTTTTATTAATCAAATGCATTGAACTCATTAGTCATCGATGTCGACCGACTGTCTCGTTGGTTGCCAGAGGATTTTCACGGCCAAATTATACGTAACTAACTTCGTACCTATTAAATGAGAGAGAATGTAAGTATCTACGTGTATTGTCCAATTAAATTAATTAGAAATAATTTGCATAAATAATCTATTGAGAACAGAAGAGGAAAGATGCTAGGACATTTGATACAACATGATTCCTTCATAAAAAACATCATAGAAGGAAAAATTTAAGGGAAAAGGAAGAGAGAAAGACGTAAACGGACGTTTCTAGAACAGGTGAAGGAAAAGGCGGGTGTCATGTCGTATCAAGATGTTAAAAAGAAGGCAGAGAATAGGGAGGGATGGAAGAGGCTTCACCGACAAGAGCTAAGCTCTTAAATTAGAAGAAGAAGAATTTGCATTGAGCCAGCGTGGTGGATTACGACCTAATCACTCTCGTATGAGAGTAGGCTCGTGTGTCTGTGGAGGCGTTAAAAGAGCTGATGATATTGGTTAAGATATAATGCTTAGGCCGCTTACTAACTTGCTGTGCAGCGCGGTTGCTGTTAGTTACCTAAGTCCTAATCCTTAATTCTAATATCCCAGTCATATTCATCACATCCAAAAAAAAAGAACAATAGAAAAGGTAGCGGGACGAGCTGGATACCTTCTTGAGTACCTGGGCGAAGGAAGCTCGAGACAGAAAGTCTTGGAGTATGAGGAGAGAGGCCTTTGCCCAGCAGTGGGACACGAGTAGCTAAATAAGATAAGATAAGATTAGATAAGAAAATCTATCGTGTCTGGGTTTATAATGGGGTCAGTGGGATGTGAGAGGTTAATGTTTTACTGAAATGTCAAAAAACAGCTGAACAGATTTTGATGAAACTTTACAATAATGTAGCTTACACATCAGAATAACACATAGGCTTTATTGTTTTAAGATATTGCGTAAGTTTTTAATACTAGGTATTTTTGGTATGTATATGTAGTTATGTATGTATTCTGTATTATTTGCACAACCCGCAACCATTATTACCTATTTCTCGCTATTTCTTACCCTAAGGTTGCCTGGAAGATATTGCTACCTAGCAATAAGGCCGCCTGTTGCTTCTTAAATTCTTGTTTATGTCTGTACCTTATATCTTAGTGTGCAATAAAGAATATTTGTATTGTATTGTATTGTTTTGCAAGATTATAACGATAAATGCGTACGAAGTTTCAGGCACTCTTACTATAGCAGCAAGTTATATTTATAGTTCAGAATGCATCATTTAATTCTATTCTTGTTTTGTATACTTAAGCGCACGGCACTATAATATTAGCAACAGTACCCGTTAATACAATATACGGGACGTATTTCCATCTCTTTCTGACACATTTTCACACCTATGCATCAGATGGAGATAGCAATATTGCACATGTGTGAAATTAAGTGCCGGACATTGTAGTTTTTTGAATGCTTTTTATGTCAGATCTGGTCGGATAACCATTTTTATACTTACATACCTACATATAGGTATGTCACGTCTCTCCGCCATCGAGGTAGACAGAGACTTCCCTCCACTTGCTACGATACAAACATCATCGCTTCATCCAAAGTAGATTCGCATACAAAACCTGAAACGCGGTATCGAAGTTTTTCCCGCGCTGAGTATATAAGCAAATTCCAAAATCTCCCCCATCGAGGTAGACAGAGACTTCCCTCCACTTGCTACGATACAAACATCATCGCTTCATCCAAAGTAGATTCGCATACAAAACCTGAAACGCGGTATCGAAGTTTTTCCCGCGCTGAGTATATAAGCAAATTCCAAAATCTCCCCCATCGAGGTAGACAGAGACTTCCCTCCACTTGCTACGATACAAACATCATCGCTTCATCCAAAGTAGATTCGCATACAAAACCTGAAACGCGGTATCGAAGTTTTTCCCGCGCTGAGTATATAAGCAAATTCCAAAATCTTCCCCATCGAGGTAGACAGAGACTTCCCTCCACTTGCTACGATACAAACACATCTCTTTCACTTCATACCTACACATTCATCAGTCTCCTCATACATGCAAGTCGGTAATACATTAGTAGGAAATAGAGTGCGTTTCATAGTATACTTTCTATGCCGCCATGTTGGCATTCATTGTGTTCGCAGTACCTACAAATTTTCAATGCTGCCAACATGGCGGCATAGGAAGTATACTATGAAACACACTCTACCCTAACGGACTTTTTCAAAATGGCCTCCACTACAACAAACAGCTGATCATAACCCAAAAATAAACACAAATAGTTATTTGTAAACAAATAATCTTCAAAATCTGCCAATATGTCTTTCGTCAGGTTTTCATTCAACGACGTCAAGTATGGCGCCTTGAGTTCATAGTATAAGTACTTTGTAAATTATCTTGTGAAGAAGCCAAACGCCCTATAGATTAGAGTTAGATTAGACGGTAATTTTGGCAACAGATTTTATAAATCGTACTTCCTAATAATGTATTACAGAGACGTGCATGTATGAGGAGACTGAATGTGTATGAAGTGAAAGAGGTGTGTTTGTATCGTAGCAAGTGGAGGGAAGTCTCTGTCTACCTCGATGGGGACGATTTTGGAATTTGCTTATATGTATACTCAGCGCGGGAAAAACTTCGATACCGCGTTTCAGGTTTTGTATGCGAATCTACTTTGGTATCGAGAATGTCTGTATCGTAGCAAGTGGAGGGAAGTCTCTGTCTGTCTCGATGGGAGAGATTCGTGACAGTCAAGTTGGTATGTATGTATTTTTGAAATGCACCTCGATTAAAAGAATTTGAAGTTACCCCAATCCTACTAATATTATAAATGTCAATGTTTGTGCCGATGGATGTTTGTTACTCTATCACGCAAAAACTACTGAATAGATTTTGATGAAATTTGACAATATTGTAGCTTATATATCAGAATAACACATAGGCTATATTATTTTTAGATACCATGTCTTTTTCCCAAGATATGACGATAAATGCGTACCGGATGCGTATGCGTAACGTAGACGTAAGCACGGTGTAGCCACGCGCGTAGTTACGGTGTAACCCGATGTGACACCGGGCTACGCGTCACGTCGACGTGTACGTCTGCAAGTGGCGTGTCATGTCTCATACAGTTCCATACATTACAACTCATAGGTACGCATACGTCTACGCATTCGCATCCGGTGTGTTTTGGCCTTTAGTGCATTTATAACTACTTATAGAGGAGAGGCATTTTAAAGACCATTGCTGAAAGGAGAGGAAAGATGCTGGGTCACCTGATACGACACGACGACTTTATAAAAAAACATCTTGAAAGGAAAAGTAAAAGGAAGACGAAAGAGAGGGAGACCACGAAGGACTTACATAGACCAAATAAAGGAGGGAATAGAAGTTGTGGGTGCTCAAACGGACGGCAGAGAGTAGAGAAGAGTGGCGCAGACTCCACCGACAAGAGCGACGCTCTTAAATTAATGATGTTGATGTTTCGTTAGGTACTCAACATGCAATGAAAGTCTCATTCCGTGAATATCAAAATACTTCGTATTTACACAGAAATCTTTCAAATATCTTGGCGTTAGTACAAAACTGTAAAATAAACTAACATTATCGTACTACGATCGAGTCAGCGAGCCAAATGATTTTATTTTTGTCTTATTTTGTAATTTAAAGACGATTCTTCGCTAATTTGATGTAGGTACCTACACAAACCTAAATACATAGCTATCTACCTTTCTACTATCAAGGTCACTTCACTTTACTTCACTTCACTTCCCATCACTTCCATCCACTTCCTCCTTTGAAAGAAATACCTTACTATTTAGTTTTTTTATTAGCCTATTGTGGTGTCCCACTGCTGGGCAAAAGCCTTCCCCGCAGCCCTCCCCATTTAGATAAAAACTGGATTGCATATTCCCCATCCTTAAACCATCATTATTGTTGCCCTAAAGTTGCCTGAAAGATATTGCTAACAAGCAATAAGCACGTCTGTTAGTACCTTGCTTTTTTCTCTTCATTAGATATCATTATATATTTTTTGTAATCTTACTTCATCTTTTCGTAGTCATGACAACGTCAATGATCTGTGCCGATGGATAGTGAGCATGTTTGTTACTCTTTCACGCGAAAACCACTGAACAGATTCTGATGAAACTTTACAATATTGTAGATTACACATCAGAATAACACATAAGCTTTATTATTTTAAGATATTGTGTAAGTTTTCCAAGATATGACGATAAATGCGTTCGAAGTCGCGGACAGATTTGCACTATAAAGCTAAAGTCTATCTATACAGATCCGGTCCGGACACGTTGACATGATGACTTATTGTTTTCCCTCCTGACGGGCCACGATACGGACACGTCCCGGACACGTCCCGGATCTGTGTAGATAGACCTGAACTACAATATTCATCATGTCAGCTTATGGACATCCACCCCCAAGGATCTCCACAACGACCGGTCTTGCGCTGCCCACATCCAACGGCTTCCAGCGACTTTAACCAAGTCTTCAGTGCACCTTGTTGGAGGCCGCACCACACTGCGTCGTCCGGTGCGTGGTCGCCACTCGAGAACCTTTCTGCCCCATCGTCCATCGGGTCTACGAGCAACTACAATATTGTCTATTAAAAATACTTTATACTAACAGCTGTTAACCATAAACAATAAGATTTCCTAATAATTTATTAGTAGGTACAAACATCAAAAGGCGATGTCAAAAACCTAATAAATATTATCTAAGTATAAATAATGTCGTAGTTAAACGTAATTTGGCAAAAACAAACACTAGAACGATGTCCATCATAATTATTATTGTCAAAGAGTACCCTAAACCGACGTGCATGCATGTATAGGTGACTGATGAATGTGTATGAAGTGAAAGAGGTGTGTTTGTATCGTAGCAAGTGGAGGGAAGTCTCTGTCTACCTCGATGGGGGAAAGACGTGATGACAAATACATAGATACCATTCAATACTTATAACTATTATAATATGTGCTCAAAGGTGGCCTTATCACTCAGAGTGATCTCTTCCAGACAACCTTTGGAGTAGGAATAATTTAAAGAATACCGTAGGTAGTGCAATTCCCGTGTGCATTGTAGAAATAAATATATGTACCTATATTACAATAGTTAAGTAAGGAGGTATAAAAATACCCAAAAATTAATTTTTCATCAATACCTACAAAATAGGACGCGTGTTCGAATCCTGGTGCGGGCACGTACCTCTGAGTTTATTTCTCATGTACGGATCAATTTATTAGATTACCACTTGCTAACGGTGAAGGAAAACATCGTGAGGAAACCTGCATACATCAGAGAAGAAATTCGAAGATGTATGTGAAATCCGCCAACCCGCACTTGGCCAGCGTGGTGGATTACGGCCTAATCACTCTCTGTATGAGAGTAGGCTCGTGCCCCTCGGTGGGGACATATATGAGCTGATAACGACGACCTACAAATACAATTATATTCTTTATTGCACACAAAGATATAATGTAGGTACAGACACAAACAAGAATATAAGAAGCAACAGGCGGCCTTATTGCTAGGTAGCAATATCTTCCAGGCAACCTCATCTTTTGAAGGAGTCGCCCGCATGAAAAATAAAAGATTTTTCTAACATTTCATTTTTGCAAAGTCATGTCATATCTCTACGTAACTACTTACTACAATTTTTGTAAAAATTAATAATTTTACAACACAGACATTTTTCAGCGCAAAAATTGTATCTCACAGACTTTTTCCTTGTAAGCAGACATATAAAAGTTGTTCCAAAAGTTTCCACACGACACCAATCTAAGAAAAAAAAAAACAAAATAGGTACTTACTTACCCATATAAAATCATGTTCCTCACACAAAAAAGTCCGAAACACTCACAGAAATTAAAAAGTTAAACTCCAAAAAGATTGTTTGATCTTTTTATTTAAAAAACAAAAAACGGTATGCGATCTCTTTTCACTGTACGCGCCGAAAGTTCGCGGTGTCAAAATTTATTTTTAAATTCGAATACAAGATGGCGGCCGCGTGTATTTCGCGCTCCAACCATCGCACTTCTGAGCTTCAGTTTTATGAAGCTCGGTTCTGTAGGTATATTTGGGATAGGGAATAAATATAAAATTACTCTAGCTGTTATTTCGCGAGACGATATTATAACGAGACGAAATTGTGGATGAAAAAAGTGGAGGAAAGTCTCTGTCTACCTCGATGGGAGATAGGGTGACAGATATGTAGGTATGTAATGTAGGTATCTACGAAATTAAGTAAATGAAAATGAAAAGTGTTTTATTCAAAAATAGGCAAAATTCATTACACTTTTTTGATCTAAAACTACAGTCTGTTCACTACCTGTATAGCCGAGAGAAAGAAAACGGCAAGAAACCTTCGGTACCTACAGGGCCCTGGGTGAATCTACTCAAGATTATTCTCCTCATACCAAAAAAAAAATCACATTTTACCCCGAGAATGGCGTTTATTTTAAGCTAAATCTATAAACACATGAATTATATGCTATATTATATTAAAGACACGTTAAAGAATTTAATATTTTAGAAAATATTGGCAAATATAAAAATTTGAGTGTTGCTGATAATGACGGATGTTGCCGACAGTGACGAATGTAATGACGGAATGTTACCGACAGTGACGTTTGAGTTATATTATTGATGTAAATATTTATTCTCGAATACTTTTTTATTTGTCTTTTAACTACAACTTAATTACCGTTAACATGCAATCCATTATAAATTAGCTAAGACGGCTAAGTCAAAAGCCCACCCTGAATCGCACCTGATGCAAAAGTGGCTATGACACTAGCAGCATTCCCACACTGAATAGCGAGGAAAAAAGGTTAGTCGGGACCATTGCGCAGTAAAATTCTACGCAAGGGTCCCGACTATTGTTTTTTAGGCGCTTCCCTAGTTCACGCATCAAACTCTTAGCTTCCGTACACCAAGTCCCGCTTTCCTCCACTACGACGGGAACAAAGAGATACTTACCTCGTCTTGGAAGGGAGCATATTTAGCATGCTTTTGTATGGCAGCTCCTTCTGCTGCTGCACTAGCTGCCCTACATGTACAAGGCAGGTGGGACATGGCGAAGGTACTTATGCAAGTTGCATCCTAAACTAGACAGCGTCCCCTTTCCCGAGAGATGAGGATTAATCAATCAGTCCTCTTGCCATTTGTGTGATTTAGGCTTGGCGGTTCCGGGGTCGCCGCTCAACCTCGTTAAGCATATTTTATAGTGACGAGGAAATCGTCTAGCTGACTTGACACAACTCAACCCTTGATGTCCCAAAGAGTCCGCAATCGTACCACAAACGTGACAATCCAACCGCAGATAAATTACTATCCTCAATGAGCTCGTTGATTGCGCCCAAATACGGCCAGACTCTGGGCTTGATGCCGCCTCAAGCATAGCCAGATTCCTACCCACAGCCGCTTTATTAGAATCCGGCTGCTTGCTTTGTACATGTGATCGTGCCAAGAGCGCTGGACACCTTTGTCCCTTGGCTGCTCAAGACACACAGTTGCCCAAACATTTAAAGCCTCCGCCGTATATAACTAATAAGAAGATTGCCACCTTGGACATGAAGTTTTTAAGCGACTCAACCGTTAACCTCGTGGGAGGAGGTTTAAAACGCCGATATATTGATATCCTGCATTCTTCTAACACCCAATCTGCCGTAGCGGATGATAACGAAGTCTGCTGTCATTGAGCCTCATTAAGTTTTACATTGAGAATCGTCTCCAATGTCACCTTGAAGTCTTCGCCGATTTTAGACATTTCATTGACATTTCATAAAAACCAAGTCGTTCTCATATTATACACCAGTGTTGGGACATATATGCAACTACGGAAGAGTGTTAAGGCCACATGGGCAGGCAGCTGCTTCAGATGCTGGCGCGCCCGGCAGATTATTTCGTTTTTTAAGTTAAGGCAGCTGGAATAGCATCATGAAAAATGGGAGCCTCCAGGAGTGCGGGCTGCCATTTTTCTGGCGGTTCAACATTTGCAAATGATGTAGCATGCCCTGTATATGAGAAACATGCTTTTTAATGATAATCGTACATCAAAATAATTTATTGCCATCAGTCGTTTTCTATACAAATAATCATTATTGGTAACAAACGTCATTGTTTTCTACACAAATAATCATTATTGGTGACAGATGTCATCGTCGTCAGACACAATGTTGGCAATAATGATGTTACTAACAATGACGAATTTTGGAAAAATCGCTGCTATTGGCAAAATAGGTTATTAAATTATGAAACAAACATTACACGTTATCTGTTTCCCTAATAAGTTCGCCATGGTAAATAAATAAAGAGTTTACCATGCATTATATTTAAAATACAGCAAAAGAAACCAATGACGACGTGGCATGAATATCTTTGGAGAACGATATTCAATTAATTATCATTGGAAAAATTTGCGTCCGTTCACTATGACGAGTGGTGTTCGACTTAGGTACGAGGGGGCTGCGACTTTTAAGTTAGACGTGACGCTTCGGGTGCTTTCCGTTTTTTTTAAATCATGCTAAGTAAACGTGTTGCCAATAATGACGAATATTTTTCGAACATTGTTTGAACTAATTTTTAATTAACTTACCACCTACTTTTTAAATTTATTTTCTTTAAAATATCTTGCCTGTTTAACGATAAATAATATATTCCTAGACAGGATTACTCTATTATTAATAATATTTTCACTATGATATAAAATATCGAAAATCATGTAAAGGCGACACCTAAAATATCGTGGTTTTCTAGCGTTTTTTTCTAATAGCTTGTTTTTCTGCTATTCAATCACTGAACGGTTTTGATAACTTTTTACTTCATTTATTTAGGTAGTAGAATAACTATAAAAAGTTTTGAATTTCTTTTACAATTATGAATGATAGGGCGAGACATAAATTTTCGACCTCTTGAAGATCCACCCCCCTACGTTATGTCCAATATATCTTTATTTTTAAATCGAAGTCGTAGTAATATTATCTTTTGGCCCATTTTTAATTTGCTACTGCTTTCCAAAAGGCTTTAGGTATTTACCTACTTTAGACTTTAGATAAATAGGTAGATAGAAACACTTTCTTTGCAAATAAGTATTAGGAATGTAGCCCATTTTGACACAACCTGACTCTACTAGCTGTGTCTCCTCGGCCTTAATCAATTTCTTAAAATAATACAACCTAAGTAGTCTATGTGTAATCCTGATGTGCAAGCTACAATATTGTATACTTCCATTTTGACCTGTTCAATAGTTTTTTTACGTGAAAGAGTAACAAACACCCTCACATCCATAGGAGGAGCTATACCATCTGGAACTGCGTGCCTGGTCTGGCGCAAAATGGCTACCTTTTTGTACGGTACTACTTATCGTTTGACAGGTCATCTACCAAGAAAACTATGAAAAACTTGGCGCAACTTTGGCACGCTGTCATAAACTCATTTGTATATGAAAAAAAAATGGGGCCACTCCTTACAAGCCTTCCTCATTGCTCACATCCATCCATCGGCAGAAACATTGACATTTATAATATAAAATTAAAAATGAATCTCTAAATGTGTTGCTAAGGACAAATCATGAGTGCAGCTGAACTGATTTATAGATAATTCTTTTTTCATTGAATTTAATCTGCGTATTGCGTACTTAAGATATCAATAGATATACTTACATACCTACTTATCTATAAACAGATAACTTGATAAGATATTACCAAACAAATAAAAACACATAGGTACAAGATTGTAATCAAAATAGGTACCTATTTGAGCCTGTCCGCGACTTTGTAAGCATTTATGGTCATAATATATTGAAAAATGTACACTTAAAATAATATAGCCTATGTGTTATTGTTGAGAACAATAGAGAATAGAAGAGGAACGATGATAGGGCACTTGATACGACACGACGAATTTTTAAAGAACACCGTTGAAGGAAAGATTGAGGGAAAGAGAGGAAGAGGAAGACCAAGACGTACTTACTTCGCTCAAGTGAATGAAAAAAATAACCTCGTGTCGTATCAGGAAGTCAAATTGTTGGCAAAAGAGAGGCAAAGATGGCGTTTACTCCATCGACAAGAGCCTGGCTCTTAAATAAATGATGATAATGTGTTATTCCGATGTATAAGCTACAATACGGCCAAGTTTCATTAAAATCTGTTCGATAGTTTTTGTGTGAAAGATTAAGTAAGTATCACTTAGTGTCAAAACGAAATGCCATGCCACCTATTTAACGAGCTCTGGTGTAAAAGCACAAAGGACCCTCACCTCTTAGGTACAGATTAAAGCTTAAAGCTTTCCTGTTGAAAAATTGCTTTTAATCAGTTAGTGACTATCTAAGAAGTAACAACTAATAGCAGCTTTCTATGTCTATGTAATTTAATTAAAAAAAAAAAAAAATAAAAAAAATAAAAAAAAAACTATTTATTTCGGACAACATAATCCATAGTGTGTTAGTAGCAAACCTTAAAAACTACGTTAGTAATTTATAACTAAAACAGATAAGCACTTCTTAATGACTAAGACAATTGTTTTATTCTCTTTAGTGGATATTTAAGATTTTAAACTATGATTTTCTAACGTATTTAATTTATAATTATGGAATCTAATATTATCCAATACAATGTATATTGTTTAGGATTTAATAAATAAAAAAAAATAAAAAAAAAGATAAAAACTGACAGATAAACCTAGGTATATCTAGTTCATAGAACATGACGTTTTAGACAGGGACACGTATAAAATATCTGGCAGATATGAAAATGAAAATGAAAAGTGTTTTATTCAAAAATAGGCAAAATTCATTACACTTTTTTGATGTCACTTTTTTTATCTAAAACTACTGCCGGTTCACTACCTGTATAGCCGAGAGGAAGAAGACGGCAAGAAACCTTCGGCACATGTACTGGACACCTTCACGAATGAGGGCAGATGCGGCTCAGGATAAAGAATCGTGGAGAAGGAGAAGAGAGGCCTTTGCCCAGCAGCGGGACACTGATGGCTAGATAAGATAAGAAATATCTGTAAGTGGATAAGGAACCTAAGTTTTGTGGACTATATCGTTATAATATCGTTCCTCCGAATACAATCGACTCGTGCGCACCTGCCCCGGTTTTCCTGGAAGCCATTGTTTATTTTCGCAGACAGGTCGCGGTTTGTATGGACTCATACAAAAATATACATTCTGTTTGTATTTCCTCATACAACTCATACATACATATTGGGTTTTGGAATTAGGACAGCTTTCTGTCATGCTACTTCTCCATCGAGGTAGGCAGAGACCACTTCCTTCCTTCCCCTTTTTAGGGTTCCGTACCCAAAGGGTGAAACCGGGACCCTATTACTGAGACTTGGCTGTCCGTCTGTCTGTCTGTCACCAGGCTGTATCTCACAATTCTTAATATCGAACGTCAACCCGCAACCGCGGCGCAACTGCTAGTATACAAAAGGGATCTATCTAGCCTTAATTGATTAGCATTAAGAAGTCTGATTGATAGTTCAATTGTAATTCAATGTTAAATCAAATGTCAATTGATAGTTAATATTGTAGTCAATGAGGAAGGAATATAAGGAGTGGCCCCATTTTTTTTTCTAAATACAAATGACTTTATGACAGCGTGCCAAGGTTGGCGCAAGTTTTTCATAGTTTTCTTGGTAGATGTCCTGTCAAACGATAAGAAATACCATACAAAAAGGTAGCCATTTTGCGCCAGACCAAGCACGCAAATCCAGACGGTATGGCACCTCCTTAGATATTCTATACTTAAAGATTGTAGTGAACTTTCATTAAATATCAGAAGAGCTAACTTCGGGTCAATCCATGGTCAATCACTGTCCATGTCCACAACAGTAGAAGTCATTAAAAAAACTATTAATTTCTAAACTTATTTTTTTTAATGGCGACTTCTATCGTGGAAACTGCCAATATTAAGTGAAGTAGAGCTTACACAATGAAAGAAAATACTCAATTTTATAAAGTGAACTATCAAATCAGCTTCTTAATGTTCTAACTATCGATATTGACTGGGAAACAAATTATTATAACCTTAATTTCGTGTTATAAACGACATTAGCAGGGCAAATAGGTAGGCGAAGATATTTGGTTGAAATTAGACTAAGCGCCAAAACACACGGTGTAACACAACTGCAACGCAACTGAAACTTTTGAGTTGCATCGAAGTTTCTGCTATAGACTTCTTTAGAAAACCACATACGACGCAATTGAAACGAAACGTTTCAAGCTATAGTTTCAGTTGCGTTGCAGTTGCGTTTCACCGTGTGTTCTGGGCCTAAAGGTATCTACTCCTAGGTAGGTATATTTTATTATACAAACATTAACACGCAAATAATTCCAATAATGATTTAATGACATCACGCTCAAGGACGAACAGAAGTCAAAACAAAATTACAATGCAGCCGATTAACAAGTTTTTGTATGAACAAAGTACGAAAATCTAGTTTCTACAGCGGTAAATTTAAATTTGTCTATATTTATCTGTTACGGCGTGTATGACATTCTAATCAGTTGTAGTTTGAATTTAGAACGGACGCTCGTGTTTTGTTAATTTACGGTTTCCAAAAAGATTTTAAATAAAATTCCCGGTCTTTTTTGTGTGAAAAAAAAAGTAAAACGTCAGAAAAAAGCGGGGAAAAGTTTGCAAATTTTCAAGTGACGTTTTTTTTTTTTTTTTAACGGTATGTAGAGCTAGAGCTTAGAGTTTAATTTGTTCAGCATTTTTTGTTTATTTGATTAATTGGCCAAATTAGGTTTGTTTTAACAGTTGGTTAAAGGAACGCGTATTTATGAGTTCGAAAACATGATGGAGACTTTTTTAACTAGATTCAAACTTAAAAAATCTTTGTTTTGTTTTATGCAATTTAAAAAACAAGCAAATATGTCAATGTTATTTTAAAAGCTAACGCTAGTTTCGTAAGGTAGCACTTTTCCCCACAGAAGAATCTAACAAAAAACTATATTGGGTTGTTTTTTTTTTAATACGCTTTTTTACAAAAAACTTATGTTTTAAAAAAAGACTTGTGTAAAAAAGTTATAAGTAAATAGGTAGGTATCTACTTTAATTTTATCAGTCAGTAGTATGATATCTTCTATATATATAAAAATGAAACCCGTTTTCCGTTGTCACGGCATCACGCCTGAACGGCTGGACCGATTTCGCTAATTCTTTTTTTAAAATGTTCATTGAAGTCCAAGGATGGTTCTTACGGTGAGAAAAATTCGAATAATTGCCGGGAAAGCCCTAAAACAGACCTTTTCTTTTTCCCATACAAATGTTTTCTTACTAAAATGTAGAGTCAATTTGAACTTTATTCCTACACAATAAAGTTCATTCTAAGGCGGGACGAAGTTCGCCGGGACAGCTAGTTGAAAATAAAGATATAGGTTAAATAAGTAAATAAACAAGACTTGAAGACTCGATAATAACGTGTACCTATCATTTATGTAGGTGAAAAAAATGTAAATAACAAATATTATTTTATATTATAGTATAAGGTGACTTTAAATTAGTGAACGATAGAAAAGGATATGCATGAACTCGTAATAACAAACAACTTTTACTATGGGGTCAAGATTCAAAATCGTAAAAAAAATATTGTTCCCCCATACTATCAGCTGATGCATTTTGTATAGGGAGTTCAAAAATTTTTGAATGATTTCGACCTTGTTCCCATAGTAAAAGTTGTTTGTTATCACGAGTACATGCATATCCTTTTCTATCGTTCACTAATTTAAAGTCACCCAATATATTTAAGTACACAAAAAACACACTTTCTTCGCTTCACCTACATTCATTAGGTGCTTAGTCGTTATAACATATAAAAAATTGAACATTTAGGTACCTATATTTTCTTTTTACTTTTAGAGCGCTTTAAGGTCTGTCTACACAGATCCGGGCCGTGCCCGGGACGTGTACGGGCCGTGGCCCACCAGGAGGGAAAACAATACGTCGTCATGACAACGAGTGTGAACGAATCCATAGAAAATGTATGGAATGATATTTTTTCCCTGACACGGCCAGGACACGTTGTCATGACGACGGTCACGTCCCGGGCACGGCCCGGATCTGTGTAGATAGACCTTTACAGTAGACAACGGGCCGTTGTCCGGTGTAAAAACGGATGCCTACACGCGCTCTCAGGATTTAAGTAATTTATTTTCAGGATATGCCTTGGAAGCGTCCAGCAGATGTTCCCCTCGGTCAGGTTTGGTTAAGATTTCAAGGAAAGGGAACTGATGGGAAACCTGGGCAAAAGTTAGTACCTACCTATAAATCTACGCGTCCACTGGATGAGAATCGGAGCTTATGGAAGGAATTGTTGCTTAAGCATTTTTTGCATTTGTATTGGTTTCTTTGACGTAGAAATGTCGATATAGAGCACGCAGTACCATAGATATTAAAACAAAGCTTTGTAAGCAATTCCGAACCATTGGACGCGTATATTTTTAAGGTAGTGTTGTCGAACTATCGATAGTTTCGTCGATAAGCGACGTTGGAAAGAACAAAAAGTACGGATAGCTTTTTATGGCAACTATCTTTGTGTTGCAAATTATCAATTTCTTCACTTTTTACCCGACTGCGCCAGAAGGAGGGTTATATTTTTCGAGAGTACTTATGTTTGTATGTGTGTATAATTCTTTAGCTTGAGATGAGTCGTTATATTTAGTATGAAAGTGAGGTATTTTTTTAAACGCAGTCGGTTTTTTTGTTTATAAAGGTTAGGTTGCTCTAAAAAAACTTTTATATTCTTTATTCTTTTTTCTCTTTCTTTTTTTTTCTTTATTTTATTTTTTTCTTTTTCTTTTTTTTTCTTTATTCTTTTTTTTTATTATTATTTATTTATTTATTTTTCTTTTTATTTGTAAAAAAATATTTGACTGCTCTAATTTCAGATTCCAAGTCCGAGATTTGGATGAAGCTCACAAAGAAGAATGCTTACAGTTGATGTTGGAGACATTTTTACGAGATGAGCCTTTGTGTGATGCATTAGGTAAGTAAGTATTCAGTTGCAATCATCGTCATCAGACCTTTGAAAGTCCCCATGGTGGTGGAGCCCAACGATGGGGAAGAGGCGTGATATATTGCTTCTTATCAGCCCTTAACGTCCCCACTACAGACACACGAGCCTACTCTCATACGAGAGTGATTAGGCCATGGATTAGGCCGCCGTAATCCACAACGTAGGCCTGGCCTAATGCAGGTTGGCCTGTCTCAGTTACAATACTGAACATTCATTTAAATTTGTTAATTTTAATAAATCCTATTCAATATTATAAATGTCAATGTTTGTGCCGATGGATGTGAGGATGTTTGTTACCTTTCTTTTACGCCAAAACTCTGAACAGACTTTAATGGAACTTTACAATATTGTATTAATTTAGTAATGTAGCTCAAAAAACAAAAAAATAAAATCAAACAAAAGAACAACACATAAAAAAAACAAAACAAAAACAAACAAAACAAAAGAACATTAGACAACAAAACAAAAACAAAAACAGAGTTAGGGTCAGTTCACACCGAGACGCGACGCGGCGCGACGCTGCGCGCACATTTTTCATAGAGCGACTCAGAATATACTTTATTCACTACACGAAAAGATGCACATTACATTGTGAGAATTCAGATTACGTTGCACCACGCAGCACTGCGCCTCGAGGTGCCTCGCGGCGTAGCGCGACGTATCGTGACGCAGCGGTGCATCGCCGGTACGCGCGGCGTGCAAGAGCGGTGCTGCGTCTCGCGGTGCCGCGCGACGCAGCGCGACGCCGCGAGGCGCAGCCTAAGGCCGCTGTGGCGACTTCTCTACTATTTCCGTCCAGACTTCGTTTAGAATTGATGCTGTTCGGTCGAGTGCTCGATTGAAAATATAATGATAGACTGGGATCTTGTTATAATCGGACTTCTTGCAGAAGAGGGAGAGGAAGAAGTTTACAAAAATAAAATTAAAAAGAAGAGGGCGCGGGCGGGGCCGCGCGGCGCCCGCGGCTAGTAGATACGTTCCGCTGCGCCTCGCGGCATCTCGCTGCGCAGCGAGGCGTCGTCCTGCTACGATTTTAAGATGCGCCTCGCGACGTTGCGATGCATCTCGCGACGACGCGCGGCGCAGCGCGAAATCATTGGCCTCTTTGAGTATCGTCGCGTCTCGGTGTGAGCTGACCCTAAGACCCAGAGCAGAACACGCAACTGAAACGAAACGTTTCAAACTAAGTAGTTGCGTCGTGTGTGGTTTTCTAAAGAAGTCTATAGTAGAAACTTAGATGCAACTCAAAAGTAACTAGCAGTTTCAGTTGCGTTGCAGTTGCGTTTCATCGAGTGTTCTGGGCCTAATTCACACAATATCTTAAAATAATAAAGCCAAGGTATGTGTTATTCTGACGTGTAACGCACAACACTGAAAAGTTTCATCAAAATCTGTTGATTATTTTTAAATTTCTCATCCTCACATCCATCGGCACAAACATTGACATTTATAATATTATTTTTTATAGTAGGTACCTAAGCTAGCCGTCGTCACTGTCTAGTCTACCTCCTCGATGGGAGAGAAACATGACAGATATGTATGTATGTATGTATATTTCCAGGAGTCCCATCAGACCCTGAATCAATATCCACAATCCTTTCCAACTGGAAGAGATTCATTGAGCAAGGAGTCAGTTTAGCTTGTTACACTGAAGTAGACGACCAGCCCCAAGACCTGGTCGGCTTCAACTTCATCATAGTGTACCAGAAAGATGATGAGGAAGAGGATTTTGCAAAGGTAAGCCATAGGTCCAAAACATTCAAAGGTGTATGTGAAATCTGCCAGCGTTTGAACCAGCGTGGTGGATTACGGTCTAATCATTCTCGTATGAGAGTAGGCTCGTGTGTCCGTAGTGGGGACGCTTAAAAGGCTGATAATGAAAATGAAGCTATAGGTCAAGTCAAGAGTACCCTAAACCGATGTGCATGTATGAGGTGACTGATGAATGTGGATGAAGTGAAAGAGATGTGTTGGTATCGTAGCAAGTGGAAGGGAAGTCTTTGTCTACCTCGATGGGGAAGAGGAGTAATATACTGCTTCTTATCAGCCCTTTTAACGTCCCCACTACAAACACACGAGCCTACTCTCATACGAGAGTGATTAGGTCGTAATCCACCACGCTGGCTCAAACCTGGCGGATTTCACATACACCTTCGAATTTCTCTAGTGTCTGCAGGTTTTTTCATGTTTTCCTTCACCTTTAGCGAGTGGTAATCGAATATTCAATCCGTACATGAGAAGTTTCAGAGGTACAGGTTAGATCGAAACCGCGTCTCCAAGATAGGAGGCAGGTATTCTACCAACTAGGCTACCGCTTGCTTAAAATTAAGACATAGGACATTAATTTTTCAAAAACAGTAGAAAGAAACACTGTATGCGAAAAATGCTAATAACAGCAACATAAAACATAACTTAGAAATACTAACAGAAAACAACTCAACAACAACTAACAACAAGTCAAATCAGTCAACTTAACTTAACTTTATACATAACTTTTTGCATTAACTTAGATACCTTTATTTACAGATAAAAGGCGCGTCTTGGCGTAAATTGTACAAGACACTTTTAGAAGCTGAAAGTCTAGTGAACATATATGACAAATACGGGGTAAATGCTTATATGTCTACAAGTGGATTGACTGTTAAAAGGGAGTATAGAGGACAGAATATTGGGGCAAGAATTATGGAAGCGAGGTTTGTATTTTTTGAAACGCAATAGGCATGATGACAAAAAAATTTTTTTTAGTCCATCACATAGATGAACTTAACTTCTCTTTTTTTCTGTCTCTATGTAATGTACTATCATCTTACAATAAACTGTTAAATAAATAAATAATAGATTATTTTTAAAATATTCGACACGTATTTTTCTTTTTTCTCTTAAAGTAAAAATAACAAAGATACACTGGGTTAAAATTGCTCGTGACGTCACACCTTAGTACGATTTTTATATCCGTAACTTTGATGTTCTGTGACACATATGTACCTACAACATCTAAAACCTATTTTTTTCTTTCAGAAAGCCCCTCTGCAAAGCTCTAGGCCTTAAAGTCGTATCAACGGTGTATACAGCTAGATCCTCGCAGATTTTAGGCGCAAAATGTGGCTACGAGCTATTGGCAACCTTGCCTTATAAGGACATGATGAAGTATGGCATTGATTTAAGTAACTGCGAAAGTCAGTATGCTGAAGTTAGGGGTATTAAGTTCGATTTTTGATGTATGTCCTATTAATATTATAAATGTCAATGTTTGTGCCGATAGATGGATGTTTGTTACTCTTTCACACAAAAAATAATGAATTTTGATGAAACTTGGCAATATTGTAGCTTACACATCAGAATAACACATCATCATTAAATGGCATCGAACATATTTGTATAGAGCCTGGTATAGTAAAATTTTCAGCATCAATTAAACTACACATCCCCCCTATTCGAGCTAGTATGGAGAAAAAAAAGTTGGCGGTCACTGATAAAACTAACGTCAATCGATAGAGAAAAATATTATAAAACGATAGTATTTTGGACAAATGTCGAAAGTGATATACTTTCGGAGATATAGAACTTTGAAAATGTTCATATGTAACAATTTTCAAAGTTCTTTCGCTTTACTATACCAGGTTGGATGCTCTTTTTTTTTTTTTTTTTGACGGTGAAGTCTACGCCAGTCTGCTCTGTTTAGGAAAGGAAAAGTAGAAGGAAAACGGAAGAGAGGGAGACCACGAACAACTTATATAGATCAAATAAAATAGGGAATAGAAGTTGAGTCGTATCAGGTGCTCAAAAGGAAAGGATAAGACATTGTTATCAGCCCATATATGTCCCCACTCTCATACAGAGAGTGATTAGGCCGTAATCCACCACGCTGGCCAAGTGCGGGTTGGCGGATTTCACATACATCTTCGAATTTCTTCTCTGGTGTATGCAGGTTTCCTCACGATGTTTTCCTTCACCGTTAGCAAGTGGTAATCGAATAAATTGATACGTACATGAGAAATAAACTCAAGAGGTACGTGCCCGCGCCAGGATTCGAACCCGCGTCCTCGGAGTTCGAGGCAAGCGTTCTACCAACTGGGCTACCACCGCTTTTAAGATAACACATAGGCTATATTATTTTGAGATTTAATGTTTTTCTTCCAAGATATGAAAATGCGTACGAAGTCGCGGGCAGCTTCTTACTACATAAAGTGATTGATTGACTTTTTTTTATTTGAATCTCAAAACAGTGGATTGGCCTGTCGGCGTGGTTGATTTGATAATGACCCTGATCGCCATGCCGCAAGTCGTGGGTTCGATTCCCATACGAGACAAACATTGCTGTGATGTTTTTTATCAGGGGGCTTAGCACGGCGTGCCGCGACAATTATCTCACGTATGCTGTCCTTATCACATTTAAAACTATCGACAGAGACGTAAGCGTGACAAACGCATGACAACGTCTTGTCACGGAGTGCCATGCTAAGCTAGCTAGTTGGTAGAACGCCCGCCTCCAATCTTGGAGACGCGGTTTCGATCTAACCTGTACCTCTGAGATTTATTTCTCTACGGATTAAATATTCGATTACCACTCGCTAACGGTGAAGGAAAACATGAAGAAACCTGCATACACTAGAGAAGAAATTCGACTAAATCTTCAGGATATGTTGTCAAAAATTAACCATAACAGACAATAATTAGAATAAGTAATAAAAACCTTTACAGTTGTATAAATAAGGTATATTTTAGCAAATCTTAAAACTATGTCTTTTCCATACAAATGTTTATATAAATCAAATATACAAGGTGATTTTAAATTAGTGAACGATAGAAGAGGATATGCATGTACTCGTGATAACAAACAAATTTCACTATGGGACCAAGGTCGGAATCATTCAAAAAATTTTGAACTCCCCTTACAAAATGTATCAACTAATAGTATGGGGGAATAATTTCTTTTTTATGATTTCGACCTTGGTCCCATAGTAAAAGTTGTTTGTTATCACAAATACATGCATATTCTTTTCTATCGTTCACTAATTTAAAGTTACGTTATATTTTTTTATATCAAATACATAAATGCCACAAAAATCACTACATCAAACTACAATATTTTAAAATTAACTTATTTTAATACTGGGTCTGTTTTATTACCTACAGATAAAATTTATCTGACAGATATGGCATCGAAAATATTTGTATGGAGCCTGGTATAGTAAAAATAATATAGGAAAAAAAAGTTGGTGGCCACTGATGAAACTAACGTCAATCGATAGAGAAAAATATTATAAAACGATAGTATTTTAGACAAATGTCGAAAGTGATATACTTTCGGAGATATAGAACTTTAAAAATTGTTACATGCCAACATTTTCAGGCTCCATACAAATATATACGATGCCATTTATCTGACTGACAGATATTTTATACCTCTGTCTAAAACGACATGTTTTATGAAATAGACATAGGTTTATCTGTCAGATAAATTTTATCTGTCGATAGTGAAACGGGTACTTAGCAGATTTATTAAACTTTTTATTAAACAATAATTTATTAAAATAAATGCTTTAAGAGTATTTAGAAAATAAATATATTATCGCAAAAATATAATTTTATTTCGAGAAAATAATTAAATAAGTTTCTTTTATATACAAACTTTGGTTTTTGTGCAGTATTTTTTTTTACGTATGTTAAAGAATATTTCAATTAATTTACCAGTATTTATAATAAAAAAGAGTAGAAATCAATAACCTAACCTTTTTACTGTAAAAAAACCTGAAACGCATTTCTTTTTTATTTTGATGTACCCAGTGTCACTCTCACTGTAAATACGAATCTAACGACACCTCTCAAGTTAAAATCTATCAAGCCGTTTAGGATGTAGAGCGTGACAAAGAATTATACATACATACATACTCTCGAAAAATATAACCCTCCTTCTGGCGCAGTCGAGTAAAAACGGGACGACACTACAGTGTTGCCTTTTTTTAATTTCTACTCTTTTTCCGCCAGACTGTGTCTGTAAAAAAATCATTGTAGTTAATTTTTTTTAAGAAAAGAATAATATTTTTGACTTCTATTTTAATATTTGGACGTAATTTTAAAAGCATTTTGTATACATTTGTTGTATTTTAAATATTTTCATAAAGTTTTTTAAATTAAAATGTTATTTACTGGCAAGAAAACTTATTTTTATTAAAACCTTATATTTAATTTAATCATCAAATAAAATTGAATTTAGTAGGCTTAATTGTAAAATATATTAAATTAATATATTACTTATTTATTTTCTTTTCTTATAATTTCCAATTTTACTTATCGATAGGTATTAAAATTATTCCAATTGATATTTTTTTAAACTATCGACAATAGGCACGATGACTAAAAAAAATTTTTTAGTCCATCGCATAGATTATTTTAAAATATTCGACACGTATTTTTTCTTTTTTCTCTTAAACTAAAAATGACAAAGATACACTGGGTTAAAGTTGCTCGTGACGTCACGCCTAAGTAGGTACGATGTTTACCTAGGAGTGACGTCAATACCCCCCACTCCGTACCTTTGTTTGATGCTCTGTATTTTTGTATTTATTTATTTGATCAGGTAAAAAACGTGTTTCAAATATTTTTTAATAGCCTAAAAGACGGAGTAATTATTTTTTTGAATTTTTGAATGTAGTCATCATCCCTATTATCATCTGGTCACTATAAAGCGCTAACCACACATGTCCGGGAACACGTCCCTGACGGAACACGGCAGATATCGGTTACATACAAATTGTATGAACTTGTTCACACAGCTCCGTGTCAGAGCGTCTATAGTGAAACAGACAACTCTGAACACGGACAGCCATGACTAGCTAGCTTAGCATGGCACTCCGTGACAAGGCGTTGTCATGCGTTTGTCACGCTTACGTCTCTGTCTATAGTTTTAAATGTAATAAGGACAGCATACGTGAGATAATTGTCGCGGCACGCCGTGCTAAGCCCCCTGGAAATGTGTGGATAGATTAATACTGGAATACTAAATAAACTAATAAATACTATATCTCTTTCTACATCTACTTTCTCTTTCGTACAGTCGTTGAGTTAGTCATATTGGTTGATTCGGTATATGGAGGGAAGTCTCTGCCTACCTCGATGGGAGAGAGGCGTGACAGATACGATAGTTTGATACTCTAGCCTTAGGGGCTGTTTTACTACAGATAAAACTTATCTGACAGATATTTTATACCTGTCTCTGTCTAAAACGTCATGCTTTATGAAATAGACAGGCTTATCTGTCAGTTATATCTTATCTGTATATGGCGATACGGGCCCCTAAGGCCCACTTGCGTAGCCCAGAGTTAACGCAATAAACCCGGAGTTAGCTGCTTACACAGGGTTAAATCAAAATAAAGCAATATAAATTATTTATTTAACCCTGTGTTAGCTGCTAACTTTGGGTTTATTTGGTTGCGCAAGTGGGCCTTAGTATGTTTGTATCGTAGCAAGTGGAAGGAAGTGGTCTCTGCCTACCCCAATGGGAGAGAGGCGTGACAGATATGTATGTATGTATCGAAGTTATTGCAGGAATTTTGACTTATGAGAATGCCATATAACCAAATCACCATTTCGAAAACTTAAAAGCTAAACAGTGCGACGTATACCTATCTCTGTCTATCGCGCGAGTTTCTCCTTCAGCCAGTCGTTGGTGAGTTCGTCTATCTCTCTCACTTCGAGTAAACGGGGGGCGCCGACAGTCGCCGCTAGAGCGCGCTGTGTACCAGCGTACATTACCTTGAAGAAATTAAAAAAAATATAAGAAACACAATCACAAAATACAAACTTTTCGAGTTTCCCTCAATTTCTCCAGGATTCCACTATCAGGTCTTGGTTTCCTTACCATGGTACCACAATGAACAAATGAACATCGGAGCATCGAAGCGACTAAATGCATATATGTTAACTGATTTTGAATATTATTCTAATGAGAACAATGTCGATAATAGTATGACAATTAAAAATGCTCTGCGCTGCGCTTCGTCAGGTCTGCTCCGGCCCTTATTTAAAAACAATAGGTACTTCATAAAAAAAGAAAATAGGTACCTACTTACAAATATGGCATCAAATATGCAAAGTTTTTCAAAACACTCATTTTTTTATTTTACTTCACGCAACATTGGCAGAATAGGCAATGGTAGTTGCTATGGCAAAAAATAGGTAGTTTAAAAAAAAACTAAAACACGCTTTAGCTCGCACTAAACATGCTCCGTCATTAGATAAGTTCGAAAGTACCATATTATTGTATTGTCATCAGAACTCAGAGCGTGTGCTTTCATCCTATTCGAAGACCGGGAAGTGGGTCAAATTAAGATTCCAAGATTTGTTTACATACAAGTGAAGCTAATATAAAGCGTGTAAAAACAGCTGTCAGGCTAAAATGGGATTGGGCCGGCCACGTCTGCGGCATAGAAGACTTATGGGCTAAAACAGCTACCCAATGTCTACCAACTGCCAAACGGCGTCGCGGCAGACCGCGGAAAAGGTGGCGGGACGAGCTGGACACCTTCTTGAGTACCTGGACGGAGGTAGCTCGAGACAAAAAGTCATGGCGGATGAGGAGAGAGGTCTTTGCTCAGCAGTGGGACACATGTGGCTAAATTAGATTAGTTGCATTCTTTTCTTTATCTTTATCAGCCCATGTATGTCCCCACCGAGGGGCACGACCCTACTCTCATACAGAGAGTGATTAGGTCGTAATCCACCACGCTGGCCAAGTGCGTGTTGGCGGATTTCACATACACCTTCCAATTTCTTCTTTGGTATATGCAGGTTTCCTCACGATGTTTTCCTTAGTTGCTATAAAAAAATACCTGTAACTCCATATGTGCATCCCTCGGCGTGTAGAATATAAAACAGAGAGGGAAAGAAGATCTGCCGTCACTGTGGTCCATTTTGTAACTGAAATACGTAAAAAATAATTAAATATTACATAAAAAAGGGTACAGTGCATTTCATGAAATAGTTCCTATGCCGCCATGTTGGCAGCATTGAAGTTTTTTACTGCGAAACACAATGAGGGTAATGTGGCAGTATAAATTTTCAATACTGCCAACATGGTAGCATAGGAACTATTTCATGAAACGCACTCTAAGTAATTTGCATAAATTAAAGAAATTATGAATAGACAGAGACTTTTTAAGCATTTATCGTCATACCTAGATAAACTTAAGTAGGTACACATATAAGCTAAAAGATTACCAAGTTTCATCAAAATCTATTCAACAGGTTCTGTTTGGAAGAGTAACAAACATCCATTCATTGGCACAAACATTGACATTTATAATATTAGCTGGATTAATTAACATTAAGTTAATACATCTAGACACATCAAGAGTAGGTACCTCAAACCAACATGCATGTATGAGAAGACTGTCGAATGTGTATGACGTGAAAGAGATGTGTTTGTATCGTAGCAAGTGGAGGGAAGTCTCTGTCTACCTCGATGGGGGAGATTTTGGAATTTGCCTATACGAATACTCAGCACGGGAAAAACTTCAATACTGCGTTTCAGGTTTTGTATACGAATCTACTTTGGTAACGAGAATGTTTGTATCGTAGCAAGTGGAGGGAAGTCTCTGTCTACCTCGATGGGGGAGAGACGTGACAGATATGTATGTATGCATACCTGTAAACAATAAACCTCGGCTGATGAGACGGTAGGATATCCTGCAGCTCCTCCAGTTCTACGTTCTCCAACTCCTCGTCTACTTCCAGAGCTTGCTTCTCTCTGTTCACCTGAAATATGATTTTTTATAATAAAAAAAAGTTTTTAAAGTACCTATTATATACATTTAGGGAAGATTGGTGGGACATAGAGGCATGAGAAAGGCTTTTGCCCAGCAGTGAGACACAATAAAATAATAAAAAAAAGCTTTTAATAAAAAAACCAGCCAAGTGCGAGTCGGACTCGCCCAGGAAGTGTTCTGTGACAAAAATAGCAAAAAAATCATGTTTGTTGTATGGGAGCCACCCCTAATTATTATTATTATTCTATTTTTAGTATTTGTTGTTATAGCGGCAACAGTAATACATCATCTGTGAAAATTTCAACGCTCTAGCTATAACAGTTAATGAGATACAGCCTGGTGACAGACGGACAGACGGACAAGTCTCAGTAATAGGGTCCCGTTTTCACCCTTTGGGTAAAGAACCCTAAAAATGGCAGCCACCATTGTAGATACTGCCAAGGTCAATAATATTTAAGAGTTTATGATCAGAATTTAGTGATAGATGTTTGTTTTACAAGAATTACTGTTTTTATTTACTTATCTAAGGCAAAATAAAAACTGTTCCCCAATTATACCTAAATAAACAGAGCATCGAATCAATGCATAATTTCCGTGTATGATCTAACGTATCACTGCAAAACAACGCCCTATACCGATATCATAATGACTCATAAATAATTTGTATGAAAATCAGTGATCTGTAAACAGGCAGAATTTATCAAATTTTTTCTACGAATTTTGCTGTTAAACTACTTTAAACTGTTCTTAAGGCAGTAATAATGATGTTTGTAAAGTTATTCTAGTTTAATAAGTACAAGAATTGAGTTAAAATGATCGAAAATTAAGACTTGCCTTCAGAATAAGTGCAGAGTTGCTATTGTGTTTTTGAAAGCGGAATTTCTTCAAAATCTCTTTCACATCGTCACCGATATCACAAACGTTCACGTTATGACCCGACATTTTCTATATTTATCGTATTTCTAACGGAGATTAACAAAATATCACCCTCTTGTGTACGTCAACAACAAAAGTGATCATGAATAAATCAATCAATTGAATCTATCAATCTGATTGACAGTTTGACATTTGAGTATTGACAGTGGCAGCGTTTTGTTACTCATAGCGTAATTGAAATAAAAATGAATCAATCGAACTTTAATGGATTTCTATAATGATGTAAAAATAAATTTCTATGGAATGTTAAAAAACTTAAACTTAAACGTACGTTTCAAACTTCAATTATTTTCTTTCGCGTCGTAAAAATATTATAAATGCAATAATTTCTTCAAGTGAAGTTTATATTTTTATGCATCAAAACGCCGATGACTGATAGTTAAGGATGACAAAATTGACATTTCGCTTTGCACAAAAAGTAAAAATTCCTTGTCGCGTAAAGTAGAATTATTACGCGATTTCCTTTGAAAAACTGTGAAAAATTATTTAAAATTGTTCATTCTTTCTTGTATTTACTTGGAAAACCGTTGTGGTGTAATAGTTTCGCGTGATTTTAGTGTTTTGTGAACATTTGTATTAGAAAGTTGTTTGACCATGACTGTTCCTTTGTTTTTATCAGAATTTATACACAATCGCAAGGTCTAAGTATTCAATTTGGTGTCCTAATTACACTTCATTAGTGTACGCATCGACCTAAAACCTGTAAGTACTAGATAATGTTGTTTAAACACTCGAATTAATCGGACAAAGTTATTGTACATAAATTACGAAAATGATGGTTTTAGCCACAGGTTACGCGCTTAGAAAGTAGTTTATGCAAGTTTGTTGATATTATAAGCATCGCGCACCATTGAATGAGCGTTTACTACGAAATATGGCTCAAAATAGCTAAGTTTTCCTGTTACTAAGCAGTTAGGTATTTTAAGTATACGCGTTTTGAGTAGAATACAAACGTCATAGATAAAACAGGTCATTGAACCCCGAAATTTTAAACAGCTGATTTAAATAAGCACTTTTTCGATTGTTAGGTAGGTACGAAAAGTTATGAAATTAGAAAAAAAGTCTTGATACATAAAGATAAGTGTAACGCTTGATTTAACATGAAATTATGTTAATTAACTATAAAGTCTGCCAGATTGACGTTATCGAATTTAATATTTTTATCTATTGATAAAAATCAGTTTTCTTTTTTTTCAGTTTCGAAAACCACTGAACAGATTTTGATGAAATTTTACGTTATTGTAGCTTGCACATCGGAATAACACATAGGCTATATTATTTTAAGGTATTGTTTAATTTTTATATGATGATAAATGAAGTCAAAGGTAGCCTCTAGTCTGCAATAATAAGAAAAAAAAATATTTTTATTAAAAAAGTGTATCACTTTTATTTAGGTATGTTTTGTATCAACTTTAACTAAATTCATGTTAGAACAGATGGATATATCAAATAATATCCATACCTATACAAGTTTAAATACTATAATAATCAGAAATGGCATCGAACATATTTGTATGGAGCCTGGTATAGTAAAATTTTCGGTATCAATTACACTCAACATCCCCTATTCGAGCTAGTATGGAGAAAAAAAGTTGGCGGCCACTGATGAAACTAACGTCAATCGATAGAGAAAAATATTATAAAACAATAGTATTTTGGATAATTGTCGAAAGTGATATACTTTTGGAGATAAACTTTAAAAATGAAAGAACTTTGAAAATTGTTACATGTGAACATTTTGATGTTAGTTTCATCAGTGGCCGCCAAATTTTTCTCCATACTAGCTTGAATAGGGGATGTTGAGTGTAATTCATACCAAAAATTTTACCAGGCTCCATACAAATATGTTCAATGCCATTAATGGCCTTGCTCTATTGCTAACTATAGGAGGGCGACTACTTCCTACGCATTCAACGTTATACCTTGGAAAATTTACATAATCTTAAAACAATATAGCCTATGTGTTATTCTGATGTTCAAGCTACAATATTGCCAAGTTTCATTACCATCTGTTGAGTGGTTTTATTGTAACAGACATCCTCACATTCTTCGGCACAAACATTGACATTTATAATATTTGTAGGATTAGTAGATGCAGGCTAGTTAACCACAAATGTAATTCAATATTTACTGATAAGTATAAAATGTTTGTTTTATAGTTATGTAGGTAATTTTGTCTGTTAATTTGTATGTAATTGTAATATGCTAGATGAGGATAAAGACCGCAAAACTAAAATGGAACTGGGCTGGACATGTTTGCTGTATGCACCCGGATCAATGTGCCAAGATATCTACCAACTGGTTGCCGCTCGACAGTCCCAGAGGTAGAGGTCGGCCTAAGAGGAGATGGCGCGACGATCTGGATGCATACTTGGCAGACTGGCCAGGGGTTGCCGGAGAGAGGGAGGCATGGAAGAATGCGGGGGAGGCCTTTGCCCAGCAGTGTGACACATTAGGCTAATAAAAAGACATAATATAAAAAAATTGTTTGATTTTTGAATCTTGAGGTGACTGATGAATGTGTATGAAGTGAAAGAGATGTGTTTGTATCGTAGCAAGTGGAGGGAAGTCTCTGTCTACCTCGATGGGGAAGATTTTGGAATTTGCTTATATACTCAGCGCGGTAAAAACTTCGATACCGCGTTTCAGGTTTTGTATGCGAATCTACTTTGGTAATGAGAATGTTTGTATCGTAGCAAGTGGAGGGAAGTCTCTACCTCGATGGGGGAAAGGAGTGACAGATATGTATGTATGTAAAAATCTTGTTTGATTCTAATAAGAATACAAAATGTACACTAAATATTATGTACTAGAGGCTGCCCGCGACTTCGTACGCATTTATCGTCATATCTTGGAAAAAAAAACATGATATCTCAAAATAATATAGCCTATGTACTATTCTGATGTATAAACTACAATATTGTCAAGTTTCATCAAAATCTGTTCAGTAGTTTTTGCGTAACAGAGTAACAAACATCCATCCATCGGCACAAATATTGACATTTATAATATTAGTAGCTTATATAAACACAATAAAAATATATTTTTTTTATGTTACAGGAAGTTTTAGTGGAAATCAAAGATGGAAGCACCACGTAAGTATATAAAACATATTTAGGTTGATACATACATACATATATACCTTCCTTCGTACGCATTTACCGTCATATCTTGAAAACTTAGTAATTGTATATAATTTGACATAATAATGTAGTTTTTATAGCTTGTTACATGTTAATTGAGCGAATAAACGAAAAATATATTTTATCGTAAATTGAGCGCCGCCTCAAAGTTATATCGGCAAGTCAATCACCACCTGTCAGGAACGCATTCTCTCGTTGACCATATAATAGTAGGTTTAGTTTTTTGAGTATAGAATATATGTATAAGGAGGTTCCACATTTTTTTTTCATATACCTATAAATGAGTTTATGACAGCTTGCCAAGGTTGCGCCAAGTTTTTCATAGTTTTCTTGGTAGATGATAAGAAATGCCATACAAAAATGTAGCCATTTTGTGCCAAACTAGGCACGCAGATCCAGACGGTATGGCACCTCCTTATATATTCTATACTCAAAGGTTTTTTATGAAAGATTTAACAAACGATGTTTTTTTTACAGCAGCCGAAGCCACGGAGATGTTAGAAAGAGAGAAAACACCAACTACGTAAGTACTTTCTTTTTCTATATGACTATTGGCTTGGACGGACGTTGTTCGGCCTTTATGATTTTTTTTTCATATTTTCTTTTCTGACCTCCTCTGAGCTTCTAATACCAAAGAAAAGAGCAACCCTACAGAGTTTCTTGCTAGGTTCTTCTCTGGGGGAAACTGCACTCTTGCGAATCTAGCATTAACTTTAAAAAATGACCTTTCTTGTGTGGCATCAAATTTATCCTACAAGATTAAATAAATTTTAATTTCATTTCATTTAATTTCTTGTACAAATATAACAGTGGAGGAATTAGCCAAATCGGTTCAGCCGTTCTCGAGTTTAAGGCAGACTGATAAACAGCAATTTTTACTTAATTAACTTTTACCAAGAGCGAAAAAACTTTGATACCGCGTTTTAGGTTTCTATGTAGATTGAGTAATGTTGTTTAAGCGCCATCTATGCGAATTTTATGGAACTAATCGTTTTCTTTGACGCTACGTTTTTAGGGGAATATTAGATTTTTGAATTTGGAAAATAAGGTAATGCCTCGTGCCCGTTTCGCCATCTACAGATAAAATTTATCTGACAGATAAACCTATGTCTATTTCATAAAACATGACGTTTTAGACAGAGACAGGTATAAAATATCTGTCAGATAAATTTTATCTGTAGCTGATATTGAAACATGCCCTTAGTTAGCTATCTAGACTATAAAAGGATAGAGAATCAAGAAAAAAATTCGAGAAAGACGAGAGAGGCTTTTGCCCAGCAGTGACGTGACGGTTAGATAAAAAGAGATACCTACTCGTATTCGACTAGCGTAGTGGATTAGTCCAATCACAAGTATCAAAATGATCAGTTAGCAACATTCAAAAAGTGAGCAAGTATCAAGAAATATCAATCAATCATACTAAATGATCAACAATAAATTGCACTAATATTGCAAACAAAAATACACTCTAAATCAATAAATATAAAGTCTTGTTTCGATGATAAATCTGCGACCTTAAGAAGTAGATAGTAAGATTGCCGGATTAAGTATTAGTGTTGCGAAAATGTCGATATTGCAATTTTGTTTGTCGATATCGAGGTTTCGGGTAAGTCATCATTATTATCATATTTAATATTACTTCTCTGGGGAAAACTGCACTCTTGTGAACCTAGCATATACTTAAAAAAAAAAAAAAACTAAAAAAGCCCGACTATAAAAAGTAACAAATAAAATACCTATATGGTATTTTGTCCACTGAACATTGCTTAATATTTCATACAAATTAACAACTTTCATACAAACTTCATTACGTCGGGGGACCGCATTCTAATTTCCTTACCAGTGATTTAAATATGACATTATGATACTTATATCATTTTGCGCAATTACCGAGCTTTTTAGCGGTCCCCCGTCAAAATGGACCCGTCTTATGTGATGTCAAACTCGTCCTACAAGATTAAATAAATTTTCATTTCATTTCAATAGCATCACTCTTGTCGGTGTAGTCTACGCCACTCTGCTCTATTCCGTCCGTTTGAGCACCTGATACGACACAACTTCTATTCCCTCTTTTATTTGATCAAATATAATAATTCAAAGATGTGAAAATGCGTTTGAATTCTTTTTTATCGTGATAAGTTTTGCTTGTAAACGGTGAAGGAAAACATACATAAGTACATACATACTACACGTGACACTCACTCTCTTCAAACTAAAAGTTAAGAGCAATATCTTTCCTTATCATAGAGAATACAATATATATTTATATAAATTATAATATTTATGTATGTGTATTTATCGAATATATTTGTGTAGATTTATACTTATATATTTATTGTTTATTGTAGGTTAAGTGACTATCCTGCCTTCATGCTATCAATTCTCTCTCTGCGGGGTCTGCAGGAAGAAATTCCTTTTAGATATGCTGTACCTATTGTATTACTTCTCTTTTTTTCTGTCTCTGTGTACTATCATCTTACAATAAACTGTTAAATAAATAAATACATTCATATCCGTCACGCCTCTCTCCTATTGGGGTAGGTAGGCAGTGACCACTTCCTTCCACTTGCTACGATCTAAACATACTTCTTTTCGTTCATCCACACGAAGACATACATGTGTAAATATATACACTAGAGAAGAATTTCGAAGGTGTATGTGAAATCCGCCAACCCGCATTAGTCTAGCGTTGTAGATTACGGTCTAATCACTCTCGTATGAAATAGGCTATCTAGTTTCCCTGTAATTAGAAAACTGATCTTCTGACAGTTCTTTCGAAAACTTGATTAATTTAGTATTTAGTATTTTGGTATCGATGTGTAAGATAAATATTTTATTTATCTTTATGGCCAATAAAGAAAACGACATTCTCATTTTTATACATACTAGGGGCTGCCCGCGACTTCGTACGCATTTATCGTCATATCTTAGAAGACAATAATGATAATTCAAAATTATATAGCCTATGTGTTATTCTGATACATAAACTACAATATTGCCAAATGTCATCAAAATCTGTTCAGTAGTTTTTATCTGATGAAGTAACAAACATCCATCCATCCATTGGCACAAACATTGACATTTATAATATTATAATATTAAAATTTAGTGCTTTTTTTAAAGTTATTAATCAATAAAGCGATTAATCAAATCGGTAGGTACTTACGTCAAAGAAGAAGTAAGTAATACCCATTCAAATAAATATTCAACAAAACGAATTAGATAACAATAATTAGGTACTTAATACAAAGGAAACACTGTGTTAAACTTACCAGCCAAAAAAACATTGTGAAATATACCTCAATACATAAATTACTATAAGTACGTAGTTAATGCACACGGAACTTATTTATTTACTTAGTATTATCGAGAATATCGATAAAATTGCGCCCGACACTAGTTCAATGAATACCCACCAAAGAGATTGTATGCTCAGTTCACCGCATGACTCGCGCCGAATGAGTCGCGCGCAAACGAAATTAAAAAGTAAAAAGTCACTTTTTACGCGGGAAAGTGTTGTGTGCAAAAAAGTTTGACGTTTAAAAACAGTTTTTTCTTGTTTTCGTTTTCGGAAATGTTGAGTTTGTGTTTTTTAAATGTTTTTTTTTGTTTTGGTGTTTGTAAATGAGTAATTTCCTGTTTATTTATTTTTTTGTGCCACGATAAGGTAGATTGTCTTGTATTTTATCATTGTAAAGTTTTAATTGCAGTTCAACATCACGACTTAATATTTTTGAGGAAAATGACTTAAATAATGTGTCTTTAGTTGTATATAGGGTGACTTCAAATTAGTGAACGATAGAAAAGGATATGCATGTACTCGTGATAACAAACAACTTTTAATATGGGACCAAGGTGGAAATCGTTAAAAAAAATTGAACTCCCCATACAAAATGCATCAGCTGATAATATGGAGGAACAATTTTTTTTTGTGATTTCGAACTTGGTCCCATAGTAAAAGTTGTTTGTTATCATGAGTACATGCATATCCTTTTCTATCGTTCACTAATTTAAAGTCACCTTGTATAGTTGAAAAGTTGCGAAATATTTTATTGCTCGTCGAAGTTTGTGAGTATACGTAGGTACTAGCAGCTGCCCGCGACTTCGTACGCATTTATCGTCATATCTTGGAGAACTTTAACAATTCGTCAAAATAATATAGCCTATGTGTTATTCTGATGTGTAAGCTACAATATTGCCAAAATTCGTCAAAATCTGTTCAAAGGTTTTCGCGTGAAAGAGTAACAAACCTCACATTCATCCATCGGCACAAACATTGACATTTATAATATTAGTAGGATTAAATAAAACATATGTATTTATATCTAAAATACATAAACACGTTAAAATTCGTAATGTTATGATAATCAACCACGCCTTCAAAAGTTCCGTTCGATTGAGCAAAGTTGCATCAGAATCGGTCTTTCAGTTATGAAATAATTGGAGTGTTTATCATCCTACTTAGATAATTAGTAGGAAATGAATACCTGAGCTAAGTGGATAAAATTACCGTTATCTACCTATGTCTAAAATCGCATGAAAATCTGTTCAGTAGTTAACGGGCCAATAAAGGGTGTTTGAATGTTATCAATCGCGGCAATTCATTGATCAATGATTGAAATATTTAGGTCACATAATATGAGGAGACTGATGAATGTGTATGAAGTGAAAGAGGTGTGTTTGTATCGTAGCAAGTGGAGGGAAGTCTCTGTCTACCTCGATGGGGGAGAGACGTATCCAAACACACCTCTTTTACATCATATACATTCATCAGAACCTTAATACACTAAATACACTTTGACAAGTATTTATTGGTCTCTTAAACACATTTTATTTCATAAGGCTAGGACTCTTAGTTTACGAGATACTTTAGTTTTTTGTTTACCCGACCTGGATTCATTGCTCTCGAGTGTATTATGATTAGAAGCCTACGTATAACACACACGTGGGGTAGAGTTGCGTTAGAAATGACATGTGTAATTGCGAAATCCTTATTTTCCATTTTAAACTAGTCCATAATAAAATCCGTGATTATCTTTTAAGTGCTATACAAATTACTTTTGTACGTGTTTTCCTTATTTCTGAGTCATTTGCTACATTACTTACGTTTAGGTATTTAAATGATAGTTCTCAAAAGGTATTGAATTCAATTTAATAGGTAAGTCATCCAAAGTAGATTCGCATACAAAACCTGAAACGCGGTATCGAAGTTTTTCCCGCGCTGAGTATATAAGTAAATTCCAAAATCTTCCCCATCGAGGTAGACAGAGACTTCCCTCCACTTGCTACGATACAAACATTCTCGTTACCAAAGTAGATTCGCATACAAAACCTGAAACGCGGTGTCGAAGTTTTACCCGCGCTGAGTATAGGTATAAGCAAATTCCAAAATCTTCCCCATCGAGGTAGACAGAGACTTCCCTCCACTTGCTATTCTACGATACAAACACACCTCTTTCACTTCATACACATTCATTAGTCGCTCAATATATTTGCCTAAGAAATAAAGACTATTTATTTGATTTCGCTGACGTGGGCAACGAATTGCCAAATTAAAATGAAGTTGGGGCCGGTCATGTTTGTAGAATGCATCCAGATCGATGGGCCAAAATAACAACTGAATGGGCGCCACTAGATGGTCACAGACGCTGAGGTAGACCTCGAAAAAGATGGAGAGACGATCTGGATGCATTTTCACGGGAATGGCGGGACGCTACCGGAGACCGTGTTAAATGGAAAGTCGCGGGGGAGGCCTTTGCCCAGCAGTGGGATCTTAATGGCTAACAAAAAAAAATGATTTCACTTTGAAAATACATATTCTAGAAACGCAATTTAAGTAGTAGCAATATAATTAGGTAACTATTACGATGATAAATTATGATTTACTTGTTATAAAGTTAATCAGATAAGAACCACTTCAGGGTATAAATAACTATTTACTTACCTATAGAGTTGCAAATTCTAAATATCACCTCTACATTAATTCATCCATTAAACATCGTAAAAGAGGAAAAACCGTCCAAGTGCGAGTCGAACTCGAGTTCGAAAGGTTCCTTAGGGGCATTTGCCTGAGGAGGGTCCGCTTCGGTGGACACCGCCGACGGGGTTCGCGGATGTGTGGGGAAGCCTTCCCGTGTCCCCGTCACTTGGCGGCGAGAAGGAACACCGTGGGGTTTTAGCCGGTGGGAGTCCGGCTTAACCCTTCGTCTTTCTCTGCGACGAAGAGTATCCATAATGGATTTCCCGACGATAAAAAAAAGGTATAGGGATGATGACTACATTCAAAAATTCAAAAAATATTCATTCCGTCTTTTAGGCTATTAAAAAATATTTGAAACACATTTTTTACCTGATCAAATACATAAATAAATACAAAGATACAGAGCTTCAAAGTTACGGAGTGGGGGATATCAATATTCAAAGTTACGGAGTGGGTAAAAATTGTACTTAGGCGTGACGTCACGAGCAACTTTAACCTATAGTGTGACCATTAGTGCTGTGCACTCCCAGAGGTATGCGCGCGGCGAGACGGGGGGGAGAATCGGCTGCTACGCTCTGTCAGTGCGCCGTCAACGCTCGTGGCAGCAGGTAGTGTTATTTGTATCGGACTGTCTTTGTCAGACGCAGAAGACACACAAGTCAAGAAGACGCGCGCATACCTCTGGGAGTGCACAGCACTAATGGTCACACTATAGTGTATCTTTGTCATTTTTAGTTAAAAGAAAAAATAATCTATGTGATGGACAAAAAAAATTTTTGAGTCTTCATGTCTATTCTGTGGATATTTCAAATATCTACCATATCAAGGCACTCGCAGAGAATAGGACTAAATGGTGAATGTTCCACCGACAAGTCTAACTCTTAAATGAAATGATGATGAGCTATCATTGGTATTGAAAATGAAAATTTATTTAATCTACAAGATTACAAGGACGAGTTAGGCATCACATAAGACGGGTCATTTTTTAAAGTTAACGCTTGATTCGTAAGGTAGCAGTTTTCCCCAGAGAAGAACCTAGCAAGAAACTGTGAAAATGAAAAGTGTTTTATTCAAAAATAGGCAAAATTCATTAGGTACACTTTTTTGATGTCACTTTTTTGATCTAAAACTACTACCGGTTCACTACCTGTATAGCCGAGAGGAAGAAAACGGCAAGAAACCTTCGGCACAGGGCCCTACGTTATGTGCAATATATCTTTTTTCTCTCTGTAGGTCTCTGTAGGTTGCTCCTTCTTTTCAATATTATTTGCCTATGTAGTGCTGCAAAGGACTATAGGCTTTTAGGCTATTTTTTAAGACTAGCCTAAGAAATAACTAGCCTAGTAGGCTAAAAACCTATTCAGCCTTTTAGGTCCAGCGGCTAACCTAGAGCTAAGCCTATTCAATCCTTTTGGTTAAAAGTCTAAAGGCCTCAAAATAGGCCTTACCTTGTTTAAGGCTTATTAATAAAATAAGACTACGAAGCCTATGAAGCTATTTGGCCTATAAGGTTATTTAGGCTATTAGGCTATAAAACCAAGTCGGACCTACATACTGTAAAAATATATTGAAAATAACTAAGTAGCTAGGTACTACTAACTTTATATTAGTTAATAATAAAAATTTCAACGCTCTAGCTAATATAACGGTTCATTTGATACAGCCTGGTGGACGGATGGATGGACAGACGGACAAAAAACAGACAGAAAACTATTCAGTAAAAATGGTTCGTCATACTATTTACAAACAAATAAATTATAAAGACTACAGTGGGACTGTAAAAAAAGCCTAAGCCTAAGCGTAGGCCTAGGCTTTTTTAATGTCTACCACTTAAAAATGCCTATAGGCTTTTTTAAGCCTACTACTTTAAAAATGGCTGCAGGCTTTTAAAAATGACGAAGCCTTTAAAGGCCTATTTTACTTGTCTAGTCTCAAAAAGGCCTCGATAGGCTGAAATTTAGGCCTAAAAGCCTATAGTCCTTTGCAGCTCTACCTATGACCCATGGCATACTAAGCGTCAATTCTGGTCTGAACAAACGTGATTTATGTATAGTTTTATGCGTTGGTGATGTCATATAGCTTTATTCTTGAGGTTTGTTTGACGTGACCAATATAGACTGACTTTTAATTAGTGATCGATAGAAAAGGAAAACCGGCCAAGTGCGAGTCGAACTCGCGACCCAAAGGTTCCTTAACATTTACTAGGTATAGGCGAGTCCTGCATTGGACACCGCTGACGGGTTAGCGGAAGTATGCGAAAGTTTTCTCGCGCTCCCGTCTAGAAGCGGCTAGTAGGAACACCGTGGGGTTTTAGCCGGTGGGAGTCTGGCATAACCCTTCGTCTTTCTCCGAGACGAAGGGTATCCATAATGGATTACCCCACGTAAAAAAAAAAGGTATTCTATGAATATTTCAAATATCTACCAGTAGCCGTTATTGATATTGTGCAAAAAAAAATCGCGTTTGCGAGGGAGCCCCCCATAACGAGTAACAAACATCCTCACATCCATCGGCGCAAACATTGACATTTATAATATTAGTAGCATGAACCACGCGTAGGGTACATAAATAAATCGTTGTTTTCAGTTTGCTACCAAAAGGTTAATTCATTAAGTCATTGAATTATAATAAGTTTAATTAACTTAACTGCGCATAAACCCTTTGAGTATAGAATACCTATATAAGGAGGAGCCATACCGTCTGGATCTGCGTGCCTGGTCTGGCGCAAAATGGCTACTTTTTGTATGGTACTTCTTATCGTTTGACAGGTCATCTACCAAGAAAACTATGAAAAACTTGGCGCAACCTTTGCACGCTGTCATAAACTCATTTGTATGTGAAAAAAAATGGGGCCACTTCTTATAGTCTTTCCTCATTGCATAAACTTCATTTAAACACTTTAAAAAGGGCCAAGTCAAGAGTAACCTAAACCGACGTGCATGTATGAGGAGACTAATGAATGTGTATGAAGTGAAAGAGATGTGTTTGTATCGTAGCAAGTGGAGGGAAGTCTCTGTCTACCTCGATGGGAGAGATTTTGGAATTTGCTTATATACTCAGCGCGGGAAAAACTTTGATACCGCGTTTCAGGTTTTATATGCGAATCTACTTTGGTAACGAGAATGTTTGTATCGTAGCAAGTGGAGGGAAGTATCTGTCTACCTCGATGGGTGAGGCGTGACAGATATTCATGTATGTAAAGTATAAAAAGTCCTATGCTAGAAAAGTGTCACTTTCAAGGCAGATTATGATTATGGGTTAATCACAAATGCTTCTCATTTTTAGGGTTCCGTATCCAAAGGGTGAAAACGGGACCCCATTACTAAGACTTGTCCGTCCGTCTGTCACCAGGCTGTATCTCATGAACCGTTATAGCTAGAGCGTTGAAATTTTCACTAATGATGTATTACCGTTGCCGCTATAACAACAAATACTGAAAATAGAATAATAATAATAATTAAGGAGAGCTCTCATACAACAAAACAAACGTGATTTTTTTGCCTTTTTTCGTCAATATCAATAGTGAATGGTACGGAACCCTTACTGAGCGAGTCCGACACGCACTTGGCCGGCTTTTTTTATGTTGTCTACCACGATGGGAGAGAAGCGTGACTTTGTGCACTATAGTCCAAACCGCAATGAACGAGAGAGAAAGCGTCAATAAGTACGTCTGTCTCGCTCACTCGCGGTCCAGTTTCGTTGCACTTTCACTAACGTCTTGGTAGGAACTTGTGTTTTATGTACATTGAGCATGTAACCGCTAGAGCAGCTAGCTTAGCATGGCACTCCGTGACAAGACGTTGTCATGCGTTTGTCACGCTTACGTCTCTGTCTATAGTTTTAAATTTGATAAGGACAGCATGTGTGAGATAATTGTCGCGGCACGCTGTGCTAAGCCCCCAGGAATGGCCAAACGTTCGCTCGCGATCGACCGGTCGGTCTGTTACTCTAGTAGATCGTGGCATGGCAAAAAATATACAAACACCTAAACCAGACCTCGCATCTAAACTAGTGGAAGATGCCCAGAAGCAAGGTTCACACTAATATAAAGTTAAAAAGTACCTAATTACTAAGAATAATTTGCACATTTATCTTTCCTCCTCCTTCCTTTATCTTTCCTTTTCCTTCCTTTCTTTTCTTTTCCTTTTTTTTTCCTTTCTTTTTTTTTTAATATTTTTTCTTTTAACTAAAAAATACTACTTAGATGATTGCGTACTGAACTATGCTGTTTCGTTTAACATTTCAATAACTATGTAATTGGTAGATCGCTTAGGGATTCAATAGTAAATAGGAGACCTTAGGTCTAATAAAGTTGACCACCCCTGCGCTAGAGTCTTATCACTAAGACCCAGAACACAATCTGAAACGTTTGAAACTAGTTGCATCGTATGTGGTTTTCTAAAGGAGTCTATAGCAGAAACTTAGATGTAACTCAAAAGTAACTTGCAGTGCAGTTGCGATTCCCCGTGTGGTGTGTTCTAGGCTTAAGAGTGGTCTCTTTGAGAGGCTCAAGTTTGCTAATTTAAAATAACTTCAGTTGTGTGTGAAACAAAAAAAAAGAAATAAATTAGTCTTAGTCTTAATTTTATTAGTCCTCTCCTCTAATATCATGAAATTAGTCTATGACAAAAAAATCCAACTAATGTTATAAATGTCAATGTTTGTGCCTGTGGATGGATGTTTGTTACTCTTACGTTAAAACTGCTGAACAGATTTTAATGAAACTTAACAAGATTATAGCTTTATACATCACAGACACAAATAACACGTGGCTAAGTATATTGTTTTTAGATATTTTGCTAGTGGAGGGAAGTGGTCTCCGCCTACCCCGTTGGGTAAGGCGTGACAGATATGTATGTAATATTTAAAATTGTCATTTGCATAGTACATAGTCATGTTTGACAATGTTATTTAAGATTTAACTATGTAAAATGAAATTTGTTGTGCGCAAGAAGTTTATTATTTCATATTATTTAACAGTTTATTGTAAGAGTACATAGAGACAGAAAAAAAAAAAAGTTTTTGAAGTTGTTTTGACGTTCGTTTTTTTACTTTTTACACTTAGGATGGGTATTTTTTAAAGTTAATGCATACAAAGCGGTGGGCGAGAATAGCCACAGAATGGGTGCCGGAAGACGGCCAGCGCCGCCGAGGTAGGCCCAAGAAACGATGGCGCGACGACCTGAACATATTTAGGGAAAATTGGTGGGAAGCCGCCACCAACAGAAATGTGTGGAGAAGCATGGGAGAGGCTTTTGCCCACCAGTGGAACAATATAGGCTAAAAAAAAAAAGCTAGATTCGCAAGAGTGCAATCCCTCAGCATTTCTATAGTGTATTCAATCAATGAACCTCTATTGGTTATAAGCTTTTTGGAATCGATGTCGTTATGAAATCGGAACTAATTATTGTCTTTAAAATGTCTTTAATATTGTATAAAAATGTTTCGTTTACTCGAAAAATAACACAATTCTCGTAGCATTGAAAGTTTTTTCACGTTTTTAACATTATCTCTTTATTATCTAATAGGTACTAACAGCTGCCTGCGACTTCGCACGCATTTATTGTCATATCTTTGAAAAGAAAAAACACAAGATATCTACAAATAATATAACTTATGTGTTAATCTGATACATTAACTACAATATTGCCAAATTTCATCAAAATCTGTTCAGTAGTTTTTACGTGAAGAAGTAACAAACATCCATCCATCGGCACAAACATTGACATTTATAATATTTATAGGACTAATCTAGCTAGCCTATTAAAAGGTTGGTACACCTTTACCTATAGATTAAATAGACGCCATTCCAAAAAAACAGATAGCTGATTACGATATTTTACATAGGTATTTATTTAGATTATTTAGATTTAAGATAAAGAAAGACAGCTGCAGGCCATGTTTATATTCATATCTAGTTTAATATCTTCTTTATTAGCCCATATATGTCCCCACCGAGGGGCACGAGCCTACTCTCATACAGAGAGTGATTAGGTCGTCGTAATCGTAATCCACCACGCTGGCCAAGTGCGGGTTGACGGATTTCACATACACCTTCGAGTTTCTTCTCTGGTGTATGCAGGTTTCCTTACGATGTTTTCCTTCACCGTTAGCAAGTGGTAGGGCACGTACCTCTGAGTTTATTTCTCATGTACGGATCAATTTATTCGATTACCACTTGCTAACGGTTAAGTTTAATATCTAATCTAATAAAATAAATAAACTATTTAATCCTACTAATATTATAATCTAGAGGCTGCCCGCGACTTCGTACGCATTTATCGTGATATCTTGAAAGAATTTTATAATATCTCATAATAATATAGCCTATGTGTTATTCTGATGTCCAAACTAAATTATTGTATTTTAGTGGTTAAAAATCTGTTCAGTGGTTTTTGCGTGATGACGTTACAAACATCTATACATCCATCCATCCATCCGTCCGTCCGTCCATCCGTCCATCCGTCCATCCGTCCGTCCGTCCGTCCGTCCATCCGTCCGTCCGTCCGTCCGTCCGTCCGTCCGTCCGTCCGTCCGTCCGTCCGTCCGTCCGTCCGTCCGTCCATCCATCCATTCATGTGATGTGATGATGTTTGTTACTCTTTCACGCAAAAACTACTGAACAGATTTTGATGAAACTTGGCAATATTGTAGCTTACACATCAGAATGACACATAAGCTATATTATTTTGAGATATCATGTTTTTCTTCAAAGATATGACGATAAATGCGTACGAAGTTGCAAGCAGGTTCTAGTTAAGAAATAAATCTCAGAGGTACAGGTTAGATCGAAACCGCGTCTCCAAGATTGGAGGCGGGCGTTCTACCAACTAGGATACCGATCAGTTTTTATCCTTTTCTATCGTTCACTTATTAAAAGTCACTCAATATGAACATACTTACACGTGAACCTAAGTTCATGTGACATGTGTGTGTGTGTGTGTGTGTGTGTCTGTGTGTCTGTCTGTGTGTGTGTGTTCATGTGTTCAGCAAAAAGTAGTACCTATACTAACATCATTAAATGGCATCTAACATATTTGTATGGAGCCTGGTATAGTAAAAAAACGGTATCACTTAGGCTAAACATCCCCTATTAGAGTAAGTATGGAGAAAAAAAGATGGCGGCCACTGATGAAACTTAAGTCAATCGATAGAGAAAAATATTATAAAACGATAGTATTTTGGATAATTGTCAAAAGTGATATACTTTCCGAGATATAGGACTTTGAAAATGAAAAAAATCGCCACCTGCTTGCACCAGTTCGTCACTACACTATAGTCTTTTCATTTGTAAAAAAAATGTTTTTTTTTTAATTAAGATCACACAAACTCAACATTTTGCCTCTTTTTTTTAAATAAAAGAGTTTTCAAAGTGTTAAAATATAAAAAAGTGACTTATGAAAAATAGCTAGTATTTTAAAAGAGAGTGATAGAAAATATACGAAACCAAGATGTGGGAAAGGGACAGCAACGCACGGAAAGTGAAATATCAGAAATTGGAGGATGAAGAAAGTTTTGGGTAAGAAAATGTTTTTTTTAATTCAACCTATGTTGTTGGGGTTCCGTACCCAAAGAGTGAAAACGGGACCCTGTTACTGACACTTGGCTGTCCGTTTGTCTATCCATCTATCCGCCAATCCGTCTGTCCGTTTATCCGTCTATATTTCTATCCGCCTATCCGACTATCCGACTATCCGACTATCCGACTATCCGACTATCCGACTATCCGTTTATCCGTCTATCCATCTATCCATCTATCCGTCTGTCCGTTTGTCCGTTTGTCCGTTTGTCCGTTTGTCTGTTTGTCTGTTTGTCTGTTTGTCTGTTTGTCTGTTTGTCTGTCTGTCCATCTGCGCACTACGTGCGCGAGTCCTACTCGCTCTTGGTCGGTTTTTTAAATAATTGGCCCGTTTAATCGTATTTTTTTAAGAGATGTGTTTGTATCGTAGCAAGTGGAAGGAAGTGGTCTCTGCCTACCCCAATGGGAGAGAGGCGTGACGGATATGTATGTATGTTTTTTTAATCATTTACTCGGGGACTAAATTCTCTAGAAACTACATACATACATACATATCTGTCACGTCTCTTCCCCATCGAGGTAGACAGAGACTTCTCTCCACTTGCTACGATACAAACACACCTCTTTCGCTTCATTAACACTCATCAGTCGTCTTTTACATGCCCGTCGGTTTAGGGTACTCTTGATTTGGCCTTTTTACCCGACTACGGCAAAGCCAAAAGGAAGGGTAATGTTTTTGGCAGTCTATGTATGTATGTATGTATGTATGTTTGTATGTATGTATGTATGTTCCACCGTAGCGTCTAAACTACTGAACCGATTTTAATGAATGAGGTGTCAAAAGATTCGTAATAATACGGCGGGTGACATAGGATACCTAGTTTTGCAATAAGTTTAATACTTTGCCCACTAGTGGGCAAAAAGTCACGAAGAAAAAAATAAAAGTTTGTAAATGGTGTTGTGTGGGGTATCAAATTCAAGAGCTCAGCGAGCACATTCCAAAAATATATATATCACTAGGTTTTGCGCACGGATTTGCTTGTAAACTAGTGGACAAGAAGTCGCGACGAAAAATATTAAATTTTACAAAGGATAATGTGTGGGGGTATCAAATGAAAGGGCTCAGCGAGTACATTCCAAATATAGTATATATCACTAGGTTTAGCACGCGGTTTTACTTGTAAATATGTCTTTTAACGTCTTGTCTTTTCTATCATAATTACTTCGAAACTATTGATTACTTACCTACAGCTTGCCAAATCAGGCCTTTTCAGAATTACGTTGACTGTTTTGGCTAGTTTTAAGCTAAATTACCTACAATTTGTACTACCTATGGAATCAACTTTGTTGGCATTTAAAAATTTTCGGTCCCTCAATAGGTAGATATATTTCGCACACGTAACTTGTACGAAAAAGCAAACATTTTAAGACTCTGACAAAGATCCCATATTCAAAGTTGTTTATTATCATGAGTTCAAGCAGTGATTTTAATTTGTATAGCGTGTCTTAAAAGGGAAGTTTGAAATAAAATACAAGTCTTCTTGAACTCACATTCATACTATGAACAAAGTAGTCAGTGTGTAGGAAAGTTTGGGTGGCGCAGCCCCCCGCCAAAAGAAACGAAACAATTCTTAAACTCTTCTATGGATAAAGTAGTCACTGTGTATGGGGGTTTGGGGGGCGTAGACCCCCGCCAAAATGAAACAAAACCTTCTTGAACTATACTGGACAAAGTTGTCACTGTATGGGGGGGTTTGGGGGGCGCAGCCCCCCGCCAAAAGTAACGAAACACTTCTTGAACTCTACTATAGATAAAGTAGTCACAGTGTAGGGGGGTTTGGGGGGTGCAGTCCCCTGCCAAAATTAAACAAAACACTTCTTTAATTCTACTAGACAAATTTGTCACTGTGTGGGGGGTTTGGGGGGCGTAGCCTCCCGCCAAAAGACACGAAACACTTCTTGAACTCTACTGTGGACAAAGTAGTCATTGTGTCAGTTTGGGGGGACGCAGCCCCCCCGCTGCAATAAGGAAATAGATACTTTTAAAATATACTCGTATTAAGGACAGATTATCAGTGTGTAAGGGGGCTTTGGGGGCGTAGCGCCCCGTCAAAATAAATAAAAGGCATCTTTGATCCACACTCATACCTATCCGAAACGGATTACGCTACTTACTTTGGACCAGGAAAGCGTTGAGCATTTGCTCAAAAGTAGGTACCTACCTATCTAGGTACGTTTTGTGTAGTTTTTTTAGTGTTATTTACGCTATCAAAAAATTTGCAATATTTTAGGATTGTTACCCTATAATTATAATATATCTCGTCGCATTTTGTCCACTTTGAAAAGTAACTGTGGTGTAGATGACTATGAAGTCGCGGATGCACGCTAGTACAATATGTTTAGATGAAAAGATAGATTGAAAGTGTAACATGGAGTTTGAGTAGCGTCATGTATGTGTTTGTATGAGTTCTGTAGTAGGTACGTAGTTATCACTGGTTTAACTAAAAAGTGTGAAATAAAAAATAAGTTCTAAAAACTAAAACCCGCCTACGGAAAACCTGCGATCTTAAAAGTAAGAAACAAGAAATAATTCTTGTCTTCTTAACTAGGTACCCCGTAAATGCACAGACGTAGCGATTTTCAGAGGAAAGCCGTGGTCGTATGCCTCCATATAACTATAAATGGCTGCCTGCAAGCAATTGATACCTAAACAGGTTCCGATATTGCACGGTTATTAATATCAAGGCACAGAGGCATACAACCACGGCTTTCCCCTGAAAATCGCTACGTCTGTGCATTTACGGGGTACCTAGTTAAGAAGACAAGAATTATTTCTTGTTTCTTACTTTTAAGATCGCAGGTTTTCCGTAGGCGGGTTTTAGTTTTTAGAACTTTTTTTTTTTAGTAAGTCCCCGATTTGATCGAGGAACGTTCTTCTAGGTACCACGTTATATTTAATTACTTTTAACTTTACTTATTAGTTAAATATTGATTCTGTTATATTATCATTGAAGAGCGATAAGCTATCAAAAATATAAGAGTCCACGACGCTTGTGTTATATTAGTGGCTGATAGTAGATTGGTCATTTTCTAGGGCTCTATCTAAAAGTAAAATTGTATTAGAAAAGAGCAAACCAACAGAGTTTCTTGCTAGATTCTTCTCTAGGGAAAACTAAATCTAGCGGTAGCTTTAGTTAGTACAACATTGACATATTCTATAGCAGCTCATATAAGTATGTCCCCACCGAGGGGCACGAGCCTACTCTCATACAGAGAGTGATTAGGCCGTAATCTACCACGCTGGCCAAGTGCGGGTTGGCGGATTCCACATACACCTTCGAATTTCTTCTCTGGTGTATGTAGGTTTCCCCACGATGTTTTCCTTCACCGTTAGCGAGTGGTAATCGAATAAATTGATCCGTACATGAGAAATAAACTCAGACGTACGTGCAGAGGTACCAGGATTCGAACTCGCGCCCTCGGAGTTCGAGGCAAGCGTTCTACCAACTGGGTTACCACCGCTTATATGTATATCAATTTTTTTTTGATTGACATATTATATTATTTTTAAATTTGCTGTCTGTCTATTCGTCTACGCGTTTTTCCGTCTAACTGTCTACAGTGCTACAAGGATCTATAGGCACTTGAGTGACATTGTCAGGGCGTAGGTGGTGAATAAATAACTCAAAATAATGACAATTTACAAGATGATATCGTTAGTTCCGATTTCCGCCACGTGCCAAAAGATCCTTGTAGCACTGTATGAGTTTATCCGTCTCCGCTTTTGTCCGTCTATCCGTCTGTTCTTGTATCTGTCTGCCCGTCTATCTCACCGTCCATCAGTTACCAAGCTGTATCTCATGAACCATAATAAGTAGAATTGCTTTTTTTTTTACATTTTTAAAGCTTTTACAAAAACGACGAAACACAACATTTTTTTTAATGATCTAGCTAAAAATAACCTGGCCTAAACAGTTCAGTAATAAATTCATCCCTTACTCTCCCACGCCTCCCCCTTTACCCCCCCCCCCCCCCCCGCCTATTAAATACCACAGACGCCAATGGCTCAATAGGACGTAATGAGAAATTCCAAGAACGATTGTGTAGGCGGATATACGGATATACCATAAAGAGGATATTACCGTGCGGATTTATATAGAGTGACTTTTAATTTGTGAACGATAGAAAAAAAGAATAACCTAACCTTTTTATTTAAAAAAAGCCGACAGCGTTTCAAAAACGCAGTGTCATTCTCACTGTAAATACGAATCTAACGACACCTCTCAAACTAAAATCCATCAAGACGTTTAGACTGTAGGGCGTGCCAAAGAATTATACATACAAACAACAAACATAATACTCTCGAAAAACATAACCCTCCTTCTGGCGCAGTCGGGTAATGAATAATGTGCATGTAATTGTCAATATTTGTACCGTTGGATGAGCTTGGGGTTGTTTACAATTTCACGCAAAAACTACTAAACAGATTTCAATAAAACTTTACAATAATAAATATCCTAGCAAATACACCAAAAAAACACATACCTAGACTATATTAAAACGATGTATATATATTAATAATTTTACAGTCTTTTCCTGTAAATAGCGACTAATTTAGAAAAGTAATGTCTTTTTTAATTAGTCCCCTTGTGCTAGCTTGAAGCTAGGCATTAGGTACTTAGTAGCAATACAGCAAAGCAATCATAATTTCCCTTTTTAATTACCACACCGTAAAGCGGGTATTGTTTACAAAATAAATACCATTGTTTTGTGGCAACACCATGAAATTATGGGTCTTTGTGATATCACTTGCAAGAGTTTTGAATGAATGAGGTTTCGTTGTAGGAAGTAGTGTACCTGTTTAGACGTGTTTTTATACTATGTGACATTTTTTTAGTGAGTTTCATGAAATAGTTCCTATGCCGCCATGTTGGCAGCATTGAAAATTTATACTGCCACATTACCCTCATTGTGATTCGCATTTTTATGCTGCCAACATGGCGGCATAGGAACTAATTCATGAAACGCATTCTACATAAACATTGGACACATTTTTACCCGACTGCGCCAGAAGGAGGGTTATGTTTTTTGATAGTATGTATGTTTGTATGTATAATTCTTTGGCACGCTCTACAGCCTAAACGGCTTGATGGATTTTAGCTTGAGAGGTGTCGTAAGATTCGTATTTACAGTGAGAGTGACACTGGGTACCTACATTAAAAAAAATGCGTTCTACCAACTAGGCTACCGCTGTCTTACTAGCTGTAGGATACTAATAAATTCAAATGTTAATGTATAGAACATGGCTATTTTAGCCTTCACTGACCAATAGTGATATATTATGTAAGACAAAGCATGTGTAGGTACGTATAAAATGTAAGGGCACGGAAGTAGGGCTGTCAATCTAGTATTAATAGGGATGATGACTACATTCAAAAAATAATTAGTCCCGTCTTTTAGGCTATTAAAAAATATTTGAAACACATTTTTTTACCTGATCAAACACATAAATAATATCAAAGTTACGGAGTGGGGTACATTGACGTCACTCCTCGGTTAAAATCGTACTGAGGCGTGACGTCACGAGCAACTTTAACCCAGTGCCTTTGTCATTTTTAGTTTAAGAGAAAAAAGAAAAAATACGTGTCGAATATTTGACATTTTTTTTAGTCATCATGCCTATCTATCTATATATATAAAAATGAAACCCGTTTTCCGTTGTCACGGCATCACGCCTGAACGGCTGGACCGATTTCGCTAATTCTTTTTTTAAAATGTTCATTGAAGTCCAAGGATGGTTCTTACGGTGAGAAAAATTCGAATAATTGCCGGGAAAGCCCTAAAACAGACCTTTTCTTTTTCCCATACAAATGTTTTCTTACTAAAATGTAGAGTCAATTTGAACTTTATTCCTACACAATAAAGTTCATTCTAAGGCGGGACGAAGTTCGCCGGGACAGCTAGTTACTTATAAATGTTAATGTTTGTGCCGATGGATGTATGAGAGGATGCTTGTTACTCTTTCACGCAAAAACCATAGAACAGATTTTAATGAAACTTTACAATATTGTAGCTTACACATCAGAATAACACATAGGCTATATTGTTTTAAGATATTGTGTAAGTTTTCCAAGATATGACGATAAATGTGTACGAACTAAGTTGCTGGCAGTCTCTAGTAAAAAAGGCATGTTTTTTTTAGTGAGACAGTTTAGGTGGTGATCGTGTGTACCAAAATAAACAACTTTCATTGAGGATAACTTGTTGAATTCTCAAAAAACCGGTTCTCCTTACGTTCTGACATACAAACATTAATACTGTAAAGAGCATCCAACCTAATTGGTATAGTAAAAATTTTCGGTATCAATTACACTCAACATCCCCATATTCGAGCTATGGAGAAAAAAAAGTTAGCGGCCACTGATGAAACTAACGTTAATCGATAGAGAAAAATATTATAAAACGATAGTATTTTGGATAAATGTCGAAAGTCTTATACTTTCGGAGATATAGAACTTTGAAAATGTTCGCATGTAACAATTTTCAAAGTTCATTCATTTAATCATTATCACGTCCGGAAAAATGACGTATTGAAAAAATACCTCGAACTCGGTAACCCTAGCTAACGACGTAACTTTGGAGCATAAGTCGGCGCGCGCGCAATGAAAGAGAAAGGCGTAACCTTGTACCTGCGTGTGACATGATTTAGTTTTGGATAAATATCAGGATCATGTGATCTTATTATACTTTAAAAATGATATTTTATCTTTGTATAGTAGCTTCCGTCTATACAGGGTGTAACAGAAAGGGGGTATAATGCCGAAACACAGCGATAGTCCTCATTAAACTGAACAACTTTCCCCAAGGAACATGGATCGTAACTCGAAAACATTTTTGGGTCGCCCATACTTACTCGATCAGCTGGTCGGACATTTTGTATGGGGAGACAAGTATCGTTGCGTTTCGGCATTATACCCCCTTTCTGTTACACCCAGTACCTATACGCATTTTTCGTCATATCTTGGAAAACTTACAAAATCTATATATATAAAAATGAAACCCGTTTTCCGTTGTCACGGCATCACGCCTGAACGGCTGGACCAATTTCGCTAATTATTTTTTTTAAATGTTCATTGAAGTCCAAGGATGGTTCTTACGGTGAGAAAAAATCGAATAATTGCCGGGAAAGCCCTAAAACAGACCTTTTCTTTTTCCCATACAAATGTTTTCTTACTAAAATGTAGAGTCAATTTGAACTTTATTCCTACACAATAAAGTTCATTCTAAGGAGGGACGAAGTTCGCCGGGACAGCTAGTATGTTAAAATAATATAGACTATGTTTTATTCTGATGTGTAAGCTATAATATTGCAAAGTTATATTGAAATAGTTTCTTGCTGGCTTCTTCTCTGGGGAATCTGCCTTCCGAAGTCAGCGTAGCTCTCCTTTAATGTTTTTCTTTTTTTTGGTTCATTATTATGTTTTTTATTTTATTTTTTACTTTGTGACGAATTCAAGTGTAAATTTAATGTTACCTACGAATATTATTTTTTTTGAATTTTTGAAATCTGTTGAGTTGTTTTTGCGTGTAAACAAACATCCTCACGTCGTCGGCATAAATATTGACGTTTTGATATTAGTTGAAATACTAAGTATCCGATCTGTTTCTTATCTTATCTAGCCGTCAGTGTCCCACTGCTGGGCAAAGTCCTCTCTCCTCTTTCTCCACGATTCTCTATGCTGAGCCGCCTCTACCCAGTCATCCATGAAGGTGTCTGAGTCATACACAGAATTAGGTTCAAAATTGTCTTTCCTGTTCCTGATGATTAAGGATACTGGAGCAGTCAATCCTCAAAATGTTTATACAGGCAAAAACTACATCGGGCACAGATTATGCGGATATGCATTAAGTTGAGAAATTAGCTCCCAGTGTCCTTAACTTTCGGGAACAGGAGAGACATTTTTTGTTTTTTATGTCTGTATGACCCGTCTACTTCATGTCGCCATCTTTTCTGTGCCCAATCAGCTGATCGATAGGTATTTTATGTGGATATTGAAACGTACGAACCTAGATTAAGGATACTAAAATTATCTAATTGCGGATTGGTTTAGGGGTTGGGAAACGTTATGACCTGAAACAATATATTTATCACAAATGTATGGAGATTCGCACGGCGCACGATCGTCTCACAATCCTCCTTATTTCATATAGAAAAGGCAGCCCCGACGGATATTCCTCGGCCGGGGCTTTTGAGTTATTATTTTTTTGGTTAGATTTTTAGCGTCGTGGGTTTTTCAAAATTATTAATTTTATTTTTCTTTATCAAAATTGTTTAGTCTAGTTTCTTTCATTAAAAAAATCCTTCATTTAAAGTAACACGGTATAACTATAATATTTATAGTCCAGGCGGCTTAGGCTGTACCTAACAAAAATAAATAACATTAACAATCGATGTTATGAAATGATTTGCCTAAGGGCTTGACAATGGGTTGACATAATCATTGTTATTGGTATAATTGTAATGTATTACATTCCTATCATGATGTTTGTTTTGATATCTTAAGCATTGTTTATGTCTTCATACTGTCTATGGGAGAGCAATCCGTTCCAAGATAGATCCAAGAAATATTTGTACAGGGTGCAACAGAAAGGGGATATAAAGCCGAAACACAGCGATAGTCCTCATGAACCTGAACAACTTTCCCCAAGGAACATGGGTCGTAACTCGAAACTCGCCCGCCTCCAATCATAGAGAGTCTCTATGGTCTATATTATAGAGATATACCGCGTCTCTATTATAGAGACGCGGTTTCGATCTAACCTGTACCTCTGAGATTTATTTCTCTACGGATTGAATATTCGATTACCACTCGCTAACGGTGAAGGAAAACATGAAGAAACCTGCATGCACATTTGTAAATTAGCAGACTTGGGTCCCAGAAAAACTGAAAGAGGAAATCACAGAAGTTATCTTCTTTGTGTAAAAACTTAAATTTAAAAAACCCCTAATCAAGTTTTTAATGAGAGTGATTAGGCCGTAATCTACCACGCTGGCTCAATGTTGGCGGATTTCACATACACCTTCGAATTTCTTCTCTGGTGTATGCAGGTTTCCTCACGATGTTTTCCTTCACCGTTAGCAAGTGGTAATCGAATAAATTGATCCGTATATGAGAAATAAACTCAAGAGGTACGTGCCCGCGCCGAGATTCGAACTCGCGCCCTCGGAATACGAAGCAAGCGTTCTACCAACTGGGCTACCACTGCTTTGTCCCTGTAGTGGGGACGTTATGATGAGTTTACTAGAGCCTATACGTATGGTACCTATAAATATTGATATATCTAATTTATAAATGAACTGTCATACTTTGTTATTTAAACATAAGCTCTATTATAAACTATTGGATTGAAATATTTTCAGTCTATTGCCATTGTTCTAGTCTAACGGCTGCTAGGTACAGATCTCGGGTCTTAAATTTAGAATTTCAGTTCTTTTTTTTTATTTAGGTAGTCGTTTATGTATTTTTGTCTTTTAATACTGGCCGGTTAGGTTTTTGTGAAGTTGTAGTGTTTGGATTTTCGTTTTGTATTGATTTATGTGAGTATTTTTTTTACTTGGTTATGGTATGAAAAGAGTTCAATATCTTTTCTAACGTTTTTTTTTTAATATTTCTTTTTATTTATTCTTTTAGTGCTTACTAGTATTTTTCTTATCTTTAAATAAGTACAAGCTAGAAACGGATCGATCCCACGTATGCAATTATTAAATCTGCTCCATAGATGTCAAAATGCGTTTTGTACGTGGGGCCAATATGTTTCTAGAATCAAGCGGTTTAATTTAAATAATATCCTCCCTCCAAGCTCCCACGTGTCTACGTCATCATCGTCACCCCTTAGGACACGTGCCTACTCTCATACGAGAGTGATTAAGCTGTAATCCACCACACATATCACATATACCTTCGAATTTCTTCTCTAGTGCATGCAGGTTTCTTCATGATGTTCCCTTTCACCGTTCTTTGTTCATTTAAATTCCAGAAAGGGCTTGTTTTTATAGGACTTTGTAGAGCGAATGATTCATTCAGTTCACACGGCACCGTTTCGCAACTCTGTACGAGTATAGCGCTTTATAATTTACTTAGCGAGTTTTGTAACAATTTCGGATAATTTCCTCTTAGTTTTACTGGACTATCTTTTATAGTCCTACTAATTGTTATAATTTAAGGTTATATTATATTAAAATAAGTACCCAGAGGTTTAGTTTGTGTTTATGTTTGTTTATGCTTTGGTTTATGGAAATAAGAGAATAAATTTAGTCTGTCTTGTCACTGTATCCACGGTGGTTTTCTTTTTCTTTTTATATATAATCCCCGTTTTTGTCTTAGTTTGACTGGACTATCTTACCAATGATTTGTACCAATGATTGATGCCAACGATTCATTTAGAGTCAATAATTGTTATAATGTAAACTGTAAGAATTGTAAAACTTTATTTGAAAAGAGCAACCCCACAGAGTTTCTTGCTAGGTTCTTCTCTGGGGGAAACTGCGCTTTGCGAATCTAGCACTAGCTTAAAAAAGTATATTATAATAAGTAATGTAACGGTTTCAAGAGCATTTTTTGTGCCTATGAAATAAATATATTTTTGACTTTTGACTTTCGAATGCTGCTAATATGTAATGTCAATGTTTGTGCCGATGGATGGATGTGGGGATGTTTGTTACTCTTTCACACAAAAATCACTGAAAAGTTTTTATGAACCTACAATATTGTAGCTTGAATATTAGAATAACACATAGATTATATTATTTTAAGATTATTGTGTATATCTAGGATATTTCTTGAAAATACATAGGTACATATCCGTCACGTCTCTCCCTCATCGAGGTAGACAGAGACTTCCCTCCACTTGCTACGATACAAACATTCTCGTTACCAAAGTAGATTTGCATACAAAACCTGAAACGCGGTATCGAAGTTTTTCCCGCGCTGAGTATATAAGCAAATTCCAAAATCTTCCCCATCGAGGTAGACAGAGACTTCCCTCCACTTGCTACGATACAAACATTCTCGTTACCAAAGTAGATTTGCATACAAAACCTGAAACGCGGTATCGAAGTTTTTCCCGCGCTGAGTATATAAGCAAATTCCAAAATCTTCCCCATCGAGGTAGACAGAGACTTCCCTCCACTTGCTACGATACAACCACACCTCTTTCACTTCATACACATTCATCAGTCTCCTCATACATGCACGTCAGTTTAGGGTACTTTTGTCTTGGTCTTACTACATCCCCTGATTTCATCGACATTTCTTTAGCCTTGAGTGGAAATTTAGCGTATTATAGCGCGTTTCATGAAATAGTTCATATGCCGCCATGTTGGCAGCATTGAAAATGTAGACTGCCACATGGCAGTACCAATTTTCAATGCTGCCAACATGGCGGCACAGGAACTATTTCATGAAACGCACTCTACAGACAGACCAAGTTATCTGTGAACTGAACGGCGGCGCTAGTAGTAATACAAAATTGTATATCTACCAATCGCAGCAGTTTTGGAATTCTACATTTCCGTATTAGTGGCCGTAGTTACAATAACGGCCGGTTCACAGATAACTTGGTAGATCTGTAGCTTTGAGTATAGACTATACAGGGTGTAACAGAAAGGGTATATAAAGCCGAAACACAGTGATAGTCCTCATGAAACTGAACAACTTTCCCCAAGGAACATGGGTCGTAACTCGTAAAAAAAATTTCGCCTCCCCATACAAAATGCCCGATCAGCTGATCGAGTAAGTATGGGCGATCCAAACATTTTTTTCGAGTTACGACCCATGTTCCTTGGGGAAAGTTGTTCAGTTTCATGAGCACTATCGCTGTGTTTCAGCTTTATATACCCTTTCTGTTACACCCTGTATAAGGAGGTGCCACATTTTTTTCATATATAAATGAGTGTATGACAGCGTGCCAAGGTTGGCGCAAGTTTTTCATAGTTTTCTTGGTAGATGACCTGTCATGTCAAACGATAAGAAATTCCATCAAAAAGGTAGCCATTTTGCGCCAGACCAGGCACGCAGATCCAGACGGTATGGCATCTCCTTATATATTGTATACTCAAAGATCTGTAGCATGACGCGTCACTTTTTGCACACCATACATTTTGCACTCCGCGCGCCAAAGCATCACCGCGCGGTCATTTTCAATTTATTACTTTTCTAGAAGCAAAGGTGCCTTGCATTCTGCCAGTACCATATTTGTTTTTAAAATCCCTATTGTTTGATGTGTGTTTGTTTTGAATATTGAAATCGTCTTTGTCTAATGTAAGTATTTGTTTTTGTAATTTGGTACCTATTTGAATATTAATCGATTGACTTTTTTTTATTTGAATCTCAAAACAGTGGATTGGCCTGTCGGCGTGGTTGATTTGATAGTGACCCTGATCGCCATGCCGCAAGTCGTGGGTTCGATTCCCATAAGAGACAAACAGTGCTGTAATGTTTTTGTATCGCCCATACTTACTCGATCAGCTGACCGGACATTTTATACGGGAAGGCGATTTTTTTTCGAGTTACGACGCATGTTCCTTGAGGAAAGTTGTTTAGTTTTATGAGGATTATCCCTGTGTTTTGGCATTATACCCCCTTTCTGTTACACCCTGTATGATTATAGTAAGTTATTTGACGTTGGCAGAATCAACAAAAATAGTAGCTATTTAAAAAAAAAAGTAACCATTATGTGGTTTTTATTTTATAAGAAATGCGGTGTTTGTGCGGTTTACCTTATCAATCCTACTAATATTATAAATGTCAATGTTTGTGCCGATGTATGGATGTTTGTTACATCATCACGTAAAAACCATAGAACAGATTTTAATGAAACTTTACAATAACTTAGCTTGGACATCAGAATAACATATAGGCTATATTATTTTACGATATCATGTTTTTTTTTCAAGATATGACGATAAATGAGTACGAAGTCGCGGGCAGCATCTAGCATTAAATATATCATAACATATTGCAAGAAAGCGAATTAAACTAACACTCCATTACACCTATAGCTGTCACTGTCACTGTCAAATATTAGGTTAAGACGGCGCAAAAATGAAAGCATGCGAACATTTTTAAAGTTCTATATCTCCGAAAGTATATCACTTTCGACATTTGTCCAAAATACTATCGTTTTATAATATGTATCTCTGTCGATTTACGTTAGTTTCATCAGTGGCCGCTAACTTTTTTTTCTCCATACGAGCTCGAATAGGGGATGTTGAGTGTAATTGATACCGAAATTTTTTACTATACCAATTGGGTCATACAGACACAGAAAACAAATTATTCAAAATTCAAATTCAAAAATAATTTATTCGTAGGTAACATTAAATTTACACTTGAATTCGTCACAAACAAAAAACAAAAAATGTCTCTCCTGTTCCTGAAAGTTAATGACATTGGATGCTAATTTCTGAACTTAATTTATATCCGCATAATCTGTTCCCGATGTAGTTTTGGCCTGTATAAACATTTTGAGGATTAGATGCTCCAAGCAATGTCCTTAATCATCTAGAACAGCAAAGACAATTTTGAACCTAATTATGTGTATGACTCATTTATTTTTATTTATTTAACAGTTTATTGTAAGATGATAGTACATAGAGACAGAAAAAAAAGAGAAGTTATACAAAAGGTACAGCATATTTCTAAAAGAAATTTCTTCCTGCAGACCCCACAAAGAGAGAAGTGATAGCATGAAAGCAGGATAGTCACTGCAATCACTACAACTCAATTAGGTTGGATGCTCTTTAGAGACAATTTGCAATTGCATTAATAAAGCAATAAATAACAAATGAGCATCGAAGCGACTATAATGTACATACATGCGAATGTTGTGTTATCTGATTTTGAATATTATTCTAATGAGAACAATGTCAAAATAACATGACAATCAAAAATGCTCTGCACTGCGTTCCGTTAGGCTATCAACACACCAAAACCGCCTGCTTTTTGACAGCTGCCATTCGTATGACGAAAAGCCGCCGGCCTAGCCCGTCGGCTTTGGTGTGTAGATGCATTAGCTGTGCGCCGGCCCTACGGGGCACAAAGTTCGCAGGAACAGCTAGTTTAAAATAAAATAAGTACATTTTATGAGCTACTGCAGTTAGTATAAGTAATTGGTTTAAAAAATCAATTAGATACGATTCTTTTATGGTAAAAAGGCGTGGAATTCTCTGAATTTATAACATTTTCTATTTGTTACGGTTTATTTTATGTTTTGGGCTGATGTATGTGTATGAAGTGAAAGAGATGTGTTTGTATCGTAGCAAGTAGAGGGAAGTCTCTGTCTACCACGATGGAGAAGATTTTGTAATTTGCTTATATACTCAGCGCGGGAAAACTTCGATACCGCGTTTCAGGTTTTGTATGCGAATCTACTTTGGTAACGAGAATGTTTGTATCGTAGCAAGTGGAGGGAAGTCTTTGTCTACCTCGATGGGAAAGACCGTGACAGATATCTTTCTAGCGATTCTTCTTTCAAATATTTACCAGTTTTTTTTCCTTGCCAACAGAGACCCAGTGGCAGACCTAGTCTCCGTCCGCGTGCCAATCAATGGCATGACTTGCCAGTCGTGTGTACGCAGCATAGAGGGCTCCGTAAGGGAGCTGCCTGGTGTCCGGCACGTCAAGGTATGTGGGAAGACCGCGGTCTACTGAGAAGACCGAGTAGACCGACGGTCTTTTGGGTTTGTGTGCTGTAAAACGATGTGGAGAGTTAAAAAAGCTTAGTCTACTGGAAAGACCGGTGGTCTACTCAGAAGGCCGTGGCCTATTGGAAAGACAAAAAGAATACTAGAGACTACCTGCGACTTCGAACGCCATATTTTGGAGAAATTTAATGATACCCTTATGATGTGCAAACTGCATTTTTGCCAAGTTTCATCAAAATCAGTTCAGTAGTTTTATGAACTACTTTTGTGATTTAAATGAAACTTACCAATAATGCAGCAAACAACGGTCTATCAAACAATTGAAAGAGTAACAAACATCCTTGCATCCATCCACTGGCACGAAAATTGACATTTATAATATTCATAGATAACTAAACTCACATCTTCTGTCCCTTTCAAGGTGGAGCTATCAGAAAAGGCTGGCTACTTCAAGTATGAGCGTCAGCTGTGCTCCGTGGAGGCGATCCGCGCGCACATAGAGGACATGGGGTTCGAGGTCGACAGCGAGGACGAGACCAGGTGAGGAGTTGGAGGTGGCTGGTGGTCTACATGTAGATTAGAAGTTTCATTCATATATTTAAGAACCAGATTCTTGTCGGTGAAGCAATCGCCATCTTTGCATTTCTTCAACCAATATTTTGATTTCTTAGACATGACGTATTTTTTTTACTTGGGTGAAGAAGGTACGTCTTGGTCTTCCTCTTCCTCTCTTCTTCTCAACCTCAAATCTCAATAAATAGTTTATTGTATAGAGTTAAAGTTGCTAAATTGATATGGAGTTGTAAAAATAACTGCCTATGTCCAGCAGTGGGCGTCAGACGTCTGATGATGATGATACATCTGTTTATACTACGGCTTCGCAACTGGTAACTGAGTAACTAGTACGTGAGGAAATGATAACTTAGTAACTGGTTACTGAGTGACTGGTAACTTAGTAACTGTTAACTGAGCAACTGGTAACTTAGTAACGGATTACTGAGTAACTAGTTACTTGTTTTGAATAACTGGTTACTGACCACTAAGTTTACCAAATTTAGTAACTGTCTGTTTAGTAATTTGCGAAACTGTTAACTGAGTAACTGTTAACCGAGTAACCGGTTACTTGGTTACTGGTAACTGATTACTAAGTAACTACGTATGCTAACAATTTCAATCCCTCCCACAGAAACCTCCTGCCTAAAGAGATACCGACAGACCTCCTTATCGACATGTCAGCCCATGAGGAGAGCGAAGTTCTACTGTCAGTTGTCGGGATGACATGTCAGTCTTGTGTCAACACTATTGAGGGTGAGTTGAGAACGTCCTATTAATATTATAAATGTCGATGTTTGTGCCGATGGATGGATGGATGGATGTTTGTTACTTCATCACGTAAAAACCACTGAACGGATTTTAATGAAATTTTACAATAACTTAGCTTGGACATCAGACTAACACATAGGCTATATTATTTACAGATATTTTGTGTTTTTTCAAAGATATGACGATAAATGCGTACGAAGTTGCGGACAGCCTCTAGCTAGTGTATAATATTTATAGGGTCATGTGATAGTCACATGACTTTTTTTAGGCGCTGACGTAGCGCGTTTCTGATTCGCGCGTTTTATGTTTTTCATCACATAATGAATGACTAATGACCTTAAATTCTTTACAGTAATATACAGGGCGTAATTAAATTGTAACTGAACAACTTTCCCCAAGGAACATGGGTCGTAGCTGGGCGATCCAAAATTTTTTTTGTGTTACGACCCATGTTCCTTGGGGAAAGTTGTTCAGCTTCATGAGGACTATCACTGTGTTTCGGCATTATACCTCCTTTCTGTTACACCCTGTATAATAAATAAAATTATGGTAAACAATATTTCGTATTTATTTAAAAACACAAGAATGGGAGGGATTTAACCCAAGAGTAAATGAATACAATAGAAAAAAGGCGTGATAAATTTTATAGTCTTGGCTGGCTTTTAAAAAAATATATAAAACAATGAGCGGTGGTTGGTAGAACGCTTGCCTCGTATTCCGAGGGCGCGGGTTCGAATCCTGGCGCGGGCACGTACCTCTGAGTTTATTTCTCATGTACGGATCAATTTATTCGATTACCACTTACTAACGGTGAAGGAAAACATCGTGAGGAAACCTGCATACACCAGAGATGAAATTCGAAGGTGTATGTGAAATCCGCCAACCCGCACTTGGCCAGCGTGGTGGATTATGGCCTAATCACTCTCTGAATGAGAGTAGGCTCGTGCCCCACGGTGGGGACATATATGGGCTGATGACGATGACGATAAAACAATAATTTTTACTTTTCATATTTCCAGGTACACTAAAAGAAATGCCAGGCGTTCTATCAGCAACAGTGAGTTTAGAAAACGCAACCGCGACAGTCCGCGTTTCAAACGCCGCGGTTAGGCCGCAGCAGATCTCTGACGCGGTATACTCGCTGGGTTTCGATGTGGAGGTGCTCAGCGTTGACGGGGATAGCTACGTTGGTGAGTCTACTCGAAAGACCGGTGGTCTACTGGAAAGTCCGGGTGATCTACTCGAAATACCGGTGGGGTATTAGGTTGGAATAGGTGTAAAGTAGCTAAATAAGCCGAAAATTGATAGTCTACTCAAAAGACCGTTTGGTCTACTTGAAAGATCGATGGTCCACTAAAAAGACCGGTGGTTGATTATGATGTAACAGGGGCTGGGCTCTTTAAAAAATGATGATCTACTCAAAAGACCGTTTGGTCTACTCGTTTACTCAAAAGACCGATGGTCTACTGTGATAGAATGAGTGTAATATTGTTGGATAAGTTTTGGGCTTGTAATATTGATAGTCTACTTGAAAGACTGCGTGGTCTACTGAAAAGCCCTTTTAATAAGTATATTGTTTCAGAACCATCACAAACAAAGAGCGAAGAAGGCTCAGGGGATGGCATCAAACCTTCCACGCCTGTTAAAAGCAAAACATTAGTTAATGTAAGTATCCTGCTAATATTATAAAAGTCAATGTTTGTGCCGGTGGATGGATGGATGTTTGTTACTCTTTCACGCAAAAACTACTGAACAGATTTTGATGAAACTTTACAATATTGTAGCTTGCATATCAGAATAACACATACGCTATATCTTTTGCAGATATTTCGTGTTTTTTCCAAGATATGACGATAAATTCGTACGAAGTCGCGGGCAGCCTCTAGTCAGTTATAACTTGTTACTTTAAAGAAAATCTGCATACACTAGAAAAGAAATTCGAAGGTGTATGTGAAATCCGCTAACATTTGAGCCAGCATAGTGGATTACGACCAATGATATTTTATAAGTACAGATATGTTACTTTCATAGTAATTGACATTTTAAGTATGTGCCGAAAATGATTAAAATGACAGCTGATGACAGCACTTTAATATGCTTCAAAACTAATCTATGTCTCGCATCTTGTTGTTGTCATAGTTAGGTCAATTTACAGTCTTCAAAATACGTGCGCATACAACATATCTGCACCTAATATAATATAATATCATTGATTACGACCTAATCACTCTCGTATGAGAGTAGGCTCGTGTGTCTGTAGTGGGGGCGTTAAAAGGACTGATATGGAAGATCTCATAATACGTCCCGTACGTGGGATCAGTCTGTCTCTAGCGTATACTGGGTGTAATAGAAAGGGGGTATAAAGCCAAAACAAAGCGATAGTCCCTATGAAACTGAACAACTTTCCCCAAGAAACATGGGTCGTAACTAGATTTTTTTTTTTGGATCGTCCTTACTTACTCGATCAGCTGAACGGACAGTTTGTATGGGGAGGCGAATTTTTTTTTTTCGAGTTACGACCCATGTTCCTTGGGGAAAGTTGTTCAGTTTCATGGGGACTATCGCTGTGTTTCGGCTTTATACCCCCCTTCTGTTACACTCTGTATAGGGTGACTTTAAATTAGTGAACGATAGAAAAAGATACGCATGTACTCGTGATAACAAACAACTTCTACTATGGGACAAACGTCGATATCAAACAAAATGCATCAGGTGATGGTATGGGGGCACAATTTTTTTTTATTATTTCAAACTTGGCCTCATAGTAAAAGTTGTTTGTTATCATGAGTACATGTATATCCTTTTCTATCGTTCTCTTATTTAAAGTCACCTGTATTTTGTTACTTTCAGGGCACAAGTTCGCCCCATACGGACGTTGAAATAGCCAGAGCGACGTTAGAAGTAAGAGGAATGACTTGTGCCTCTTGCGTCGCGGCTATTGAAAAACATTGCTCAAAGTTATTTGGTAAGTTTTGTGACATACATACATATCTGTCACGTCTCTCTCTCATCGAGGTAGAAAGAGTTCCCTCCACTTGCTACGATACAAACATTCTCGTTACCAAAGTAGATTCGCACACAAAACCTGAAACGCGGTATCGAAGTTTTTCCCGCGCTGAGTATATAAGCAAATTCCAAAATCTCCCCCATCGAGGTAGACAGAGACTTCCCTCCACTTGCTACGATACAAACACATCTCTTTCAATTCATACACATTCATCAGTCACCTCATACATGCACGTCAGTTTAGAGTACTCTTGACTTGGCCTGTCAAAGTCAAAAATATATTTATTTCATAGGCACAAAAAATGCTCTTGAAATCGTTACATAGTTAGGTAATTTTTTTTTAAAGCTAACGCTAGTTTCGTAAGGTAGCAGTTTCCCCCAGAGAAGAATTTAGCAAGAAACTCTATAGGGTTGCTCTGTTTCTGTTTTACAATTTTTATACAATATTTATCTACAGCATTATAATTTTGCTTAAATGAGCTTAACAAATCCCCGAGATACGTATTAAGTTAAATCTTTAGAATACTTACATACATACATATCTGTCACGCAAACCTTAAGTGGCAGTGAGCGGGGCACATTGCTCGTAAACCGATGGACGATGGGGCAGAAAGGTTCTCGAGTGGTGACCACGCACCGGACGACGCAGTGTGGGCCTCCAACAAGGTGGACTAACGACTTGTTTTCGCTGGAAACCGTTGGATGTGGGCAGCGCAAGACCGGTCGTAGTGGAGATCCTTGGGGGAGGCTTTTGTCCAGCAGTGGACGTCCATAAGCTGACATGATTGATGATGATGATATCTGTCACGTTTTCTCACTACTAGAAACTAATTTCTATTACATTACATTGCAGGTGTCCAATCAATATTAATAGCATTATTAGCAGCGAAAGCAGAAGTTAAATACGAACCTAAAAAAATAACAGCATCCGATATAGCTGCCTCTATCACAGAGTTGGGTTTCCCTGCTGAGGTGCTTGGAGAGTTCGACGGTAGTGGCCAGAGGGATCTACAGGTTATGGTAAGTTTGGTAATTGTTGGTAATTTTTGGGTAAGAGAGTATAACTGAGTTGGGTTTCCCGGCTGAGGTGCTCGGAGAGTTCGACGGTAGTGGCCAGAGGGATCTACAGGTTATGGTAAGTTTGGTAATAGTTAGTAATATGGTAAATTTAGTAATAGCTTGTTATTTTGGTGTAATAATGATAGGGCTGGTAATAAATTTGATCGGCAGATGAATTTACAGGTTATGGTAAGTTTGGTAATAGTTGGTAATATTTGGGTAAGTTTAGTAATCGTAATACGGTAATGTTCAGCAGTGGGCAGATATAGGTTGAGATGATGACACTTAATATATTTTGTATTTTTTTCCATCATCATATTTAAGAACTAGTCGCTCTCGTCGGTAGTGTCCGTCATTCAGGCCATCATCTGCTTGATTCTTGATATTTCTTAACTTTCTTATCATATGTATTTTTTCTTTTTTTTAACAGATAAAAGGCATGACGTGCGCGTCGTGTGTGAACAAAATAGAGAAAAGTGTACTTAAGTTAACGGGGGTTACTGCGTGCTCTGTGGCGCTCACTACATCTAAGTAAGATATTATTAATTATTGTATACTAGCTGTCCCGGCGAACTTTGTCCTGCCTTAGAATGAACTTTATTGTGTAGGAATAAAGTTCAAATTGACTCTACATTTTAGTAAGAAAACATTTGTATGGGAAAAAGAAAAGTCTGTTTTAGGGCTTTCCCGGCAATTATTCGATTTTTTCTCGCCGTAAGAACCATCCTTGGACTTCAACGAACATTTAAAAAAAAGAATTGGCCAAATTGGTCCAGGCGTTGTTGAGTTATGCGCTTACCAACACATTTTGCGATTCATTTTTATATTATAGATTACATTTATTATAGAATTTACGGTGAAATATTTAAAAGATAACCGCTAAAGTATGAATCAGTCTGGGTCGCTAACTGCTATTTAAATAAAATTGAAATCTATGCCGCCTTTGCGCACAATGTTATAGTTTTAAGTTTTTGTTTGTATCTATTTGTGTGCAATAAAGTATTTCTATCTACCTATCTAACTCCACAGAGAAGAAATTAAAAAATGGCGGACGGCGTTCCTAATCTTTTTTTTTTTCTTTTTTTTTTTTGTATTAGTATTTCTATTTTTTCTTTTTTTGTATTTTTATCAGTATATTTTTTTCTTTTTTTTTTCTCGTTTTTCTATCTATCTATTTGAATTAGATTCGGTAGAGACAGCTCCGAATAGAGAACCTTGGAGAGGAAAGAGAGAGGCATTTGCCCAGCAGTGGGGGACTGGTGGCAAGATAAGATTACTAGAGGCTTCCCGCGACTTCGTTCACATTTATCGTCTTATCATGGAAAACTTACACAATATCTTACAACAATCAAGCCTTTTTCTTATTCTGATGTGTAAGCTACAATATTGTTAAGTTTCATTAAAATCTGTTTATTAGTTTTTGCGTGAAAGAGTAACAAACATCATGACATCCATCGGCACAAACATTGACATTTATAATATTAGTAGGATTATGTTTAATGACTCTTTTCTCACTACTCTAAAAATATTTCCATCTCTTTCAGAGGTAGAATAAAATATAATTCAGAGCAAGTTGGCCCCCGAACAATATGTGATACTATCAACAATCTAGGATTTGAGGCCTCAGTTGTGGGCCCTCACAATCGGGGGACCAGTAATTATTTGGAACATAAGTAAGTTGGTTTAATTATTATTTTAACTTAAAGTTACCAAGAAGTGGCTGAAAGTCAAATTCACATGAAGTCAAAGTGACTCAAGGTCGAATAAGTCAAAGTCAATTTCTAAATAACTAAAATCTGCAAGTTAAAGTCTATGTGACTTAACCCATTTGGTCTTTGGCTAGTCGTAGTCAAAATATCAACCGAAGTTAAATATGTACGCTCCGTTTCTTACCTCAAGGTTGCCTGGAAGATATTACTACGTAGCAATAAGGCCGCTTGTTGTTATTTCCTTGTCAGTATTGTATTATTAATTTTTTTCTATATATTCTTATATATTGCACTAATGATAGTTAATATATAAAATAAATAATATATAATATTTTATTATAATATATATCTTTGTGTGCAATAAAGAATATTTGTGTTGTATTGTATTGTAAAAAGTATTTAAATTGTATTGTAGTTATTATTAAAAAAAAATAACGAATGTAATATTAAAACTCCACAGAGAAGAAATTAAAAAATGGCGAACGGCGTTCCTAATCTCGCTCATATTTGGTGGGCCATGTATGATAGCTATGGCCTACTTCATGGCCACGATGGCCCATGGACACAGTGCCAAAGACATGTGCTGTGTCGTACCTGGTTTGAGTGCTGAGAATCTGATTATGTTCTTATTGGCTACGCCTGTACAGGTAATAAACTAACCACTTTATTTTAAAAAAGCCCGACTGCGTTTAAAAAATACTATTTTTTTATTCTGATGTACCCAGTGTCACTCTCACTGTAAATACGAATCTTACGACAAGATAAAATCCATCAAGCCGTTTAGGCTGTAGACTTTTTTGTTCTCTCCCTCTCTCTCTCTCCGAATAAGTAAAAATTACCTATACAGGGTGTAACAGAAAGGGGGTATAATGCCGAAACACAGCGATAGTCCTCATGAAACTGAACAACTTTCCCTAAGGAACATGGGTCGTAACTCGAAAAAGAAATTCGCCTCCCCATACAAAATGTTCGATCAGCTGATCGAGTATGTATGGGCGATCCAAAAAAATTTTTCGCGTTAAACCCATATTCCTTGGGGAAAGTTGTTCAGTTTCATGAGGACTATCGCTGTGTTTCGGCATTATACACCCTTTCTGTTACAACCTGTATAGTCAAAGTGACCCAAATAAGACCTTGACCAAATTCACTTTTATCAAAGTCAACTTTGACTTTGACCTTAACCCAAAGTCACTTTAACCCAACTCAACTTTGACTTTAACCCAAAGTCACTTTTACCCAACTATTTCTTCCAGTTCATAGGCGGCTACCATTTCTACAAGCAAGCTTATAAAGCGTTACGACACGGTACCTCAAATATGGACGTTTTAATCTCTATGACTACTACGATAAGGTAAGTTTTTAAACAAATACAACAGGGCGATAAATAATGCACATCGGCAATCATCGCATTTCCGAATACAAACGAATGCTAATGTCCATGTACATCAATTATTAGATTAACCGTTCATCAGAAATTTAATTTAGTAACTTTATTGTAGCACTCTCTCGCATTTGAACCGCGACTGACAAAACAAACGTCATGGTGTGTGCGACACAGATATCGATATATATATATTTTTTTGTATTATTATCTATATTTGTACACTTTATTTATTTAATAAGTAGTAAATTACAGTATTTATTTATTGCCCTGCTCTACTCTACAGTCTTCCTAAACTAGTCCTACTCCAAAGGTTGTCTGGAAGAGATCACTTTTAGTGATAAGGCCGCCTTTGCGCACAATGTTTTAGTTTTAAGTTGTATTTGTATTTCTTTGTGTGCAATAAAGAATTTCTATCTATCTATCTATCGCTATACGAAGTCGGAATTAGCTGATTGCTTTACAAAGATCGATGTGCGTTCTTTATCACCCTTTATTGTCTATACAAGTGCAACCAGGGGTCAAAGCCTGCTAATTTACAGTTCTCAGTTGCGTGTTGGCAGAACAGTGTCAATGTCATTTTTTGACACATTTTGTCCCAATCAGTGTACAGTGCTAGAAGGATCTATTGGCACTTGAGTGACATTGTCAGGAGGTCGTGGGTCGTGAATGAATAACTCAAAGTAATGACAATTTACAAGATGATAGCGGTGGTAGCCCAGTTGGTAGAACGCTAGCCTCTAAATTCAGTGCGCGGGTTCGAATCCTGGGACACGTACCTCTGAGTTTATTTCTCATGTACGGATCAAACAAGAAAGAATAGGCATGATGACAAAAAAAATGTTTTTAGTCTATCACATAGATTATTCTTTTTTCTTTTAAACTAAAAATGACAAAGATACACTGGGTCAAAAGTTGCTCGTGAAGTCACGCCTCAGTACGATTTTAACCGAGGAGTGACGTCAATACCCCCCACTCCGTCACTTTGATGTTCTGTATCTTTGTATTTATTTATGTATTTGATCAGGTAAAAAATGTGTTTCAAATATTTTTTAATAGCCTAAAAGACGGACTAATTATTTTTTTAATTTTTGAATGTAGTCGTCATCCCCATTGTACGGAGCCCTTCCTGCGCGAGTCCGACTCGCACTTGGCCGGTTTTTTTTAAACTACCTATTTTTTTATTTCAGTTACGCGTATTCGCTAGCGGTCGTTATAGCTGCTATGGCTCTTCAGAAAGATACAAGTCCTATGACATTTTTTGATACCCCACCTATGTTATTGGTGTTTGTCAGCCTGGGACGGTGGTTGGAGCATATCGCTAAGGTATATCCTATAATTTTAATACCTATTTTAGTGCATTAGTTTATGATAATTGTAAATATACCATTATTACCTATTTCTCGCTATTTCTTACCCTAAGGTTGCCTGGAAGATATTGCTACCTAGCAATAAGGCCGCCTGTTGCTTCTTATATTCTTGTTTGTGTCTGTACCTCATATTTTTTTGTGCAAAAAAAAATATTTGTATTGTATTGTATTGTAATTGTAAATATAAATACAACAATATGGCAATTATGACGTGTAATTGCGTGCGTGTTTATGTTACTACTTACATAATCAATGTATAAGTGCTTTGTCAATACTTTATTATGTTTCTATTTGTGAAAACCTGTAATTGGCTCGTTTGTTAATTTATAATTTTCTATTTTGTATATTGAAGCTGTTGGTTTTCCAATAAATAAATATTATAAATGTCAATGTTTGTGCCGATGGATGGATGTTTTTACTTCATCAACTTGGCAATATTGTAGCTTATACATCAGAATAACACATAGGCTATATTATTTTAAGATATTTTATTACATTTTCCAAGATATGAAGATAAACGCGTACGAAGTCGCGGGCATCATATACATACATACATATCTATCACGCCTCTATATTCAATTCAATTCAATAAAGATTTATTCATAGGTAACCCAAAATTACACTTGAATGCGTCAGAAATATAAAACAAAATAAAAATAAAAACAAAATTATAACAAGTTAACAAAAGTAAAAGCAAATTAACTGACTGAAGCTACGCTGACTTCGGAAGGCAGATTCCCCAGAGAAGAAGCCAGCAAGAAACTCTAGAGGTTGCTCTTTTTAAAAATATTGTTTACAATCATGTGTTTACAAAAGAACAACTTAAATATTATGATCGTGTGGAGCTAGAGCATATATAAAATAAAATCGTTAATGTTATAATACGCTCTCTGACAAAGAGTCCTCTTAATACAACGCTTAAATTTCGTTTCCGTTAAATCTAGAACATTATCAGGCAGTTTGGCTCTCTTTCATCGAGGTAGGCAGAGACCACTTCCCTCCAATGTAATAAGTCTTCACTATTTACAGATATTTAACTGACAGATAAACCTCATGTCTATTTCATAAAACACGACGTTTTAGAGTATTATAAATTAATTCAAAAATTTTGGAAATCTCAATACAAAATGCACCAGTTAGGGATAAATTTTATCATGATTTGGAACTTGGTCCCACAGTAAAAGTTGTTTGTTATCACGAGTACATGTATATCCTTTTCTATTGGCCACTAATTCCTTTTTTAACACATTTTTTAAAATAATATTTTTGTTTCTCATTCCACAGGGAAAAACCTCAGAGGCACTATCAAAATTACTTTCACTAAAGGCGACAGAAGCGGTGCTGGTGACCTTGGGAGCTGACCATCAGATCCTCAGCGAGAAGAGCATCCCGGTCGACCTGGTGGAGCGAGGGGACGCTCTGAAGGTAAGTTCACTGCTGGACATAGGATACTCCAGAGGCAGAGCTGGTGACCTTGGGAGCTGACCATCAGATCCTCAGCGAGAAGAGCATCCCGGTCGACCTGGTGGAGCGAGGGGACGCTCTGAAGGTAAGTTCACTGCTGGACATAGGATACTCCGGACGTAGAGCTGGTGACCTTGGGAGCTGACCATCAGATCCTCAGCGAGAAGAGCATCCCGGTCGACCTGGTGGAGCGAGGGGACGCTTTGAAGGTAAGTCCACTGACTACTTCTTTCACTTCATCCACATTCAGCAGTCTCCTCATACATACACGTCGGTTTAGGGTACTCTTGACTTGGCCTTTATTTAACAAGTCCCCGTTTAGATTGATATGCTTGTTAACCTCTCACATCCCACTGACCCATTATAAACCCAGACACAATAGATTTTCTATTGTTCTTTTTTTTCTGGGATGTGAAAGATTAAGTTGAATCTTTTGAACACATACACATCTATCACGCCTTTTCCCATCGGGGTAGACAGAGACGAATAATAAGTATTTTGTGGCAGCGCAGCAGCCGAATCAGTGCGTACGTAGGTAGCGTAGATAAGCGACGAACAACTCTCGAAGGCTCATGCGTCACCGCTCGCTTGTGAGCTAAAAAGAGCAAATTTTTTTTTTTTCGAGGTACTTTCGTCTTGGCCTTCCCCTCCCAGCATTGCTATCCACTCTTGCCTTGTATATCTCTTTTGTTAATCTCCTTTCGCTCATTCTTTCTACATCCCCAAATCGGGGACTTACTCAAGAAAGGCCAAATCAAGAGTACCCTAAACCGACGGGCATGTATGAGGCGACTGATGAGTGTGGATGAAGTGAAAGAGGTGTGTTTGGATCGAAGCAAGTGGATGGAAGTGGTCTCTGCCTACCCCAATGGAAGAGAGGCGTGACGGATATGTATGTATTTTTTAAAGCTACCGCTAGATTCGTAAGGTAGCAGTTTTCCCCAGAAAAGAATCTAGCAAGAAACTCTGTTAGTTTGCTCTTCTTAATATTTTCCTCTTAAAAAATCTTAATCATTTCTTTCAGGTGGTCCCAGGCGCTAAAATTCCAGTAGATGGCAAAGTTCTACAAGGCCAGAGCACATGTGACGAGTCTCTTATAACTGGTGAATCTATGCCTGTGCCCAAAACTAAAGGTTAGTTAAATATTTGTTGTACAATCTCTTGTTTAGATTAATTATCCTTTAAATATTGGCCTAGTATAAAAAGTCTGATTAAGAAATTAATTTAGCTAGTCAAGAGCTGAAAGAGCATCCAACCTAATTGGTATAGTAAAAATTTTCGGTATCAATTACACTCAACATATGTTCGAGCTAGTAAAGAAAAAAAAGTTGGCGGCCACTGATGAAACTTACGTCAATCGATAGAGAAAAATATTATAAAACGATAGTATTTTGGATAATTGTCGAAAGTGATATACTTTCCGAGATATAGAACTTTGAAAATTTTTATTTTTCTCTATCGATTGACGTTAGTTTCATCAGTGGCCGCTAACTTTATATTACCTAATAAATATTTAAAAAATATATATTTACTCACTTATTTACTTTTATTTCTTCTTGTATTTATCAGATTCCTTAGTAATAGGCGGCAGTATAAACCAACATGGCGCATTACTAATGCGAGCTACACACACTGGTGAAGCGAGCACTCTTGCGCAGATCGTCAGATTGGTTGAAGAGGCGCAGAGCAGTAAGGCACCTGTTCAGAGACTCGCTGATACTATCGCTGGGTAAGATATACTTACATACATACATATCTGTCACGTCTCTCCCATCGAGGTAGACAGAGACCATTTCCGTCCACTCTTACGACACAAAACACATAAAATAGGACAAATTTTTTTTTAGTCCATCACATAGAATATTTTAAAATATCTTTTAGGCTATTAATTAATATTTGAAACACATTTTTTACCTGATCAAATCTACTATATAAAAATAAGTCGGGTTTTCCTTCCTGACGCTATAACTCCAGATCGCACGAACCGATTTCCACGATTTTGCATTCGTTGGAAAGGTCTTGGGCTCCGTGAGGTTTATAGCAAACAAAATTCAGGAAAATTTCCAACAGAAAAGCGGGAAAATCTTTTTTCACATACAGAAGTTTGAGGCGGTACGAAGTTCGCCGGGTCAGCTAGTACATAAATAAATACAAAAATACAGAGCATCAAAGTTATTAATACCCCCGTATTAATTAATAACACTCCTAGGTAAAAATCGTACTTAAGCGTGACGTCACGAGCAACTTTAACCCAGTGTATCTTTGACATTTTTAGTTTAAGAGAAAAAAGAAAAAATACGTGTCGAATATTTTAAAATAATCTATGTGATGGACTAAAAAAATTTTTTAGTCATCATGCCTATTAAAAGTCACCTTATTTAACACAATTTTAAAATTATTTACTTTATTGTTATAGGTACTTCGTCCCACTGGTGGTATTCCTATCACTTCTAACTTTGGTCTGTTGGATCATAAGTGGTGCTATAAATATTGACACAATAAAGAGTATTACACCGGTGAGTAATTTGATGTTAGATAAGTAAATAAGTGCCTATTCAAAGATGTATGTGAAATCCGCCAACCCGCACTTGGCCAGCGCGGTGGATTACGGCCTAGTCACTCTCTGTATGAGAGTAGGCTCGTACCCCTCGGTGGGGACATATATGGGCTGATAACGACGACGAGGTGCTTAATATAATAATAGATAAACGATAATTGAAATTGATAAAATAAGAATGCAATCTCAGGGAAAGCTGGACAAAAAACGGAAAATTTGACTTCTTGCGTAGTGTGTCTATTTCTAACATATTGATATTTTAAATGGTTAGAGCGGGATGCAACCTGTTTGGACTTGAAAATGCAATGATACTTTTAATTTATTTAATTTTTGGCAATATTATTGTTTTAATATTGTTTTTGTTTGTTTTTTTTACCTCTGAGTTTATTTCTCATGTATAGCTTGGCATAAAAGAGTTTGGAAAAAATGAGGGCGCTCTTACTGCATATATGGCCACCCCATATAGTGCGACTAAAACGAGTTTGATACTTTACTAATTTAATTTGGAGTAAATTAAATACTAGCAATTTTCTGTAGTTAATAAACAATATTAAACGCGCGCAACGGTATTTTGACACTTATAGCCATAGTAGTTGTCATCGTGCGCCTTAATTTCACGTAGCGCTTTTACGTGTTAGTTAAAGACGTCTTTTGCATGGCAGTCGCGTTCTCTGTCCCTTTGTACGCTTAAATCTTTAAAATAATGCAACGGATTTTGATGCGGTTTTTTTTAAATAGAAAGAGTGATTCAAGAGGAAAGTTTATATATGTATAAGCGATAGGCTGGCGATCTGTCACTATTCAGAGTATACCATCTTCTTCACCCAATTACCGCCAAGCGTGGCTTTAGTTTTGACTAAGGCTCTGCCCACCCCGGAAGGGATACGGGCGTGATTCTATGTATGTACATGCGTAATATTGTATAGGAACACTGATAAATTTAGAGGTTTCTAATGTGATAGCGGGTAGGCAGTACGAAGTACGCCGGGTCAGCTAGTTGATAATAAAACAAGGAGAATTACCATATAAATAATATTTTTAAAATAAAGTTAAAGTTCATTGTGATTCCAGAATCTCTTCATCTAGGTATTCCACCTCAGAAAAGCTTGCTTCCTGGTTAAGGCTTTCAGTAACTTCTTCTTCAGATTCTAAAGAATCATCACTACTGCTGTCATCCCTAAGATTGATCACCAATTGTTCAATTTCTGTATATAAATTTCTGCCCCTATTGTAGTATTCTCTCTAAATTTTCATCACATGTCTGCAAGAATTTCGCCAATCATCTGCAGAAATGCTTGCAAAAGCTTGTTCAGCTGCAGCCTAAAACAAAAAACTATATTAATAAGTATAAAAATAAATATCCAATCTACATGTCAGTGCTTGAATGTTTACACTTACCTTTATATCAGTGGAGCACACGTTGTTCGAGGCAATTTTATGTTTTGCAATGCCCCATATTAGCTCAATTGGGTTGAGATCACAGTGATAAGGCGGAAGCCTTACCACTGTGTGACCATGATCTCCTAAAAGCTGATCTATTTCGTAGATTGGCTCTGGTTTGTGTTGCTTCACAAGTGTAAGCAAACCCGGCTTGCGGAGAGTTTCATCAAAGGAGATGTTATTTTCCAGCAACCACAGTTTTATATCAGCAACCTTTGTTGCACTGGTCGGTGCCTTGTTTAATACCACAGAATGGTAGGGAGCGTTATCCATGACGATAATGGAAGCTTCGTGTAGGTTGGGGATTAATTTCTCTGTGACCCATTTAGTAAAATTGTTTTTATTCATCTCAGAGTGATAATCCTCGTTTTTGTTAGTCCCTGAGAAAATTAACAGGGCATTAGGTACAAACCCCTTTTCACTGCCAGCGTGGATAATAATAAATCGTTTTCCCTTGGTAATGTTAAGTTTGACTCCAGTAACATCTATTGATTGCCAGCACTTTTTGAGCTTGTAGGATGAATGTACATAGCTTTCATCTAAAAAAATTATATCTTTTTGCAGTTCTGGGGGAAGGTTTCTATTATCAATAATAACCTTGAGATATTTTTCGCGTTTTGCTGCAATATTAGTTTTTTCCATTAAAGCAGAACGATCAGTTTGACACTTTTTGTATCTAAACCCAAGTGCCAACAATATCTTTCTTAAATGCTCACGGCTTCCATCAAAACTTAGTTCTTCTCTAAGCACAGGTAACAAGTTTCTCAGTGTAGGCACCTGAAAATAAATGATTTCAATGAGAATATTAAACATACAAATTTCAATGTTACTGAGTATATTTATATAATATTATGATTGTTGTGACAGTGGTCATAATTAGGTACGTACCTGTTTTTTCACGACGTAGAAGAAGTGAACCTTTTGTCTAATGGCACACGAATCAAAATCGTCCAAATCTTTTCTCGGACGACCTTTTCTATGTTTTCCTGGCGTAGAAAATACTCCCTCATTTCTTTCACCTTCTTTAACAATATTTCTAACAGTATTTACGCTGACACCTGAAAAAACAGGAATAATATGATAATTGATGATGAGTTATTAGGTAATATTGTAAAGTATCAAAATTTGTCAGTTTTGTATACGTTTCGAAACATTTTAGACATAACCTCAACTTATTTAGTTTATGTTTAAATACGTTGGAATTAGGATTGTAACGTAACATACGAGGCGTACAAATAAAGAAAACGTAGTATTATGTCTCTAAAAGGTGGATAACGTGTATAAATACCTGTCATGTCAGCAGTTCTTTGATAAACATCGTCAAGCGCAGACAGAAGTTGTCCAGCCTCATTTTCGGCCAAACATCGCAAAAAAACTTTATGAATCACTGATCTAGCACCACTGCCAATTGTCTTGTTCATATTTAAACGATCCAATAGTCAATGGAAACGAAAAATTAACCGAAACAAACCAGAAAACATACAATGAAAAACACGCGTGACAGCAAAGCTACTCAGCGGTCTGTGTTGCCATAAAATAAAATTTTTAGTTCCGTCTGTCACCGCTCCAAACTCTTTTATGCCAAGCTGTACGCATCAATTTATTCAATTACCACTTGCTAACGGTGAAGGTAAACATCGTGAGGAAACCTGCATACACCAGAAAAGAAATTCGAAGGTGTATGTTAAATCCACCATCCCGCACTTGGCCAGCGTGGTGGATTACGGCCTAATCACTCTCTGTATGAGAGTAGGCTCGTGCCCCTCGGTGGGGACATATATGGGCTGATAACATAACATAACATTAATGTTTTGTTTTATTAAATAAATAATAAATTAATTTCTTTATTCATTCTTACCGTAATGCAACTTTCAAATATAATTAATCTTTTTCTCCACCAACAGGAAATCTACCTAAATTCAGGCTATACAAAATGGGAGTTAATAGTCCAAACGGCATTCCACTTCGCTCTATCAGTATTAGCGATAGCATGTCCGTGCGCGCTCGGGTTAGCCACGCCCACCGCTGTGATGGTGGCGACGGGGCGGGGCGCTAGGCTCGGGTTGCTGGTTAAAGGGGCGGAGCCTTTGGAGAATGCGCATAAAGTAAGTTGGGTGTATTTTGATGATATTTTTGCACAAAAACTGGTTTTCATTTGATGATTTTAGGTAATTTTTAACTGTGATAGAGTAATTTTGGGCTGTTTATGGCAATTTTGAGCATTCTTTGACAATTTTGGGTCATATGTGGCTATTATTGGCAATTTGGACTATATTTGGCTATTTTGGCATCTTTTACTATTATTTCTCGAGATAACTCAAGACCGAAAGTCATGGCGGATGAGGAGAAAGGCATTTGCCCAGCAGTGAGACATAAATCAGATTACATTAGACTTACCAATGTTAGCAATATTCCTAACAGTACCCCACAATTTTAATCAACGAAACTTAAACCGAATAACAAACATCTTAACTTACCCAATTTAAACCACTTTTACCTCACCACAACTCACTTTTGTAAACTTTTATCCAATGTAAACCACTTTTACCAAACCACAACTCACTTTTGTAAACTTTTACCCAATGTAAACCACTTTTACCAAACCTTAACTCACCTTTACCCATTTTAGGTAAAAACAGTAATATTCGACAAGACGGGTACAATTACCCGAGGCAGTACAACAGTGGCTAAAGTATCATTGCTGACTGGCGAAGCATCCACGTTGCCTGGTATATTAGTTTGTCTGTTGACTGCTGAGTTGAATTCTGAACATCCTGTCGCTTCGGGTAAGTTAATTACAGTGATTATAGGACCCGTTTTACCACACACATATTCAATTTATGAGCTTAAGTGCCCGTTTCATTATTTGCAGATAAAATTTATCTGATAGATATTTTATAACTGTCTCTATCTAAAACGTCATGTTTTATGAAATAGACTCATATATCAATTAAATTTTATCTTGCTAACGGTGAAGGAAAACATCGTGAGGAAACCTGCATACACCAGAGAAGAAATTCGAAGGTGTATGTGAAATCCGCCAACCCGCACTTGGCCAGCGTGGTGGATTACGGCCTAATCACTCTCTGTATGAGAGTAGGCTCGTGCCTCTCGGTGGGGACATTTATGGGCTGATAACGAAGCGAAGAAACAGGCAATTCGTAGATACGCTACACAAATTGCCGTGCCATAAACAGGGTCCACATTTGGTACTTTAAGTTGATTATAAGATCTGAAAAAAACCTATGGAGTGCAATCGATGAGGAAGGAATATAAGCAGTTATAGGAATATAATAAGGAATATAAGAGTTTATGACAGCGTGCCAAGGTTGCGCCAAGTTTTTCATAGAAGTCTTGGTAGATGACCTGTCAAACGATAAGAAATACCATACAAAAAGGTAGCCATTTTGCGCCAGACCAGGCACGCAGATCCAGATGGTGTAGCTCCTTCTTATATATATATTAGTGCAATAAATGATTGAGTAATGAGTGTTTGTATTGTTTTTTGCAATAAATGACTTATGACTTAACATGTTCCCTCAGCAATCGTCCGATGGTGTACAGCAGTGCTAGGCGGCAGTACAACATTGAAATGTGTGAGTTTCACCGCGGCACCCGGCTGCGGGCTGCGAGCTAAGCTGAAGGGGTCTCCTACCGCACCAGCCAACCAACAGTATCAGGCCAAGTGAGTGTAACTTACATATACATACATATCCGTCACGCCTCTCTCCCATCGAGGTAGACAGAGACTTCCCTCCACTTGCTACGATACAAACACACTTCTTTCACTTCATACACATTCATCAGTCTCCTCATTCATGCTAGTGCATTGTAACTGTGACATTTTTTTCCATTTTTAGATACAAGTTTTACATTTTTAGATTTAAATGTGTCATTTTTGGATAATGTGGGTGTTTTCGCTCGCCTACCGCACCAGCCAACAAATAGTATCAGGTCAACTATGGCATTTTTTGCCATTTTAGCTGCTAATTTTGGCATTTTTAGATATTGTGGCTAGTTTGGGTGTTTTATTTGAGCAATTTGATTTATTATGGCTAATTGCACTACTAAACATACATATTTGTCACGCCTCTTCCCCATCCGGGTAGGCAGAGTATCATAGCAAGTGGAGGAAAGTGGTCACTACCTACGACAGAAGAAAGTCGTGACAGTATGTATGTATGTATGTAAACGCAAGCAAATCAAAAATGTAATTGACTTTTACGATCTCCATTGTCACGCTTTTCTGTGAAAGAAAAAAAAAACTTTACTATGTTTATTAACAGTTAATTAACTTTAATTCCCTTCTATATAACAATCAATAAGCCCCTAAATACCAGACCCATACTAATTTAAACTACTTTCGCCCCTAGACCCGGCTCAACATTCTACCTACACGGTGTCCCAGTAGAAATGATATCCGGTGTGGGCGACACGGCGTTAAGTTCTGCGCAAGCGGCGCAAAGGTTGCATAATGTCATACCGGATGGAGCGGGGGAGGTATGTGAATTTGACAGGTTGAATTGTAATTGGTGAATTTGGCATTTTTAGATTTTTGGATCGCACATACTACTCGATCAGCTGATCGGTCATTTTGTATGGGGAGGCGAAATTATTTTTTCGAGTTACGAACTTACGACCCATGTTCCTTGGGGAAAGTTGTTCAGTTTCATGAGGACTGTCGCTGTGTTTCGGCGTTATACCCCCTTTCTGTTACACCTTGTATACTTAAATAAATAATTCCCTATTTCAGGAAACAGAACAAATCGTCCTAATAGGTAACCGCGAGTGGATGAATAGAAATGGAATATCAGTACCTCGGAGGGTTCAGGAGGCTTTGCAGGAGGACGAGGACCTTGGGAGGACTGCGGTCTTGTGCGCCATTAATGGTATGTCATTCTAATTTCACTACTGATCCCTAAAAACCAGATTCTTTTGAACGATAGCTACACATTAAAAAACAGGTTGTTTTTGATATTGTCGTCGAATTTTATTTATTTATTCATAGCTCCCCAGACATGTGTAAATAAATGTGTGTTCATAAGAATCGTTAATATTTTCTTGAAAGCAGCAACCCAACAGAGTTGCTTGCTAGATTCTTCTCTGTGGTAAACTGCTACCTTACGAATCTAGCGATAGCTTTAAAAATGTTCAATTGCAATAGACTTGCAAATGAAATAAAGATATTTTAACTCTTAATATTGACTTTGACTCATAATATTGACTTTGACTCAAAATATTGACTTTGACTCATAATATTTGTCTCTGACTTATAATTTTGATTTTGACTCATAATATTGACTTGGACTCATAATATTAAATTGGACTCATAATATTCTTTGTCTCATAGTTTTTACTTATTACTCATAATATTGACTTTAACTCTATTCACTTTGACACATAACATTGACTTTGCCTCATATTTTTCCAGATCAACTAGTATGTACAATAGGCGTAGCGGACGAAGTAAAGCCCGAAGCGCACTTGGCGGTTTATTGTCTAAAGAAGATGGGACTGCAAGTGTGTTTGTTGACTGGGGACAATCGGAAGACGGCTGTCGCTATAGCTAGACAGGTGGGAAGATCCTACTTATATTATTAATATATCTGGGCCTTTTTAAATAACTGGAAGGAGGTAGCTCAAGAGCTCAAGTTATGGCGGATGAGGAGAGAGGCCTTTGCCCGGCAGTGGGACACAAATGGCTAGATTAGATTAGGATATTATAAATGTCAATGTTTGGACCGATGGATAGATAGTTGTGATGATATTTATTACTCTTTCGCGCAAACATCACTGAACAGATTTTTATGAAATTTTGCACTTAGAACAACATAGGCTATAGATACTATTTTAAGATATTGTGTAAGTTTTCCAAGATAAGACAATTCGTCGTTATCAGCCCATATATGTCCCCACCGAGGGGCACGAGCCTACTTTCATATAGAGAGTGATTAGGCCATAATCCAACACGCTGGCCAAGTGCGGGTTGGCGGATTTTACATACACCTTCAAATTTCTTCTCTGGTGTATGCAGGTTTCCTCACGATGTTTTCCTTCACCGTTAGCAAGTGGTAATCGAATAAATAATAAATAAGACAATTAATGCGTATGAAGTCGCGGGCAGCCTCTAGTTTCATATTAATTGTTCAGCGGACACATTTAGTAAAGAAACTCATTTTATTTCATACTACGGCCCATGGTCCTTAAGAAAAGTTGTTGATTTTTTAAACATATCCATTTCTCAGGTCGGCATCAACAAAGTATACGCGGAGGTGCTGCCCTCGCACAAAGTGGCCAAAATACAGAAACTTCAAGAACAAGGACAAAAAGTCGCTATGGTAAGTTTGGTAAAAGTTGCTTAATTTTGGTAAAAGTGACTTATGTTTCTAAAATTGTTATAAATTCGCTAAAATTATGATAAATGTTGAAGTTTTGCAAAATAATGTGGTAAAAATGACATGGTTTAGTTTTTGGTGACTTAAATTGGTAAAAAATACTTTATTTATTTAAATTTCTGTCAATGTTATTAAATTGTGTGACATTACATTTTCCAAACCATATAAAAAATAAAACTATCTGCGGCAAGTGGAGGAAAATGATCTCTGACTAACTCGTTAGAAAGGAGACGTGACAGATATGTATGTATGTAAAAATATCTTTGTCGTTACAGGTAGGCGACGGTGTGAACGACAGTCCTGCGCTTGCGCAAGCAGATGTCGGTATAGCGATCGCAAGTGGGACAGACGTGGCTGTAGAAGCGGCTGACTTAGTGCTGATGAGAGTGAGTAGACGAGTTTTTAATTTACTATACGCCTGTATAATGGATCTCTAAAATGACGAAGCTGTCAATATATAGGGCGACTTTTATTATGGGGCCAAGTTTGAAATCATTAAAAAAATTGTTCTCCCATACATTTAACACCGTAAGCTATTGCATGTACGTACGGGAAGTTCGAAAATTTTCAAACCTGGTCCCATAGTAAAGGTTTTTTGTTATCACGAGTACAAACTCACTTCTTTCACTTCTTTCACTTCATGCACATTTATCAGTCTCCTCATACATGCACGTCGGGTTAGGGTATTCTTGACTTGGCCTTTCTACTACTTTTTTATATTAAACTTAATCCCCCCCACAGAACGATCTACTAGACGTATGCGCATGTCTGGAGCTATCTCGGACGACAGTGCGGCGCGTGCGACTCAACTTTCTATTCGCGTCGGTCTACAATGTACTCGGGATACCGCTCGCTAGCGGCGCGTTTGCTGTATATGGGTTGCAGTTACAGGTATGTGTAAATACTACTAATAATAACACTAGTCTAAAGGTCACTGACATAGCTCGAAGAATCGCAAACCTTAAGTGGCAGTGGGCGGGGCACATTGCTCGTAGACCCGATGGACGATGGGGCAGAAAGGTTCTCGAGTGGCGACCACGCACCGGACGACGCAGTGTGGGCCTCCAACAAGGTGGACTGACGACTTGGTTAAAGTCGCTGGAAACCGTTGGATGTGGGCAGCGCAAGACCGGTCGTTGCGGAGATCCTTGGGGAAGGCTTTTGTCCAGCAGTGGACGTGTATAAGCTGACATGATGATGATGATGATAATCGTATTATCCTCATCGTAAGCCTACTAATATTATAAATGTCAATGTTTGTGCCGATGGATGTTTGTTACTTCATCACGTAAAAACTACTGAATAGATTTGTAATGAAACTTTGCAATATTGTAGCTTAGTCATCAGAATAACACATAGGCTATATTATTTTAAGATATTGCGTAATTGTTCCAAGACATGACTAAATGCGTACGAAGTCGCGGGCAGACTTAAGTAAGCTTTGAATTAATCTTTCACATCCCAGAAAAAAATAACAATAGAAAATCTATTCTGTCTGGGTTTATAATGGGTCAGTGGGATGCGAGAGGTTAATTGGCAGACTGAAGTAACTAATAATGGTTATTTGAAATTGTTTTTCAGCCTTGGATGGCGTCAGCTGCAATGGCGATGAGTTCAGTCTCAGTTGTATGTTCCAGTTTACTACTCAAAACGTAAGTATCCCATCGAGGTAGACAGAGACTTCCCTCCACTTACTACGATACAAACACACTTCTTTCACTTTATTCACATTCATCAGTCTCCTATGTGTTTATACCTAAGAATTAGAGCAACCCAACAGAGTTTCTTGCTAGATAGATTTTACTCTCAGGAAAACTGCACTCTTGCGAATCTAGCGTTAGCTTTTTAAAAATAACGTGTTTTATGTGATGTCCAAACCATCCTACGAAATTAAATTATTAATTCACTTCATTTGCTCATACATGCACGTCATTGCACGTAGAGCACTCTTGACTTGGCCTTTTTTTGACATGCCTCTGATTTGATGAAGTCACGTAGATAGATAGATAGAAATACTTTATAACACAAAACTTTTTATATTATCCTTATCACTAAAAGTTATCCCTTCCAGACATCCTTACGTAGTAATTAATAATTTATTTATTTCACAGTTTCAAAAAACCAACCCCGGAACAACTTCGCACCCCAGAATATCTACAATCCGTACATATAGAAGAACTCGACTCAGTGTCGGTACATAGAGGATTGGATGAGAGAATAGATGCAGGGGACAGAGGCGCCTCGCCGCTTGCCAAGTATGTATTTTATGGTAATTATAGTATATGGGGCGGTTTTAGATGTTAAGTGAAGTTGGGGCGTTTTTAGATGTTTATAAAAGTGGGGGCGTTATAAATGACGTAAATTAGGTGGGTTTAGATGTGATGTTAAATGGGGCGGTTTAGGGTTAGGATGGGGCGTTTAATGTACGATACCTTTTGATGTAAAACGGGGCGTTTTTAAAATTAATTTGAGTAAATAATAACCGGCAGTAAGCAATGGTAATTTCAAACGGGTTAACACTTAATTAACAAATTATTTGCAGGTGATGATAAAGGTAAAATTCAGAATAACGTATTTAGTGGGATTATTTGAAATAGGCTTTGGGGGCTAATTTATAAAGGGCCGTATTTCAAAAGGGGCATTTCTAAACTTTTTAATAAAATAATGAGATTAATATTTTTACTTTTTAATTAGATTATCATAATTTAATAAGAAGAGCATAAAATTAATTTGGCGTAAATGGCGTAGAGATGTACAGATTTGTAGGATTTAACGAACAAAATTTTACCAAAGACTTCCCACTTTTGGAAAACGCACTGCAAAATTGTTCTCAATAAACAATTATAGATATGTCGCAATTTTGTCAGTCTGAGCATTGTCTTATATTTCATCAGTAGTATTTTAAGGCGCGATGATTCTATCTATATCAATTATGTTATTGTATTTAATGTGCTTATACCGTTTTCCACTTTGCCACTGCCACTTTCGAAACCAGTTTCGAAAGTGGTCGAAACTAACGCACACTTTTGTACCCTTAGATGTAGGTAATATAGAACTTTATTTCATATTTTTATTATTCATTAGAATAGGACCTACTTGTGTAGTTTTTTTATCGTTTATTCTTTTTCACTTAGCACTTAGGTATAACATTTCACCTGCTTTTTTTAACTCTTATTTATTTTCTCTTCTCTTCTCGATCTTCGATCTTGATGCTCGCATCAACTGGGGTAGCTTAATAATAAGGGGAAATTTGAATAATGGGGCATTTTATACAATGCATAGATACATAGGGGGCAGTTTTTGCAATGAATAGATAAATAGGGGGCGTTTTTGTAAATTAGCCTAATAAAGTTAATAAGGGGCAATTTAAATAACAGGGCAATTTTTACAATGTATAGATAAATACGGGGCGTTTTTAATGGGGCATTTAAAAAAGGGGCACTTTTAAAAGTGGGACATTTATAAGCGACGTTTATTTATAGTTACGTTAGTGGACTGTATTTAATATAAATCACTCTTTTTATATATATTTTTTCTTCACCTTTCTTCCTCACACTCACAACAACTTTCTCTATGACACAGCTGCAAGCGAGACTCGTGGAAATCTGCACTACTTAAGGTTTAGTTTTGGTTTGTTTTTTTTTTTAATTTCCGGCTCGTAAGGGCCGGCGCACACTTGACGGAGCGCAGCGCAGAGCATTTTTAATTTGTCATGGGGATGATGACTACTACATTCGAAAATTCAAAATATAATTAGTCCGTCTTTTAGGCTATTAAAAAATATTTGAAACACGTTTTTTTATCTGATCAAATAAATACAAAGATACAGAGCATCAAAGTTACGGAGTGCTAAGGAGTGACGCCATGAGCAACTTTAACCCAGTGTATCTGTGTCATTTTTAGTTTAAGAGAAAAAATAAAAAATACGTGTCGAATATTTTTAAATAATCTATGTGATGGACTAAAAAAAATTTTTTGTCGTCATGCCTATTATATCGACATTGTTTTCATTAGAATAATATTCAAAATCAGTTAACATAACATTCGCATGTAGTCGCTTCGATGCTCCGATGCTCATTTGTTATGTTAACTGATTTTGAATATTATTCTAATGAGAACAAAGTCGATAATAATATGACAATCAAAAATGCTCTGCGCTGTGCTCCGTCAAGTGTGTGTCGGCTCGTTTTTGTTTTTTCGTGTCCGGTGGAGGTATTGTATCATGTATAAAAATTAGAGATGCGCCGGATATTCGTTTAGTATTCGGTTAAAATGACCATTTATTTGGTTATTTTGTTTAGTAGTAATTTGCTTGATAAAACAAGATATTAACCTCATATTAAATTATTTTAAACCAAGGAGCAGTCAATCTTATATCCTCATTGTCACATTTAGGTATTACATGAGTTAATAGGATATAATCAATTAAGAATAAGCTATTATGTGACACTTAAAGATTTAATTTTAAAAAACCTATCTAGTGATATTCAATAGCGCTCTTCTTCATAAATGTTACCGAATAGTTCGGCCGAACTATTCGGTTCGGTAGAGTTTCAAACCGAATAGTATTCGGTATTCGTTATTCGGCAAAACCCATATTCAGCGCATCACTATCATATATTTAAGAGCCAGGCTCTTGTCGGTGGAGTAATCGCCATCTTTGTCACGCGTCTTTGTCTTTGCGCATCACTAATAAAAATAAAATTGTTTTTGCACGTCCGGTGTGGCCATTTTGGTTTGCTGTGATGATATTTTTTCTTAATTTTGTTTTGTGTTTCTTTATTTATGTTTCTTTTTTTTTATTGATGAGGTGTTTTGTTTGGTTTATTTCCAAGTAAAGTATGGCTTTGCTGTTATTATTTTTTTAATACTATCTGAGAAGCTTTTACATACATACCTACATATCTGTCACGCCTCTTTTCCATAGAGGTAAACAGAGATTATTTCGCACAAAAAAAATCAGACCAAAAAACAGGACAAAAGAATAAGTTTTAAAATGTAAATAAGAATAGAGATTTGATGATTTTCAATTTTTTCAAGATTTTTAAGCAAGATCCTTTATTTAAACGTATTGTGTTATTATGAGATAGCGATATACAGGATGTAACAGAAAGGGGGTATAAAGCCGAAACCCAGCGATACTCCTCATGAAACTGAACAACTTTCCCCAAGGAACATGGGTCGTAACTCAAAAAAAAGTTCGCCTCCCCATACAAAATGTCCGATCAGCTGATCGAGTAAGTATGGGCGATCCGATTTTTTTTTTTGAGTTACGACCTATGTTCCTTCTGGAAAGTTGTTCATTTTCATGAGGACTATCGCTGTGTTTCGGATTTATACCCCCTTTCTGTTACACCCAGTATTATGCAAAATCGCAAGAAAATCTTCAATGTTTATGTACTTGCACGAGTGGCCATACTAAAGCACGAAAAGCATTTGGTTTGCACGTATGATCATCTGTGGTGCCATTTTACAAAATAAAAATATATTTTACTCGCATTTATTTAGGTTTTCCATCGCCTCATTGTCAGCGTGTTGTGTTGTTTAAAGCGTGTAGCAAAAAACTATAGGTAATAAAGGGCGATAAAGAATGCACATCGATCTTTGTAAAGCAATCGTCTAATTCCGACTTCGTATAGCGATATCGTGTCGCACACACCATGACGTTTGTTTTGTCAGTCGCGGTTCGAATGCGAGAGAGTGCTACAATAAAGTAAATTCTAAATTCAAATTCTGATGAACGATTAATCTAATAATTGATGTACATGGAAATTAGCATTCGTTTGTATTCGGTAATGCGATGATTGCCGATGTGCGTTCTTTATCGCTCTTTAGTGTAATTAGCTGAAATATAAAAATAATAAATTGTATAGCGGAACCACTTTTCCCAAGGCTATGTAATATTTGGAAGAAAAATTGATTCATCATCAGCCCTTTCAACGTTTCCACTACAGACACACGAGCCTACTCTCATACAGAGAGTGATTGGTCGTAATCCACCACGCTGGTCTACGGTTTGGCGGATTTAAAAAAATATATACTTACTTACTTACATTTATTGTTTCAATATATATTTCAGCTTTTAACTTCCCTGTTACACAATCCCAAAATAAACGACTGAACCGATTCTGATGCGATTTTTCTCTTACAGATTATTCAACAGAAGCAAAACTAGCGAAGGATGTTTGTTGCAAGAGGAGGACGACATGTTAACTGTCTCTTTCATACCAAAGAGGCCGACGAAAGAGATGTCTAGTATAAATGGATGAGAAATAATTAAATAAGTCAGTTTAATCATACTAGTATTATAAATGTCAATGGGCCTAAATCTGTTAATTTAAAATAGCCTCAGTTGTGTGTCGGCAGAGTGTCAATGGCATTTTTTGACATATTTGGTCTTCATCAGCTTTGAGTATAGAATATATAAGGAGATGCCATACCGTCTGGATCTGCGTGCCTGGTCTGGCGGAAAATGGCTACCTTTTTGTTTGGTACTACCAGGCCTCCGTCACTCTATGTACTTGCGCGCTATAAATACCTACCGCTCAGCGGGCCGCTTGCGGACCAAGCGAAGCGCGGTTGTCAAAACGAACGCACGCACGTTGTTCAAATTTTGATAGTTCCATTCGTTTTTTTGTTTGTTTTGAATGTTTTATAATTTTTTATAATTAGGTTTTTTATATGAATAACATAATAATAACCGAGAATTCAGAAATATAAAAAAAACATTAAAAAATAAAAATATGTTAAAAATAAATATAATAAAAATGATACAATTTTAAACTGCCCCTATAAGTCGGAACATATTCATAGTTCTCAATAACATAGTCACTATTAGTCACAAAACGTTTTGTTAATTTAATTTTAACGAAGAGGCAGCCCCGCGATTTTTACGAATTCGCGCGGTGCGAAGGAATCACAACTATACGCTTGAGTCTTTAGGCACATTTTAGCATGCAGTGGTATCTGACGTGACAGTTGGGCTATTGCGCACTGTTAAAGCTGTAGGTATTGGACATTTTCTTCTGAGTGAAGTATCTGTTACGTAGTAACTATTAGGTAATCTGTGGTACTACTTATCGTTTGACAAGTCATCTACCAAGAAAACTATGAGAAAACTTGGCGCAACCTTGGCACGCTGTCATAAACTCATTTGTATATGAAAAAACAAAATGCGGCACCTCCTTATATATTCTATACCTACTCAAAGATTCTCAGTTGTGTGTCGGCAGAGTGTCAATGGCATTTTTTGATACATTTGATCGCAATCAGTGTAAACCATTGTTTAGCAGAATACCAAATGTGTCAAAAAATGCCATTGACACTCTGCCGACACACAACTGAGGCTGTTTTAAATTAGCAGATTTGGGGCCAATGTTTGTGCCGATGGACGTGAGGATATTTGTTACTCTTTCACGCAAAATACAGATTTTATTTAAAAAGACAAAGCAACTCGGCCTAAAGCGCCGGCGCAGATCTGACGGAACGCAGCGCAGAGCATTTTTGACTGTCATATTATTATTGACATTGTTCTTATTAGAATAATATTCTTTGGCCGAGGTGCATTCTAGCTTACACATAGGCTATACAAGGTGACTTTAAATTAGTGAACGATAGAAAAGGATATGCATGTACTCGTGATAACAAACTACTTTTACTATGGGACCAAGTTCGAAATCACAAAAAAAATGTTCCCCCATACTATCAACTGGTGCATTTTGTATGGAGAGTTCGAAAATATTTGAACGATTTCAAGCTTGGTCCCATAGTAAAAGTTGTTTGTTATCATGAGTACATGCATATCCTTTTCTATCGTTCACTAATTTAAAGTCACTCTATATTATTTTAAGATATTGTGTAAGTATTGTATAGCGTTTAAATTCGCGTGCGATCGAAAAATCATTTCTAATCGGTCTAAAATATGTTTTTAAATATACATATCTGTCACGCCTCCCTCCCATACAGACTCCCCTCCACTTGCTACGATACAAACATTCTCATTACCAAAGTAGATTCGCATACAAAACCTGAAACGCGGTATCGAAGTTTTTCCCGCGCTGAGTATATAAGCAAATTCCAAAATCTTCCCCATCGAGGTAGACATAGACTTCCCTCCACTTGCTACGATACAAACACATCTCTTTCACTTCATCCACATTCATCAGTCTCCTCATATATGATTATTATATTTCGACCAGGTAATTCAAATATTGACTGAAATGTCAAAATGTCTGTGTTATAATAAGTAAGATAGCTTTAATATGTTTGTAAGATTATTAAATGCCTAACGGCCAATATCAACAGATAAAATTTAACTGACAGATATACCTATGTCTATTTCATAAAACATTGCGCTTTAGAGTCTTATATAACCGTCAGTGTCCAACAGCTTGTTACAACTGCTCTGTATAACGCAAGTCAAAATGGCGCTTATGAATACAAGATGGCGTCTTACGTAATTAAATGTACCTTGATTAAGAAATTTAAAAAGATTACTTCAAATCATGTAAGAATGTTTGTTTTTAATGATTCTATTTATAAAACCTTAGAACTTTATTTAATTTTGGATTTCATTTAGCTAGAGGATCAGGAAACAAAAAACTTTTTTTTTCTAAATATATCTGTCACGCTTCCCCATCGAGGTAGACATAGACTTCCCTCCACTTGCTACGATACAAACATTCTCGTTACCAAAGTAGATTCGCATACAAAACCTGAAACGCGGTATCGAAGTTTTTCCCGCGCTGAATATATAAGCAAATTCCAAAATCTCGCCCATCGAGGTAGACAGAGACTTCCCTCCACTTGCTACGATACAAACAAGCTTATTTTTTCATTATAAGGTCTAAATTCCTTAGCAAAAGTTGTTTTTCATAAATGGAATCCTAAAAAACTATTCTTACAAGATTTTATCTAATCTTTAATAATAATAAAAAACATGTTTGTTCGGCGCGTATTTCAAAAGATGGACTGAATGTAGAATATAGAAAAGTATTCTCGCTTAAAAATTTATATTTTTTTTGTTTTCGTAACCAATTATTTTTCAAAAAAGTTACTTTAAAATACGTAAACAAGGCTTTTTTATGTTTGGTTACGAATAGAGTGGGAGTCACATAGCATGGGGGCATATGCTGCGGAAATGTGCCCATACTAAATTCTGTAGGTACGAGTATATGATTAGTTTGAGCGGTTTTATTTAAATGGATTAAATTACTAGAGAAATATTTCTAGTATACTAGCTGTCCCAGCTAACTCTGTTCCGCCTTAGAGGCAATAATGATATAAAAAGTATCCTATAACATTCATCTGGTTCTTAGCTACCTCCCTACCAATTTTCATCCAATTCGGTTCAGCCGTTCTTTAGTTATTAAATGTGTAACTAATACGACTTATTTTTATAATTTATTTCCGATGTAGTACGTAACCGCTCTTAATGAATTATCGAATTAAGTTCTATCTACACAGATCAGGGCCGTGGCCCGTCAGGAGGGAAAACAATACGTCGTCATGACAACGTGTCCGGGACGTGTCAAGGAAAAAATATGATTCCATACATTTTCTATGGATTCGTTCACACACGTTGTTATGACGACGTATTGTTTTCCCTCCTGACGGGCCACGTCCCGGACCATTAGTATGGGCAAAAGCCCGTATTGATCCTACACCTATATAGGGTGTAACAGAAAGGGTATATAAAGCCGAAACACAGCGATAGTCCTCATGAAACTGAACAACTTTCCCCAAGGAACATGGGTCGTAACTCGAAAAAAAAAAATTCGCCTCCCCATACAAAATGCCCGATCAGCTGATCGAGTAAGTATGGGCGATCCAAAAATTTTTTTGAGTTACGACCCATGTTCCTTGGGGAAAGTTGTTCAGTTTCATGAGGACTATCGCTGTGTTTCGGCTTTATATACCCTTTCTGTTACACCCTGTATAGCTTCGTTTGCTGTGTGACTCTACTTTAAAACCAAAAAATTGGAAGTCTCAAAAAATTGTCTTTAGAATGTATTTTTATTATTTTTATACTTTACTAATGAAAAGAGTAAAACGTTTATTCACAAAGCCTTAATATTTCGCGAAATGTTCCCAATATCTTAGTTTTGTCAGTGCCCGTTTTACCATCAACAGATGAAGAGCATCCAACCTAATAGGCATGATGACTTAAAAAAAATTTTCGTCCATCACATAGATTATTTTTAAATATTCGACACGTATTTTTTCTTTTTTCTCTTAAACTAAAAATGAAAAAGATACACTGGGTTAAAGTTGCTCGTGACGTCACGCCTCAGTACGATTTTAACCAAGGAGTGACGTCAATACTCCGTAACTTTGATGCCCTGTATCTTTGTATTTATTTATGTATTTGATCAGGTAAAAAATGTGTTTCAAATATTTTTTAATAGTCTAAAAGACGGACTAATTGTTTTTTGAATTTTTGAATGTAGTCATCATCCCCATTTTGTCTGTAGATAGTGAATCGAGCACGTGTACAAATATTTAAGTCATTCGATGATTTAGTTTTTTAAATAAAGCCCAAATCTGCGAATTTAAAATAGCCTCAGTTGTGTGTCGGCAGTGTCAATGACATTTTTTGATACATTTGGTATTCTGATAAACAATGGCTTACACTGATTGCGACCAAACTGAGGCTATTTTAAATTAGCAGACTTGGGCTCTGCTTTTGAAACTTAACAACTTACTCTTAGAAACATAGTGTGAAAGATGTTTTTTTTTGTCATATTTCGACCAATGTTTCTTAGTAAAAGTTGTTCAGTTTTATAAGGAAACATTTCTTGATATTTCACAGGTAGAAACCCAAGTTTATACTATAAAAAATGCTTTTTTGTCTCTCGAATGTACAAAAATAACGGTTTTTCAAAGACAAGAAAAATGCTCAATTCGTTTTTTTGTCTATGGGACATATTAATTTGTGTGAAGTTTAAAAAAAGAAGCTTTGTTACCAGTATTTTAGAAATAATATAATTTAAGAGCTTCAATTTCAATAAAAAGATTTTTTTTTTAATTCAAAATAGCGAAAAAATATTAGGTTATTAGGTAAAAAAATTCAGTGATTGAAAATTAAAAATCTGTTTTCTTAGTTTTTTTTAATACCTAGGTAATTTTATTAATCATTTAAAAAAACCTTCCAAAGAACTTTTGTAAATAAATATTTCTTGCTTTTAATAGGTAATTTTATCGATTTTATTAATAATAAAAATAAATATTTTAAATTGTACAAAAATATTAAGATTTATATAACGAAAGCTTTCTTGTATAAAAAAATATTGTATTTTAGAATGAAAAATATATAATGTTTATATAAATTGTACCTATTTTTATTTTTAACTAACTACCTACGTACTTCTCAATATCATACATACATACATATCCGTCACGCCTCTCTCCCATTGGGGTAGGCAGAGACCACTTCCCTCTACTTGCTACGATCCAAACACACTTCGCTTCATCCACAATCATCAGTCGCCTCATACTTGCCCGTCGGTTTAGGGTACTCTTGATTTGGCCTTTCTTGAGTAAGTCCCCGATTTGATCGAGGTACGTTCGTCTTAGCCTTCCCCTCCCAGCATTTCCAATTCCATAACATTCCATTCATTCCATTTTTTTTCCTCAATTTCATAATCCAACTTATTATCGAACTTTCACCGTGCATCTATAAAAAAATCACACCACCTATCTGCGATGATTTCATACCTTCATACATCATAATATAATCCTAATAATTAGAGATGCGCCGAATATTCGTTTACTATTCGATATTCGGCATATTCGGTACCTCAACCGAATATTCGTATTCGGCCGAATATTCGGTGAAAATGACCATTTATTCGTTTATTTTGTTTAGTAATAATTTGCTTGATAAAACAAGATATTAACCTCATATTCAATTATTTTAAACCAAGGAGCAGTCAATCTTATATCCTCATTTTCACATCTAGGTATTACCAGATTTATTAGGAGATGATAAAATAAAGATAAGTTAATAAGTGACACTTAAAGATAGAATTTAGAAGCCTAGACATTCTGCTCTATCTAGTGACAGTCAAAGGCTTTTCTTTATAAACTTTACCTATTTGTTGTATCAAAATTAGTGTGAAAGTACAACCGAATAGTTCGGCCGAACTATTCGGTTCGGTAGGGTTTCAAACCGAATAGTATTCGGTATTCGTTATTCGGCAAAACCCATATTCGGCGCATCTCTACTAATAATAAGTATTATAAGTAAATGTCAATGTTTGTGCCCATGGATGTTTGTTACTTTTTCAAGCAAATACTACTGAACGGATTTTGATGAAACTTAGAAGTATTGTAGCTTAAATATGTCAGAATAACACATAGGCTATATTATTTTGAGATATCATTTTTTTTTCCAAGATATGACGATAAATGCGTACGAAGTCGCGGGCAGCAGTAGGTACCTTAATAATTCATATACTTACCTAACACAACTGCCAAAATCCATAACCACACAGAATTCTTTCGAAATATCAAAATAAACTAACATTGAATATTATTTTACTGTCATTTTTATTTATTTCATTTCATTTGTAGCAAGATTTTGTAAATTTTTAATTAAATTATGGAAGAAGCGTTCGATAATCTAAAACAACGTGGAAAGAATAATTTAGAAGGAGTGGTACAGTGGTTGAAAGAAGGTAATTAATTTCATACTTACATAAACATCCGTCACGCCTCTCCCCCATCGAGGTAGACAGAGGCTTTTTTGTTTAGTATGCGAATCTACTCGTTACCAAAGTAGATTCGCATACTAAACCTGAAACGCGGTATCGAAGTTTTTCCCGCGCTGAGTATATAAGCAAATTCCGAAATCTTTCCCATCGAGGTAGACAGAGACTTCCCTCCACTTGCTACGATACAAACACACCTCTTTCACTTCACACACATTCATCAGCTTCCGTTTTCTGATAAAATCCTACTATATAGATATTATAAATGTCAATGTTCGTACCGATGGATGTTTGCAACTCTTTCACGCAAAAACAACTGTTTCACGTCCACCTTCGAATTTCTTCTCTAGTGTACGCAGGTTTCTTCATGTTTTCCTTCACCGTTAGCGAGTGGTAATCGAATATTCAATCCGTAGAGAGATAAATCTCAGAGGTACAGGTTAGATCGAAACCGCGTCTCCAAGATTGGAGGCGGGCGTTCTAATATAAGTTCTTCTTTCTTTTGTTAAAACATGATTGTAAACAATATTTAAAAAGAGCAACCTCTAGAGTTTCTTGCTGACTTCTTCTCTGGGGCAGATTGCCTTACGAAGTCGGTGTAGCTTCCCTCCTTTAATAAGATTTTTTTATAGTTTTTAATTTTTACTTCGTGACGAATTCAAGTGTTTTTAGTTACCCACGAATAAATTATTTTTGAACTTTAGAACTAGCACCTAATTACCTAGGCTCCGCTTTTTTTAACAATAAAACCTGACCAAAAATAGTGGTTTCAGCGAAAATTATAGACGGCAAGAATGTAACCGAAGAACAAGTGCGTACTACATTCGAAAATACGAATGGAGAGATTACAGTAGATCAGTTTAAAGATGGTATGAACGCCATCGCTGGGAATAAATCGAGTGGGATTGATCAGTTTATTGCCAAATTGAGTTGTACTGGTAAGTAAGATACGTTGAAAGTGTCCCACGTACGCAAAAATAAATACGAAATTAAGTAGGTACATATTATGACTAGAAAGTTAGTATAAGGCGCTGTTTTAACCAAAGAAGCGTGGCGGAGGAGCGCGGCGGAAGCGTCTTGTGAAGAAAACTCTTATGAGTATTAGGAATAGAGTCTAATTTACCGTAATTTTATCCGCGCCCGTCGGAGCACGCCATTCGCCCCACGCGTCAAGCGGCGCCGCCAAGCAGCGCGGATGAAATTATACGGTAAATTAGACTCTATTCCTAATACTCATAAGAGTTTTCTTAACAAGACGCTTCCGCCGCGCTCCTCCGCCACGCTTCTTTGGTTAAAACAGCGCCTTAGTGACACCTGCCATTCTAATTATGTAAGATTTTAAGAACTTACAAACACATGTTACACGCAACTCTCTATCTTATTATTTCTACTGACCATATTGTCATAATGAATTGCGTACGTTGCATACGTGGGATCAATCTGTTTCTACCTTTATTTAAGTACCTAAGTGGGTACGAATGGATCTGTTCGTGACATTTCTCCGTGACAATATTATGCCTAGCTTAGCATGGCACTCCGTGACAAGACGTTGTCATGCGTTTGTCACGCTTACGTCTCTGTCTATAGTTTTAAATGTGATAAGGACAGCATACGTGAGATAATTGTCGCGGCACGCTGTGCTAAGCCCCACACTATTGAGTCCATTTCACGAAAGAAGTCCCCTAGCCGCGGCGCTGTATTTCATGTCAAAATTGATAATGTTGCCATTTATGAGTACAACATCTAGGGGGAAGTGGGGCACATTGATACTCGGAGCACATTGATACAGTACATGTTTTGAAATGCTGAAAAACGATACGCACACGGACACATCATTAGAACGCTTAAGGACATCCACAAGGATGATAGTTGTGATGATGCTTACCGTTTGTTCGCCGTTTTGCTTTGACAGACACAAACGTGTTTTTGGGACCGACAACTAAAATTTTAAGAGCAATGTGTTTATGTCTCAGCTCCATATTATTAGTTGTTTTCATAGTTTTATTGAACCAAAGGAACGTTTATACTTTAATAAATGTTATTTAATACAATATTGATTTAAAAAATAATAAATTACTTTTTCGTTAATATAGTCCCTTGGGGCACTTTGATACAGTACAACGCGGGGCAGGATGATACGTATTAATCTGCCCCGTTAGTGTATTAAAGTGCCCCTTTAGTGCATAAAAGTGCCCCGTTAGTATTTAAAAATACTCTTAAAAATCTCATTTATTATAGAAAACGGTCCGGACGTTTAAAGTTAAGCAGAGAAATGTGAAAAAATCATTTAAGATTTCAGTTTTTTGATGTTTTCGATTATGAGTTTTAAGAAAAAGTTCCTATAATTTTAATAGAGTATTTTCTTTTGTTATTTCTATATTTCACTATGTCCAATTCTGTAGTACTTCTAGGCTGATTACTCAGTAATTATGTTTAATTAGATGTTAAAGATCTTGATAAATTTTTTGTTTTTTTTTGTTTTTGATGACAATTTTATTTCCTAGCTCATTTCATTATTGGGCTGATTGTGATTATCGTTAATACGAATAATAACTAATAAATAATGTGATTTTTCAGATACCAAGCATTATTTGCTTTTTATTTGGTCAATTTAAGTAATATAACGATTTATTTTAAAAAAAATATAACATTTACGGAAATAAAATACGCATCAAGCTGCTCCACTTTCTGTATCAAGGTGCCCCACCGGTGGGGCAGAATGATACAAAATAGATTTTTTATAAAAGTCACCATAACTTTTTCCCTATTCGTTTCTATCAGCTTTTTTTAAACTTAATTATAAGTTAACATATCAGGCAATGTACTCAGCAAAAAAAGTGATCAAATATGTTGACATTTGTGTATTTAAACGGAGTTTGAATTTTTGTGTATCAATGTGCCCCACTTCCCCCTACCTATATTATGTTTGAAATACATTTGAAATTTATTAAATAATATTATTTCCTGCATATTTCGACTGTTCTGGTCATTTCATGAGTAGGTATATAATTTGATAAAAATGTCTACTTAGCTATATTTCTGTTATGTAAAAAGTGTATTTTTATTAAGATAAGTATAAGGGGTTTTCTACCTACTATCAGGGAAAAGGTCAAAAAATAGGGAAAATAAATCTGTCTTTAGTTCCAAAAATATCCGGGAGACTTCTTCCGTGAAACGCACTCTACCTACTTACTTCTTATGTCGTGTCATTCTGTCAAACTTTTTTGTAGCTTTATTATCTGACAAGTGAATTCAGACAATGTCGACTGTGCATTTCATGTGCAAATGTTAGGAAACCACCAATGACCTATTCATAAAAGCTTACTTATAAGCAATTAGGTACAAAAAATTGGAAAGTAAGAAAGTCCCAGATTTGAAAAGTATTATAGTCCTTTATTTCGAGACAGATATGAATTATTTTCTGTGTATGTATGATAAAAGGTTATCTTATTGTATCTAAAGCCTAGAACACACGGGGAAACGCAACTGCAACGTTTCAAAACACGACGCAACTAGTTTGAAACGTTTCAGATTAGTTGCGTCGTTTGTGGTTTTCTAAAGGAGTCTATAGCTGAAACTTAGATGCAACTCAAAAGTTACTAGCAGTTGCAGTTGCGTTTCCCCGTTTGTTCTGGGTCTTACTATACGAGTATCCAATTAAATTTTAATTACCTTATAAGTATATTTATCTTAATTTTAGGGGATTCGATGAAGAAAGCGTTTGATAAATTGAAAAGTGATGGCAAAAATAATGTCGACAACGTTATTCAATGGATGAAAGACTGTAAGTTGCAACACTTCATTATTTATTGTTTATACAGTCAAAAGACCTCGCGGCAGACCACGAAAAAGGTCGCGAGATGAGCTGGACGCCTTCTTGGATGTCTGGGCAGAGGCGGCCCAGGATAGGGAATCATGGAAGAAGAGGAGAGAGGCCTTTGCCCAGCAGTGGGACAGCGATGGCTAGATAAGATAATATACTTACTTCTTTCTTACCATTATCTCCTACTATTCTTAGTTTCTCTCTTTCTCCCTTCTTTGTATTCTTCTCTTCTCAATGAAGATTGAAAATCAACGACGTGCATGTATGAGGCGACTGATGAATGTGCATGAAGTGAAAGATATGTGTTTGTATCGTAGCAAGTGGAGGGAAGTCTCTGTCTACCTCGATGGGGAAGATTTTGGAATTTGCTTATATAGTTAGCGCGTGAAAAACTTCGATACCGCGTTTCAGGTTTTGTATGCGAATCTACTTTGAATGAAGCGATGATGTTTGTATCGTAGCAAGTGGAGGGAAGTCTCTATCTACCTCGATGGGGGAGAGGCTTGATATCTATCTTTGTAAGACCGCCGAATAAGGCCGACCTAGTTATAAATTGATATAAAATCATTAAATTACCATTCATTGTAGTGAATGCTATGACTAAGTATTTGAGAATTCATATAAAGGCAGATTTTAAAAAAACATTTTGGGTAGGGGATATCTTAAAGGAAGACCAAATCAAGAGTGCCGTAAACCGACGTGCATTGTATGAGGCGACTGATGAATGTAGGTGGAGTGAAAAAGGTGTGTTTGGCTCGTAGCCATTGCAGGAAAGTAGTGTCCGCCTTCTCCGATGGGAAAGAGGTCCCACAGGTATTATGTTTATTGAGGAAATAGACATCATCATTGTAAATACAATCATGGTATGGCCTGACAGGCGGCTTGCTAGCTTAGCACCTAGCTTGGCACCTAGTGCGGCCCGTCGAGTATATTCCAGAACGTTTGTTTTATGTAGCTACACACTAGGTCAGTGTTTTTCAAACTGTGGGTCACGACCTCCAGGGGGGCCGCGAAGCCCTACTCGGAGGGTCGCCAGCAAAGAGAAAATGGCAAAATCCTCAACTAAGTACAATCAAAAACACAATTTTTGTGATTAACCAACTGACCTCGTACTTACTATCATAACGCTCGCGGGTTTTTGCAGAATTAAGGTCATAATCTTGATAAATAGTGTATGTAAGTACCAATAAAAGGGGGTCGCTAAAATTTTTTAACCCGTAAGCGCCAAAACACAAAGTGAAACGCAAATGCAACGCAACTGAAACTGTTAGTTAGTTTTGAGTTTCATCGAAGTTTCTGCTACTTATAGAGTTCCTTAGAAAACCACACACGACGCAACTGAAACGAAACGTTTCAAACTAGTTGCGTCGGGTGTGGTTTTCTAAGGAAGTCTATAAGTAGCAGAAACTTCGATGCAACTCAGCAGTTTCAGTTGCGTTGCAGTTGCGTTTCACCGCGTGTTTTGGGTCTATGGGGGTCTCGATATCAAAAAGTTTGAAAATCACTGCACTAGGTGACTCGCTAGGCACTAGAAGCATAGTAAGCCATACCTTTAGATAGTATTTAAATTTTAAGATCTCGAGCAAAACTTCGCTCGCCCACTCTCGCCCACTATAGGTATTAGGCACCTTAGGTATTTACGTATGTTAACTTTATTACTTAGCCAGCGTGGTGGATTACGGCCTAATCACTCTCTGTATGAGAGTAGGCTCGTGCCCCTCGGTGGGGACATATATGGGCTGATAACGAACGAACGAACGAACTTTATTGCAGCAAAAATAATCGACCAAGCAAAAGAATCAGAAGAAAAAGCAAGAAAACTATTTTCAGACGTGAAAGATCAAAAAGTAGAATTCGAAAAGTTCGCTGAAGCTGTAGGCAAGATGGCCGCCGACAAAACGCAGCAGTTCGCTGAATTTACTAGCATGGTGGCGTCACAGGGGCCAAGGTAAGTTAGAGCTAGGCTAGTTCAAGATAAAGATTGTTATATTTTTAAGTTAGACCCAGAACACACGGTGAAACGCAAATACAACGCAACTGAAACTGCTAAGTTGCATCGAAGTTCAGCTAGTTTGAAACGTTTCGTTTCAGTTGCGTCGTGTGTGGTTTTCTAAAGAAGTCTATAGCAAAAACTTCGATGAAACTCAAAAGTAACTAGCAGTTTCAGTTGCGTTGCATTTGCGTTTCACCGTGTGTTTTGGCGCTTACAGTCAACTAATTGCCTTTTGTTGTCTGTGCCCTAGCAGGGCGAGCGTTGATTCCTGTATAATTAGACCGTGCTCAAACCAAACTGACTGTAAGCCGCCTAAATTGAGCGAGCATTACGCAGTTTATTGTATTTCCATACATATTCACTTATTCGTTCACATATAACCGGGAATACGTTATTACGAAGTTATTACGCTATGCGTAGACGCTGACATTCAGCGGCTGATCAATACAGGCTGTTAGGAAAAGTATCACTTTCCTTTTAAACAGGTTAGTGTTAGTGATGTAGAACACATTCAACGAAAAAAAATATTTCTGAACTCATTTTTAATTAAGAATTTCATTATTAATAACGCGCTCCAACGCAAAGGTCATTCAACTCTTGGCGAGTAAGTAGGTCGGGAGCGCTCGCCGCCCGTAGAGCGCGCGAATCGCGCGATTAATAATGAAATTCTTAATTAAAAATGAGTTCAAAATTATTTTTTTCTCGTGGAATGTGTTCTACATCACTAACACTAAAAAGGAAAGTGATAATTTTCCTTACACCCTGTATAGTACGTCACTTCGCACCGCGGACGCTGATTTACTACGGAGCTGTAAGCTATAAGCGTATTGTCAGCATAGTGGGAACGAAAAATGCTGTTAACCCTGGGGCTCACAGTAAGCCTGCTCACATTCGGCGGCTTACAGTCAGTTTGGCGTGAACACGACCTTATTGTATAGTGTGACCATTAGTGCTGTGCACTCCAGAGGTATGCGCGCGGCGAGACGGGGGGGAGAATCGGCTGCTGCGCTCTGTCAGTGCGCCGTCAACGATCGTGGCAGCAGGTAGTGTTATTTGTATCGGACTGTCTTTGTCAGACGCAGAAGACACACAAGACAAGAAGACGCGCGCATACCTCTGGGAGTGCACAGCACTAATGGTCAAACTATAGCACTACCTTATTTTGTGTCTTGCAATAAACTTATTCTATTCTATTCTATTCAAGGTTGATGAATGCTATTGGAGCAGCGACCAGCGCTTTCAGCAACGCTATGAAACCACCGAAATAAATGTGTTTGAGTGATTATTTCTGATGTTTTATTTATTTCTGACGTTTTATTTATTTCTGACGTTTTATTTATTTCTGACGTTTTATTTATGGGCCTGTTTCACAATCGAAAGATAAAATTTACCTGACAGATATATACCTGTCTCTGTCTAAAACGGCGTGTTTTATGAAATATACTAGAATAGGGCTATCTGTCAGTTACATTTTATCAGTAGATGGTGACACAGGCACTAAGACAAAGTCAAGAGTAACCTTAACCGACGCTTAAGTAACATAAATACATATCCCATACATACATACATACATACATATCCGTCACGTCTCTCTCCCATCGAGGTAGACAGAGACTTCCCTCCACTTGCTACGATACAAACACACCTCTTTCACTTCATACACATTCATCAGTCTCCTCATACATGCACGTCGGTTTACCTTTCTTTCCCCCCAATCGAGATCTACGTTAAATTTTCTATAGTATTCTTCTTCTTCTTATTTAAGAGCTTAGCTCTTGTCGCTGGAGCCTCTTCCATCCCTTCCTATTTTCTGCCTTCTTTTTAACATCTTGATACGACATGACACCCGCCTTTTCCTTCACCTGTTCTAGGAACGTCCGTCTGGGTCTTCCTATCAAAAAGTCAAAAGTCAAAAATATATTTATTTCATAGGCACAAAAAATGCTCTTGAAACCGTTACATTATTATAAAGGTAATTTTTTTTAAAGCTAGCGCTAGATTCGCAAGGTGCAGTTTCCCCCAGAGAAGAACCTAGCAAGAAACTCTGTGAGGTTGCTCTTTTCAAATAAAGTTTTACAATTCTTATAAACAGTTACACATGTATAAAGGTACATATTTTCTATATTATAATTATTATCCCTAAAAATTAATTTTGATCCTGCAGCATTCAAAGAAACCACAAGGTGTAAATAGCTAAAAAGTAAAGATAGGTTGAGACAGCATAACATGACCAGCCGCCACAGCAGCACCTTCACACAGGCCTCAACGCATGTGCCAGCCATCAACCCCTTCCACATATTTTAGGGAAGTAGGAGACCCGACACACAGCGCCACCGCTGCAGCGGCACAAGCGAGCATGACATGTTACACTATTGAACCCGATGACTAGCTTAATTAAACGCTGCAGTATCAAAAATATTAACAACATTTAACAAATCAACAACATTTAACAATAATAACAAAACAATACAAACAACACTTAACAATACACAAACAAAACATTTAAACAACAGTAAAACCTAGCAACATCGACCATCAAGCAAATTCTAGCATTTATTAGCTGTTCCTGTTGAGCTGGTCAGTATGCCCCACACTCCATGCAAGGTGGTCGTTTAAATATTCGTCTAATCTGTAATAGGCCTTTTTGCAAAGACAGTTCTTAATGTAAGACTTAAATTTATTTTCGGAGTATGCTAGAATTTCTTGGGGAATTTTATTATAGTATTGCACGCAGAGCCCCATAAATGATTTATTAATTTTTGCAAGTCTAAAACAATTTGACACTAATTTGTTCCTATTCCTAGTATTAAAGTTATGCAGCTGACTATTTGTTTGAAATAGATGTAGATTCTGTCTGACATACATAATGTTTGCGTAAATATATTGACATGGCACCGTCATAATATTAATTGTTTTGAACAGTTCCCTTAGTGATTCACGACAGCGGAGTCCGTAGATTGATCTTATAGCTCTTTTTTGTAAAACAAATACTGAACCAATATCGGCGGCACGACCCCACAGCAGCAGGCCGTAGGACATAAGACTGTGGAAATAGCTGAAGTAAACAAGTCTTGCGGTAGGTATGTCCGTCAGTTCTTTTATTTTTTTGACGGCGTACGCTGCAGAGCTCAGCCTCCCTGATAGCGATCCAATATGGGGACCCCATTGTAACTTCTGGTCGATTGTAATCCCTAAGAAAACTGTCTGTTCCACAAAGTCTAGTTTTTCATTATTTAACATAACATGACCATTGTTACGTGAAACTACGCCCGGTAAGCTAAATTTAATGCATTTGGTTTTTATCGCATTTAACACAAGGTTGTTGATTGTAAACCAATCATGAACCTGCTGAAGAACATTATTTACATAGTCGTAGTTAAGGGCACGCCTGTCGACTTTAAAAATTAAGGATGTATCATCCGCAAACAATACTATTTTCGCTAGGTTTTCAACCATGTGGGGCAAATCATTAATATAAGCTAGAAATAAAAAAGGTCCTAATATGGAACCTTGTGGAACACCTATTTTAACCAAAGATCCTTGTGACTTCATACCATTTACTTGGACAGATTGGAATCTGTTACTAAGATACGATTCCAACAGACAAAGACCTTTATTTCGAATACCGTAATGATGTAGCTTTAGTAATAGAGTTTCGTGATCTACACAATCAAATGCCTTCGACAAATCACAAAAGACCCCCACAGCATCCTGACGCTCCTCAAATGCCTCAAAGATATGTTTTATTAAGGCAACACCAGCGTCAGTTGTAGAGCGGCCCCTGGTGAAGCCAAATTGCTGGCTATGTAAGATGTTATTAAAATTAAAATACGGAAGCATTTGATTGAGCATAATCTTCTCAAAAACCTTGCTGAATACCGGCAATATCTTCCTTTTCCCTTAAATTTTTCCTTCTATGATGTTTTTTATGAAGGAATCATGTCGTATCAAATGTCCTAGCATCTTTCCTCTTCTGATATCAATAGATTTTAGTAAACTTCTCTTTTCTCCCACAATCTGTAATACCTCCTCATTTCTCTTCTAATTTTTTTTTTATTTTTCTTTCTTTTTTTTCTTTCTATAGTATTACACAACTTATAGTCCTGAAGTCTCGTAGACTAGTCACCGCGAAGTATCTCACATACATTTGAATGCATCGCACACTACGATACCGGTATAATGTATGTGAGATACTTCGCGGTAATACTTCGAGACTTTCGCTTCGAAGTATCGTAATGGGAGACGGAGCTTAGATTAAGTCTTATCTTCTTATCTTATCTAGCCGTTGTTGTTCCACTGCTGGGCAAAGGCCTCTCTCCTCCTTCTCCATGATTCTTTATCCTGAGCCGCCTCTGCCCAGTCGTTCGTGAAGGTGTCCAGTTCATCTCGCCACCTTTTCCGTGTTCTGCCGCGAGGTCTTTTGGCGGTTGGTTGCCATTGGGTTGTTGTGATTGCCCAAAGATCGACCAGTCCAATCCCACTTCAGCTTGGCAGCTGTCCTTACCACATAAGATTAAGATATTCAATAAAATACCATTTCCATCAAAATACTCTACTGTAATTTATTCAAGCTAAAACACAAGTAATATCATCAGATTTAGTTTCATGCTTCAATTTATCTTGAAACACATGAACGGCGGCCGAGAATGCATCTATAACTTTCCCTCCTTCGCTATTCAACATTTTATATATATCTTCGACGTTCTTATTTAGATCTACGGCGACTTTCTCCATTGTATCCTAAAAAGTATCACTTTTTATTTATTTAAAATTCAAGCTAAGTACTAAGTGTGTGGTTAAACCGTGTCCGTGTCCCCGTCACTTGGCGGCAAGAAGGAACACCGTGAGGTTTTAGCCGGTGGGAGTCCGGCATAACCCTCCGTCTTTCTCCGAGACGAAGGGTATCCATAATGGATTTCTCCACGAAAAAAAAGGCTGTTACTTTTGCAGAGTATAGAAATGAACCATATTTACTCACCTACTAGTTTTTCCATGTTTAAATTCGACTAGGTACGTAATAAGTCCATTCTTTATGGTTTGGGCACAGGTCTTCGCTTAAAAATGGCGTATTAGGGCTAACTAGCCTAAATACCTAACTTTTAAGGTCAGATAAATTTTATTCGATGGGTACCTAAGTTTGTTTTCATTCACAATATGACAAGAAGTGAAATGTAGGTAAGTTAATAAAAGTCGAAAAAAATTACAATAACGGCGCGTGCACACGATAAGATATGATCGTGTTTGCGGCAGACAAAACAAACTTTTCGTGTACTTACACGATAAGAATTTTGTCTTTTCTACACGCGAAAAACCACCGCTCCTCAACAACGTTCGCTGCGTCGTCGTGTCTTGCGCAGACAAGATTTTTTTCATGCACCGCTGCGGGCAGTGTACACAGTTATTTTCTAGTTACGTCACGAATCCTTGCGTATTTTCTTGTCGTGTACACGCACCGTTAATGTTTACCTACCTAAATGACTCTTCTTTACATAAAAAGAAAAAAAAGACAATTAATACCATCAGGAATTTAATTAAGAAAAATTCATAGATCGACTATTTAACCTGCTATTTATATATCAAAATAATCCAAACCTAATCATATAAAACACAGACTTGACTTTCGCACGACCCTTTTTTCCTGCCTCTACAAGTTTTATTACATCTTTTCTCTGTCTTACAACAGCTTGAAGAGTTATGAGAGTCTTTTAACAGACTAGAACAGCTTAATAGCTTAGATACCTTCTTTATAGGACATGTATAGTTGTTAGGTTTTTCTCTGCTATATTTCCTTCTATCAGCGTTCATTCTCGCCGCGCAATCTGTACATATGCTTGAATTTTTGAGGATTACATGATTGGAAGTGCAACTTGTTTTTTTATTACAGACGTGTAAGCTTTGACAGCTTGGTTTCGCGCTAATTGAGCTTTTGTTACTCCCCGTTCTAGCCAAATCACGTGATACAACTATACGTTTTGGTTTCTTTGCATCTTTTTTTTTATTTTTATCGTCTTTTATTGTGTTGGGACATTTCTCTGTGCAGCCACTGTTTAGATATTTATTTTTATCGAATGGTTCTCTATGTTTTAGTTGTCCTCGTCTGGATTTCTTACAGCCGCAATTGCCGCCGCATTCGTAAACTTTTTGCTTGATTATTGAACTGCATTTCGATCCGGACTCTTTGCTATAATCTTTTTGAATTAAATTGGAACTTTTACTACGTAAGGCTCTAGGTAATGTAGGGGGTATAGAAATATTTTTCTTCTTTTTATCTTTATCCTTTTTCCCTTTTTTATTAGTGGTTGAATGACTGCACGTGCTGGAACATCTTTTGTCATTACTTGAGCTTCTATGGCTCCTATGCATTTCTGAGCCTTTTTTAAACTTCCTACATCCACAGCGCCCTCTACAATCTTTCCCTCCATTTTTATTTTCGCAACAACAATCAGTGCAGTTAGATTTATCATTCTTTATGTCATTTTTTGTAGTTGGATCGTTGTGACAATGTAACCGGCTTGTTTGTGTCAGTTCTGACATGAAATCGTCGTTAAAATCGATAAGACTTAGACACCTATCACTGTATAATACAATGTCACTATCAAGGTTACATGTCTCTACGTATTTCTCTTTTGGAACCACTATAGTCTGTAACCTATTACAACTGACTTTTTTATCAAAGCCAATTGCAAACTTACTAACGTTCACAGATTTTTCAATCTTAAAACCTTCGTCTTTATCGTCTCCCATTATGGTTCTTTTTAGTGCCTCTACACTTTCGTAGTTTCGATTATAACTTTGTATACTCAGTAGTATTTCGTCATAAAGACTTTTTGCTGTGTTACAAGGTTTTGAGTAACCTTTCGTTGGTTTCGCTTCATCTTTCATATCGTTCTTAAATTCTGTACATTTTCTGTCTATAATTTCTTCTTTATGTGCTTTATTATTCTTGTAACTTGATGCTTTATCTACTTCATTAAATCTATTAGATTCTTTTTTAAGATTTACCTCTTGTCTATGATTATCTTTGTCTATGGTTTCTAGATCATTTGCAATGACGTCATCATCACCTTTATCGTCATTACTTTGATTAATTCTGTAGCAATTCTTGCAGAAACTTTGCAAGACGCTTTCGTCAATTAGATTGCAATTTTCGCCTTTTTCTTCGCCAAAATCTGCATAAGAACTTTTAGATTTTTTACGTAGTTTCGTAATAGGTCTATAACGGTATTCGGAAACAATATTTTTGTATTTATTACCGGATTTTTTTCTAAGTCTAGCTAAAAAACTTAGACTTATTTTTGTCTCGACGTCTCGTATTTTGATCTTTTCTCCCGTACAGTGATGTGTTATAATTTCTTTGCACATTTCCTTTTGTTCTTTTTTAATTTCTTTATTATATTTGCTAAGTTCGTGTTCGCAGCATTGCGCTGACGATTCCATTTTTAAAATTGGCCGTTTTGACTTTCCCATTGTTACTAAAAATTTAAAAATAATTATTACCATTATTATCTATTTCTCGCTATTTCTTACCCTAAGGTTGCCTGGACGATATTGCTACGTAGCTATAAGGCCGCTTGTTGCTTCTTATATTCTTGTTTGTGTCTGTACCTTATATCTTTGTGTGCAATAAAGAATATTTGTATTGTATTGTAATAACATTGTTTTACTCTATGACGTTAAAGAGACGTATAATTTATCAAACTGGACAACTTTTCCCAAGAAACGTGGGTGGAAAATTTATTGACATTAATGACTTTTCATAGCTTTTGAAATAAGTACATGATTTCTCATGATAAACTAACAAATTTATTTAAAAAAAGACTGCGCTTAAAAATACTTTTTTTATTATGACCCAGTGTCACTCTCACAGTAAATACGAATCTAACGACACCTCTCAAGCTAAAATCCATCAAGCCGTTTAGGCTGTAGAGCGTGACAAATAATTATAGATACCTACACATACATACTCTCGTAAACATAACCCTCCTTCTGACGCAGATGGGTAAAAAGATAAGTATTTTTTCCACAAATCCGAGCCACAGTTTCTTTAAAAAAATTGTTCAGATCCAAAGGTAAATTTTCGTAAACGAGTCAAACAATATTCTATGTCATAAAACTACCTACAAAATAGGGATGATGACTACATTCAAAAATTCAAAAAATAATTAGTTCGTCTTTAAGGCTATTTAAAAATATTTAAATAAAACGTATTTATTACCTGATCAAATACATAAATAAATACAAAGATAAAGAGCATCAAAGTTACGGCGTGGGGGGTATTGACGTCACTCCTAGGTAAAAATCCTAATGAGGCGTGACGACACGAGTAACTTTAATCCAGTGTATCTTGGTAATTTTTAGTTTAAGAGAAAAAAGAAAAAATACGTGCCGAATATTTTAAAATAATCTATGTGATGGACAAAAAAATATATTTTTAGTCATCATGCCTATTGTCTTTACTGTACTAATACTTTAGGATAACATTTATGTGGGTAAAGAACCCACTGCTGGACAAAACCCCTTTTTTATTTAAAATAATTAAAGTAAGAAAAAAATAAATGAAAAAAAAAACGGGTGGAAAATATCACTAATATTATCTGTAATATATAATTATTTTCTATATATTTTTTATAAATTAATAGAGCTCAAATTGTATTGTATTGTACCAAATTTTTTTTATTCTTAAAACAATAAAAAACCAAAAAATAGTGAATTAAACAACAAAAATTGATGAAATATAAAAAAAAAAATTCAAAAATATTCAAAATAAAATAAATTGAGGTTTTTGAATTTTTTCAATATTATTTTCAATACTCAATACTCAATCATTTATTGCACTCCAGAGGTTTTTACAGATCTTATAAACAACTTAAAGTACCAAAATGTGGACCCTGATGAAATTTCTAAATATTATAAATATAATTAATTCAACGTTTTACCTACTCACCTAATATTTATCACTTAGAAATTCTTCAAAATATCAATTTTTCTATAAAAATTTCTAAGTCCTTCATTTACACTGTTTAGTTTTGCTCGTAGTTGGATGATCAATGGATTGTCTAACTGCATTTGCGGCAATGTTTAAGCTCTCAATCAGTCTAGAACCTTCGTGAGTGAGCAAAGTGTGAAATTCAACTAATATGCTATTTGCTTCGTCGCCCATTCTACTGAGTACTGCCTTTGGAATGAAAAAAGAATGGTTTACTTGAAATCAGAAGATGAATAATGAAGATAGAATTTTTTTTGAAGTTTTTCGTTATGTGAAATTGTTAAAGATTTTTTTGTAAGGTATAGGTACTTAAATTCAATTTTTATACCTACCTTTTAAATAGTTACTTTAATATTTTTTTAAAAATGTTAATTCTTTAGACTGCTGGACACAGACCTTTCTTTTTCTTTTTTTTTCTCTACTTTTTTTGTCTTGATAAATAAATAACCCAAAAAATTTCATGACATTTTCAAGAATGCCTCAATATTTCATTTCAAGATTTTTTTTTGTTTCTATAGCATCAATAAATAAGGCCCAACAAAAAAAGGAAATTAATCAACAATTAAAAAAAAACAATAACTTAGAAGCACTTAGCCAATTTCAAAGATTTTTTTTCTATCTTAAAACACAACTTAGAAAAAAAACTTACATTATTATTTGCAGTTGAACATTGGTTGACTGTATCAATAGCAGTATTGTTAATCATCAAAAATCGATCAAAAAAATCATATTTTCTACTTCCGTTTAGGAGGTGGCGCTTGCGACGTGGCTGGTTGCGGCTGCGCTAAGAAACGAGCTAGCAGATTAGCACTAGCTGTACTCAAATTTGTTGCAACTGTATCCGCTCGTTCATATATAGTACTTACTACATTATTTAACCTGTCACCTCCGTATTGGTATAGCTGAGATAGGACCTCCTTTGAGAGGAAAAACAAAAAAAAAATTGAGAGGATTTTTTTTAATGGCGACTATTTACCTTAATCATCATTAAACTACTCTAATTGCCTTATTCATTATTCAAATATGAATGTTAGAACTTTTTTTGTTTATGTAGTGGTCGTATCTTCTTAGAATGGCTTAAAGGTCATAACTACCAGGCCATAAAATTAAAAAAAAACTACTTAAAAATTCTGTTAATAACAATGACGTAGTTTTGAGTTTTGTGGCTGAATGAGAGATTTTCATAAGTCAGATGCCAAAACACTACTTTTTAGGGTTCCGTACCCAAAGGGTGAAAACGAGACCCTATTACTGAGACTTGGCTGTCCGTCTGTCTGTCTGTCAGTCCGTCCGTCTGTCACCAGGCTGTATTTCATGAACCATTATAGCTAGAGCGTTGCACAAATGATGTATTACGGTTGCCGCTATAACAACAAATACTAAAAATAGAATACCTAATAATAATAATTAAGGGGGGCTCCTATACAACAAACGTGATTTTTTTGCCTTTTTTGCTCGATATCAATACTGAATGGTACGGAACCCTTCCTGCGCGAGTCCGACTCGCACTTGGACCTTTTTTTTCATTGGACCTGCCAGAAAATCCCTTATTTCTTCCAATTCACTACCAAAACTACTCAACTGAAAACGCGACCAAATACAAATGACGGTGGTATGGAAATAATGACGTTGACAGACGTTCATTACAAAATACTTAATAATAATCGCACTGCTTGACAAAGGCCTCCCTTTTCTTTGAATTAAAAGCTTCTTTATTCAGTTAAGTAAGGTAACAGAAAGGGTATGTAAAGTCAAAACCTAAATAATAAAGTCTGTTTCACGAAAGAAGTCTCCTAGGCGCGGCGCTGTTTATCATGTCAAAATTGACAATGTTGCCATTTATGAGCACAAAATTTACCTATATTATTTATATTTCAGTTGTAATTTATCAAATATTATCTACTAATTATTGCATACTTCGAGTGTCCTAGTCATTCCATGAGTAGGTTGGTATATGTATATTTTGATAAAACATCTTATTTACCTACATTTCTGTTAAAAAGTATATTTTTATTATGATAAGTAAAGGTTTTTCTACCTACTATCAGGGAAAAGGTCAGAAAGTAGGGAAAAAAGAACTGTCAAATTTAGTTCCAAAAATATCCGGGGGACTTCTTTCGTGAAATGCACTCTACCTACAGTCGGGAAAAAAACTGGCAACACCGTAATGTCTTTCCTTTCAGATCAATCTAAAGAAAAACTGGACGACATGTTGCCAATTTTTAATTTTATAGTTTTATTGTGTACCTAGTTAAGTACTATAATCCCTTAATACAAAACGAATTTTAATGATAGCTCTGGGACTAATGTCATTTTTTCAATTCAATTCGTTTATTGCTCACATGTACAATGTTTTACAAAGGTCATATAGAAATATTTTATGTCTAGTAGGACGACTTTTACCAATACATCATAATTATATAAAGTATAAGTAATATTTTAGAACTTAGAAAATAATAATATCAGAATTGATCATTAAAGAAATCCCCAATTTCGTAATAACATTTATCTAAAAGTATGTTTTTTATTTGTTTGTTAAAAGACCTGTCTTCAGTTATAGATTTTATATTTTTTGGGATTTTATTGTAAATATTTATTGCAGCGTAATTTTTTGACGTTTTGTCCGTAGCCGAAATTTACATTAGTTCCAGAACTATCTTTAAAACTCGTTTAGTAATAATGAGGTAAGAGCTCCCGCAGACCCCAGGATTTTCATTCGGCCCAAAGTTTAGTTGGGCTAATTAGCATTTGTGATTTTTTGTACTAGCAGCTAGCTTAGCACGCACTCCGTGACAAGACGTTGTCATGCGTTTGTCACGCTTACGTCTCTGTCTATAGTTTTAAATTTGATAAGGACAGCATGACGTGAGATAATTGTCGCGGCACGCCGTGCTAAGCCCCCAGGACATCCCGACTAGACTATCGACCGATCGAAAAATCTGTGGTACTCTAAGAATGATGTGCATGGGACAATCTCCAGAAACAGCCAATAAATGATGTAGTTTTGGCCTGTATAAACATTTTGAGGATTAGATGCTCCAGTATCCTTAATCAACAGGGACAAGAAAGACAAATTTGAACGTAATTCTGTGTATGACTCGAAAAAATTTCTCATTATTTCTCGTCCGGAGAATGTCCCGTAAAGTCTATAAAATATGCAAAAAAATATTAACTTCTTTTAAAGTCCTTTTTGAAACTCTGTAGCTTTATTTCTTTTGGTCTTCAGCGAACATGCCAGCTAAAGCTTTATTCGGGTCTGATATTCTCTCCATATTTTCTAACAATACTTCCGATTGGCCGTCCATATAAGTGCCTAGTACTATCAAAATGTCTCTTATATTAATTTCACTCACTTTACTCATTGCCATCAGCACGTTCTTGAATAAAAAAAGAAGAAATAGGTTGATATTTTTAAAGTTACATGATATTAAGCTGCCCGCGACTTCGTACGCATTTATAGTCATAAATTTTGAAAAAAAAAACATGCTATCTTAAAATTATATAGCCTATGTGCTATTCCGATGTTTAAGCTATATTATTGCCAAGTTTCATCAAAATCTGTTCAGTGGTTTTTACTTGATGAAGTACCTAAAAAACATCCGTCGGCACAAACATTGACATTTATAATATTAGGTATTAGGATTACATTCTGACAAAACGAACATAGATTTTTTTTTTGTAAATAATTATGGTTTTAATTATGGTAACATTTAGAATTGACATTAGCGTATGTCAAGTGCGTGTTGTTTTAAAAAAATGGCAAATAACATTGTAGATTCTGCCAATGTTAATAAAGTTAAGTTACTATAATTAGGTATGTATAAATTGCACTATAAGTACCTACATATAAGATACTTATACACACAAACACCCAGACTTAAGACAAACATTTCTGTACATCACAGCAATGTTTGTCTCTGGTGGGAATCGAACCCACGGCATTGGTTGTGGTAACAGTTGTGACCAACCACGCTGACTGGCCAAATATCACTTTTCGCAACGCCAATGACAATAGGGATGATGACTACATTCAAAAATTCAAAAAATAATTAGTCCGTCTTTTAGGCTATAAAAAATATTTGAAACAAATTTTTTACCTGATCAAATACATAAATAAATACCAAGTTACAGAGCATCAAAGTTACGGAGTGGGGGGGTTAGACGTCACTCCTAGTTTAAAATCGTACTGCGGCGTGACGTCACGAGCAACTTTAACCCATTGTATCTTTGTCATTTTTAGTTTTAGAGAAAAAAGAAAAAATACGTGTCAAATAATTTAAAATAATCTTTGTGATGGACTAAAAAACTTTTTAGTTATCATGCCTATTCTTAGTGTTATCACAATTTATACAAAAATATGTCTATGGTTGTTTTGGCAGATTTATCCTGATAGATTTCAAGACTATGGTTTCTCAAGAATTTTCGAGCCACTGCTGGGCAAAGGCCTCTTTAGGTGTAAGTATTTTTTTAATTTATAGCGTTTACAGGCCTTTACCTACATTTTATATCATATATTGGAAAATTACGCAATATAATATCTAATATTAATAATAAGAAGAAAGATCGTAGCAAGTGGAAGGAAGTGGTCTCTGCCTACCCCAATGGGAGAGAGGCGTGACGTATATGTATGTATGTATGTTAATAAAGATAAAGCCTAATCCAAACACACCTCTTTCGCTTCATCCACACTCATTAATTAGTCGCCTATATGCATAGAGGTGTGTTTGTATCGTAGCAAGTGGAAGGAAGTGGTCTCTGCCTACCCCAATGGGAGAGAGGCGTGACGGATATGTATGTATGTATGTAAGCCTAATATGTGTTATTCAGATGTGTAAACTACAATATTGTTAAGTTAAATTCAACATTTTGACAGTAAATTTTTCATAATATGAGAGAAATTTATACCACTTTTTTACTGCTTTTCAACCTATCCTATATTTTTCTTATGTAAAAATGAAAACGATTAGGACTTAGAAATTTTTAATAATAAGTTTCGATAAAAGAAAAGAAAAGAAATTCGAAGGTGTATGTGAAATCCGCCAACCCGCACTTGGCCAGCGTGGTGGATTACGGCCTTATCACTCTCTGTATGAGAGTAAGCTCGTGCCCCTCGGTGGGGACATTATGGACTGATAAAGAAAATGAAGTTTCAATAAAATAAAAGAAATTGGTGTCAGGAGAAATTTGAGAAAATTGGAAGTAAGTTTAGGTAGGTACCTAAGTATAAAATAACCTACCTCAATACCTAAACCTAAACACCTATAAACACAGCAGAAAAAAAAAGTACCTACCTATGTATGTAAGTATATTGAAATATTTTTTCATCTCTATCTTATGTGTTACTAGATAGACTCAATTGATATTTAATATATATTTTTTTATAAATTGCAAATTGATTACCTACGTCAGATAGTGCCTAAAAAAAGTTTTCATGTTATCTTTTTTTAAACCATAAGCATTTAAGTGCGTAAGTAGTTTTTTTTTTAAATATAAAATGTCAAAGATTTAAATTATTAAAGGTTATGTTGTAAAAATATTCAGTAAAAAAGAAAATAAAGTCAAAGAAAATAGTTGAAAAAAAAACGCGATTGTATGTCAAACCCCACCATTTTCAAAGGGAGGCCTGTGCCCAGCAGTGGGATACGCTAAAACTACAATTATTAACTAACAAATCTACTAAATAACTATTAAATACACCCTGAGTTACATATAAGGCCTGCACGGCGCTTGTACACGACAAGAAATTTTTCTCGTCTGCGGCAGACAAGACAAATTCTTCGTGTAGGTACACGACAAGAATTTTGTCTGTTCTACACGCGAAAAACCACCGCTCCTAAACAACGTTCGCCGCGTCGTCTTGTCTTGCGTGGACAAGATTTTTTTTCGTGCACCGTTGCGGGGAGTGTACACAGTTATTTTCTAGTTACGACAAGAATTCTTGCGTAGGCCCGACGTATTTTCTTATCGTGTACATGTGCTCTTAGAGCTAACAATATACTCATTTGTGTGTCGGCAGAGTGTCAATGGCATTTTTTGACACAGTCGCAATCAGTGTAAGCCATTGTTTAGCAGAATACCAAATGTGTCAAAAAATGCCATTGATACTGCCGAAACACAACTGAGGCTATCAATTAGCGGACTTGGGCCTCAGATGCGCAGATACTTCTGGCTAGGTTCCCCAATCAGGGTAACATCCCCACTACAGGGACACGAGCCTGTTTCCCTATCTAAGAAAGAGTTGACTTACTTTGAATTTTTCTAATGTGATATTTGTTTTGTCCTCAACGTCGTCAAACATTAATTTCGCTTCGTCTTCAGTTTTTTTCACCATTTCTAATACTTTTGCTGTAAAAAATACAGAAAATATATGTTATTGAGTCAGTAAGTGCCTTAATAGAGTACATTTCATGAAATGTGTATGAAGTGAAAGAGGTGTGTTTGTATCGTAGCAAGTAGAGGGAAGTCTCTGTCTATCTCGATGGGGGAAATTTTGGAATTTGCTTATATACTCAGCGCGGGGAAAACTTCGATACCGCGTTTCAGGTTTTGTATGCGAATCTAAGTACTTTGGATGAAGCGATGATGTTTGTATCGTAGCAAGTGGAGGGAAGTTATCTACCTCGATGGAGAAGCGTGACAGATATGTATGCATGTATGTATGTAAGTATCTCTTACCATCTTTCATCCATTTCACCAAGTTGTCGACAGTATTTTGACCATTTTTTTTTAAACTCTCATAAGCTTCTTCCACGTCTTTCATTTTTGATATTTTATTTATAGTTTAAATGATCGATTGATTGTTAATTACTAAATTCATGGTTTACAGAGGTAGGAAGGGAAAATTAAGCTAGGAAACTATTTTGTAATGTAAAATGACATGTCGTGGTTTCCTTTGTATTTTTTACATGATAAAATTATTGTTTTTCTAATTGAAATTACACAAAATAATTTTAGGAGTTTAGCCTGATAGTTTTTGAAGTATTCTGTCACGTTTCTGTAACTATCAATGCGTTTCTGTCAGTTTGTCATGTTATATCATTTTGGCAGAACTTGACAGAAATTTAAGATTTCAAGAGTTTTTAATGTTTTGCGTAAATACTTATTTAAGAATTCCTCTTTTTAGGGTTCCGTATCCAAAGGGTGAAAACGGGACCCTATTACTAAGACTTGGCTGTCCGTCCGTCTGTCACCAGGCTGTATCTCATGAACCGTTATAGCTAGAGCGTTGAAATTTTCACAGATGATGTATTACCATTGCCGCTATAACAATAAATACTAAAAATAGAATAATAATAATAATTAAGGGGGGCTCCCATACAACAAACATGATTTTTTTGCTTGATATCAATAGTGAATGGTACGGAACCCTTACCGCGCTTGTCCGACTCGAACTTACCTACCCGGTTTTTTTAAAAAAGTTCGTATTGTACAGTTGTACTAGAGAAATAAGTTCAACGGTTAATAAGTTGTTTTAAAATGACATTTCATAATGCAAATGAAAATTTTGAGTGTTAGCATAAATATTTGGCAGAGGAAAGACAAAGATGGCGATTACTCCACCGAAGAGAGCCTGGCTCTTAAATATATGATGACGATGATACCATAATTATTGAAAAAAGTGTGGTTGTTTTTTATAATTGTTTTTTTGTTGTTGTTCTATACATACATACACACATATCTGTCACGCTCCCCCATCGAGGTAGACAGAGACTTCCCTCCACTTGCTACGATACAAACACATCTCTTTCACTTCATACACATTCATCAGTCTCCAGTTATCTATATTTAAAATTAAAACAAAGATTTGTTCTAAAAATATTTTATTTACATCATTTGACTAGAACATAAAATACTATGTTTTTAGTTACTACTCGTATAAGAAAAAAATAAGTACTTACAAAATTAACTGCATTGAATTAAAAATGACACTAATGTCACAATTGACATACTAAGCCCCCGTTTCACAATCAAAAGATAAAATTTATTTGACAGATATTTTATACCTGTCACCTGTCTAAAAAGACACAGGTTTATCTTTCAGTTCTATATCTTCAAAAGTATATCACTTTCGACATTTATCCAAAATACTATCGTTTTATAATATTTTTCTCTATCGATTGACGTTAATTTCATCAGTGGCCGCCAACTTTTTTTTCTCCATACTAGCTCGAATTGGGGATGTGTAGTGTAATTGATACCGATTTTTTTTTACTATACCAATTAGGTTGGATGCTCTTTATTTGACAGATATTTTATTCTTTTCTGAAAAGACATTTGGTTTATCTGTCAGTTAAATTTTATCTTTAGATAGTCAAATGGGCACTAGTAAGTTGGAATACTAGTTAGAATACAGTGTGTATCTGTATTCCTTAACGACAATCTAAACATTTTTTTACCAAGAAACAGGGGTCGAAATCGAATTATAACAATTTCTAAAATATGAAACCATTTAGTAGAAATTACGTCTTCTAAGGTATCCTCGCAATTAGAGGGTGTCATTTGACGTCAAAAGACACAACTTTTTATACCTCACGTCAATAGGGATGATGACTACATTCAAAAATTCAAAAAATAATTAGTCCGTCTTTTAGGCTATTAAAAAATATTTGAAACACGTTCTTTACCTGATCAAATACATAAAGAAATACAAAGATACAGAGCATCAAAGTTACGGAGTGGGGGGTATTGACGTCACTCCTAGGTAAAAATCTTACTTAGGCGTGATGTCACGAGCAACTTTAACCCAGTGTATCTTTGTCATTTTTAGTTTAAGAGAAAAAAGAAAAAATACGTGTCGAATATTTTAAAATAATCTATGTGATTGAATTAAAAAAAATATTTAGTCATCATGCCTATTGACGTAAGCATAACTCATCAAAGCGACTATAGCGCAACCAACTCGCATCTGATGTCATTTGAAGTCTTTAGTCTTTTGTCGTCAAACGACTCGTCTTCCTCGTCGTTAATTAACGTACCTACTGCGAGAGCAGTTCAAATTAGACGCTACATATGTATCAAAAATTATCAGCTCAAAAGAATAAAGGTCTAATCTAAGATTAAATTAACTAGCTAATTCAAAATATACAAACATTATTTTAGTAATTAGGAGCTTAGGAACTTAAAAGTTAGTAATTATATGCAATTAATGCAAACATGATCTATTATTACAGCTGTCTCTTTCTTCATTTAACAAAAGAAGGAGCAAACATAAAAACAAAATTAGTTTTTGGTGGTTTTTGACAAAAGCTGACCACTTAATTGGTATACGGAACACTCATTTTGATGACATTTTATCGAAAAAATCTTGAAGAGCCAACGCTTTTGCTAATCGACGTCTGAAATCCTGAAACAGAATAATAATGCTTTATTGGAATATTTTTCAGGGTACAATACATATACTTTTGTGCGTGAATAGAAGTATAGTAGCAAGTGTGGGACCTGGGGGCCATGTCTGATAATTTACAATATGCTTAGCTGTGTTCGGCAGAGTGTCAATGGCATTATTTGACACATTTGGTCGCAATCAGAGTAAGCCATTGTTTAGCAGAATACCAAATGTGTCAAAAATGCCATTGACACTGGTTATAACTGAATGAATTTTAAATTAGCAGCCTTGGGCCCCTGTGTGAAGGAGCTGCTGTGGTGGCTGGTCATGTTATACGTTGAAAACCCTAGCTAAGATCTTAAGTTTTTAGTTAGTTATCTATGTATTTACATCATGTGGTTTACGCATGCTTTAATGTTGAGGAAATGCGTCTGTGTTTATAAGAATAATAAAACTATTTGAAAAGAGCAACCCAACCGTTTCTTGCTAGATTCTTCTCTGGGGAAAACTGCTACCTTACGAATCTAGCGTTAGCTTTAAAAAAGAAGATATGTCGTTTGCAAGAGCATATATTTACCTATGACATACACATACATATCCGTCACGCCTCTCTCCCATCGAGGTAGGCAGAGACCACTTCCATCCACTTCTTTCGCTTCATCCACATTCGTCAGTCTCCTCATACATGCACGTCGGTTTAGGTTACTTTAAACATGGCCTTTCTTTAGTGTAACCTTGTAGATACTTACCAAATACATATCATGCCCGTTCTTCCCGACCCTAGCTGCGAACATCTCCTTACTCATCAGGCAGACCGCCTTCCCGTTCATGGGGAACCGCTCAGGTAGTCCCCCATGGTGGGACACCCAGCGGGCGACGGTTGTGCGGTCCCAGGTGCGGGGATCTGTGGGAGGGGAAGGAGTTAGTTAGTTTTGTTTAATTCTACATATCTACATATATCTGTAACGTCTCTAACACATTGAGGTAGACAGAGATAGAGACTTCTAATTACTATTATACAAACATGGGTACTTAAGGCCAAAACACACCGGATGCGTATGCGTTGCGTATGCGTAGACGTATGCGTACCTCTGAGTTGTAATGTATGGAACTGTCACCACTTGCGTAACGTAGACGTACACGTCGACGTAACGCATACGCATCCGGTGTGTTTTGGCCTTTAGAGATAGAGTATCTATCCTAAGACAGAATTCTATTTTATAAAAATATCGTCGCTTTTTTATTTATAGAATGCATTAAATAGATTTAAAAAACAAGAAACAAGATTAAATAACAATAGCGTTTTGCCAAAATAAGCGATTAAAAATGACTACTAATTAATAATTGGATAAAACTACTTATTTCTCTAGTACTACTGTACATGCACAAACTAAATATTCTCGTATTAAATAAATGTAAGTATGTCATTTTCATTGTTTTTTTAACCTGTTTCGTCCCACTGCTGGGCAAAAGCACTTTCATTAACATTCTCAATATAGGTTCCATAGTAAAAGTAGTTTAAAACTCACCTATAGGTAAATCATCTTCTCGTAATAACTTGAGATAGTCATCGGTCCAGGCGAGGGGGGGCACGCGGTCCGTGGCGCGGGGGGTGCTGTCTAATAAACAGGTTTGCGGGTAGGTCTGGAAATTAAATTAAAAAAAAGGTTTAAATGTACCAAAATCTGAAAACCTGCTATCACTTTGTGCCCTTTGCCGTCGAATGTTCGGGCGTGTGGTGTGCTGAGGCCAAGACTTTCATAAAGGAGCTGGGGTGCCGCCTTAGGGATCGTAGTTCAGATCCCCGTGTCGAGTCATTTTTGGTGCAACGTATTTCACTGGCCATCCAGCGTGGCAATGCTGCTAGCATTCTCGGCACTTTTCCACCAAATTTGACTCGATATGGGGATATTTTTTACGATTGTGTGGCCTGATTTTGTATTTTTTCTCTAGTTACAATATATAATGTAAGTTTTTTATTTGGAATTAATTCAATAAAGATTTATTCATAGGTTTAAATTACATACATAGGTAAATCCTATAAATAATATAAATGTCAATGTTTGTGCCGATAGATAGATAGATGGATGGATGGATGGATGTTTGTTACTTCATCACGTAAAAACTACTGAACAGATTTTGATGCCTTTATCTCGGTAACGTGACGCTTTATCAATTTTTTTTCATCTATACTTTCGATTTGTATTGACCAGGGGGCTTAGCATGGCGTGCCGCGACAATTATCTCACGTATGCTGTCCTTATCACCAGGGGCGTATTTACCCTAGGGCTAAAAGGGCTACAGCCCGGGGCGGCAGGCGGCGAAGGGCGGCCCAGGGGCGGCCCGCAGGCCGCCCTTGAGCTTTAGGTTGGAGGATTAAAAAAGTACAGAAGAATATTTTAGGACGTAAGCCTAGAACGGCCCTGAGCCATCTTTCCACATGTTGATTTCATGTCTTAAGAAATTTGATTTAAAGTATGAAAGCCGGCCTTTGTTCTTTTCTGAACCGGTGAAATAGTCAAATTTTTTTCCGCCTCGGTATTTTTTTGAAGGAAATCTAAAGAAAAAAAGAATTGCCTCAGTCAGTCGCCCTGCACAAGTTTATTTCTAAACTTTCTAAAATGTACTCGTCTATCCAGAAAAATCTTTTTTTTTTGTTCGGAAGATATCATTATCTATGCAAATCTATCACCACAATGTTCTTATACATATGTAGGTCGGTAGGTACTCTACACTGACTGCTATAGGCAGGCTCTGGGGCGGCGAAGTAGTGGAAAAGAAGTCGGAATAGAATTCATTTTTGCGGTTAACGCGGCGCAGAGCGTTCGAGGTGTATGTCTTGGAACTAGTACCTACAATTCAATACAATACAATACAAATATTCTTTATTGCACACCAAGAAACCTACCTAAGTAACTAATACCTATCTCTATCTCCGTCCGGATCTTAGTATGTTTCAACGTTGGTCGGCTTGCGTTTTTTTTGTAGAGAAAGGATACGCCGCGCAGCAGATGAAGGCGGGCGACAGCGCGGGGGAGGGCGGAATTTGTATTTTTATCCAATTTGGGTACACTTTCTAAAGCAGAAATTAAATCAAACGCATTATCACTCCAAAAGTGTTATCCTACAGATCTCGCGGATGATTTAATGGACGAATGCATCTTACTAAAGAATTTTTTGTTGTCTCAGGGACATAAAACTGGAACAAGTATAAGGGAACTAAACTTATTAATTAAGAAAAATGTTTTAAAAGTATCAGAACGCTCATTTTCAGTTTAAAAAAAAATAAAAAACTGTTTAAGATCGAGTCTTATCGAAGAAAGGTGAATAATTTTGCAATTTTGAACATTGAAGCTGATTTAACTAATAAAATTGATTACGATGATGTAATAAACAAGTTTGTTACGAATTTTGTACACAGAAAAAAAATGTAAAATATAGATATATATTTTTGTTTTCTTTCATTCCTTGATGGGGCGGAAAACTACAGGAGCCCAGGGCGCGCAATCTTTAAATACGCCCCTGCTTATCACATTTAAAACTATAGACAGAGACGCAAGCGTGACAAACGCATGACAACGTCTTGTCACGGTGTGCCATGCTAAGGTAGCTGAACTATCGATTAATGAAGGTTTCATAGACTGCCGCCATTTTTGTCGAAAAAGGTACATACACAAGTTTAGGTAGGACATTATATTCAAACCCGTTTGGCAATATTGTAGTTTATGTATCAGAATAACACATAGGCTATATTATTTTGAGATATCATGATTATTTTCCAAGATATGACGGTAAATGCGTACGAAGTCGCGGGCAGCCACTAGTTTATAATACAGGGTGTAACAGAAAGGGTATATAAAGCCGAAACACAGCGATAGTCCTCATGAAACTGAACAACTTTCCCCAAGGAACATGGGTCGTAACTCAAAAAAATTTTTTGGATCGCCCATACTTACTCGATCAGCTGATCGGGCATTTTGTATGGGGAGGCGAAATTTTTTTTTCGAGTTACGACCCGTGTTCCTTGGGGAAAGTTGTTCAGTTTCATGAGGACTATCGCTGTGTTTCGGCTTTATATACCCTTTCTGTTACACCCTGTATTTTTGTTTGAAAGAGCAACAAACTTCTCTTTTTTTTCTGTCTCTCTCTATGTACTATCATCTTACAATAAACTGTTAAACAAACATCCTGTCATCTCAGCGTAGTAAATGTAATGTGTTGTTGTTATCAGCCCATATATGTCCCCACCGAGGGGCACGAGCCTACTCTCATACAGAGAGCGATTAGGCCGTAATCCACTACGCTGGCCAAGTGCGTATTGGCGGATTTCACATACACCTTCGAATTTCTTCTCTGGTGTATGCAGGTTTCCTCACGATGTTTTCCTTCACCGTTTGCAAGTGGTAATCGAATAAATTGATCCGTACATGAGAAATAAACTCAGAGGTACGTGCCCGCGCCAGGTTTCGAACCCGCGCCCTCAGAATTCGAGGCAAGCGTTCTACCAACTGGGCTACCACCGCTTTTTTGTAAGCACAAACATTGACATTTATAATATTAAGAGGATGTCAAAAATGACAATCAATTTAACTACACAATGTTCAACAGTCGCGAACAATAAAATCAATAAAAGCGGATTTCCTTTTCCAAACAAAATGTCGGCCATATTGTCGTTGTAATTCGCGCGGGAAATCAGAATCCGTTGGTAGAGGATACCGGAAGTGGGACGTCCGTACTAATGACGGATTAATGACGGCGTTTTATGTAATCGTTGACGTACTTTTATATAGGGTGACTTTAAATTAATAAATTAATAAAAGATATGCATTCACTCGTGATAACAAACAACTTTTACTATGGGACCAAGGCCGAAATCATAAAAAAGATTTGTTCTATTCAAATCATAAAAAAATCTCATAAAAAAGCTGGTGCATTTTGTATGGGCAGTTCAAAAATTTTTGAATGATTTCGACTTTGGTCCCATAGTAAAAGTTGTTTATTATTAGGAGTTTATGCGTATTCGTTTATATAGTTCACTAATTAAAAGTCACCCTGTATTAATGAATCATGAATATTTAGTAGAGACTAAAGGCTGCCCGCGACTTCGTACGCATTTATCGTCATATCTTGGAAGAAAATCATGATATCGTTAAATAATATAACCTATGTGTTAGTCTGATGTCCAAGCTAAGTTATTGTAAAGTTTCATTAAAATCTGTTCAGTGGTTTTTACGTGATGAAGTAACAAACATCCATCCATCCATCCATCGGCACAAACATTGACATTTATAATATTAGTAGGATGTAGTTTATTTTTTCAATTCAAACCTAATTTAACTAATTTCAAAGGTATACATTTTCCCGCTCATTTTTTTAAAGCAAACCGGAAGCGCGCGCCTTCAAAACGGACGGACGTTCCATAATCAAAATCGACACTTCCGCCACATTCAAAAACGGAAGGCGGGTGGTTTTTTTTTATTGTTACACTTTCCGGTTAAGATGTGTGGTGCTTGCATCTGTTTTTTTTTTATAATTTGGTAATCATGGATCTAGGAGCATTATGCCTATTTACTATGACTTCACGCAAAAACTACTGAACGGATTTTAGTAAAATTTTACATTTATTGTATAGCTTACACCATTAGAGTAACAGATAGGTAGAAAGGCTATTTTAAATAATAATACCTACTCAAATCACAATTTCCTTATTTTATGACTTTTTCGCGCAGAAAACCACTGAACAGATTTTAATGTAACTTTGTTTAAGTAAAACTTATACAATATCAAGTCAGATATACTTACCTAACGATAATTTGTGGACGAAGTCGCGGTAGGCCGCTAGTAAATAATAATAATTGGCAGTCTAGATAATTCCCATTTCCTACATTATGCATAAGAATTTAAAAATTATGAGAAAAAAATACTTTCAAACGACATTAGTTTACTTGAGACGCAATTTATATTACTGCTCTTAATAATCCAGTGTCAACTTAACAAAAAAATGAATCGAAGAAAAAACTAACAAACGACATTAGTTTACTTGAGACGCAATGTGTACTACAGTTCTTAATAATCGAGTGTCAACTTAAGTCTTGCGCGTTATATTAGTTCTCATAATTAGATTTCCCGCCATTGTTTGCAACAGGAAGGGAAAGGCGCGGGAAAGACGTTACAAACATTTGAATTTAGAACAATGGAACACTTAAATCTGAGAGTTAAGGAAGCTAGTAATTTTAAAATTAAAATTAACTAGCTTTTTCCCGCGACTTCGTCCGTGTAAAAAGTAGTTTAATTTAAAAATCCCACGGTAACTAACTTTTTGTAATTTTATTTAAGTATATGTATTTACTAGAGGCTGCCCGCGACTTCGTACGCATTTATCGTCATATCTTGGAAAATGAAAAAAAAAAAATTAAATTTTTTTGTATTTATCCGAAATAGGAAATACAAAGGTACACACATTGAGTTACACGGTATAGGTAGGTACACAATTACTTAAATTAGTCCTAAGTAGATCCAGCCTTAAACTAAATTAACAGAGGTCCCCAAACTAGGCAGAGCCTGTATCTTGGGGAACCAGATTACAGTTAGTTTACAGAATTTGTGCAATTTGGTTTACCTAAATTATAAACAATATAATTTTTAACCAATTAAATTTTAATTTTCCATAATGTCTAAGAAAAGGAAAAAAAAGAGTTACTCAATGGTGTGATAGTGAATAAAGTTTAAAGTTTAAAAGGGAAGAAGGGCCTCAGTTTTGTCATAATTTAGATTTGAAAGGTATTTTATGATTAATATTCTAGCTTGATTGACTGTAGCTGATTTTATATTACAGATGTTCACAAATATATTGTAGGTAGCGATATGCGCATAGGCAGGGAAACGTTTCGCAAAAACAGAAAATAAACACAATATCTTAAAATGATTATAGTCTATGTGTTATTCTGATGAAAACCTACATTATTGCCTTTCACGAAAATCTATTCCGTGGTTTGTACGTGATGAAGTAACAAACATCCATCCATCGGCACAAACATTGACATTTTTAATTTTTAACAAAAAAGTTTCTTACCATCTTATTTTTTTTTTTAAATAACAGCTAAACTTCTTCTTCCAAAATATAAAATCCTTCACTACACTTAATTTCCACTCACTGTAATATTATATCTTTTTCAAATATAAATTCTCAATTTATACAAACTTTTTTCGTACACTTCTTTTTTAAAAAAACAAAATTAATTTTAAAAAGTAAAGATTTATTAACCAATATACAGTTTTGCTTAATAAAAGTTATTACGAAAAGAAAATTATCAAAAATTTTCGATTCGATTTCGCGCGACTTCTTCGCTCAACGTATTTTTGAACACTGAATGAACGAATGTTTTTCAAAATCACTAGAACTTCAAAAAATTGAGACAAAAAGACTTAAATCACACGTAACTTCATTAAAAAACCATCATTTCCAAGCTAAATATAGAGTTTAAATCAGCTCAGCTTGAAATGCTACTTAAATCTTTTAAGAAATGAAACGTCACTTTGTTATATTATGACAAAAAGTCTTTAATCACATATACTACATTGAAAAACCATCATTTTTGGGTTAGAATTAGAGTTTAAATTAGCACAGCTAAAAATGCTACTTAAATTCTTTAGGAAATGTAACGTCGATTCGCAAACATAATTTTTGTAAACGGATACGGGTAAAGACATCTCTGTCGCGCTTAGCATTTTGTATACAGTGTGAAAGAGATAAGAAACGTGTTTATGGCGCCAATAATTACCGGATATGATTACGGCCGTTTCTGTCGCGCTTATGAGTTTTTGTGTGAGAGGGAATGAGATAAAAAAGTCTTCGATAATGGATTGGTCATTTCCTGTCAATGTGTGGTTTTAGAAATTAATAGCTTCCGGAAATTATTAAAATTATGTGTTTTGGAATGATTCGTTGGCGATTATGGCACTCGTGCGCATGTACTTAGCTACTTTGTCGACATGCGTTTATTTAATGTGATGCGAAAGAATTATACTTATTTTATACTTAGCTTATAATATTTACTGGGTGTAACAGAAAGGGGGTATAACGCCAAAACACAGCGATAGTCCTCACGAAACTGAACAACTTTCCCCAACGAACATGGGTCTTAACTCGAAAAAAAAAAATTCGCCTTCCCGTAAGTACAAAATGTCCAATCAGCTGATCGAGTAAGTATGGGTAATCCAAAATTTTTTTTGGAGTTACGTACGACCCATGTTCTTTGGGGAAAGTTGTTTCAGTTTCACGTCGACTATCGCAGTGTTTTAACTTTATACCCCCTTTCTGTTACAGCCTGTATATGCTTTAGGGCGCGAGTTTCCGCCTATCCTTCCCTCTATTTTTAGATTCCCCGCGAAAAAACATTGACAAATGACAGTCGGATGTCATTTTAAGGTTATGTTGATGTGAATATTTTGAAATCTGATATTTTTCGGCAGCTGCTCGTTAATTAGATACTTACATACATACATATCTGTCACGTTTCTACCCCATCGAGGTAGACATACTTCCCTCCACTTGCTACGATACAAACATTCTCGTTACCAAAGTAGATTCGCATACAAAACCTGAAACGCGGTATCGAAGTTTTTCCCGCGCTGAGTATAGTATAATCAAATTACAAAGTCTCCCCCATCGAGGTACACAGAGACTTCCCTCCACTTGCTACGATACAAACATACCTATTTCTAGTACAGTAAATACTTAGGTACTTAATCTTTAGTACCTATTTATTATATTTTAATAAATTACCTATATTATATGTAGATATTAATTATATTTGTTATGTACCTACCAATTATTATAATTAATTATTTCTATAATTACATCTATGATTGAAGAAAGGGGATATACCTATCTAAGCCAAATTTTTTTTTCGAGTTACGACCCATGTTCTTTGGGAAAAGCTGTTCAGTTTCATGAGGACTATCGCTATGTTTATTTATTTATTGGAAAACCAACAGCTTCAATATACAAAATAGAAAATTATAAATTAACAAAGGAGCCAATTACAGGTTTTTCACAAATAGAAACATAATAAAGTATTGACAAAGCACATATACATTGATTATGTGTGTAGTAACATAAACACGCACGCACCTACACGTCATAATTGCCATACCTATTGTTGAATTTAAATTTACAATCATCTTAAAAAACGTTTCGGCTTTATACTCCCTTTCTGTTACATCCTGTATAGGAAGGATATAGGAATTTATGATTTCGGCATCTCGTATACTTACCTACTTAACTACTTACACAAGAAAACAAAAATAATTTAAAGTACTTAAGTTAAACTATGACGTAGCAACAGGCTGTCAGGCGGCCTTAGTGCTTCCATTTCTGTCATAAAATTAACCATACCATACCATACCATTATATACCATTATATTATTATTTTTTATTACCATTATTATATAGACGGAACGCAGCGCAGAGCATTTTTACACATTAGCTTCACTTGTAAGTAAAGATGTATGTAAACAAATCTTGGAATCTTAATTTGACCCACTTCCCGGTCTTCGAATAGGATGAAAGCACACGCTCTGAGTTCTGATGACAATACAATAATAATGGTACTTTCGCACTGATCTAATGATGGAGCATGTTTAGTGCGAGCTAAAGCTTGTTTTAGTTTTTTAAACTACCTATTTTTGATTGTCATATTATTATCGACATTGTTCTCATTGAAATAATACTCAAAATCAGTTAACACAACAAATGAGCTTCGAAGCATCGAAGCGACTACATGCGAATGTTGTGTTAACAGATTTTGATTTTTTCTTGGAATTTTCATTCCTCGTAAACTACCAAAACTTAAAATATTTCTAAAACAAACAAACATACAAACTACGTGATCTAACAATACATAAAACTGATTCTAAAGGTCCCTACCCATTGTCCAGTGGCGGAAGTAAGCCCGGATAGTGAATAAATACATTTACAATAGGTTTTATTGTGCTAAGAATTTGTGTGTTTAGGATACTCGGGAGACAGAAACGGAAGTAAAAACTGCTACGTTGATTTTGATGAAACTTTGCATAGAGATACAGAGGAGTTGAGAATGGTTTAGTTAGGCGCATTCCTCAAAGGGTACTAATACTTACAGATTAATTTTATAATTTAATTATTTAAGTCAGTATCTAATAAAAATTCTAATAATAATTATATATGTCAACGTTTGTGCCGATGGATGGATGTTTGTTACTTCATCACGTAAAAACCACTGAACAGATTTTAATGAAATTTCACAATAACTCCGTTACGCAATTACGCATACGCATCCGGTTTGTTTCAGCCTTTAGCTTGAACATCAGAATAACACATAGGCTATATTATTTTAAGATAACATGATTTTTTTCAAAGATATGACGATAAATGCGCACGAAGTCGAGGGCAACATCTAGTTCTATTTAAGTAACTTCGTCAAAGAATACCAAATTGCTCAAAGGAAGAGAAACATCAAAATCAATTCAATTACGACAGGAAATGCAAAAACGCGCGTTTTAATTAAGTTAAGCGACCAAACTATAGCCAACAGATAAACCTTCGACAGCAATATGTCACAAATTTGGTATTCTCTTAAGTGCCACGATTAATAGTCGATTAATAGTCGATTAGTAGTCTCTAGAGGGTTTTGTCTACTGTCAAATAGCGAAGAGAATACCGTTTGGAACTGCCACTCATGTGACATTGCGGAGTAGAATACCGATTATAGCGTAAAGTAATAAAATGTACGGCCGATCGCTGTCCACTGTCAACTTATCTGTTAAGAGAATACCAAAATGTGTCAATTCATACAATTCACATTCTAGAGAGACACCATTTTTCATTTGGTAATTAGAAGAATACGGCCCCAGTGCATTCACGAGAGAAGTCCCCCGGATATTTTTGGAACTAAATTTGACAGGTCTATTTTCCCTATTTTATGATCTTTTCCCTGACAGTAGGTAGAAAAACTCTTAGTTATCTTATTAAAAATATACATTTTACATAACAGAAATATAGCTAAATAAATATTTTTATCAAAATGTATACCAACCTACTTATGGAATAACCAAGATACTAGAAGAATGCGGGAAATAGTATTATTTGATAAATTACAAATGAAATGTACATAATATAGGTAAATTTTGTACTCATAAATGACAACGCAGCGCCGAGGCTAGGGGACTTCTTTCGCGAAATGGAATCAACTATAACTTCGCCAAAGAATACCAAATTGCTCAAAGAAAAGGAAACATCAAAATCAATTCAATTACGACAGGAAATGCAAAAAACGCGCGTAAAAGTAACGGAAACCGCCATCTTCGACCGGAACAACTTTATTTTTTTTAACACAAAGGGCTCTGCGTGCATTCAGCCAGACGGACGGTCGCCTAAAATTAATAATGTATTCATACAAAACGCAACACTTGATTTGATACTTTAATTGTATCGAGGCGTATACAAACCAGGTGTCAATTTCATTCTTGCAGCGTAATAAAATAGTTTACGATAAGTAGATACTTTAGCAGTATTTGAACGTATACAAACCAGGTGTCAACTTCATTCTTGCAGCGTATTAAAATAGTTTACGATAAGTAGATACTTTAGCAGTATTTGAGCGGATACAATCGAGGTGTCGACTTGTTTCTTGTGTTTATTTTATGATAGTTTAACCGGAAATGGCTCAGGATGTGGATTGTAAACATTTTATTGTTGTATTATAGTGAGTTAAAACTATAGTAAAGTCTTTTTGGTTAATAATGCCGCTACTAAGTATATTAATATCCATTCTACAATACAATACAAATATTCTTTATTGCACACAAAGATATAAGGTACAGACACGAACAAGAATATAAGAAGCAACAGGTGGCCTTATTGCTCGGTAGCAGTATCTTCCAGGCAACCTTAGGGTAAGAAATAGCGAGAAATAGGTAAAAATGCTAAATGCTTACTTGCCTACTCGTACTACCATACCTATTACTTAGTAAATAGACCTTATTTACTCAGATCCGGGCCGTGCCCGGGACGTGTCCGGGCCGTGGCTCGTCAGGAGGGAAAACAACGTCATCACAACAACAACAACCAACAAACAACAAACAACGTCGTCATGACAACGTGTGTGAACATTCGTTCATAGAAAATATATGAGATGATATTTTTTCCCTGACACGTCCTGGACTCGGCCCGGACACGGCCCGGACACGGTACGGACATGGCCCGGACACGGTACGGACACGGCCCATAAACGTTGTCATGACAACTTATTGTTTTCCCTCCTGACTGTCTACGGCCCGGACCCGTCCCGGGCACGGCCCGGATCTGTGTAGATAGACCTTTTTATAAGGTACCTTGCAGACGTAGTTTTAAAAAACCGCGTTTGCGGAGCGTACGCGTTTTTTTTCAGCTATCAAAACGCGCCCACGCTTTTTACGCGCGCAGAGCAGAGCATTTTTGATTGTCATATTATTATCGACATTGTTCTCATGTAAAAAAAACTTTATTTACAACCCAATAAATAAATATACATGATTTCATTTTCAATAAATACAATACAATATAATACAAACTTATTCCACTTAATGACCTAAGAATAATATTCAAAATCAGTTGATACCTACAACATTCGCATGTAGTCATTTCGATGCTTTGGTGCTCGTTTGCGTCGGCCCTTATTAGAAAATTAGAATCTACCTACTTAGAGTAGGCAGGATTTAAAAAAAAAAAACGAAATCACACCTTCCGGTCTTCAATTTTACTTAAACACGTCCATCTGTCTCGACCACTGGTCATAATAATACAAACCTTATTAAAAAAAAAGGTTAACCGCCTAAAAACTAAACAAAAACTCAAAAAATACACACATGCCGGTTTTAGAAAAAAAAACAAGGCATAACGCATAAAGGTATCATTGCCTGACACACGTTTGTGAAAAAAAAACAACTGTCACCGGACGTAAATGGCGGGAAGACGCGTAATGTAAAAAGTTTCTATTGTCCCCAACAATAGAATAGAAACAGCTCAAAATAGATCTTATTGTGTAAACCTTGCGTCGATACCGGATTTTAAAAAGATAAACAGCTTATTTCGAAGTTATTTTCGTGTAAAAGTAGGAAATTGGACCCATCCGTTTTGAGGTTATAATTGTCACATTTTTGACAGATCCATCCGCGTTTGCAAAAAATGCAGGGTTGCTGCACATTGTAGAATGGGGATGATGACTGCATTCAAAAATTCAAAAAATAATTAGTTCGCATTTTAGGCTATTACAAAATATTTGAAACACATTTTTTATCTGATCAAATACATAAATAAATACAAAGATACAGAGCATCAAAGTTACGGAGTGGACGTCATTCCTACGTAAAAATCGTACTGAGGCGTGACGTCAAGAGCAACTTTAACCCAATGTATCTTTGTTATTTTTAGTTTAAGAGAAAAAAGAAAAAATACGTGTCGAATATTTTAAAATAATCTATGTGATGGACTAAAAATTTTTTTTTAGTCATCATGCCTGTTTTACTTATAATACAGTAAAGGGCAATAAAGAATGCACATCGGCAATCATCGCATTTCCAAATACAAACGAATGCTTATTTCCATATACATTAATTATTAGATTAATCGTTCATCAGAATTTAGAATTTACTTTATTGTAGCATTCTCTCGCATTTGAACCGCGACTGACAAAACAAACGTCATGGTGTGTGCGACACAGATATCGCTATACGAAGTCGGAATTAGATGATTGCTTTACAAAGATCGATGTGAATTCTTTATCGCACTTTACTGTAGGTACCTACAAGCAATGAGGAAGGAATAGACTGGAGTGGCCCCCTTTTTATTCATATACAAATGAGTTTATGACAGCGTGCCAAGGCTGCACCGAGTTTTCTTGGTAGATGACCTGTCAAACGATAAGAAATACCATACAAAAGGTAGCCATTTTGCGCCAGACCAGGCACGCAGATCCAGACGGTATGGCACTTCCTTATATATTCTATACTCAAAGCTAAAATCGTCTCCCAAATGTTACCAACATCTGACGTTTTTTTTTTCTCTAACCCAGCCGGCGAGGCACAGACCGCCTCCTGCATCCTGCCTCTGCACGTGTCTGCTACGGAAACCGTCCAATTTCTAATCTGTGTAGTTTTTTTTTATAGCGGACCTTTTTTTGCAAGGTTCGTGACGGGTTTTTTTTCTGTTTAGCTCATTAGGAGTTGGAATTTTAAGTAGATAGGTTATGTTTTTGTAGTAAAGGTGACTTTATAAAAAAAAGAATTTGCAAAAAACTTTGTTTTTGGCAGAATCTTATCCTACTAATATTACTTATAAATGTCAATGTTTGCGCCGATGGATCGATGGATGGATGTTTGTTATTTCATCACGTAAAAACTACTGAACAGATTTTAATGAAATTTGACAATATTGTAGTTTATGTATCAGAATAAGACATAGGCTATATTATTTTGATATATCATGATTGTCTTCCAAGATATGACGATAAATGCGTACGAAGTCGCGGGCAGCCTCTAGTTATTGCTTAAAATAAAACCAAATACTTAATTCGATAAAAATATAATTTCACTATAAATAAAACACATTTTACAAAAACTCTTTGGTACCTTGATTTAAAAAAAAATACATTATAAGTATTGTAACATGAGAATTGAAATTATGCGAAGGCGCTAATTTTGAGAGACTAAGGGCTAGTTTCACCTTCTACAGATAAAATTTATCTGGCAGATATTTCATACCGGTCTCTGTCTAAGGCCGTGGCCCCAGTAGGCAAACTGTTAACGGCTGACTAGTTTGCGGCGTATCGATTTAGTACGCCCTTCCATATATTTGAAATGGAGTGTCCACAGTCAGCTAGTTTTCGCTCACTGTACGCAGTTTGCAGCGTTACGCGCGCTGACTATCTCAGACAGCGGCCGACTCCCACCAAAACCGGTGATTTCATTGATTTGAGATTGCAGCTAACTCAATTTCAGTTCGCCACAAATTTGCGGCTCACTCAGTCGGCCGCTAACAGTTTGCCTACTGGGGCCACGGCCTAAAACGTCTTGTTTTATGAAATAGACATAGGTTTATCTGTCAGTTAAATTTTATCTGTGAGTGGCGAAACGAACACTAAATGACATTTCACCTGAGGCTGAGGTAAGTAAGTAACTATACAGGGTGTAACAGAAAGGGGGTATAAAGCCGAAACACAGCGATAGTCCTCATAAAACTGAACATCTTCCCCAAGGAACATGGGTTGTAACTCGAAAAAAAATTTTTGTATCGCCCATACTTACTCGATCAGCTGATCGGACATTTTGTGACAAGGGCTGATATTAGAACTAAGATAATTGACTATGAGGTGAATCATAGTTATTAGGTACATTATACATATAATATCTAATACAAAATGTCAATATTTGTGCCGATGGATAGATAAATATTCTTTACTCTTTTAAGTACGCAAAAATTTTGATAAATTTGGTAATACAGTAGCTTATTTAACAGAATAGAATAGGCTATATTATTTTGAGATATCATGTTTTTCTTCAGAGATATACAAGGCAAGAGTGGATGGAAATGTTGGGAGGGGAAGGCCAAGACGAATGTACCTCGATCAAATCGGGGACTTGCTAAAGAAGGCCAAATCAAGAGTACTCTAAACTGACGGGCATGTATGAGGAGACGAAGCGATGAAGCGAAAATTTGTTTGGATCGTAGTAATTGGAAGGAAGTGGTCTCTGCCTACCCCAATGGGAGAGAGGCGTGACGGATATGTATGTATGTTTTTCTTCCAAGATAAGATGGTAAATGTGTACGAAGTCGCGGGCAGCCACTAGTCATTCATAGATCAATGATCCAAGATACAATCCAATATACTATAGTGTACATCTCATAAGAACTTTTTAAATTAACCTCTTTGCTTAAAGCAGATTTTAAAAAAGCTTGGTATACAGATACTCTGGTAAAGAATGAACCTCCAGCGCCTCTCCCTCGCAGCCTCTTCCCACAAACGACTCCTACTAAGACCCCAACGTCTGTCTCATTTGGGTCCCCTGTGCCTTTGCATACTAGGGGGCCTCCTGAAAGAAGAGTACACTGTCATCATTCATCAATGATGATTATCAAAACTCACAAAGTTTCTTGCTAGGTTCTTCTCAGGGGGAAACTGCACTCTTGCCAATCTAGCGCTAGCTTTAAAAATAATTACCTATATAATAATGTAACGGTTTCAAGAGCATTTTTTGTGCCTATGTAATAAATATATTCTTGACTTTGACTTTTTGAACTCAGGATAGAGAATTGTGAAGAAACAGGAGAGACAGCTTTTCCCAGCAGTGGGACAGTGACAGCTAGATAAGATAGTATAATTAAACGAATGTTTTTACCTGAATCCCCCCTTCCAATATCAGAAACCTCGTCACTGCTGCAAATGAACTTCCTCATATCATTGTTATGGAATTTTATGCACGCACTATTCGACAGTAGCCTAAGTTCAGCTAGTCTAAGAAATTGAGACGTGGCCCCTTGGTCCGTACGTCCAAATCCTGATGCTAAACATGACCCAGAGTAGTCTATATATTTTGATGCAAATGGCATGGCTGACACGTATTTGTTGAATCTGAAAAAAAATGCAGTTTGTTAGGAAAAGTATCACTTTCCTTTTAACCAGGTATAGTGTTAGTGATGTAGAAAACATTCAACGAAAAAAAAAAATTGACCTTATTTTTAATCAAGAATTTCATTAATAGCGCGCTCTTACGCAAAGGTGTGCGGCGCGCTCGCTCCCTCTCTCTCGCTCTCTACGGTCGGCGAGCGCTCCCGACCTACTTACTCGCCGAGAGTTGAATGACCTTTGCGTTAGAGCGCGCTATTAATAATGAAATTCCTGATTAAAAACGAGTTCAAAAAAAATTTTTTTTTCGTTGAATGTGTTCTACATTACTAACACTATACCTGGTTAAAAGGAAAGTGATACTTTTCCTAACACCCTGTATATACGGTCGAATTGAGAAACCTCCACCTTTTTTCGAAGTCGGTTAAAAATAAAGCTTTTTAGGTACCCTAAGGCCTAGAACACACGATGAAACGCAACTGCACACACGACGCAACTGAATCGAAACTTTTCAAACTAGTTGCGTCGTGTGTGGTTTTTTAAAGTCTATAGCAGATGTTTTTGTGATTTGTCCAGCAGTGGACGTCCATAAGCTGACATGATGATATCCTTTATCGAGCAAAAAAACCTCGCTAGTCTCATTGTCTCAATGCAAGCTCAATGCTTGCTAAGAACTGTAGAAAATAGAAGAGGAAAGATGATGGGGCACTTGATGCGACATGACGGTTTCTTGAGAAACATTATTGAAGGAAAAGTTGAGGGGAAGAGAGGGAGGCAGACGAAGACCGCGACGTAATTCACTCAAGTAAAAGAGAAAGTTAACGTCATGTCGTATCAAGAATTCAAAGCACTGGCAGAGGATAGGCCTAAATGGCGAATGCTCCACCGACAAGAGTCTAACTCTTAAATTAAATGATGATGAGTCTCAATAAACTTTATGTCCCTGGTAAACAAAGAAATTATTCACTTACTTACTCAAAAGGCTCAAAAAGTGTGACAACGGCTATATCAGAACGAGGAAAGAAAAACGACCGCGGATATCTAGCTCGCTTAATCCGTCGCCATTGTGATTCTGCCTGAAAAAAAAAAAAAATACTTGATTTTGAATGGGCATGATGACTAAAACTTTTTTTTTAGTCAATCACATAGATTATTTTAAAATATTCCACACGTATTTTTTCTTTTTTCTCATAAACTAAAAATTACAAAGATACACTGGGTTAAAGTTGCACGTGATGTCACGCTTCAGTATGATTGTAACCGAGGAGTGACGTAAATACCCCCACTTCGTAACTTTGAAGCTATGTATCTTTGTATTTATTTATGTATTTGATCAGGTAAAAAATGTGTTTCAAATATTTTTTAATAGCCTTAAATACGGACTAATTCTTTTTTGAATTTTTGAATGTAGTCAAAACAATGTCGATAATATTAATATGACAAAAACGTGCTGCGTGTGCTCCGTCAGGACTGCGCCGGCCCTAAAAGTTTTTCCGGCAGTTCCTAGATGTCGCTAGTAGTACTCTGAAACGCGGTGGCGTTTGATGTCAACTATTTTATATAAGGTTAAAACTAGAGGTGGGCCGAGTACTCGGTTTATACTCGGTACTCGGCGTACTCGGCACTTTTTTCACTACTCGTAATCGGCCGAATAACTCGGTAAAAATGCCGAGTACTCGGTACAAATAAATCTACCTTGCGCATTAGATCTGCTTGGTAGATCATAGTCTCATTCATTCATAAGGTACATATTTAGGCCTTTGCCCAGCTAGAGCAATGTTATAAGCTGCTAAAACCATAATTATTTAGGAGAAAATTTCATGAACAATGTTTTATCAAATTTTTTCCTCTCATAAGCTTGCGGTTTATTGGTTTCATTCGAATAGTTAGCGGGGTGAAGAGGGAGGATCGTAACACCGTTTGATCCCGAATTTGTTAGCCCCCAATTCTACCTGCTTCAAGTATACCGAGTAACTCGGCCGAGTACTCGGCTCGGTAAACTTTAAACCGAGTAATACTCGGTACTCGGTTACTCGGTAAAACTGGTACTCGGCCCATCACTAGTTAAAACATATTGTGGCGAGTGTAGTATCCAATCACGTTTTAATATGTCGAATTTTATATTTTTGTAAGCTGCTTTCGAATCATATCAAGAAAGCGGCGAAATGTCTACTATAATAGAATTAGAGTTTGTTTATTGCAAGTCACAGGTTGGCCGTTGGGTAAGGTGTAAAGCCGCCTTCTCACTGCGCGTGGTAGCCCGCGCCGCGCCGCGCCCGCACGCGCCCCGCGCAGTGTGAAGAGCTAGGCGCGGCGCGGCGCGACCTATCCGCTAAACGCTAAAAGTCGGTAACTTCAAAGGCGCGGCGCGGGCTCGCGCGTGTAGGCGCGTGCGCGCGCGGCGCGGCGTGTGTATATCGATAGGATTCTTAAAAATTATGTACCTATGTAGGTAATTATCCTAAAATACAAACAATGATGACCTTGACCGGCTCTTATTGAACGTTGACATCCACCAACGCCTCTTCTTCTTTTTGTTATGAAATGAAATGAAATGAAAATCATTTAATCCTGTAGGTTTTGACAACACTTAAGACGGGTCATTTTTTAAAGTTAATGCTAGATTCGCAAGAGTGCAGTTTCCCCAGAGAAGAACCTAGCAAGAAACTCTGTAGGGTTGCTCTTTTTAATTTAAGTTTTACAAATCTCAGGCATAAACACAGAAACATATAATCAAATTAATATTTCAAAACAGCTATCCATAAATAAATAATAAAAATTTGACCCCACAATATCCAGGAAAAAGTAAGGCAAGCAAATGGGAAACAAAGAAGTGAAATGCTTAGTTTGATGGGATCCGCATGACATGACCGGCCATCACAGCAGCACCTTCACACAGGTCTCAACGCATGTGCCAGCCATCAACCCCTTCCACATATTTTAGGGAAGTAGGAGACCCGACACACAGCGCCACCACTGCAACGGCGTAAGCGAGCATGACATATCACACGTTTCGCCTTATTCATAAGAAAGCTTAGCTATTACAGAATTACAGATACCATACCTACCAAAATACTGCAGAGGCAACATTTTTACAACACAATAACATTCATATAATTTAAGGAATGTAAGTAATTCACAATTGTATGAGAACAGGTATGCTAGAGAAAGCTTGGTAGAAGAGCAGGTCAATCCCATGGATTTGAGTCATCTAAATAATCGTTAATTTTATAATATCCCTTTTTGTTAAGTTTTTGTTTAACAATAACCTTGAATTTATTGAGGGGTAGTTCGCGTATACTGGTAGGGATCTTGTTGTAAAAGCGTATACATTGACCCACAAACGACTTATTTACTTTCTTTAGTCGACTAGCATGGGGCACTAATTTATCCCTATTTCTAGTATTAACAGTATGTATATCACTTAGTTGTTTAAATTGATGTATATTTTTTTTTGTAAACATTACATTAGTGAAGATGTATTGCGATGCTAGTGTTAATATGTCAATATTTTTAAAAACATCCCTAAGAGATTCCCTGGGACCTAGTTTATAAATCGATCGAATAGCACGCTTCTGCAGAACAAAGATGCGCTCAGAGTCGGCGGCGTGACCCCACAGCAGAATGCCGTAGGACATAAGACTATGGAAGTAGCTGAAGTAAACTAGCCTGGCAGTTTGAACATCTGTCAGGTTTCTTATTTTTTTAACCGCATAAGCTGCAGAGCTGAGCTTATCTGCTAACTTGTCAATATGGGGGCCCCATTGTAATTTAGAATCCAGAGTAATACCAAGGAATATGGTTGTTTCCACAAGACACAAACTCTGTCCCTTCATCTTAATATCTGTAGTTACTTGTCCAACATTGGGCAAAGTAAATTTAATACATTTAGTTTTCTTTTCATTAAGCACTAGATTATTGGCATTAAACCACTCGACTACTTTACTGATAGCACTGTTTACGTCGTCATATAAATTATGTTGTCTTCTAACTTTAAAAAGTAAAGAAGTATCATCAGCAAACAATACTATATCATGACAGTTATTTACAAGACTTGGCAGATCATTAATATAAATTAGGAAGAGAAAAGGACCGAGAATTGAGCCCTGTGGGACACCCATGCTAACCGCAGATCCACTCGACACTTTGCCGTTTACATCAACCCTCTGTACACGTCCATATAAGTAAGATTCTAATAGGCTGAGTGCGGTGTCCTTTACACCGTAATAATGAAGTTTCCTGACCAAAGTACGATGATCAACGCAATCGAAAGCCTTGGATAAATCGCAAAAGACACCCAAGGCGTCGTGTGACTTCTCCCAGGCATCAAATATACACTTTATTAAATCAACACCTGCGTCGGTTGTTGAGCGACCCCTGGTAAAACCAAACTGTTTCAGGTGCATTAGTTTATTGGAGTAAAAGTGAAATTGTAGTTGATCTAAGATTAGTTTTTCAAATATTTTACTTAAGGTTGGCAATATAGATATAGGTCTATAATTGGTGGGGTCAGTCTTACTGCCTGCTTTAAACAAAGGTATGACTTTACTGTGTTTCATTAGGTCAGGAAAAATTCCCTCATCTATACATTTATTAAAAACCATAGCTAGATGGCTAGATACGCAGTTTATGATGGAATTAACTATTGTAACGGAAAGGCCATGCAGATCAGCGGTTTTTTTAATAGTTAACGATTTAAAGGCCTTTACTATTGAATATGCATTGACGTGACGAAATGCAAAGACTTGGTTGGACTCGGCCACGTTCTGCTTCAACAAAGATTCAGCAAGTGTGGGAGAAGAATCCAGGTCCTTGGTGGTCGAGACTGGAATGTCGGAGAAGAATTTAACAAAAGCTTCGGCAACCTCGGCGTCTGTACTGATACAGTTACCATCAATATTCAATTTAAAATCGAGGTTGCGTGGTTTGACTCTTCCAGTCTCGTGGTTAATAACTTGCCAAGTTGATTTTGCAATATTCTTACTATTAACAATCTTATTTTTTATGAATCTAGATTTGGCCTCATTACATACACGTTTAAATAATTTAGAATAATTACGCACATATTCCACGAAAGACTCACTATTATTCACCGTTTTTTCATCATAGAGGCTGTATAGTTTATTCCTACTAATTAAAATTCCTGTCGTGGCCCAATCATTAAATTTGAGACAATCGTTAACCTTCAGTAATTTTGGTTTAAAAATATTATCATATTCTATTTTAGTGGCATTAAATACCCTATTGTATAACAAATTTGCATCATCACAAAATTCTAGATTTGAGATTTTTGTGGTAACGTTATCATTAAATTTATTTAATCTAGCCTCATTTACTGGGATGTATGTAATATTTTTTATTGTTTTATTAATATTAATATTAAAATCTGCCCTTAAGCCGCAATGATCAGACCTTAACTTATTTATTACACTCAAGTTAGTTGATTCTATGTTTGTAAATATATTATCAATACAGGTCTTCGAACTAGCAGTAATTCTAGTGGGTTCAAAAAAAAGATTAATTAGATTATAACATTTGAGGAATGTTAAAATCTTTTTCGAGAGGGCCGACATCACCAAAAGGTCAATGTTAAAGTCTCCACAGACAATAATACCCTTATTTGTGTTATTTAATTTTTGAAGAACAGTCTCCATAATTTCCTCAAAAACATCATAAGAACCGTTAGGATTTCTATATACGCTTATTACAACAAGCCGCTCCAATTCTATACAAGCTATCTCAATGGTACGTTCAACCGAAAGATTTACAATATCAGTGCGTTCCTTGTATTTTAGAGAATTTTTAATAATGATTAAAGAACCTCCAGAGTCTCTAACCGCACTATTTCTTATGAAAGAACTGCAAACATGGTGATTGTCAAAACTAAACATGAGTTGGTTGCTGTTGAGCCAGTGTTCAGTAATGCAAATAATGTCAATTTTGTCACAGCTCAAGAGAAGTTCCAACTCATGGATTTTACTTAACATGCCCTGAATATTCTGAGAAATAAGTTTTAAATTACAATCATGTTTCATAGTATTTATAGATTTAGTATTTATCATGGGCATGTCTATAGCAGCATTGCGAGAGACAGCTGTCTCTGTTGTCTGGTCACTTAATTTAAATGCTCTATAGGAGCAGTCAAATCCGCCAAAAGAGCGGATGGTTGGTGTTGACTAGAATAAGTATGACTAGAATAATTATGACTAGAATCACAGGAGGGGTATATATAAATAATGTCATTTCTGTTACTCTGCTCAATAGAAGCAGTCGTCAAATTTACCAACAGATTGGCGGAATCTAAGTAATAGGACAGCGACAATGCTATCTGTCTTCGATAGAATCGATTAAGATAAAACCTTCCTCTAACTGAATAATATTTCTTAATAATCGAATTAAAATCTATACAATGAAATTTATTATTATAGCATGTCAAATTATGTAGCATCATGTTCTGATTATGTCTTATATTATTATTATCATAGCTAGCATTAATGCAAAATGGAAATGTAAACAAAATTATTTTTTTAATGTTAGTAATCTCATCTAATCTTGAAACATATGTCGCTAAGTCCTCTCTGTTTACATTTCCAGGTTTACCTATTAAAATAACCAGTACCGAACTATTCTCAAACTTTGATGACAAAATTGTCTCCAAAATCCGAGAACAATCCGCCCCTGGCATACAATTATTTATTACATTAGTATTATTGTTATAATATTGGCTAAGGTGGCAACCCATATTTTTACCTATTTCATCACTATAAATAATTAAATTTGTGCATTGATTTTTGATTACATTAGGTGAGAGGGAAGTAATAATTTCATGGTCTTTTATTGACAAAGATTGACTAGTCCCACAGTCAGACACAGGGGAAGTTGGTATAGATGGGCTGTCATTACAATTACAGCAAATATATTTTTGTAAAGACTCAAAACGTTCCTGATTGTCTTTACAAGATTTTAATAACTCATCCATCGCCCGAGTGTGAGAATGAATCTCTCTTTGTGCAGTTTCATATTTTATTGACATAAGATGCAATGATTCTAATAATTTGTCTATTTGAGAAGTAAGCAATTTATTATCATTTTCACTATTAATTCTACAATTTTCTAATTCACATTGACAATTGTTTAATTCACTAATTAAATCATTGCGTTCCTTAATTAGGCTGACATTTTTGAAAATTGATTTGTTTTTATTTACTAATTTTTGAGTTTTATTAATATACCTATTAACTTTAACATATTTCTTCAATTTGTTTTTACTAAGACTTAAGGACATTTTAGGACAAGGTGTATTGTTGCCAGTTAGATCTATAGTGCTTATATTAGAGTGAGGTGAGGTGGTATTCATTGTTGACGGAGAACCAACCAACTCATCGAATAGTGTCAAAGTCTGAGACGCTTGAGAATCAAGTTTAAAGCACTCCAGTTCGGAGATTTGTCTGTGTGCGTCACGAAGGTTAAGTTCCAGGACATGAATGCGTCTGAGGGCAGCCTCAAACTCACTCCTGTCCCGGTCAGACTCATCTACTAGTCGCTGAAGTTGCTCAGATTTCTCAACATAATGTTGTAATTGCTTATGCATATCGGCACACTCACACTTAAGCCGTTCGTACTTATTTAAATTATCTAAGACTTCCCTCTCGCTATCCTCTCTTTCCTTAAGCAGTTGTTCGCTCAGGTCTTTGGATGTTTTTAGCTCCAACAAGGCAAATTGTAGTTTTTCCTCAAGTTGACGCGAGGACATGGTACGTGTAACAGGAGCCATAGCTTATAAGATGATAAAATAACTCGTTATGTGGTTAATTAAAACAAACAAAGACCGAGCAAACAGCCGGTAAGTTTTGAGGTTATTTTATATCAAAACAAAGGAATTTACCTTGCAAATATGACTTGATAGTGATATTTGACAATCCAATTGATGGTATTTATTTCTAATATGCACATATAACACAGTGATGTAACACAAAACACTAAAAAATACAAAAAAATCAACACAAAGAAAACAGCTGATTCAGTTGATAACCGTTAACAAATGATATGCAATAATATTGGTTTATTACATTGAAAATTGTATCGGTTGTTAATTAATAATGTTAAATAATAACTTATATACGCTAAATACAAAGTAAATTAATTAAAATTATTTAAATTAATATTCTTAACAAATTTTACGTCTAGTCACAAAGGGTTGCCACCGCAAAAAAAAAAAGCAAAAAAAAAAAAAGTTAATTTTATTAAGTATACGATATCCACAAAATAAGACAAAAACGGCTGATGCAACAGCCATGCCTTCTTCTCCAGTGGCATTGCTCCATGGCTGGAGGTGGCAATTCGACTCACAAGACATAGTGCGCTGCTCTCAACAGACTGAATCAAAGTGAAGTTTAGTGGTTTGAAGCTAGAAGGCACGCGCCGCGCCGCGCCAGTTTCCGTTGGGTGGCGCGGTGTGTCGCGTGGCGCGTCCATGCGCGTGGAGCGGCGCGGCGCTGGCTAACACGCGCAGTGAGAAGGCGGCTTTACAGAGTCGTATGTACATGTGACGCCCTGCAAGGGCACAGCAAACAAGAGGGCAAGTAGTTGCCAGTTACTTAAAAAAACTTTGTCTTAAAACTATTAGTAAATTATATAAGAATATAACTTAAGTATAAGGTAGTAGGTAACATTTATATTTTGTACTTATTGTTTTTAAAATTTGTCTTCAAGGAATTCAGATAGGTTATAATAAGATTTAGTTAGCAGTAAGGTTTTTAATTTTGATAAAAATGTTTTGTAGTTAGTTTCATCTTTTAATGTGTGTGGAAGTTTATTATATGTTTTAATAGTCATTACGTAGGGACTGGATGAGTGCATTTTAAATGTAGATACAGGTTGTATGAGTCTGTCTTTAAATCTTAGTGAGTATGCTACAAGTATTTCTCCGCGCTTTTGGTAAATCATTGGATTATTTCGGATGAATTTACAAATTTCGTATATATATATATATATATAGATGGTAAAGTTAATATTTTAAGTTTTTGAAAGTGAGGTTTACAGCTATCTGTTTGTTTTATATTTACTAAAATCCGTATTAATTTTTTTGTAAAATGAATAATTCTGCGGCACCTGGGTAGCAATTCTGTTAAATTAAGTTAAGCGACCTAACTATAGCCAACAGATTAACATTCTACAGCAATAGGTCACAAATTTGGTATTCTCTTATGTGCCACGAAATAGTCGATTAGTAGTCTCTAGAGGGCTTTGTCATTCATTTGTCTTTGCGAATGATTTAGTTGTCGATGTTGCCAATATTTAATAAAATTATTGTTCGAAGAAATTGATCAACCGATTGATAGATTTTTTTCGAACCTAGAATAAGCTTAGACATACTTTAAAATACAGAATATTTATTTCTATAAGATTTACATGCATTTTTTGCATAAATTGCACGTTAATTTTCGAAAAAACACCGAAATGTGTTTGGGTGACCGAACGACTGAACGACGGACGACCAAACGAAATGCCATTAGAGAACAACTGTCAAATAGCGAAGAGAATACCGTTTGGAACTGCCACTCATGTGACATTGCGGAGTAGAATACCAAATAAAGCGTAAAGTAGATAATAAAATGTACGGCCGATCGCTGTCCACTGTCAACTTATCTGTTAAGAGAATACCAAAATGTGTCATTTCATACAATTCACATTCTAGAGAGACACCATTTTTCATTTGGTTATTAGAAGAATACGGGCCCTGTGCTATTTCCCCAAAGGATTATTCCATAGCTGAGCCATGCAAATGTGTATGCGTAGTATACTGAAAGTGCGGTTTCCAAATCTGTAGATTTTTTTAACTTCTTTAAGTGCGTATTATAAGAATAGGGATGATGACTACATTTAAAAAATGGCACTACAAGTCCGTCTTTTAGTTAACATGAAACACATTTTTTAAAGAAGAAAAATAAATGGATGGAAACGCTGGGAGGGGAAGGCCAAGACGAATGTACCTCGATCAAATCGGGGACTTGCTCAAGATAGGCCAAATCAAGAATACCCTAAACCGACGTGCATGTATGAGGCGACTGATGAGTGTGAATGAAGCGAAAGAGATGTGTTTGGATCGAAGCAAGTGGAAGGAAGTCTCTGCCTACCTCTATGGGAGAGAGGCGTGACGGATATGTATGTATGTATGTACATTTTTTACCTGATTAAATACATAAAAAAATACAAAGATGCAGAGCTTCAAAGTTACAGAGTGGGGGGGGGGTATTGACGTCACTGCTAGGTAAAAATCGTAGCTAAGCGTGACGTCACGAGCAACTTTAACCCAGTGGTTTTGTCATTTTTAGTTTGAGAGAAGAATGAAAAAATACGTGACGAATATTTTAAAATAATCTATGTGATGGAGTAAAAAATTTTTTTTTGGTCATCATGCCCATTTATATACTTTTACATACAGTGTGACTTTATTTAGTGAACGATAGAAAATGATATGCATGTACTTGTGATAACAAACAACTTTTACTATGGGACCAAGGTCGAAATTGTTCAAAATTTTTAAACTCCCCATATAAAATGCACCAGCTGATAGTATGGGGGAACAATTTTTTTTTGTGATTTCGAACTTGGTCCCATAGTAAAGGTTGTTTGATAGTTTTACCCGACACGGCCCGGGTCTGGGGGCTTAAATTATCTCACGTATGCTGTCCTTATCACATTTTGAACTATAGACAGAGACGTAAGCGTGACAAACGCATGACAACGTCTTGTCACGGAGTGCCATGCTAAGCTAACTGTGTAGATAGCTTAAGCCTGCTCACATTCGGCGGTTTTCAGCCAGTTTTGTGTAAACACGTATTACAAATGAAATGAAAATTCATTTAATCCTGTTTTGACAACACTTAGGACGGGTCATTTTTTAAAGTTAATGCTAGATTCGCAAGAGTGCAGTTTTCCCCAGAGAAGAACCTAGCAAAAAACTGTAGGGTTGCTCTTTTCAATTTAAGTGTTACAAATCTCAGGCATAAACACAGAAACCTATAATAAAATTGATATTTCAAAAGAGCTATCCATAAATCTATATAAATAAAATTTTTAGTTGTTCGTTAGTCTGATTAAAACTCGAGAACGGCTGGGCCGATTGAGCTGATTTTGGTTTTAAAATGTTTGTCGTAGTCCAGGGTAGGTCTAAACGGTGAGAATAATTCGAATAATTGCCGGGAAAGCCCTAAAACCCTAAAGCCCTAAACCAGGAGAGTAGCCAGCTTTGGGCTCAGGGTGGGGCAGCAGTCAACCTATCCCCCGGGGGAGGGCGGGGGCCCTCCGATATATTGTACCTTGAGCTGTTAATCTCAAACTTGTTAATCTCTTAATTTGAGAGGTTTATATTTTCAGGTACAGAAAATAAACATTCACACACAGGACAGATTTTATAGTTTTATTTATGAGAGCCTGGGCCCAGGGTGGGGCAAGTGCCCCAGCTTGCCCCAGTGTGGCTACGCCCATGCCCTAAACCTTTGCTTTTTCCCATATAAATGTTTTCTTACAAAAATTAAGAGTCAATTTGAACTTTATTCCTACACAATAAAGTTCATTCTAAGGCGGGACAAAGTTCGCCGGGACAGCTAGTAAATAATAAAAGAATGACCCCGCAATATCCAGGAAAAAGTAAGGTAAATGGCGTTACCTCCCCTCTTTCGTCTCTATATACGAAATTAAACTTAGTAGCAGCGACTGCATACATTTTATTTATTATTTTATGGTCAGCGTATCCTGTAAAACAAAATATAAGTATTATAACTAGAGTCTGCCCCCGACTTCCTACGCATTTATACCTTTGAGTATAGAATATACAAGGTGACTTTAAATTAGTGAACGATAGAAAAGGATATGCATTTACTCGTGAGAACAAACAACTTTTACTAAAGGACTAAAGAAGGTCGAAATCACAGAAAAAAAAATTCTTCCCCCATACTATCACCTGATGCATTTTGTATGGGGAGTTCAAAAATTTGTGAATGATTTCGACCTTGGTTCCATAGTAAAAGTTGTTTGTTATTATCATTATCACGAGTACATGCATATCCTTTTCTATCGTTCACTAATTTAAAGTCACCTTGTATAAGGAGGTGCCCCATTTTTTTTTCATATACAAATGAGTTTATGACAGCGTGCCAAGGTTGGCGCTAGTTTTTCATTGTTTTCTTGGTAGATGATCTGTCATGTCAAACGATAAGAAATTCCATACAAAAAGGTAGCCATTTTGCGTTAGACCAGGCACGCAGATCCAGATGGTATGGCACCTCCTTATATATTCTATACTCAAAGATTTATACACAATATCTTGTCATAATATAGCCTATTTGTTATTCTGGTGTATAAGCTACAATAATGCCAAGTTCCATCAAAATCTATTCAGTAGTTTTCGCGTGAAAGAGTAACAAACATCCATCCATCAGCACAAACATTGACATTTAAAATTTTAGTAGGAAGTTATGTAAATTAAAAAATATTTCGAGTTTGGCGTAAGCTTTTTAGGGTTCCATACCCAAAGGGTGAAAACGGGACACTATTACTGAGACTCGGCTGTCCGTCCGTTCGTCTGTCACCAGGCTGTATCTCATGAACCGTTATAGCTAGAGCGTTGAAATTTTCACAAATGATGTATTAACGTTGCCGCTATAACAACAAATACTAAAACTAGAATAATAATTAAGGGGTCCCATACAACAAACACGATTTTTGCTTGATATTAATAATGGCTACTGTTAGACATTATTATAGGCTATTGTTAACCTAGTGAATGGTACAGAACCCTACGTGCGCGAGTCCGACTCGCACTTGGCCGGTTTTTATCCTTATTAACCTTGTGAATAGTACGGAACCCTATGTGCGCGAGTCCGACTCGCACTTGTATACGAACCTTGTATACGAATATACAAGGTGACTTTAAATTAGTGAACGATAGAAAAGGATATGCATGTACTCGTGATAACAAACAACTTTTACTATGGGGCCAAGGTCGAAATCACAAAAAAAAATTGTTCCCCCCATACTATCAGCTGGTGCATTTTGTATGGGGAGTTCAAATTTTTTTAATGATTTCGACCTTGGTCCAATAGTAAAAGTTGTTTGTTATCACGAGTACATGCATATCCTTTTCTATCGTTCACTAATTTAAAGTCACCCTATATAATGTATTATACTAACCGCCATGTTCACAGCAAGAGTCCCATATACTTCGTCTTCTGAAACAGTGGGCGGCGCTTATTATTTGTGTCTTCGTCACTAGAGTGCCGCCACAAAATGTACCATAAATTTCCGTACGACGGACTAGTTTCCTGTAACAATTCAGTTTTTATAATTAGATAGATAGTTAAGACTTTGTGAAAAACATTTTGGAAGGAAAAGTAGTAGGAAGACGAAAGAGAGGGAGACCGAGGACTTAGGCCGTGGCCCCAGTAGGCAAACTGTTAGCGGCCGACTGAGTGAGCCGCAAATTTGTGGCGAACTGAAAGAGTTAACTGCAAACTCAAATCAATGAAATCACCGGTTTTGGTGGGAGTCGGCCGCTGTCTGAGATAGTCAGCGCGCGTAACGCTGCAAACTGCGTACAGTGAGCGAAAACTAGCTGACTGTGGACACTCCATTTCAAATATATGGAAGGGCGTAGATACTAAATCGATACGCCGCAAACTAGTCAGCCGCTAACAGTTTGCCTACTGGGGTCACGGCCTTACATAAATCAAATGAAAGAGGGAATAGAAGTTGTGTCATATCAGGTACTCAAACGGACGGAGAATAGAGAAAAGTGGCGTAGACTACACCGACAAGAGCGACGCTCTTAAATGGGGATGATGACTACATTCGAAAATTCAAAAAATAATTAGTCCGTCTTTTAGGCTACTAAAAAAAATAAACACGTTTTTTACCTGATCAAATACATAAATAAATACAAAGATACAGAGCATCAAAGTTACGGAGTGCGGGGCTATTGACGTCACTCCTAAGTAAAAATCGTACTAAGGTGTGACGTCACGAGTTACTTTAACCCAGTGTATCTGTGTCATTTTTAGTTTAAGAGAAAAAAGAAAAAATACGCGTCGAATATTTTAAAATAATCTATGTGATGGACTAAAAAAAATTTTTTAGTCATCATGCCTTGAGAGAACAGAAAAAATATAGGTACTTAAATCGGTCAGTTGTCTTTAAACGTCCCCACTACAGACACACGAACCTACTCTCATACGTACATACATACATATCCGTCACGCCTCTCTCCCATTGGGGTAGGCAGAGTTCGAATCACCGACATCACCTGTGTTTTATTACTTCCACGACGTCATCGTCAACATCCCTATTATGGTATATAGTAGAGTCTTCGCCACTTTCTTTATAAGATTCGAAAGCAGCTCACAAAAATATAAAATTCGACATTTTAAAACGTGACTGGAAACTACACTCGTCACAATATGTTTTAACCTTATATAAAATAGTTGACATCAAACGCCACCGCGTTTCAGAGTACTACTAGCGACATCTAGGAACTGCCGGAAGAACTTTTAGGGCCGGCGCAGATCTGACGCAGCGCGTATTATTGCGTATTGGACACGTATAGCGCTTCTTTCTCTCTTTGCACCCATCCCGGCATCTCGTATAGTTTCGCTGCTAAGGCGACTGACACAACCGTACCCTGGCACAACTGTACCCAGTCGACTCTATATCTCTTTTGTTAATCTCCTTTCACTCATTATTTCTACATGCCCAAACCATCTAAGCATCCCTTTCTCAATTCTTGTCACTACATCCTCTTTCACCCCACATCGTTCCCTTATCACACTATTTCGTACCCTGTCACTCAATTCTAAACCACACATGATTAGGCATCATCAAGTACTTAAATAAATACAAAGATACAGAGCATCAAAGTTACGCAGTGATGGTTTAGACGTCTAATCTAATGTAATCTAGCCACTCGTGTCCCACTGCTGGGCAAAGGCCTCTCACCTCATCCGCCAAGACTTTCTGTCTCGCTCCTCCGCCCAGGTATTTAAGGTGTCCAGCTCGTCCCGCCACCTTTTCCGTAGTCTGCCGCGACGCCGTTTGGCAGTTGGTAGCCATTGGGTAAAAATTGGCATTGACGAAATCTACCATGCCAAGTCGAGAGTAGGTAGATACTTTAAGTAGGGGTCCCAATTCTTTTTTTTTGCGAAGCATACCCTTATTGATTATAGTTTTCCCAACGGAACCCTACTTTAACTACTGAAACACTCTGCACCTCTCTCGTGCTTAAACAAGTCAGAGCGCGCGAAAAACGTTGGGGCACGGCACGTCTCACGTATGCTGTCCTTATCACATTTAAAACTATAGACAGAGACGTAAGCGTGACAAATGCATGACAACGTCTTGTCACGGAGTGCCATGCTAAGCTGGCAAGAAACGTGTGATAGTTTGTTTCGTAACTGAACTGGACCATACGGGAATAGCTATTCTAAAGCATGAGGCGACTGATGAATGTGTATGAAGTGAAAGAGGTGTATTTGTATCGTAGCAAGTGGAGGGAAGTCTCTGTCTACCTCGATGGGAAAGATTTCGGAATTTGCTTATATACTCAGCGCGGGAAAAACTTCGATACCGCGTTTCAGGTTTTGTATGCGAATCTACTTTGGTAACGAGAATTTTTGTATCGTAGCAATTGGAGGGCTCTACCTAACCCAATGGCAGTAACACATGACAGTCTGTCATACTTATCTGTCATTGACAGATAAGTATGTATGTAAGTATGTAAAACTTACCTAAAAGCGACCTGATACGGCACGTCTCCTAAGGCCCCTTCCCTCCCGTTCACAACTCTGAATATAGTCAGTTCTCCATCTATATACTCGCGATGTACCTCTCTGCCTGGCGTCCATGACATTAGCTGAAAGCAAGGGTATTTTGTAGGGCTTACTTTACTTAGGCCGTGGCCCCAGTAGGCAAACTGTTAGCGGCTGACTAGTTTGCGGCGTATCGATTTAGTACTCCCTTCCATATATTTGAAATGGAATGTCCACAGTCAGCTAGTTTTCGCTCACTGCACGCAGTTTGCAGCGTTACGCGCGCTTACTATCTCAGACAGCGGCCGACTCTTACCAAAACCGGTGATTTCATTGATTTGAGTTTGCAGCTAACTCAAATTTCAGTTCGCCACTTTGCGGCTCACTCAGTCGGCCCTAACAGTTTGCCTACTGGGGCCACGGCCTTAGACTCTTGAATGATGATGGTGAAGGGAATAGAGGCTACCTGCGATAACATAGGCAGGCATTTAAGGGTGTGAATTCATAAGCGGGTCCACAAAGAGCGAGCAACCTCGCAAGGCAGATATTTGGCCGCTCAGGAAAGACCTCGCTATCCTATGGCGTTGGGCCAAATGCTTGCCTCCCGAGGCTGCTATCCATTAGCGAGCAGTAACGCAATAACTATAACCGTACAGAGATAGGTATAGTAACGAGGTTCTACCAATAATAGTGTGTACGCTCTTGCTGTATTATGCCGCCTTTGATTCTGTAAGTACAGACCTACTTGGCTTCTAGTTTCTTCTTTATGATGTTTTTCTTTGTACCAACTTATCACCGGAGATAGGGAAAGATGGAATGATGCGTGGGGGCTTTCGCCAAGCAGTGGGACACAATAGGCTTGTAAAAAAATCGAGGTGGGTATCAAAGTTAAAATATGACCTATCTAGATACCTAACAAAGTTAAAATTCTATGTAAAATAAGTACGATTTAATTTCTTACCGTTCGTTCAGTCGTAGTTGGTATAGTTACCATAATACGAGGCGTGAAGTATTTAGTATAATTCCCATAGGTTTTCAATTCAATACAACTTGGAAATGTAAATAAAATGACAAGAACGCAACACACTTTTGAACACATAACAATTTTGTACGCACGAAAACATTTTATATAACCTAAAATGTTACTTTAGTTTATTGAGCAGATTTTAATGCTCTTTGTTATAAAAATGACGGTTTTAAATGTAACATAATTATTAAAAATGTAGTTAAATATTTAGCAAGAAAAAGTAAATAAAACTTCGAAAACGTAAGTATACAAAATTTTGATGTAAAATTGACAGATTTTGACATTATTTGACAGAGATTGGCTATAGACAAAAATGATTAAGTTTTTTAAAAAGTTAAGTAGGTATACTTCCCTCCATTTGCTACGATACAAACACATTTCTTTCAATTCATAACACTCATCAGTCTCCTCATACATGTAAGACCCAGAACACACGGTGAAACGCAAATGCAACGCAACTGAAACTGCTAGTTACTTTTGAGTTCCATCGCAGTTTCTGCTATAGACTTCCTTAGAAAACCACACACGACGCTACTAGTTTTAAACGTTTCGTTTCAGTTGCATAGCAGAAACTGCGATGCAGCTCAAAAGTAACTAGCAGTTTCAGTTGCGTTTCACCGTGTGTTTTGGCGCTAAATACCTCGGTTTAGGATAGGTACTCCTGACTTGGCCTTTACCGGTATCTAAGTACTTATTTATCTGTGCCTTGACTAAGTTGGTATATTTTTCTAGTTGCGTAAAGATAGAAACGTAAACATAAATTTTAAACAATTTAAACATATTTACTTATATAATACCTATTTTTAACTTTGTGAATGTGCAATAAATAGGTAAATAGGTAGTAGTACCTTCTTTTTTTTTGTTAGCCAATAAGATCCCACTGCTTAGCAAAGGCCTCCCCCGCGACTTTCCATTTAACACGGTCTCCGGTAGCGTCCCGCCATTCCCGTGAAAATGCATCCAGATCGTCTCTCCATTTTTCGAGATCTACCTCGGCGTCTGTGACCATCTAGTGGCGCCCATTCCGTTGTTATTTTGGCCCGACGATCTGCATGCATTCTACAATTATGGCCGGCCCAACTCCATTTTAATTTGGCAGCTTTGTTGCCTACGTCAGCGATCCCCGTTAAGGAGCGCAATGTAGTACCTTCTTAAATGGGAAAAAAAAAATGATAAACGATATTCTTTTCTTGTCGCATTTAAAATGAAATTACTTACTAACAAAATAGAATTAAGCCCACTTCCGCGTCAAAGAAAGGGAAGGATGTCCAAAACATTCCTATTTAAAAAGATATCTAATAGTTTTATTACTCCTTCCTTCGCATTGTTGTATTTCCGTTTTAGTTAGTCTTTGTGACATACTGCAGTTAAAGAGCGATAGTGCTATTCTTTATGTTATGTGATCTTTTTACCCGACTGTGGCAGAAAGAGGGTTATGTTTTTTACCCGACTGCGCCCGAGGGTTATGTTTTTCGAAAATAGGTATGTGTTTATGCCTTTACAGGGTGTAACAGAAAGGGGGGTATAACGCCGAACCACAGCAATAGTCCTTATGAAACTGAACAACTTTGCTTAAGGAACATGGGTCGTAACTCGAAACACATTTTTGGATCGCCCGCCCATACTCTTCATACTTACTCGATCAGCTGATCGGGCATTTTGTATGGGGAAGCGAAATTTTTTTTTCGAGTTACGACCCATGTTCCTTGGGGAAAGTTGTTCAGTTTTATGAGGACTATCGCTGTGTTTCGGCATTATACCCCCTTTCTGTTATACCCTATATGTAATTCTTTGTCACGCTCTACAGCCTAAACGGCTTGATGGATTTTATCTTGAGAGGTGTCGTTAGATTCGTATTTACTGTGAGAGTGACACTGGGTACATCAAAAAAAACCGCAAGTGCGTAAAAGCCCTTAAGTCCATAATTAATTAAAACAAATAAATTAATTTATGGAGTCGGAATCATTTATTTAAATTAATATTTACATTATTTTACAATAAAAGTAGTTTACAATGGCTTTCGAAAAATTAATTATTATATGGCTTTAGAAGAACAGTTTTTCATATAGCTTTCTCTTTCTAACGTACTGAAAATTCAATTGGTAGAGCGAGATAGATGTATTTTAAAGAGTACTTGACAAATGTTGAAATGAAATGTCAAATGTTTTACTGTCAATTTTTTGACAGATTTTGACAGAAATTATAAATGACTTTAAATTAGTGAACAATAGAAAAGGATATGCATGTACTCGTGACAACAATCAACTTTTACTATGGAACCAAGTTCTAAATCATAAAAAAATGTCCCCCATACTACTAGTTGGTGCATTTTGTATGGGAAGTTCGCAATTTTTTTAATGATTTCGAACTTGGTCCTATTGTAAAAGTTGTTTGTTATCACGAGTCCATGTAATCCTTTTCTATCGTTCACTAATTTAAAGGACCAAATAAATGAATTTTTGAATAACATAACTGTTTTAGGGTTCCGTACCGAAAGGGTGAAAACGGAACCCTATTACTGAGACTTGGCTGTCTGTTTGTCACCAGGCTGTATCTCATGAACCGTTATAGCTAGAGCGTTGAAATTTTTTTTATTGATATTTTTTTTTTTAATCACCTTCAGAGTCACAAATGTCATACATTACATACATGGTGTTTCAAAAATTGCTTTTTTAATTTATTCTAATTTATAAGGGTTTGCTGCTGCTGTTTAACAACTTACAGATAAAATTTAACTGACAGTTTATTTTATACCTATCTAAAACGTCATGTTTTATGAAATAAACAAAGGTTTATCTGTCAGATAAATTTTATCTGTAGGTGTTAAAACGGGCAAATATAATTGAATATATACCCTAAACTATTTACAAATGCTTTTTTTAACTTAAAAACTAGCTTATTTTAAAGATTTTTATATTCAAAAATGGAATTTTTCTCTAAGAAACAAGTTTTTTTGGAATAAATATATTTTTTTTTAAACTTATCAACTATTTACTTAATATACATATATGTGCAGTGTTATATTATTTTTTCTAAATTTATTTTTAATTATATTTAATTTTAATATACAATTTTTAATCGAATATCTAGTTTACGTACAAGGAAAAAATCTTACAACTATATTTAATAATATATTTATTTCTTTAAATTAAATACAGTTAAAAAAACACACTAAAATTGATTTATTGCAATTTTAACAAAAAAAAAATAATGCTTTTAGGATTATAAGTCCAATTTGTCAAGTTTAGTGTGCTCTTTACTGTACTATACAAATTAACTTTTTTTATAATTAAATTCGCTAATTTTTTTTGGAAATTCATAACAACGAAGCTAAATTGATCAGTCGTAACAAATATCATACAAAATTAAGAAAAAAAACATTTCATATATATTTTTAATTATAACAACAAAATAATTATAAGTACATATAAAGAACAAATTTTTGATCGACAAAAAAATTTTTTTTATGAAAAAAAAAACGAAAATTATAAAAAAAAAACGTCCAATTTTGGAATGATAAAATAAAGTTATAAGATTATATTATTTATAAATGCATGTTCTCTACTGGGTGTAACAGAAAGGGGGTATAAAGCCGAAACACAGCGATAGTCCTCATGAAACTGAACAACTTTCCCCAAGGAACAACTCGAAAAAAATTTTTGGATCGCCCATACTTACTCGATCAGCTGATCGGACATTTTGTATGGGGAGCGAATTTTTTTTTTCGAGTTTACGACCCATGTTCCTTGGGGAAAGTTGTTAATTTCATGAGGACTATCGCTGCGTTTCGGCATTATACTCCCTTTCTGTTACAAGGTGTACAAAAAAATAAATAAAAATATATTTTGTATAGAAAAAACGTAAAATATTTAATTCATTGTCAAATTATATTTGAGTGAAAGAAAAATGATTTTTTCTAATAAAAAAAAGGTTTTTATACAAAAACAATTTCGTAAAAATAGTCACATTTTTTTAATTGATATGCTTTCAAATATTATATTTCGAATAAATATATTTAATAATATATTTAATTAATATACAAGATGACTTTAAATTAATGAACGATAGAAAAGGATATGCATGTACTCGTGATAACAAACAACTTTTACTATGGGATCAAGTTCGAAATCACAAAAAAAAAATTGTTCCCCCATACTATCAGGATTTCGGACTTGGACCCATAGTAAAAGTTGTTTGTTATCACGAGTACATGCATATCCTTTTCTATCGTTCACTAATTTAAAGTCACCCTATATTTTTTTTAACTCAAGTTTTTTTTCTATGGCACATTTTGCCAATGTCAACTCTCTTTCATTTCTCGTCATATCTTGTAAAACTTACACAATATCTCCAAATTGCCTTTGTATTTGTATTATTCTGATGTGTAAGCTACAATATTGCCAAGTTTCATTGAAATATGCTAGCTTAGCATGGCACTCCGTGACAAGACGTTGTCATCCGTTTGTCACGCTTACGTCTCTGTCTATAGTTTTAAATGTGATAAGGACAGCATGCGTGAGATAATTGTCGCGGCACGCCATGCTAAGCCCCCTGTTCAGTGGTTTTCGCGTGAAAGATTAATAAACATCTTCACTATCCATCCATCAGCATAAACATTGACATTATTTATAATATTAGTTGGACGAACTAGGTTTCACCACTTACAGATAAAAAGCTGACAGATAATTTATACAGGGTCTAACAGAAAGGGAGTATGACGCCGAAACACAGCGATAGTCCTCATGAAATTAAACAACTTTCTCCAAGGAACATGGGTCGTAACTTGAAAAAAAAATGTCGCCTCCCCATACAAAATGTCGGATCAGCTGATAGAGTAAGTATGGGCGGTGCAAAATTTTTTTTCGAGTTACGACGCATGTTCCTTGGGGAAAGTTGATCAGTTTCATGAGGACTATCGCTGTGTTCCGGCATTATACCCCCTTTCTGTTACACCCTGTATAAGAGATTTTTTTGGGTCCAGAAGTCTAGTTACCCGTGTCACCACTTACAGATAAAATTAAACTGACAGATAAACCTATGTCTATTTCATAAAACATGACGTTTTAGACAGAGACAGGTATAAAATATCTGTCAGATAAATTTTATCCGTAGATGTTGAAACAGGCCATTGAGTTGCATTGTTTTTATCTGTAAGGCCCACTAGCGCAAACCACAGTTAATGCAATAAATCCGGAGTTAGCTGCTAACATAGGATTAAATAAATCAGGCCCACTTACGCAGCGCAGAGTTAACGCAATAAACCGGGAGTTAGCTGCTAAGTGCTAACACAGGGGTAAGTCAAGATAAATCTATACAAATTATTTATTTAACCCTGTGTTAGCAGCTAACTCAGAGTTTATTGGGCTGGGCTGGCCTAAGGCTGTGGCCCCTGTAGGCAAACTGTTAGTTTGTGGCGAACTGAAAGAGTTAGCTGCAAACTCAAATCAATGAAATCACCGGTTTTGGTGGGAGTCGGCCGCTGTCTGAGATAGTCAGCGCGCGTAACGCTGCAAACTGCGTACAGTGAGCGAAAACTAGCTGACTGTGGACACTCCATTTCCAATATATGGAAGGGCGTACTAAATCGATACGCCGCAAACTAGTCAGCCGCTAATAGTTTGCCTACTTGGACCACTACCTAACGCAATAAACCCGGAGTTAGCTGCTAACAATATTAAATAAATAATTTGTCTTGATTTAACCCTGTGTTAACAGCTAACTTGTTTATTGAGCTGGAGGCTAAATGGTGAAACTGAGCCCTTAACGTCTCGCTTAAACAGTTAAACTAGTGATTAACTGTTGACATAGTTTCCCGTATTCCCTCTGGTCTCCGGAAATCCTTCGCATTTTCAAACCTTTTTTCTCTTTCGCTTTATTTTCACATAATACTAGCTCAATTTGGATACCGCCTGAATATTCCAAATTCAGAAACCTAGACTCATTATCGTCTTGGACTGAGTCTATTAGAATATTTTGCGGCGGAACCCTAGTGTTTATTACATCTTTTAGTAGTTCTAGAATTCTTTTCGAGTCTAATTTCGAACATACTGTCGATAGACTAACTTCATAGTTCTCTTGAATACATGAAACTTTCTGAGGACTGAGTAAAATTGGTATTTTGTCATCAGGCCGACAGATTTCTGTTAATCTCAAATCCATAGTCGATCTTTGTAATTTCTCTATTTCTTCGGTATTTGTTTCCTCTTCGCATTTTTCTAGACAGTGTCTAGAGTTGTCTCTAGACATGTACACGTCTTCGCCGAACTCTTTGACCTCTCCAAGTACGCCTTGCGCGGAAAAGCTCGAGCGAGGCGTCTCGCCTTTTTCCGAGAAACTGCCTCGACCAAAATCACTGCCAGAGAATGAAGAATGATTAAAATCTCCCCTTTCGCTAAAGCTGCCTCGTTCGGAAAATGAAAATGATTCCCTATGTTCCGAGAAACTGCCTCGATTCTCTGAAAAGCCAGAACTTATTGAGACTAAATTTGAGTATATTGATTGAATATTCTGTTCGCAATTCGGACTAACATTAGCCGAATCGTTGCTTAACGAGTCATCACTAAAACCTAACGACTTATCACTGCCTCTCCTAGATTTCAAATCTTCAGTCAAAAATTTCGTTTCCTCAGGAGATTGCATTTCCTGATCATCAACTTTCGGCGTTTCGGCCACACTTTCGGTCTCTTGACTGACTTTTCGGCCTATACCTTTAGTTATAGACGGTCTATCGTCCAAATCTGACGGTTCGGATATTACGAATTGTGGTAAGGAATATTTTGAGTTGTTTTCTAAACTATCCATGGAATCTTCGGACGAAGACGCAACTAGTGTGATTTCTGAACCTAAGCAATCTGTCAAGCTTATTTGTGGATGTGTCGCGAAGTTCGAATAGGTCATTTGACCGAAAATTTTTTCATGATTCATATTTCCGTTACCTATTTCTTCCTTAATCATATCCAATGGCGACCCGGGATTGGAAATTGGTGAATTATTAAGCGACCTATGTGTAACCAAGTGTAACTGAGGATGTACTAAAGGGTACAACTGCCCTGTATCCATTTCTATGTTACTTCTTAGATCTAAGGGTGTTGCGCATGCTTGTGGGGTGCCTCTGGTGATCGAACCAGTGTGTAAGTAGCTTAATCCTTCAGTTATTTGATGCAAAGGGGACCCAGGACTCGCCGGGCTTGTATGGCCAGATAATAGTGCGTAGTTGCCATAATTATGAACGCATTTTAGTATTTCTTGTGACACGTTTATATGTGGTAGGCTTAAAGTGTGTAGGTTTATGCCTATTTTTAGTGCCACGTCCTGTGAAAAGAGAAAAGTTAGGTTAGTGTCATAATAATGTATAAAAAGTTGGGTATCAATTGGGTAATAATGAAAAATTTTGGTACTAGTTGGGTAAAAATATAATTGGGTAACAATGAAAATAAGTTGGTACCAATTGGGTAAAAATAAAAAAAATTGGTATCAATTTGGGTAACAATAAAAAAAGTATTACTAGTTGGGTTGGGTAACAATAAAAAAATTGGCAGCAATTGGTTAACAATTAATCAAATTGGTTCCAGTTGTGTAACAATAAAAAAAAATGTACTAATTCGGTACACGTTGGGTAGGTTACAATAAAAAATGGGTACCGATTGGGTAGCAATAAAAAATTGGGTAGCCAAAAAAAAAAAACAATTACGACCGAAGTTCCTTAGTGAAAGTCTTTTACCCACTGTTACAAACACTGTGAATGAGTTCATAGGATTTTCTATAAGCACTAAAACCTAGATCTCACCTGAGTGAGCACTAAACTCCTGGGTAGATCAGCGGCGGCGGGGTCTGTGACTAACGTCCGAGCTGCGCAGAGTATAGCGCGGGCCGCTTCGCATGATATCGAGTTTAGATCTAAAGTCGGTGCGCCTGAGTGGATTGGTGAACCTTTTGGGAAGATATAATATAATATTAAGATTAAATTTTAGTTATACAGGGTGTAACAGAAAGGGGGTAGCCAAAACACAGCGATAGTCCATATGAACTTGAATAACTTTCCCTAAGGAACACGGATCGTTAATGGAAAAAAAAGTCGCCTCCCCATACAAAATGTCCCATCAGCTGATCGAGTAATTATGGGCGATCCAAAAAAAATTTACGAGTTACGACCCATGTTCCATGGGGAAAGTTGTTCAGTTTCATGAGAACTATTGCTGTATTTCGGCTTTATACCCCCCTTTCTGTTACACCCAGTATAGTTATGTGTCAGTTAAATGGGGATGATGAATACATTCAAAACTTCAAAAAATAATTAGTCCGTCTTTTAGGCTATTAAAAAATATTTTAAACATATATTTTACCTGATCAAATACATAAATAAATACAAAGATACAGAGCATCAAAGTTACGGAGTGGGAGGTATTGACGTCAGTCCTCGGTTAAAATCGTACTTAGGCGTGACGTCACTAGCAACTTTAACCCAGTGTATCTTTGTCATTTTTAGTTTAAGAGAAAAAAGAAAAAATACGTGTCGAATATTTTAAAATAATCTATGTGATGGACTAAAAAACATTTATAAGTCATCCATCATGCCTATTTTATTTGACTATTGAAAAACCGGGCCTTAGTCAAATAAAGTCAAACAATGGGGACTCCATATTGATAAACTGTGTGGACGGCTAAGTTCCGCCGCCTACGCTGTCAGAAAAATCAGACAGCTCACAGACATACCTACAGCGAGACTTGTATACTTCAGCTACTTTCATAGTATTATGTCTTATGGTATTCTTTTATGGGGTCATGCCGCTGACATTCATGCAGTATTTGTTTTGCAGAAAAGAGCTATTCGAGCCATTTACCATCTAAATAGTCGTGATTCCCTGAGAGAACTGTTCAAAGAAATAAATATTATAACAGTTCCAAGTCAATACATATATGAAAATATAATGTTTGTAAGAAAAAATCTATCTAAATTTAAGAAAAATAGTGATGTACATAAATTTAATACTAGAAATAATAATAAACTTGTTTTGCCTGGTAGTAGACTAGCTAAGATCAATAATTCATTTGAAGGGAACTGTATACGGTTTTACAACAAACTGCCTGATAATGTACTAATTTTAACGGAAACTAAGTTTAAACGTTGTATCAAGAGGACTCTTTTACAAAGAGCGTATTATAGTTTTAACGATTTTATTAATGACAATAGGGCATGGTGTGTTAATGCTCTAGCTCCACACGATTATAATACATAAGTTGTTCTTTGTAAACAAATGATTGTAAACAATATTTTTAAAAAGAGCAACCTCTAGAGTTTCTTGCTGGCTTCTTCTCTGGGGAATCTGCCTTCCGAAGTCAGCGTAGCTTCCCTCCTTTAATGTTTTTCTTTTTTTGGTTCTTTAAATTCATTATTATGTTTTTTTATTTTATTTTATTTTTTACTTTGTGACGAATTCAAGTGTAAATTTAATGTTACCTACGAATAAATTATTTTTGAATTTTGAATTTTGAAAAGGCATTTTAAAATAACTCACCTGGCATAGAAACGGTGGTATGTGTCAATCTAGCGTCGGGAAGTGGTGGGGAGGCGCCCGTACTGCACGCGCGGCGTTCTAGGCCTCGCTGGGGAACAAGTAGGTAGTTTTTAATAATTTGCGTTAGAGCGCGCGATTAAGGCCATGGCCCCAGTAGGCAAACTGTTCGCGGCTGACTAGTTTGCGGCGTATCGATTTAGTACGCCCTTCCATATATTTGAAATGGAGTATCCACAGTCAGCTAGTTTTCGCTCACTGTACGCAGTTTGCAGCGTTACGAGCGCTGAATATCTCAGACAGCGGCCGACTCCCACCAAAACCGGTGATTTCATTGATTTGAGTTTGCAGCTAACTCTTTCAGTTCGCCACAAATTTGCGGCTCACTCAGTCGGCCGCTAACAGTTTGCCTACTGGGGCCACGGCCTAAAAATAAAATTCTTAATTAAAAATGAGTTCAAAAAAATTTTTTTTTCATGGAATTTGTTCTACATCACTAACACTATACCTGGTTAAATGGAAAGTGATACTTTTCTTAACATCCTGTATTATAAGTAGATATGTAAGTTAGTTTGTATACATTTCATTGAATGGGCTATACGTATTAACTTTGATACGGAAGTGGGTCGAAGTGATTCGTACCAAATTCAATGACAGAAGTGATTTGTACCATGTTCGCTAACAGAAATGATTTGTACCAACTTCAATGGTAACGAAGTGGATCGAAGTTATTCGTAACAAATTCGAAAACAGCAGTGATCCGTACCGACTTCGAAAAAAGAGAGGATCGAAGTAATTTGTACCAAATTAAATGACAAAAGTGACCTGTACAAGCTACGCTAACAGAGTGAATTGGTTGAAGTAATTTGTAGTACCAACTTAGATAATGGAAAGAATCGAAGTGATTCGTACCAAATTCGATAAAAGACTTCGAAAATAGAAGTGATACGTACCAACTTTAAAAACAGAAGTCATTCGTACCACATTCGATACCGAACAGACTTCGAAAACAGAAGTGGTCTTACCAACTTCGAAAACAACTAATTCGTACCAAATTCGATACCGAACAGACTACGAAAATAGAAGTGATCTTACCAACTTCAAAAACAACTAATTCGTACCAAATTCGATACCGAACAAACTTCGAAAACAGAAGTGGTCGTACCAACTTCGAAAACAACTAATTCGTACCAAATTCGATACGAAATATGTCGAAGTAGGTACCAACTTCGCGAAGCAACCTGTACCAACCTGCAACTGCTGATATTCCATTCTAGCTGTAGCGATGTCGTGTGCTTGTCGCGGCGGCGAACATTCGGCGCGACGGACCGGAGAGTAACGCTCAGCGTGTTCACGGGCTATAGGGAAAGTTGTTTGGTTGAAATTGAGTTAGGGGGAAGATAGTCTGACTTAAAAGTTTCCAATATTTTCATCGTTTCATCAGCTACAGATAAAATTTAACTGACAGATAAACCTGACAGACAAAAAAAAATAGACGTACTACTTATTTCATAAAACATGACGTTTTAGACAGAGACAGGTATAAAATATCTGTCAGATAAATTTTATCTGTGAGTGATAAAACAGGCCCTTAGTGAACTTTGGCAGAATAAGTTATGACGCGGTTTTGTCTGTAGTTTGTTATGAAAGATGATGTTGAATTTTGCCGCAATTATTTTACTTATTAAGTAATTCTTTTTTTGTTGTGCAGAGTTTAAATGTAAAAATAGCATTGCTTCGATGAAACTTTTATGTCAGACTGTATCGTTATAGCTTATTTATTAAAACTATTAAAATGTAATAAAAGTGTAAGTATCAAAAAAGAAAAAAAAAATGCTAAAAAACAACTACACACACAAGCTCAAACTCTATTTACAACACACACACGTACACACACTAATGCAAAATTTATTAATTTGTACTTACGTTACCATTTTTTGGGAAAAAAGTTTTTTTTTTAACTTACACCCTTCACCTTATACGAAAAAGACCATAAATTATTATTAAGGTAAATTTTTTTGAACATTTTCTAAAAAAACCTTTAAAATTACCCCGCACCAAAAATAATTATGAAAAATTACCCATTTCTTGTACAGTTGCCAACATTTGTAGTTTTACACGCTGCGGTCCAGAGTACTTCCTTTGTCTCGTGTTATAATTGGTACCGAAGTTCCCCGTACCAGATGTACCAAAGTTGCCCGATGTACCGAAGTTCCCCGTACCAGATGTTGATACCGGAGTACCAGCCGTTATAGACCCCGGCACGTTTTGGTTCTGATAATTCCCAAAATTGGTACCGTAATTGTTAAAATTGGTACCGATTTTGTTTTGTTCGTAGTTTGTGCTTTGTCCTTGATTGGTACCGAAATTATTTTGTTCGTAGTTTGTTGTTGACATTGGTGTTCCTGATACTATCGATCCTTGAGTACCGAAATTAGAATTGGTACCAAAATTGCTCGTGTTCGTACCGAATTTATTTTGGTCATAATTTGTGATTGGCGTGCCAGAAGTTATAGATCCTTGATTCGTACCAAAACTGCTCGAATTGGTACCAAAATTAGTAGAATTGGTACCGAAATTAGAAGTACTGGCACCGAATTTATTTTGTTCATAATTAGTATTAATTGGGGTACCAGATGTGATTGATCCAGGATTGGTACCAAAGCTTTTATTTTCGAAATTGGTACTCATTGGGGTACCACTAGAAATCGATCCTTGCGTGATATTTGAACCAAAATTGGTACCGAAATTCTTATTCGTGTCAAAATTGGTACTAATTGGGGTACCAGAAACAATCGAACCTTGTTGATTTGAATAATTATTACCAGAATTGGTACTGAAATTAGAATTATCATAATTGATACTGATTGGGGTCCCCGATGTTATAGATCCTTGTGCATTTTGGTAATTATTACCGAAATTGGTACCGTAATTATCGAAATTTTGCGTAATTGGCGTACCAGATACTATAGAGCCCTGGTTTTGTGGTACTGATACCCCGAAGTTAAAACTTTTGTTTTCAAAAGGACTTTGTGAAACATTCTGTGTTATAGGCGTACCAGTGACAATTGAACCAGTGGTTGACCCAACTATGGCGCCATGGCTTGGCGAATATTGGCCAACGGTTGGCGTATATGGCGATACTGCTTGGGTGGGGGTCCCTGATGTTATAAAACCTTTCTGACCCCCCATTATGGATCCTTGCGGTATAGTCTCTAAAGAAGGTTTAATTGATGTTTGATTTTGACTTCGGGGTTCGAAATTCTGGTTCTGATTTTGCGGGGGGCTTTGGTACCCTTGATACTGAGTTTGGTACTGATACCCCCCGATCGAGGGGGGTAAGTAATTCCGCTTCATTCTCGCTTCCACTTCCATAACTAGTTCTGGACTTATTACTAGGTTTTGAAAAAAATAAAATAAAAATTAGCGGAAATTAAAATAAACAACAAAAAAATCATAACAAAGTGTAAGAGATAAATTAATACCAATTCGTCTAAAGGCGCGTACTCATAAGCGAGCTGTAACCATAACCGTTATATGCACTGTAACCAAAAACATAAGTGTGCGCTCGCAGCAGGTTCGCGAACCATTAGCGAACAACGTATACACTATGTTTTTTTGGGTTACAGCAGGCCTGTCCCACTCACGCGTGTAGGTATCGAAATGCTCTAGCTCCACACGATCATAATATTTAAGTTGTTCTTTTGTAAACACATGATTGTAAACAATATTTTTAAAAAGAGCAACCTCAAGAGTTTCTTGCTGGCTTCTTCTCTGGGGAATCTGCCTTCCGAAGTCAGCGTAGCTTCAGTCAGTTAATTTGCTTTTACTTTTATTTTGTTTTATATTTCTGACGCATTCAAGTGTAATTTTGGGTTACCTATGAATAAATCTCTATTGCATTGAATTGAATTGAACTGCAAGTAGCAACGGCCGCCACTTCAGGGTGACAATTTAGTAGGGGCTCACAAGCGAGCGGCGACGCACGCGCACTCGAGAGTTGTTCGTCGCTTAAATACGCTACCTACGTGCGCACTGATTCGACTGCTGCTGCGCTGCTACAAAATATTTATTATTCGAAACCTCATTTGTTCAAAAAAACGACTATTTAACTATAAAGATTATATTATTTTTAAAAGGAGACAACCTTGATACCGTCAAAAAAGGTACGAGCTACGCGTTAGAAAGAAAGCGCAGTTGTAGGTATCTAAAATTGTAGGTATGTAGCGTTGCGCGGTCGGAATTTGAACTAAATTGTATAGTAGCATGAGTCGTTATTTCTTTGAACGGGTTTTAGGAGAGAGATTTCTGAATCTACTATTCGGTATTCTTAGGTTACAGTGCGTGCAAAGATTACGGTTACAGCTCGTTAATGAGTACCTTAAGATATTTACAGTTATTGTGCTCCCAGATTGCATGTTATTATATGTTAGTAAACATAAACCCCCTTAAAACAAAACGAGGTTTAAAGATAGTCCGACGTTAGTTTGTTTAGTTTGACGTTTTGTCCATAGCCAAAACGTCAAAAGAAACGAACTAACGTCGGACTATCTTTAAACCTCGTTTTGTAATAAGGGGGGGGGTATGGGAGCACCATTAGACTATTAAGCAAATTTTAAATTTTTTAAATACCTTTTTACTTTTTTTAAATTAATTTATCCCTTACATCCAATAAAAATCAAAAACATGCATAGCTACATGCTCACTACTAAAGGGAAAACACTTTTTTTTAATATTAAAAAAACACATTAAAAATTTACATTTGAGAAATGCGAAAAAAAATTGAGTACCTACTAGGCTTCGTAGGTACGTATATTGATCGTCATATAACCTATGTGTTATTCTGATGTGTAAGCTACAATATTGTAAAGTTTCATCAAAATCTGTTCAGTGGTTTTCGCGTGAAAGAGTAACAAACATCCTCATATCGGCGGCATAAACATTGACATTTATAATATTAGTAGGTGTTTTTTTTTTTGCATTTCCCAAAAATTTAAAGCAAAAGAAATTTAAAAAATCCAAAGCGAGCATATTATTTAAAAAAAAAACAACAATCAGTCAAATTCTACTTTGGCACACAAAACTTTCAATATTTGTCGAAATTCTCCCATTATGATACTTCGAGGCGATTCAAGTATCCTGCAAGTCTCGAAGACTAGTCACCGCGAAGTATCTCACGTACAAACGCCCGGCCAAACGAGCGTTGCGGTGCTATGCGTCACTGCAAGCTACAGACCGACCAACTTATCTGTGAACTGAACGGCGGCGCTAGTAGTAATACAAAATTATATTTCTACCAATCGCAGCAGTTCTGTAATTTGACATTTCCGTATTAGTGGCCGTAGTTACAATAACGGCCGGTACACAGATACATTGGTAGCTCTGTAATGTCATTTCACGTACAAATAAATCTAATCTGGAATGGGATTAAAAGTATAGCTAAAGGCCAAAACATACCGGATGCGTACCTATACGTTGCGTATGCGTCGACGTAAGCGTACCTCGGAGTTGTAAGTACGTAGACGCAAGCTATGACAGTTCAATACAATATAATACAAATAATCTTTATTGCACAAAAAGATATAAGATACAGACACAAACAAGAATATAAGAAGCAACAGGCGGCCTTATTGCTAGGTAGCAATATCTACAGTTCAATACATAATAAATAGTTCAGTCTTATAGACTTGCAGGATACTTGAATCGCCTCGAAGTATCTTAATGGGAGAAAGGGCTATACTATGAGTATACTATGTTAGCATTCAGTACGTACCGGGCGGTCGCTCAGTCACTGTGAGTAGACCAGTTCTACGGACTCTGATGTTTGCCGTTGATGAAGGGGAGGTGCTGGGCTGTAGGGGGTGGGAACATTAAGTTTTTATTTAAAAAATTGATAATTTTTTGTTGGACGTGACAGGCTGGCTGTATAAAATGACAATCTTGTATGTTCTTAGATGGATATGCCACATTTTTTTTTTCATATACAAATGAGTTTATGACAGCGTGCCAGCCAAGGTTGGCGCAAGTTTTTCATAGTTTTCTTGGTAGATGACCTGTCATGTCAAACGATAAGAAATTCCATACAAAAAGGTAGCCATTTTGCGCCAGATAAGGCACGCAGATCCAGACGGTATGGCATCTCATCATCATCAAAGCCGAAACACAGCGATAGTCCTCATGAAACTGAACAACTTTCCCCAAGGAACATGGGTCGTAACTCGAAAAAAATTTTTGGATCGCCCATACTTACTCGATCCCCATACAAAATGCCCGATCAGCTGATCGAGTAAGTATGGGCGATCCAAAAATTTTTTTCGAGTTACGCCCCATGTTCCTTGGGGAAAGTTGTTCAGTTTCATGAGGACTATCGCTGTGTTTCGGCTTTATACCCCCTTTCTGTTACACCGTATAAATATTATACATACAAACACCCAGAGTTGAGACAAACATCTATGTACATCACAGCAATATTTCTCTCTAGCGGGAATCGAACCCACAACCCACGTAACTACAAACCACGTCAGCCATCTACTCACCATAGGTCCAGAGCTACACGAAGTGACTACATTCGCTGCGTCTTCCGGTGTTGCCATCGTATGACGTTTACTGCTACCTCGGTTCATCATGTACCTGGCAACATTTTATATTTATTACCGGCTATTATAAGAAAGAATTACATAGACCAAATAAAAGAGGGAATAGAAGTTGTGTCGTATCAGGTGCTCAAACGGACAGAGAATAGAGAAGAGTGGCGCAGACTCCACCGACAAGAGCGACGTTCTTAAATTTAAGATGATGATGATAATAAAAAAAAATACAATCCAAATGTACCATGTGTGTGTCCATTTCAATTGTATTGATGTTATTACCGATAAGTAGCAACGTTATTACCAATTGTAGCAATGTTATTACCGTTTGTACTTATGTTATTACCAATTGTACTAATATTGTTACCATTAAGTAACAATGTTATTTTATTACCAATTGTACTAATATTGTTACCAATTGTACCAATATTATTACCAATAAGCACCAACATTATTCTATTGTTTATCAATTGTTGAAAAAAAAAGCTTTATCGTACCTTTTTTTAAAGTTTTTGTTTTTTTTGTTTAATTGAACTTGGAATAAATTTATTACTTTAAGTTATTATGATATATTTATTTACTAGAGGCTGCCCGCGACTTCGTACGAATTTATCGTCATATCTTGGAAAACTTAAACAATAACTCAAAATAATATAGCTTATGAGTTATTCTGATGTTAAAGCTACAATATTGCCAAGTTCCATCAAAATCTGTCAAGTGGTTTTTGATAAAGAGTAACCAATATCTTCACATCTAACGGCATAAACATTGCCATCCTAATAATATTATAAATGTCAATGTTTGTGCTGATGGATGGATGTTTGTTACTTCATCACGTAAAAACTACCGAACAGATTTTGATGAAATTTTACAATTACTTAGCTTGGACATCAGAAGAACACATAGGCTATATTATTTTGAGATATCATGATTATTTTTCAAGATATGACGATAATAGATTTATGGTCTCAATTAGGTATTAATTAAGTACTTAATTTTAGTGTTTCATTTTTTGATTATTTTTTTGTGTAAAAGTATATCTAATATAACATCATCGATTTGGGATAGTCTCCCGTAATGGTGATGTTTTTTGGCTGTACTATTGAAATCTATATACTATACAAAAATTAAACCCGTTTTCCGTTGTCACGGCATCACGCCTGAACGGCTGGACCGATTTCGCTAATTCTTTTTTTTAAATGTTCATTGAAGTCCAAGGATGGTTCTTACGGCGAGAAAAATTCGAATAATTGCCGGGAAAGCCCTAAAAACAGACCTTTTCTTTTTCCCATACAAATGTTTTCTTACTAAAATGTAGAGTCAATTTGAACTTTATTCCTACACAATAAAGTTCATTCTAAGGCGGGACAAAGTTCGCCGGGACAGCTAGTATGTAATAAAAGTAGCCCATACCTGCATAGATTTGTATTGTATAAGGAATCAGTTCCTTGTTCCTCTTGTGTGCCTTCTGTAGGACTACTCGGGGAACCGCTATCTGATACCTGGAGTAGGACGAATGATTAGGAATAAGTTTAATCGATTTAAAAATCTATCTACACAGATCCGGGCCGTGCCCGGGACGTGTCCGGGCCGTGGCCTGTTAATAATACATGGTCATGACAACGTGTCAGAGAAAAAATGTCATTCCATACATTTTCTATAGATTCGTTCACACACGCTAGCTTAGCATGGCACTCCGTGACAAGACGTTGTCATGCGTTTGTCACGCTTACGTCTCTGTCCATAGTATTGAATGTGATAAGGACAGCATGACGTGAGATAATTGTCGCGGCACGCCGTGCTAAGCCCCGTTGTCATGACGACGTATTGTTTTCCCTCCTGACGGACCAGCGGCCCTGACGGCCTGGATCTGTGTAGATAGACCTCAAGCAGGAAGGAAGTGGTTTCTGTTTTTTATTATTTGTTTATGGATAGCTCTTTTGAAATATTAATTTTATTATATGTTTCTGTGTTTATGCCTGAGATTTGCAAAACTTTAATTGAAAAGAGCAACCCTACAGAGTTTCTTCCTAGGTTCTTCTCTGGGGAAAACTGCACTCTTGCGAATCTAGCATTAACTTTAAAAAATGATCCGTTCTAAGTGTTGTCAAAACCTACAGGATTAAATGATATTTCATTTCATTTCATTTCTGCCTACCCCGATGGGAGAGGCGTGTCGGTACGTATGTATGTAACTCACATTATGTTGATGCGTGAGTTGCGCGGGTACGTCGCGTCCGCGTGACACGTGCGCGCCGCCGTCGGACGCGCGACGACCGAATGATGATGCTGCAAGTAATAATATTCATTTCATTATAATTTAATAACTATTTAATCAGGAGATAGTAAAAATAACAATTAAACGCGGAGAAATGCCGAAAATACGTAATTTTAGTTCCTGAAACAGATACTCGTAAGATGACATAATTATGTATTTGCGTGTGTGTGTGTGTGTATGTGTGTGTTTGTGTGTGTGTATGTGTGTAAGTGTGTGTGTTATAGTATATGCATGTGAGTTATATGTGTGTGTAAATGTATGTATGTGTGTAACTCACCTTGATGTAACATAGCGGGCGGTGGTTTCAATAGATGTTGGTCCTTTACGCTGAAATAGCGAGGTGGTTGATGTATGTAGGTATAGCATTTATGTGTGTGTTGTATGTGTGTTATATATGTATGTGTGTTGTATATTTGTATGTGTGTTACATATGTATGTGTGTAACTCACCTTGATGTAACATAGCGGGCGGCGGTTTCAATAGATGTTGGTCCTTCACGCTGAAGTAGCAAGGTGGTTGATGTATGTATGTGTGTTGTATGTATTTGTGTGTGTGTATGTGTGTTATATATGTGTGTGTGTTACATATGTATGTGTGTAACTCACCTTGATGTAACATAGCGGGCGGTGGTTTGAGTAGATGTTGGTCCTTCACGCTGAAGTAGCGAGGTGGTTGATGTTGTACGGCCGGTAGTTTTGCTGCTAAGTTCGTGTTTGGGAGGAGGGAGACGTTCTGGGGGGGTTGCTGGAATAAATCACATGGTTTTTAGTGGTAAGGACTTATTGATTTGGAGTAATATCTATCAGACAACCTTAGAACAAAAATAATACTACAAATAATATAAATGATATAAAAAAAAATTAAAAAATATATTTTTGATACTGTATTGTATTGTATGTAAATTGTATGAAATATTGTATGATACATGTATGTAAACTGTATGGAATATTTGTATGCAACTTACATTAAAGTGCGCAGAAACATATGTATGCGCGCGCAGGTCAGCCGACGCAGCCGCACCCAGCTCGCTACCCTGCAACAATTTTTTTCAAAATTTATATCGTCATCAACATCATTACTACATCATCATCATCCATCACCGTCATCATTCATCACCGTCATCATCATCCATCACCATCCATCATCGTCATCACCATCATCATCCATCATCGTCATCACCATCATCATCCATCATCGTCATCACCATCATCATCCATCACCATCCATCATCGTCATCACCATCATCATCCATCATCGTCATCATCCATCACCATCCATCATCGTCATCACCATCATCATCCATCATCGTCATCACCATCATCATCCATCATCGTCATCACCATCATCATCCATCATCGTCATCACCATCATCATCCATCATCGTCATCACCATCACCATCCATCATCGTCATCACCATCATCATCCATCATCGTCATCACCATCATCATCCATCACCATCCATCATCGTCATCACCATCATCATCCATCATCGTCATCACCATCATCATCCATCATCGTCATCACCATCATCATCCATCATCGTCATCACCATCATCATCATTCATCATCCATCATCATCCGACATTTCCTATGTACCTGAGTGTGCCTACAGTCCCCTGGGCCGACGGTGTGACGTCTCGTAGCGTGCGGTTCGCTGGAAGTCGGCTGAAGTGACTCGTTGGTTGTCGGCAGGGTTGTGTCGCCGAACTGAAATAGATATGTATGTATGTAAGTTTAGCAAGTAGCAAGGTAAAATTAATGCCGTGGCCCCAGTAGGCAAACTGTTAGCGGCCGACAGAGTGAGCCGCAAATTTGTGGCGAACTGAAAGAGTTAGCTGCAAACTCAAATCAATGAAATCACCGGTTTTGGTGGGAGTCGGCCGCTGCCTCAGATAGTCAGCGCGCGTAACGCTGCAAACTGCGTACAGTGAGCGAGAACTAGCTGACTGTGGACACTCCATTTCAAATATATGGAAGGGCGTGCTAAATCGAAACGCCGCAAACTAGTCAGCCGCTAACAGTTTGCCTACTGGGGACACAGCCAAATACTTTCTAGTCATGGCGGATGAGGAGAGAGGCCTTTGCCCAGCAGTGCGACACATGTGGCTAGATTCGATTAGTTTTTACAAATTAATAGTTTAAGAAAAAACATTTGAAAAACACGCTTTTTAAAGGCTGACACACCGGATGCGTATGCGTAACGTAGACGTAAGCACGGCGTAACCACGCGCTTAGTTACGGTGTAACCTGATGTGACACCGGGCTACGCGTTACGTCGACGTGTACGTCTACGTTACGCATACGGTGACAGTTCCATACATTACAACTCAGAGGTACGCATACGTCTACGCATAGGCATCCGGTGTTTTGGCCGTATATATGTAAAAGAGGATGCTAAGAATAGTTCAAAAATGTAAATATAACGGCATGGCCTTTCGATTAATCGCCGTCTATCGAAGTTGGTTTGGTCTATCAATGTCATCTACAAAGAATGCTAGAATGGAATAGTCGATAGTTTGTTGGTATACCAATCGATGTAGGCGATGTGGGCTTGAAGGGGGGCGATAAGAGAACCAGAAAAAAATAGGTAGTTAAAAAAACTAAAACACAAGGCCAAAACACACTGGATGCGTGACTGTCTTCCATACATTACAACTCAGAGGTACGCATACGCATCCGGAGTGTTTTGGCCTTTACACCAATATTTCTTAATTAAAGTGGTACGTACCTTCTCAAGACTATCTTCGGTATCATTGAGGTAATCCCCTTGCGGTATCGCCACCAAACAGTCTTGGGTACTCGAGTCTTCTGCGTCCATTTGCTCGTCTTCTGAACTCTGAAACATGAAAGAAAGTCTATTATATAAAAATGAATACTGCGCTCCAAGACGCGTATTGCTGATGTAGTAAAAACAGCTGCCAGGCTAAAGTGGGATTGGGCCGGTCACGTCTGCCGCAAGCCGAACGAACTCTGGGTAATTACAACAACCCAATGGCAACCAAAAAAGCGGTGGTAGCCCAGTTGGTAGAACGCTTGCCTCGAATTCTGAGGGCGCGGTTTCGAAACCTGGCGCGGGCACGTACCTCTGAGTTTATTTCTCATGTACGGATCAATTTATTCGATTACCACTTGCTAACGGTGAAGGAAAACATCGTGAGGAAACCTGCATAGGGGCCGTTCAAGTATTACGTAAGCAGATTTATTACAATTATTTACCCCCCCCATCCTCCTTGTCAGCAAAAGTAAGCAAAGCTCTTACCCCCTCCCCCATGCTTACGTAAACATATCCCCGAAAATGCGTTTCGTTTTCAAGCAAAGACAATGTGAGGGTTGCCATTCGTGTAAAAAAGTAAATAACTACCGATGACGTAATCATCATCTTGACTCCCTTACCCCCCATGTCATCCAAAATAAGCAAAGCAAAGAACCCCCCGCCCCCCCATAGTGCTTACGTAATACTTGAACGGCCCCATACACCAGAGAAGAAATTTGAAGGTGTATGTGAAATCCGCCAACCCGCACTTGGCCAGCGTGGTGGATTACGGCCTAATCACTCTCTGTATGAGAGTAGGCTCGTGCCCCTCGGTGGGGACATATATGGGCTGATAACCTAATGGCGACCAACCGCCAAAAGACCTCGCGGCAGACCACGGAAAAGGTGGCGAGATTAGCTGGACGCCTTCATGGATGTCTGGGCAGAGGCGGCTCAGGATAGGCAATCATGGAAGACGTCACATACTCATGTGACCATATTTTATTGTATTTTTTTTTGTTTCTCATACTATTTTTTATCATACCTTACAACTAGTAAGATCCAAAGGTTGCCCAGTGTTGGAGTCCAGAGAATCTAAAAATCAAAAAGAACAATACCTACTTAATAAACGTATGTACAGACCATGTACAGACAGACCAAGTTATCTGTGAACTGAACGGCGGCGCTAGTATTGTATTTCTACCAATCGCAGCAATTCTATAATTTGACATTTCCGTATTAGTGGCCGTAGTTACAATAACGGCCGGTTCACAGATAACTTGGTAGCACTGTAATTTTAAACGAAATTATTTTTTGAGATTACCATTGACGTTTCGAGTCCAAAAGGGACGTTAGACAAGGACACACTGACGAAAGGATCCGAAGATGCTAAATTTTAGCACAGTACAGTTGTTACCTAAATTCCGCTTTTTTGGGCACTAAAGACACAGAACCTTTATCAGAGGGAGCTCCGTCGTCGTCAGATATAACGTCCATGCTAGGCGTGGGTTAGCGGGCAAGGAGATTGATATTGAATCCGATCTTAAAACACATTAACCACTGAAAATTACAGCCCCTGCAATAGCTTTCACAAACACAGCGTTCCGCTGATCATATAAACGCCCAACTCATTTTATTCTGGTAAAACAATGAATTATCCAAAAATAACGATTCCCATGACATTATGACATATATGAACTTTTTCTATTTCATTATGATAAAAATAGGTGTCCATAGTAAAAGTCGTTTACCTCTATGCTGCAAGCTTCCCTTCCCGTTGCGCTGTTGTAGCTTATCTCTTAGTAAATGGTATATTGCTGATATGTGGTCGAAACGGGCTTCGCTTATAGACTGTAAGGAAAAAATAAGATATTTTGATTAAAATAAGTAGTTTAAAAAACGAAAACACGCTTTAACTCGCACTAAACATGCTTCATCATCAGATCAGTTTGAAAGTACCATATTATTGTATTGTCATAAGATCAGAACTCAGAGCGTGTGCAAAATTTCATCCTATTCGAAGACAGGGAAGTGTGTCAAATTCCAAGATTTGTTTACATTGAAGCTAATATAAAGTGTGTAAAAAACCCCGATTACGTTTAAAAAATACATTTTTTATTATTTCAATGTACCCAGTGTCACTCTCACTGTAAATACGAATCTAACGACACCTCTCAAGCTGAAATCCATCAAGACGTTTAGGCTGTAGAGCGTGCCGGATATGCATGTATTACCATTATTTCTCTTTAGTGGCTATAAATTTCCCAAAAAATCAAAAGTTCCCAATATTTCCCAAAACTATCCATAATCATAACTTCTCAAAAATACTTCCAACGCTCGACTACAATTAGCAAATGATTTTTGACAAATCGGATATTATTGGTATCTCAGTATATCTACTCTGATGGGGAAGAGGCGTGACAGATATGTATGTACTAGACTAGAGGCTGCCCGCGATTTCGTACGCATTTATCGTCATATCTTGGAAAAAAGAAAAAAAACATGATATCTCAAAATAATATAGCTTATGTGTTATTCTGATGTGTAAGCTACAATATTGCAAAATTTTATCAAAATCTATTCTATAGTTTTTTGCGTGAAAGAGAAATAAACATCCATCGGCACAAACATTGACATTTATAATATTAGTAGTATAAAATAATAAGTTAAGTAGGTACTAACATGTAACTGTATAAGTGTGATGAATTAAAATTTAAATATTGAACATAACGTAGGGCCCTGTGCCGAAGGTTTCTTGCCGTCTTCTTCCTCTCAGCTATACAGGTAGTGAACCGGCAGTAGTTTTAGATCAAAAAAGTGACATAAAAAAAGTGTAATGAATTTTGCCTATTTTTGAATAAAACACTTCATTTTCATTTACCTGTAGTATTAGATCCACTGTTAACCCGGGCAGTGTCAGCATATGCTCTACAACCGTGTCGTGAGTGTCAGCAACTTCTTCTTTAGATATGTGACACCCGCATTGTCCTTCTGATGCGTCTACTGTAATGAGAATAGCATTATTAAGAGAATAATATAAGGTGACTTTAAATTAGTGAACGATAGAAAAGGATATGCATGTACTCGTGATAACAAACAACTTTTACTATGGGGTCAAGGTTGAATACACAAAAAAAAATTGTTCCCCCCATACTATCAGCTGGTGCATTTTGTATGGGGAGTTCAAAAATTTTTGAATGATTTCGACCTTGGTCCCATAGTAAAAGTTGTTTGTTATCACGAGTACATGCATATCCTTTTCTATCGTTCACTAATTTAAAGTCACCCTATATAATTTATTCTTTTTTTCATTATTATATTATTATCATTATTCATTATATTTGTTTCCAGGCCCCAACTACTTATAGATAAAAAAAAACACTTAAGGCCTATTTCACATAAAGATCATGGGTTCAATTTCCAACTTAATAAGGTATTAAAATTCAATTTTAAAAAGTTGAAGTATTTTTTAATATATTTTTTGGTATGTTTTTTTAGCGCCTTTTCGAGTCATACACATAATTAGGTTCAAAATTGTCTTTCCTGTTCCAGATGATTAAGGACATTGGAGCATCTAATCCTCAAAATGTTTATGCAGGCCAAAACGGATATAAATTTAGTTCAGAAATTAGCATCCAATGTCCTTAACTTTCAGGAACAGGGGTGACATTTTTTGTTTTCTGTGTCTGTGTGATCCTTTCAGACTATATAGCCAGACTGAAAGTATGATACTTGTACATACCAAGTTCTCCTGTGTGGTGTAGGCTAAGCCACCGATGTCTGGCGACGGCCCGCAAAGACAGTCTTTTGTCTGGTTCCACCACTAACATGTGTCTGATTAGGTGCTCGCATTCTGTGGGAAATATATAGCTTTTAGTATAGTGGGGAGTTCTGGGAAAATTTGGATTTTTGGGAAATTATTGAGTTTTTGGTACCACTTCGTCCCTTTTGCAGTGGAGGTAAGTGGGACTTGGTGTGCGGAGGCTAAGGGTCTGGTGCGTGAACTAGGGAGGCGCCTAAGAATGAACAGTGGGGATCCCCGTGCCGAATCGTACCTGGTGCAACGCATTTCCCTCGCCATTCAGCGTGGGAATGCTGCTAGTGTCATGGGCACTTTTGCATCGGGTTCGATTCGGCTTTTGACATAGCTAATACTTTAGCTGTTTTATCTATGTATTATTATTTTTTGTGTTTTTTAAATTGACATTTTTATGTAATTTGTGATAATAAAATTTTTTTTTTGGATAGTTTCAAAAAATTTGTGGAGACTTCTCGCAAATTATGGGGAATTCGGGGATATAATTTGGAGTTCTGGGAAATAATGGTAACTTTGCGATATTATGGTAACTATGGGAATACCTAATGCAGTTATTGGGTAATTTTGGATTAAGAAATAGTTACACAGCTAATACTATTTCAATGGGAATTTAATTCAGACCCTCAAATCTGCTAATGTACAATATATTCAGTTGTGTGTCGGCAGAGTGTCAATGGTATTTATTTATTTATTTAAGGTGTATAAAACAGAATACAGCCAAAACATTACATAAATCTTATAAAACAATAATAGCTTAGATCTAGGATGTATCCCTTAAAATATACACACATCATGGTATAAGATTTACTTCGAGTAAATATATCGTAAAACAAAGAACAAAACATTATCTAGGAAGAAAAAAAAGAAACAAATCCATTATTTTAACAAAAGTTTCCTTATGAACTAGTTACGTAACAGACAAAACTTCACCTGAGAACATTTTTAACAGGGGGGCAAGTCTGCTAATTACTAAATGCACCAAAAGAAACGCAAAAGAAAAGCAAAAGAAAAGCAAACGCACTTCAGTCGCTTAATTTGACATATTTGGTATTCTGCTAACGCTTTAAGCGTTTGGACTGCGTTTGAACTGCGTTTGAACTGCTTGTGATGTATTCTGTAACTTCAGTAGCAGTTCATAAGCACATAAAGTTGCCAAGAGGGTATTCTCAACGCTATTTTGCGTTATTTGACACATGTGTCAAACGCAGTTCAGTAGAACTTGGACTGCTGAAGGATTGAGCCAGTTTATATTATTCTCTTGGGATTGAGCAAGGACACTTTCTGTATCAGTGCGTGTTCGGTTTCTGCAATAACGAGGCCTGAGGTGCTATTATACTCGGGCGTATTTTGACTAATGCTAACGCAGCAGACCAAAGACGTTGCCTGTTGCGATAGCGCCGCAAAACTTGTGCGTTATCAAGGCGCCCCGTCGACGCGTTTCGAGACGTAAGTCCGAGTGTATGGCTAAAGCCCGAAGTGAGGAGCTGACCCCCCATCCTCCAGCTACCGCCGCCGTCGAGATGGTATAGAATATTTTAAAGGCAAGTAAACTTGGACCTCAGTATAAGTAATTTATATTAAGTAGGTACCTAAGTATATGGTCTAATCACTCGTGCCCCTCGGTGGGGACGTATATGGGCTGATGATGACGACGAGGTACCTATACAGTACCTACCTAAGCGTATTTTTTGTGAGTTGGTACCGATACTGCCACACAAGATTAACATATTCTAGTTGTGTTGTGTAGCTTGACATATTAGTCCTTTAAGATTACATTAAATTCATTTAGAGGTCTGTTGTCAGCTCGTCCACTCCTGTGCCTCAATCTCTACTGAACCAACAGTGAATGTGTGTGCGTGCTGCATAACATAGCAAATTGGCACAGAATACCTGAGATGTCATTAACAACTGAGGATGCAGAAAGAGAAAGGCAAAATCAGGTAAATAAATCATACTCGAGCAAAAAAAAGCTACTAGTGAGTGAAAACACATTTAAGTATCTACACTAAAATAATATTTATTTCATTAATGTTCAAGAAAACCAGTACCTAACTGATAATAAACACATAAAATATCCCAATATTCCCAATCTCAACATTCAACATAAAATATTACGTACATATTACCAACAACATAACTTTAAATGAAAAGAACAAGATTAGCTTTAACATTTTTATATTTCAGGTTGAACAGCCTATACTCGAAGCAGAAGAGGGATTGAACTCGCTGAACTGCTGCTCTTCTAAGAGGCTTCTAAGAGGCCAGGTAGTACAAAGAACTCTTGGTGCAAGGCTGCGGAGAAAAAAGAAGTAAATGGTTGGTATATGTTTGTATATAACATGAAGTACCTACAAAGAAAATATTATAATATTGATAAATTATAATAATCATAATTAATTACTTGTTACAGATTACGGATGGGATGGACATACATAACGCATAGGTTTTCAAGGAATTGAGAGTATTGAGACTTCGAGTTTTCATTTAGCTTTTGTAATAAATGTAATTATGTAATATACTTAATCGAGTATTTATTTCATCTACTAGACCCCAGCCTAGGTAAGTAAGTACTTACTCTCGGGGTCTCTATCTCGGGGTGTTTTTACTTCTTCGGGAATTGGAGAATAAATAAGTAAATAAATGGCTCATGGAAGTGTTCGTCTACGAGGCTGCGGCCACTCATTTTAAAGGTTGGAGGTTCGGAGTGAAGATTCAACCTGCAAATTACCAGTTACAAATAAGAAAATACCGACAAACATATGTATTTATAAAAATGAAATATCTCAGTAAATTAATTAGCTATACTTAACTAGATACTCACCAGCCAAAATGTGCAAACCGGTCGCCTATTAACTCGCTGATCAAGCTATCAAGCAATGAAATAACTTTTAAAATAACTTTTTACATTGTTTATTTTAGTTGTAAACATTGTAATGTATGAGGAACAGGCAATGAGGAACGATTATAAGGAGTGGCCCCGTTTTTTTTCATATACAAATGAGTTTATGACAGCGTGCCAAGGTTGCGCCAAGTTTTCTTATAGTTTTCTTGGTAGATGACCTGTCAAACATTAAATAGTACCACACAAAAAGTAGCCATTTTGCGCCAGACCAGGCACGTAGATCTAGACGGTATGGCTCCACCTTATATATTATATACTCAAAGGGAACGGGCATGACGTGACACCATCGTGACACCATTCACCAATGATATTGACAGTGACAATGTCAATTTTTTTATTAATAAACAGCCAGCTTCAAAGAAGTTTTCACTGTTTTTTTCGAAAATTTTCATGAAATTTATGCAAATAAATGCATTTCAATGTTGTAGAAATAAATATTCTGTATTCTAAAGGATATCCCCTAGCTTAAATAAACCAGTATTATTTCTTAGAACATAAATGATAGTTTTTACTAACAGCACTTTTTCTTAGGTAGGTTTTGTCACGTTTTAATAGGCAACCCGATAAATCCTTGCTTCTGCGATTCGACTGCGATGCGATTGCTTTTGGTAAAAATACCAATTTGACACAATATAAGTCAATCGCAAAAGAAAAGCAAATGGAACGCAAACGGATCGCAAATGCAACGCTTAAATTAGCAGACTTGCCCCCCTGTCCTTTTGAAAATACCAGGATGCGGGTGAAAAATATCTAGATTGTGTTGTTCCGAGAGTTCATTATACAGGCGGCGCATTCTGACTAGCGGATTATAGAAGGATGTATTATTTCTGTAAACACATAGCGTGAAAGTAGTAGGCTTTCTAGTTCTGAATCTAACATTTAAGTCAAGGGTGGATAATAATGGCGGGGAGTCAACTACAGAGTGAAGAATTTTGTGCAGGTAGATTAAATCTTGCTGCTTGCGACGCAAATGGAGAGGCGTAACTTTAAAGAAATTGAGCCTGCTTTCGTACGAATAGAGATTACGACCGAAGCCATATCTGAATGACATTATTCTCAAGCATCGTCTTTTTTGCCACATTTGGTCGCAATCAGTGTAAGCCATTGTTTAGTAGAATACCAAATGTGTAACGCCGATGTATGAGGCGACTGATGAGTGTGGATGAAGCGAAAGAGATGTGTTTGGATCGTAAAAAGTGGAAGGAAGTCTCTGCCTACCCCAATGGGAGAAAGGCGTGACGGATATGTATCTATGTACCAAATGTGTCAAATAAATACCATTGACTGACACTCTGCCGACACACAACTGAGGGTATTTTAAATTAGCAGACTTGGGGTCCTGTATCTCACCTTGCGACATAAAGTAAGGTATCCTAAATTTTCCACTGAGTACCACACTCCTCAGTTCATGTAACGTCGACCCGTCGAACGGCAGCGCCCCACACACCAGTACGTATAGCACTACGCCGAGGGACTGTACAAAAAAAAACAAATAATTTTAGATAGGTATTATAAGTGGAAAGAGTGAGCGGTAGCCTAGTTGGTAGAACGCCCGCCTCCAATCTTGGAGACGCGGTTTCGATCTAACCTGCACCTCTGAGATTTATTTCTCATGTACGGATTGAATATTCGATTACCACTCGCTAACTGTGAAGGAAAACATGAAGAAACCTGCATACACAAGAGAAAAAATTCGAAGGTGTATGTTAAATCCGCAAAAAGTTTAGGTATTTTAAATTGGACCAGCCACCGTGGTGGATTACAGCCTAATCACTCTCGTATGAGAGTAGGCTCGTGTGTCTGTAGTTGGGACGTTCAAGTTCTGATAATGATGATGGTAAAGAGTTATTTATTATTATAATGTCCACTTCCGCAGCCCAGAGTTAACGCAATAAACCCGGAGCTACCTGCTAACATAGGGTTAAGTCAAGATAAATGAATACAAATTATTTATTTAACCCTGTGTTAGCAGCTAATTCTGGGTTCATTTGGCTGCGCAAGTGGGCGTCAGACAGCCTGTCAGAAAGTACTAAACTTACCCATATATCAGCTTTAGGCCCGTCATATCGTCGGCCTTCGAACAACTCAGGCGCAGCGTAAGGCGGACTCCCACACCACGTGGCAAGCTGCGCGCCCGTGCTGTATTCATTACTGAAGCCGAAGTCGGCTAGCTGTAAGGGTAGTGTCATTTAATCTTTCACATCCCAGAAAAAAAGAACAATAGAAAAGGAGAATGCTCATGAAGTATGGAACAAATACCCAGGCCATAATAATAGAAAATACAAATAGCAATTTTTGACATTTAGCTACCGATTTGGACAATGGTTCTTATGCTACATTTCATTACTTATTTATATTAATAAACTGAGATACTTTTCGTTTGCGCCGGACCTGGGTATTTTTTGAGCATTCTGTTTTATTGTGTCTGGGTTTATAATGGGTCAGTGGGATGTGAGAGGCTAATTAATAAGGAGCGAGAGAAGATTATTTATATATTTTAATTTTCAAATTCAAACACAATGTATATTGTTAATGAATAAATAAATAAATAATGATTAAAGAGATTTTTGGGAAATATGCAGAAATGTTGATTTGTTTTTTTGGGAAATCTGGGAAAATTTAAAAATTTTGGGAACAGTATAACACAAATGGAAGAATATGAAGAAAATATTTGGAAAATTTGAAGAAAAACGGAAGAGAGGGAGACCACGGAGGACTTACATAAATGAAATAAAAGAGGGAATATAAGTTGTGTCTTATCATGTCATATCATGTCGATGATTTAAGGCCAAAACACACCGGATGCGTATTCGTATTCGTAGACGTAGACGCAAGCGGTGACTGTTCCATACATTACAACTAAGAGGTACGCATACGTGTACGCATACGCATCCGGTGTGTTTTGGCCTTAAATATATCAAAATGATTAGAATCTCCATTAAATAAATCCTCCATTCATATTTATGAGAGTTTTCTTCTGGGCATTGAAAAAAGATTTATATGACTTAAGTGACTTAATTAAGACTGCTTACATTCTAAATAACCGATAAAGATCATACTTATATGAATGAAATAAACATGAGGGAAAATCATTAAAATGATTAGATATAAGTATAATTGGGAAATACGTGACTTTGGGAAAAACTTTAGAAATTTCGGGAAAAATTTAGTATTTTGGGAACAAAATCGTATCTATGATATCTAATCTACATACATACCTTTATATTCATATTTCTATCAAGCAGTAGATTCTCAGCTTTTAAATCTCTATGTACGACACCGTTAGCGTGACAGTATCCAACAGCTGACACCATTTGTGCGAAGGCACGCGCAGCTTCTGATTCCGGCATGCGACCTCTTGATACTAGGTGATCTGTGGACGGGGGAAGTTTATTAAAATGTTGTGTTTGGTAAATGGTCTCTGCCTACCCTAATGAGAGGCAGGTAGGACACATATTTGGACAAGTTAAAAAATAATTTCTAGTATCTATATGTATCTATATAGGATGACTTTTTAATTAGTGAACGATAGAAAAGGATATGCATGTACTCGTGATAACAAACAACTTTTACTATGGGAGCAAGTCCGAAATCATAAAAAAAATAAAAAATAAAAATTAGGGTAAAGGTCTATTCTACACAGATCAGGGCCGCGCCGGGGACGAGTCAGAAGGGAAAACAATACGTCGTCATGACAACGTGCCCGGGCCGTGGCCCGTCAATAGGGAAAACAATACGTCGTCATAACAACGTGTCCGGTTGTCATGACGACGTATTATTGTCCTGACGCATGACTGGCCACGGCCTGGACACGTCCCGGACACAGCTAGCTCTTTTTTAACTTACCAAATATTTCACCGTTAGGCGCGTATTCTGTTACTAAATATATGGTGTGACTGCTTTCCATTACCTGAAAACATTATTTTAACAAATTAAATCACCCTGTATAATAAACGTGTATTTATCGTAACTGCCCTATTTAAATAATGTGCAAAAATCGGAACTAAAATAGAACAGACATACATTAATCGTAACTGAAACATAAACGATGTGCAAAGATCGGAACTAAAATATAAGCAAAGTTAAAAAATCGTATCTAAAATATAACCAAAGTGCAAAAATCGGAACTAAAACATAACCGATGTGCATTAATCGTAAAAGTCTATCTACACATATCTGGGCCGTGTCCGGACCGTGGCCCGTCAGGAGGGAAAACAAACGTCGTCATAACAACGTGTCCGGGACGTGTCAGGGAAAAAATATCATTCCATACATTTTCTATGGATTCGTTCACACACGTTGTCATGACGACGTATTGTTTTCCCTCCTGACGGGCCACGGCCCTGATCTGTGTAGATAAACCTTAAGCGCCAAAACACACGGTGAAACGCAACTGCAACGCAACTGAAACGAAACGTTTCAAACTAGTTGCGCTAGTTTTCTAAGGAAGTCTATAGCAGAAACTTCGATGCAACTCAAAAGTAACTAGCAGTTTCAGTTGCGGTGCAGTTACGTTTCACCGTGTGTTCTGGGTCTAACTATAATATCACCAAAGTGCAAAAATCGTAACTAAAATATAACAGACATACATTAATCGTAACTGAAACATAACCGATGTGCAAAGATCGGAACTAAAACATAAGCAAAGTGCAAAAATCGGAACTGCAACTTACTTGATATAACCTGACTATGTGCGGATGTCGTAACCGTTTCATTATTGCTATTTCTCTAAAAGTCTTCTTTAAATTATCTTCGTCTAATCTTGATTTGTCTATTATTTTTATTGCAACCTGAAAAAAAAAGAAAAGTTATTAACCAACAAGGTGGACCGACGACTTGGTTAAAGTCGCTGGAAACCTTTGGATGTGGGCAGCGCAAGACCGGTCGTTGTGGAGATCCTTGGGGGAGGCTTTTGTCCAGCAGTGGACGTCCATAAGCTGACATTATGATGATGATGATGATGAATAACCTAACCTTTTTATTTAAAAAAAACCCGACTGCGTGTAAAACACACATTTTTTTATTGTGATGTACCCAGTGTCACTCTCACTGTAAATACGAATCTAACGACACCTCTCAAGCTAAAATCCATCAAGCCGTTTAGGCTGTAGAGCGTATACATGTACATACTCTCGAAAAACATAACCCTCCTCGCGCAGTAGGGTAAAAACTACGACTAAGGGATAATATTATCCTATTTAATCCTAATAATATTATAAATGTCAATGTTTGTGCCGATGGATGGATGGATGTTTGTTACTTCATCACGTAAAAACACAAAACAGATTTAAATGAAATTTTACAATAACTTAGCTTGGACATCAGAATAACACATAGGCTATTATTTGCAGATATATCGTGTTTTTTTTATAAGTTAAGACAATAATTGCGAACGAAGTCGCGGGCAGCCTCTAGTCTAGTATCATGTTACCTAACTGTAGCTTTACCTTCAACTTAGCCAAGGATTTTGTGATACTGATAAAAGCCATGACATGTAGTAAAGACAAGGTTTTCTATACATACATACATACATACATATCTGTCACGCCTTTCTCCCATCGAGACAAAGACTTCCCTCCACTTGCTACGATACAAACATCATCGCTTCATCCAAAGTACTTAGATTGGCATATAAAACCTGAAACGCGGTATCGAAGTTTTATTTATGTATTTGATCTGGTAAAAAATGTGTTTCAAATATCATTTTAACAGCCTAAGAGATGGACTAATTATTTTTTGAATTTTTTGAATGTAGTCATCATCTCCATTATTTATTATATATTCAGTAGTTTTTACGTGAAAAAGTAAGAAAAAGCAGTCATGGGTCCCTATTCTACAACTGCAACTCATTAAAACTGACAAGTGAGGTTGAAGTAAATACAAGGTAAAAGTTAGGGCCGGAATCGAACTTAAAGCCTTGACCCTTGATGTCACCTTGCATTCACTAAGTCTTAAGGCCGTTTAGAATACTGAAATTCAGGGGTTTAAATATCCTGGGTGTAACAGAAAGGGGGTATAAAGCCGAAATACAGCGAAAATCCTCATGAAACTGAACAAGTTTCCCAAAGGAACATGGATCGTAACTCGAAAAAAAAAATCACATCCCCATACAAAATGTCCGTTCAGCTGATCGAGTAAGTATGGGCGATCTAAAAAATTTTTTCGAGTTACGACACATGTTCCTCGGGGAATGTTGTTCAGTTTGTTTGTTTGCTGTGTTTCGGCGTTATATCCCCTTTCTGTTACACCCTGTCTAAGTTGTTATTCAGAGTATGAGGAGACTGACGAATGTGTATGAAGTGAAAGAAGTGTGTTTGTAGCGTAGCAAGTGGAGGGAAGTCTCTGTCTCTTCTTCTCTAGTGTACCTATGCAGGTTTCTTCATATTTTCCTTCACCGTTAGCGAGTGGTAATCAAATATTCAATCTGTACATGAGAAATAAATCTCAGAGGTACAGGAGCCCAAGTACCATTCTCAGTTGTGTGTCGGCAGAGTGTCAATGTCATTTTTTGACACATTTGGTCGCAATCATTGCAAGCCGTTGTTTAGAAGAATACCAAATGTGTCAAAAATGCCATTGACACTGCCGACACACAGCTGAGACTATTTAAACAGACTTGGGCCCCAGGTTAGTTCGAAACCGCGTCTCCGAAATGGAAACTGAGCTAAGACAACTTGTTTTACTACCCGAGGTCGCGGTTCGGGGTCGATGAACTTTAGACAAGAAAAAAAAAGGCAGAAAAAAGCAGCCAAGGCCAAACGTTTGCTAAAGAAATGAATAGGTGAGATTTCCTACCTACTTACAGTTAGGTACCTAGTGATTTTCCACGGCAAGTAAATAGCTAAAATGTAATGGTACCTACAGCAGCCATTCGTATGACGTAAAGCCGCCAGCCTAGCCCGGCGGTATGCCGGCGGCTTTGGTGTATAGATAGCATAAGTGGTAACCTAGTTGGTAGAACGCCCGTCTCCAATCTTGGAAACGCGGTTTCGATCTAACCTGTACCTCTGAGATTTATTTCTCATGTACGGATTGAATATCGACGATGAAGTAATTTAATGTCCTCCTATTTTTTCAAAATCATTAAGTAATTTAGTGACCTCCTATCGACGTTTTTACAGTAAATGAAAAAAACGTTTATTTTTTTTTACACGTACTTAGCAATAAACAACTTTTATTATGCTTCAGGAAATCCTTTTATTTCCACGAATAAATGTAGATGGGTCATTTTCAATTTGAGTATTGAACATGTGCATAGCTCATATTTTTCAAATATTCGCCTTAGAGAGTTATATGTTTGTTTGATGTACGTATTTTTATTTGAATTTTCTGGGGAAGCATGATCGTTTATAAAAAGCGAATGTAATCTAAAATAAATAAAAAAAAACGTTCAAAATATCACGCGACGTGTCCTGTGACAAACCCAATTTTTGGCACTTGTGATTTTTTCTAATTTTTATCTTAATTCACTGGTTATTCTATATTAGTCTTTCGTCCGTAGTATTAAATTATCTGCCGAAATATCGAATTTGTTATTAGATTAAGCACATAAATCAAATTTTACAGGGGTCGGAACTCTGTGATTCATTTTCGTATCACAGACGTGGTTGATAACAAATTGATCGATATTTTTGTAAATATTTTACGTAATGAATTGGCAACACCAGACTAGAAAAAATAAGTGTCGGTCATTTGAAATCAGCGATTGTCAAAAAGGGGAACAACTGTTTTACCAAGGTAGGCTGTTTTATATGTTCATTTTTCAATTTTGGAAAGCATAACGCATCATAGACGTGGATGGTATTTTTAAAATATCAGAAGCATTTGCCAAGTGTAATTAATTTATGATATAGCTAATAAAAGGACTCATCTTTGTTGAAATCCTAACAGGATCACGGTTGTTTTAGATTATGTAAAGCCGCCCACGTTCGAAAAAAATCACAAACGTGGTCGAAAAAACGTATCAAACACGTGGACATATCTGACCACGTTTTGGACAAGTTGACCACGTTTGTGAAAATGCAAGGTTTTTATAGTAGTTTTTCATACAAAAACGAGGTATATTGCACAATAGCAATTTTTTTGTTAACAGATGGTAAAAAGACAGAAGAAGAAGTAAGAAGAGTACAGAAAAAAGAAGCAGAAAGACGAAGATGTGCTCTAATACAATCACATTTTGATAGTCAATATTTTCCATTAATTTTAAATAAAACAATACCTAAAATCCGATTTTTTTTATTTACGGTATTTATTGTATTTAAGAAAGGCCCTGGATGTTACGTAACAACAGAGCTGTTAAAAGCACCCGTACTCAGGGTAAAAAAAAAACTTTTTTAACGCTCTCCTGTTTGAAAGGAGAACACCGGAGGTTTGGAGTAGAGTGTGGTCGTCTTGTTGTTCAAGAAGAGGGACAAAACCTTAATGAAGAACTATTGATTGACCCATTTCCTTTATAAGCCATGTACATAAGCTGTTCTCAAGAGTGATCACGAACCGTCTTGCGCGAAGACTTGACGCATTCTAACTACTGGAACAGGCTAGGTGTCGTAGCGGATACGGTAGCATAGACCACTTCCCATTGCAGCAGATTATACAGAAAACTGAAGAATATAATCAGCCTCTGTGGCTTATTTTTTCTAGCATTTATGGACTACGAGAAGGCCTTTTGACTCGATTGAAATCTGATCTTTTCTGGGGTACCTGCAGCTATGCCATTTAAATTGGCGATACATCCAAGTGATAATATGCCGCCAAGCCAAATCGCCACCATGTCGAAGCCGCCACCATGTCCGTCCAAATAAAGAATCAGCAAACAAGACCTATACACCGTTGCATTGAGGTGTGAGACAAGGGGATGTTATCTCCATGAAATTGTTCACAAATGCAATGGAGGATATGTTTAAAACACTGAACTGGAAAGGACAATCAACATCAATGGTCAAGTTTTGAGTATGTACTCGCCATTGCACTCACTTCACTTGCGTTTTTGCTGACGACTTCGTCAAGATGGAAGAAACGCTGCAGGATCTAAAACAAACGCTAATTGACCTAGCTGACTCTTCTGTACTCATCAGTGCGTCCTACCCGACATGAAATATCTACGGAGCCGAAACGTGGACACGGTTGGTCCACAAATTTAAAGTCTCTCAGCGGACTTTAAAGAGGAATATGCTCGGCATTTCTCTGCATGATTAAATTAGAAATAAGGCACTTATTTCTAATTTAATCATGCTTGATTTATTAATTTTATCAAGTTTATCGACGTAGCCCATGGGTAAGCAAGCTGAAATGGCAGTGGGTTGGCCATATTAGACGTAGAACCGATAACCATTGGAGTAGATATTCGAGTTCTCGATTGGCAGGAGCTGAGGCAGTCCGAGATCGATTTCAATGGCGTGCAATGGGAGAGGTATATGTCCAGCAGTGGACTACAACAGGGTAATGATGCCGGTGTAAGATTTTAACGATAACACCATATTATCCAATCAAATGATTACCTAAAATCACCGACATGTACAGGTGGTCACAGACGTGGCTGCATATTTTTTTTAAATTGCTATATCTCATTAAATACTTTTCATTAAGCTCAGCCATATACACCTTAATATATCTCTATAGACCCTCTGTCGAATGAAACTAATATTTTTCAAAAACAAGAGATGTCATGCTAAAACGCCCAAATTGAAAATGACCCAGATAGGAGATTGTTCTCGAAAATTGGATGATTTTAGCTAAGTTAGGAGGTACTGTAAATTAAAATAAGTAAAAATACAAAATTATTCGATTACCACTTGCTAACGGTGAAGGAAAACATGAAGAAACCTGCATACACTAGAGAAGAAATGCTGCGAGCTGCTCGTGTCGCGTTCGTCGCAGGGTTACATGAACACACTATTTTTTCGGTTACAGCTCGCTAATGAGTACGCGGCCTAAATGATGCTTCGCTGGTGTAGACGCCAAATCTAAGTCAATATTTTTATTGAAAACTTCTAAATTTTCCAATTTAAATTGGCAACAGATCAAAATGAAGTTATTTCGGTTAATTTCCTTTATTATCATATCCTTCGAATTTATTATGAATTGACAAATTAGATAGCGGTTCTCAAAGTGTTATAGTTACCTTTTGGGGGGTCATGCTTTATGGTATCTCTACACACCAAAGCCGCCGGCTTTTTTGACAGCTGCCATTCGTATGACGTAAAGCCGCCGACCTAGCCCGACGACATGCCGGCGGCTTTGATGTAGATAGCATTAGGGACAAGGATAGTCTATAGTCTATACATTTATTTATTTTCCTAATAGGTAATTATGATCATTCATTTTAATGAGTTAGACTTTTGTCGGTGGAGTATTCGACATTTAGGCCTATCCTCTGCCAGTGCTTTGACTTCTTGATACGACATGAAGTTAAGTTTCGGGGTCTTCCTCTCCCTCTCTTCCCCTCAACCTTTCCTTTAATGATGTTTTTCAAGAAACCGTCATGTCGCATCAAGTGCCCTTTCATCTTCCCCCTCCTATTTTATATCGTTCTTAACAAGCAGCGCTTCTCAAAGACTATGTTTAAGAGGCAGTCTCAATTATGGTAACACGCAAATTTTTCATTTGCATTGAGATGTCTTATGTCAAACTACATGGTTTTTGTCTTTGGCTGACACGACAATTTTTCTAATAAAAATATCAATTTTAATTCTACTGAAATTATAAATTTCAATGTTTCTGCTGATGAATAGATTATGGATAAGAAGATAATATGTTAGTAAAGTTAATGTTGATTTTTTGGAATATACTTTCTAATACGGCTATAAATAGTTTCGGGGATATAGGATCACCTTGCCTTACGCCTCTGCATATTGGGATTTCTTTACCTCTTTTTTCTAATTTTATTTTACTTGTACTCTTTGAATATATATTTTTAAGAATGTTTATGTATGTGCTACTTATGTTGCAGTTCTCTAGAGCCGTCCATATAGAACTATGTGTTATTGTATCGAACGCTTTTGAATAGTCTACAAAAGCGATGTAGAGGGGACAGTTGTATTCTTTATATTTCTCTAATATCTGTTCGATTACTTGTATGTGGTCTTGGGTTGAGAAACCTGCCCTGAATCCTGCTTGTTCGACTGGTTGGTTTATGTCTATTATTTCTGCGATACGGCTCTGTAAAATGGATGAGAATAATTTATATATGTTTGATAATAGGCTGATGGGTCTGTAGTTACCAATATCTAGTGGGTTGCCTTTTTTGTAGAGTAGTATTATATCCGATTGACGCCATTGTATTGGGACTTTTTCTTTTTCCAATACCATGTTAAAAAGACTTGTCAGATGTTTTAGAAGAGCATTTGCTCCTATCTTTAATGCTTTATTGCTGATATTATCTGGTCCGGGGGACTTGTCAGATTTTAGTTTCTTTAAATGTAAAAGTACTTCTTTTTCGTTGAAGGGTTCTACTGTTTTGCTGTTTGGTTTGGTGGTGCTATCCGGTCCGGCTTGGTCTAGTTTTTCATCTCTCTCTTCAGGTGGTTTACTGTACAGTTTTTTATAAAAATCGGTTGCAGTCTTCAATACATCCTCTCTATTTTTTGATTTTTCTTTATCTTCAAGATCCTGGATCCAGTTTTTGTGTAAACTTAAGGCTTTATAAGCTCTTTCAAAAAATCTCAAAAAATCAACTGGACGCACAAAGGTCTCAAGATTATGAATCAGAACTTAACGCATTTGAGGTTTGCAGATGACATTGTGCTTTTTGCTAAAACAAAATCAGAACTGGAACATATGATACAATCTTTAAACCGCGAGAGTAAAAAAGTCGGTCTAGACATAAACCAAAGTAAAACCAAAGTCATGACAAATCACCACAAAACACCGATATATGTGGACGGGAAAATAATAGAATATGTGGAAGACTATGTATATCTAGGCAAACAGGTATCATTCAAAAACAATAGTAATGATGAAGAAGTTGATCGGAGAATTAATATTACTTGGAAAAAATTCTGGGCCCAAAAAGAAATACTAAAAGGCAACTATAGCATGGAAGAAAAAAAGATCATAATGGACACATGTCTTTTACCAAGTCTGACATACGGATGCCAAACCTGGGTTTACACCAAAAAAATCAAGAACAGGATCATCACCACCCAAAGAGCCATGGAAAGAAGCATCTTAAAAGTAAGGAAAATACAAAAGATTAGAAGTGAAAAAATAAGGAAGAAAACTAAACTCACAGATGCTCTTGAGTATGCACTAAAACAAAAATGGCAATGGGCTGGCCACATTTGCAGATTAAAGGACAAGAGATGGACCTTGAAAGTTACTAAATGGAAGGGACCTATTGGGAAAAGACATGTCGGAAGACCAAAAAGAAGGTGGACTGACGATATTATAGAAACAGCGGGCACTAACTGGATGAGTAAAGCTCAGGACAGAAAGAAATGGAAAAAGATGGAGGAGGCTTTTACCCTAAAAGGGACCGAATCAAAGAAACAGACTACTACTAACAAAAAAAAACACTAACATTACCTACTAAGAATATAAACTAACAATACTAACAAAACATTTGAAATGTATCAAATTTTTATTCGGAATAAAAAAAAGCTTATTATTATTATTTATTATTATTATGTTAGTTAATGGTTTCACGCAAAAATAAGGCATTTTGATGAAATTTTGAATGTATGAGGCGACTGTATCGTAGCAAGTGAAGGGAGGTCTCGGTCTACCTCGATGGAAGAGAGGCGTGGCAGATATGTATGTATGTATTTAAATACTCAGCTGGGTTTTTAACCGCCTAGTGCCTCGAATCACAAACTACGGCTAAGGCCCACTTGCGCAGCCCAGAGTTAATGCAATAAACCCGGAGTTAGCTGCTAACATGGAGTTAAATCAATTCAAGTTGTTTATTTAACCCTGTATTAGCAGCTAACTCTGGGTTTATTGGGCTGCGCAAGTGGGTCTAAGGGGGTTAAACCATAAAAAAGTTTGAGAAACACAGTTTTTAGATTTCAGATCTTTCCAGAAAATGGTTAAATTATAATCGGCCATTTTCTGTTGGTGTTGCCAGGTCATGTGAACTATTTTAAGCTGAACAAATTTTTATTAGGATTCCGTACTCAAAGGGTTAAAAAGCTATTACTAAGACTTGGCTGTCCGTCTGTCTGTCTGTCCGTCTTTTCATCCTTCCGTCTGTCTGTCACCAGGCTGTATCTCATGAACCGTTATAGCTAGAGCTTTGAATTTTTTACAAATGATGTATTACCGTTGCTGCTATAACAACAAATACTAAAAATAGAATAATAATAATTAAGGGGGCTCCCATACAACAAACGTGTTTTTTTTTTTTTGGGAGAATGTATGTATGTGTATAATTATTTGCTTGAGAGGTGTCGTTAGATTCGTATTTACAGTGAGAGTGACAATGCGTACATCAGAATAAACAAAAATATTTTTTTAAAAGCAGTCGGTTTTTTTTTTAAATAAAAAGGTTAGGTTAGTAATTGTATTGTAAGTACTTATAATGAGATGGTAGGTATATATGAACTTTTCTTAACCAAGTCAAAATTGCCAGGACATATACAAGTATCAAATATGGACTATAAATAAAAATAACTTTATGAATAACCATTTAAGAAACATATGTTAAAATTGATAAATTAGGAATTGACAAATATCTAGTTATATCTGGCTCGATCTGGATTTTACAAGAAATTATTTTATGTAACAAAACATTATTACTTAGATGAACTAAGTAAATAGGTTTATATAGGTACCTAAATGGGTTTATGTACATAAGTAAGTTTGTACTTATTTAAAAAACCAATTGCCATAAGTTAGCAGTATAGGTAAGTGATTATGATTAAGTTTATGGGTCTATTGAAACTATAGATAAGTGACTCCCATTGTCAAAAAACAAAGAAGGTACCTATAGTAAATGGATGAATAACTAACTCCTCAGCAATGGGAGTTTAAGATTGAATATTAAGACAAACAAATTAATTGTGTACTATCTACACATTCATTCATTCAATTGTATCAATTTGTAAAAACAATAAGAAAACAAGGCCATATTAAAATCTTGTTATTCATAATAAATGTTAAATAGTCCCGCCATTTTAGATATAGAAAAAAAACAAAGAAAAAAGTAAAACCACAAGCAAAGAGTTTTTATATCGAATTTCCAATTTTCACTCAAGGGAAATTTCGAATTATAAACCGGCCAAATACAATAGCTTACGAAACTATCAAGACGCGGAGTAAACAATTGACGTTCAAAACTGGTTGTGTTATGTTTTTTTTTTTTAACAAACACGTCTTCGCCCCCTCATATAATGAGGAACTAGTTTTTTAAAGAGCATTTTAAGCCAAACCTGGCTGGCCGTAGTTGAAGGCTCGTAGCGGAGCACAACAGTGGAAAAATCCATCGAAAAAATACACAAAAATTCAACACCAACACTTTAAATACACTCGTAACTTTACAATGAGACCCTAAACATTTTACTACCGTTGAAAATACTCGTGAAAAACACAGAAAAACACCAAAATTATTGTCAAAATGACAAGTACGCACCTTAGATTTGGTAATAACATGTGTAGCTAATTTAACTATTGCAAAGTTCCCGGTCCCAATTGTCTTTTCGAGCTCATAGTTCCCCACACACACTAGCTGGTCTATCGGGAAATGTTTACTTTTGTGAATTTGTTTTAAATTACCAGCCATTTTTGTTAATTTCGAGAGATAATCTCTCGCTGGACGAATCTACTCAGTCCAGTTTTCGCTACTGTCTATTAGTTCATGTTTCGTCCACTAGCGCTAGCGTCGCGTACGTCACACGCCGCGGGCTACTCCAACTGCGACCCAAAGGTTCCATTAACAAAAGATTTCGTTCCAATATTCAAACATCATTACCACCCTTCAAACAGATACTATTATGTCTGGTTCCATCAATAAACAATTTAAACAGATACCACTAGCACTGCAACGAAACTGCAATTTATCTTATCATCGAAATTCTTATCAGAACTTGATACTCAATACGAGTAGCCCCGGCTTGTGAAAAAACTAGCTCGATTCACAACCTTGTTTGAGGCGTGCTGTCTCGTTCCCGTTGATTCATCGATCGAATATTAGAAAGAGATGGGTGTATTAATGTTGGTGTGGTCTTGACCGTGTGACGTCAGAGCTGGGTTTACGTCACGTCGCGGTAATTTCAAAACGCAGTCCGTACGTCAAAGATTTTATCGATTTTTCTTATTGCACGAGCTTGCAGTCACCTTTTACCTTTTCAGTTAATGTTTTATACTAAAATAGCTTATTTTTGCTTGTTTTGGCAAAAATAAGCAGCTTGTTTTAGCTATGAACTTATACTGCTAACGGACAAAGGTGAAATCTTTAAGTTCACTATTAATTAAGTCCTCGCGTAAAGACCACTGACTTTTTTTAACAACCTAAATAAAATATAGGTATTTTAAGTAGGCACTATTTTATAGGAAGTTAAGTACCTACAAAATTATATTTTTAAAATAGGTACCTATGTTTCTTACAAGTTGTTAAGTCATTTTCGATTTTAATCAATTCATTTTTCAGCAAAGTTTCGGTACTAGTATAAGATTATATGTAGAACTGAAAGTTATTAGACACCTACCTATCATAAAATCTTTATAGTTTTACATTCATCATATCCTTTATTTATTTATTATTTATTTAACAGTTTATTGTAAAATGATAGTACCTACATAGAGACAGAAAAAAAAGAGAAGTTATACAAAAGGTACGGCATATTTCTTAAAGAAATTTCTTCCTGCGACCCCACAGAGAGAGAAGTGAAAGCAAGAAGGCAGGATAGTCACTTATCCTTTCCTACTAAATAAAATGTTTTTGTGCCAAAAGGCCAATGGATGGACGGACGGATACCTATAAGAATGTTTGCTACTCTTTCACGCAAAAACCGCTGAACAGATTTTAATGAAACTTGACAGTATTGTAGCTTAAACATTTGAATAACGCGTAGGCTATTATTATTAAAGATATTGTGTAAGTTTTCCAAGATATGACGATAAATGCGTACGGAGTCTCCAGTAGCTTTTAATAGACTAAACTAGCCTAAGAAATAACGAAACTAATTAATACAAGGTGACTTTAAATTAGTGAACGATAGAAAAGGATATGCATGTACTCGTGATAACAAACTACTTTTACTACGGGACCAAGTTCGAAATCACAAAAAAAAAATTGTTCCCCCGTACTATCAGCTGGTGCATTTTGTATGGGGAGTTCAAAAATTTTTGAATGATTTCGACTTCGGTCCCATAGTAAAAGTAGTTTGTTATCACGAGTACATGCATATCCTTTTCTATTGTTCACAAATTTATAGTCAATCTGTATAATTATTACCAACACTTTTAGACAAAATTATGCATGATTCCATTCACAAATTCAGCATCCATTAATATTCTGTTCTACACAATTTCTTCCCATTCATACAGAATTCGGAGTAGGTAATTTGAACTCCATTATTTAGCACGTAGCGCCATCTATTCAACACAAACCAAACTATTTATAAACGCCATCTATTAACTGGTAGCGGTACTTGTACAAAGGGTGACGACGTAAAGGTTTCAGTAGTTCAAATGTACTTCGCTAGATGGCGCTTAAAACTTTTGGTTGTTAGTGTCGCTACTTGGCACTAGATGGCGTTGTATTAAACTTTTACTTTTAAAATGGTTTGAAGCGCGTCGAAAGATTTTGTCGTAAGTAAATAGGGAAATCCATTATGGATACTCTTAGTCTTTTTCCGAGACTTACTTATGTCTGACTCGCACCAACTAAAACCCCATGGTGTTCCTTCTCGCCTCCAAGTGACAGGGACAAGCCTTCGTCGCAAATTATGGACTGTACTAAACTCACTCGTCTACATGCCGGTCAGTTTAGTTGGCGGAGCGCGGGAGACGCGAGAGACGGAGCTACTTCGTACTAGACACGTGATGAAAATGAAAAGTGTTTAATTCAAAAATAGGCAAAATTCATTACATATTTTTGATGTCACTTTTTTGATCTAAAACTACTGCCGGTTCACTACCTGTATAGCCGAGAGGAAGAAGACGGCAAGAAACCTTCGGCACAGGGCCCTACGTTATATGTACAATATATCTTTTTTATATAGAGACACAATGAGTCAAAAAATAGGATCGCGATCTATTGAACTCAACTTAATCAAAAACTTACTAGGTACTTAACTCGCTTTTGCCGTTCAAACAACATTAACTTAACTCGCCGATGACTTAAGTTAACTCGCTACTGTACTTATTGAAGTGTAAATCGGGCTTTTGACGAGGCGAAATGTTTCCCGGAACCGAGGGGTTTATGTTGGCCACCCTGGTTTCAAAATAGCCCTCATGAACGTAATCTTGGATGTTCTCCGACTAAAATCATTATTGTATACCTTCTAGGGGCTGCCCGCAACTTCGTACGCATTTATCGTCATATCTTGGAAAAAAATCATGATATCGTAAAATAATATAGCCTATGTGTTATTCTGATGTCCAAGCTAAGTAATTGTATAGTTTCATTAAAAACTGTTCAGTAGTTTTTACGTGATGAGGTAACAAACATCCATCCATCCATCGGCACAAACATTGACATTTATAATATTACTAGCTTTTACCCGCGACTTCGTCCGCATAAGTTTTTTTGTTTTCTCAAGCAAGGCTATAAGTCCCCCTTCAACAATGTCCCTCTATCGTGTTCCGGTCCTCAACTTCACATCAAAATTTGTTCAAAAGCAACCTAAGCACATAATAGATAGCTCCGAATGTTTCCTTAGTAAATATAAAAAGTAAATAATGTAAATCGGTTTAAAATACTACTAACTATACCTACCTGCCAACCCCCGATGTACCTATACAATTCAGATCAATAGTTTTGGCGTAATGTGATTCTAGACAGAGTTTTAATGTTGTAGATAGGTAGCTATGTATACGTTCCTGTGGGAATGAGATATTTTCCCGAAGTAAAAAGTAGTCTGAATTTTACTACTTCCTACCCTATAAGTTAAGTAGTGTGATGGAATGTCGCTAAGTTTCGATCCAAGTAAAACTGTTAAATAAAGACAGTTGCATCAAAATTTTATCATAAATTCCATAAGTTATGGCGCCTACCTACCCTCTAAGTTAGAAAAGTTATTAAATACTAACTTGAAGTCTTAGTAACACTCAGTTTAAAAAAAAAACATCAAAATCATTTCAGTAGCTACCTATGGCGTCATGCGCTTCTTAACACGATCACGCTAGATTTCCGCGGGAATGAGGTATTTTCCCGCCGTAAAAAGTAGCCTGTGTCCGTGCCTAGGATTCTATCTTTAAATTAACCAAGTCTTATAAAAATCCGTTCAGACGTTAAGGCGTGAATGAGGTAAACTTTTAAAACAAACGATTAAAAATCACTAACTCAATTCAGTTTTCTGCCTACTTCCTACCCCCTAAGTACGATGACGTGATCATTTTGATCTTATATCCGTTTTTAATTAACCATCTATTACCTTACTAAATTTCATCAAAATCCGTTCAGCCGTTTAGGCATGATAGAGCGAAACTCCCAGCAAAAACCATAAAAAAATCACTAACTCAATTCAGTTTTCTGCCTACTTCCTACCCCCTAAGTACGATGACGTGATCATTTTGATTTTATATCCGTTTTTAGTTAACCAACTATTACCTTACTAAATTTCATCAAAATCCGTTCAGCCGTTTAGGCATGATAGAGCAAAACTCCCAGCAAAAACCATAAAAAAATCACTAACTCAATTCAGTTTTCTGCCTACTTCCTACCCCCTAAGTACGATGACGTGATCATTTTGATCTTATGTCCGTTTTTAGGTAACCATCTATTTAGTTACTTAATTTCACCTTACTAAATTTCATCAAAATCCGTTCAGCCGTGAAAGAGCAAAAGTCCCAACAAAAACGACTAAAAATCACTAACTCAATTTAGTTATCTACCTACTGCCTACCCCCTAAGAACGATGGCCGATGGCGTGATTATTTATAGCCTATGATCATTTCTAGGTTATCATCTATCACCATACCAAATTTCATCAAAATCCGTTCAGCCGTTCAGGCGTGAAAGAGTAACAGACAGACAGACAGACAGACAGACAGACAGACAGACAGACAGACAGACAGACAGACAGACAGACAGACAGACAGACAGACAGACAGACAGACAGACAGACAGACAGACAGACAGACAGACAGACAGACAGACAGACAGACAGACAGACAGACAGACAGACAGACAGACAGACAGACAGACAGACAGACAGACAGACAGACAGACAGACAGACAGACAGACAGACAGACAGACAGACAGACAGACAGACAGACAGACAGACAGACAGACAGACAGACAGACAGACAGACAGACAGACAGACAGACAGACAGACAGACAGACAGACAGACAGACAGACAGACAGACAGACAGACAGACAGACAGACAGACAGACAGACAGACAGACAGACAGACAGACAGACAGACAGACAGACAGACAGACAGACAGACAGTTACTTTCGCATTTATAATATTAGTATGGGGTATGGATAGTATGTAAGTATGGATTTAGTATTAAGTGCCTAAATATAAAGTTTCATGGTTTTATCTTTGAATAATGACGATCTCCGATACTAACTTTCATCCCTTATTACTACCCCCTTAAGCCTTTTTTCGCGACAAAATATAGCCTATGTCCTTTCTCAAGGTCTAGACAACCTCTCTACCAAATTTCATTGAAATCGGTTCAGTAGTTTAGGCGTGAAAGCGTAACAGACAAACAGACAGACAGACAGACAGAGTTACTTTCGCATTTATAATATTAGTATGGATAAGGATGTATTGAGGTAGGTTCCTATTAGAGTTTAATTTTTATGTACCTGTGTAAAAGTACCAATTATGAAAAACACCACTTTCTTGCCGTTTCGAAAGCAGTATACAAAAATTCAATAGCTGAGCTAAATGTTCAGGCTAGCAAATGTTGTTGTTGTTTCGCTATGGTACCGGAATTCCAAAACAGTACGGTGTTATAAGAAATAGATGATATCAAACGTCACCGCGTTTTAGAGTACCACTAGCGACATCTAGGAACTTTCGGATGAACTTTTAAAAACGACGGTGTTAGAATGTTTTTTAATATTTGGTTATTATTATTAGCATTTCTATCTACTTAGTTAGAGAAAATTTTATATAACGGCTGGTGAATAAATAAATAAAAAACTGTTTTCGTTTACTTTTTTTTATTAATTAAACACAAATTGGTACATTTTGAAAGTAATAGAAATAAGTTTTTAATAGTTGGTACTTTAATAGTTTATGCAATGGGTGAAGGTGAATAAGCATGATGGACTAAAAAATTTTTTTTAGTCCATCACATAGATTATTTTAAAATATTTGACAAGTATTTTTTGTTTTTTCTCTTAAACTAAAAATGACAAAGATACACTGGGTTAAAGTTGCTCATGACGTCACACTTTAGTACGATTTTGACCTAGGAGTGACGTCTAACCCCCCACTCCGTAACTTTGATGCTCTGTAGCTTTGTATTTATTTATGTATTTGATCAGGTAAAACGTGTGTTTCTAATATTTTTTAATAGCCTAAAAGACGGACTAATTATTTTTTGAATTTTCGAATGTAGTCATCATCCCCATTAGTTTTTCTTGCATCTTACTAGTTATAGCAGATGTAGAACCGCTGTAGATGTGTTAAGAGGGTCTGAAATGGATCCACGGGTTGTAAATAAGTTTTTAACAATTTAATAGAAAAAAATATTGTTTTGCTTAGGTTTTGATGTTTCAAAATTAAACTAAGCCCCCGTACGCACGAGCGCTTTTTTAACGCGCGGTAAAAAATCGCTCGTGTTATATCCTTAGTAGAGATGCGCCGAATATTCGTTTACTATTCGGTATTCGGCATATTCGGCACCTCAACCGAATATTCGTATTCGGCCGAATATTCGGTTAAAATGACCATTTATTCGTTTTTTTGTTTAGTAATAATTTGCTTGATAAAACAAGATATTTAACCTCATATTAAATTATTTTAAACCAAGGAGCAATCAATCTTTTCACATCTAGGTATTACAGGAGTTATTAGGAGATGATAAAATAAAGATAAGTTAATAAGTGACACTTAAAGATAGAATTTAGAAACCTAGACACTGCTCTATTTAGTGACAGTCAAAGGCGCTTTTCTTTATAAACTTTACCTATTTGTTGTATCAAAATTAGTGTGAAAGTACAACCGAATAGTTCGGCCGAACTATTCGGTTCGGTAGGGTTTCAAACCGAATAGTATTCGGTATTCGTTATTCGGCAAAACCCATATTCGGCGCATCTCTAATCCTTAGCATTCCCTAGTATAATAGGTCGCGCCACGTAAAAGGAACTTTAGAAACTATTGAAAATCACGTGTTCGCGCATGGGTACACTTACGCTCGAAATATTAGGGCTATTTATCGTTTCATTCTTGTAAGAATCTTTCGCACGCGGTTACGTATGTTGACTTATAGACTTGCGTAGGGGATGATGATTCTGATTCCAAAGGTTATGAAAGTGACGACAACGATGATAATAAAATGGCCACTTCTGGCATCAACACAGCGTCCTCATCTGGTTTTCGCGCCACCCATGAAGACTTAATGGAAGAACAATATTTTTCTTTTTAATTTTCGAATATTTTTTTAAATTTTTACACATTTTACACTAAATCCAAAATTGATTGGTAGTTGTGTATTTTTTTTTATTTATATTCCACCTTACTAATACTACTAATAATATTTTTCTTTCCTTTGTGCGTAAAACCATGACTGTAATTAAACACTTTTGTGCGCGATGGTATTTTAAAACAAATGTTAAACGTCAGACTCAAAAATCGTCTAATGCGCATCTGTCAGCTAGGGTTCATTTTACGTGGCGCGACCTATATCTCACACTGCGTCGTTTGAACGGATACATGGGAATGCATTTGTTTCATTTGAGCACTTTTTTTGGCTCGAGGTTTTTCTCTTCTTCTAACTTTTTTTTTAAATTGAACTTTATCTGAAATTTTATTATCAGATTAGGTGGGTAATTAAAGTAGGTTTATTTTAATATATGTATAGGGTGACTTTAAATTAGTGAACAATAGAAAAGGGTATGCATGTACTCGTGATAACAAACAACTTTTACTATGGGACCAAGGTCGAAATCGTTAAAAAAAATTTGAACTCCCCATACAAAATGCACCAGCTGAAAGTATGGGAGAACAATTTTTTTTGTGATTTCGCACTTGGTCCCATAGTAAAAGTTGTTTGGTATCACAAGTACATGCATATCCTTTTCTATCGTTCACTAATTTAAAGTCACCTTATACTATAGGTCTCTTATCAAAAAGTTAATATAATTTTAGATATTTAGATTTGATTGAAATATCCAAGACAATGTTGAGGTGTGTAAACGTTGTTGTTGTTAGCCCATATATGTCCCCACCGAGGGGCACGAGCCTACTCTCACAGAGAGTGATTAGGCCGTACGTAATCCACCACGCTGGCAAAGTGCGGGTTGGCGGATTTCACATAGGTACACCTTCGAATTTCTTCTTTGGTGTATGCAGGTTTCCTCACGATGTTTTCTTCCACCGTGTGTAGTAAGAAATAAACATCGAACCGAACCTCTGTCTCTGTCCTACAAAAATCTGACGTGAACGGGCGGCATGTATCGCGATTCGCGGTACTAAACACCACTTTCTTAAAATATTCGAAAGCAGCATACAAAAATTTGAAATAGTTTGAAATAGTATCAAAAACTTTTGATCGTGTCGTAGCCGTTGAAAACATGCTATATAAAATATTTGACAACAAACGCCACCGCGTTTCAGAGTACTACTAGCGACATCTAAGAACTGCCGGAAGAACTTTTACACTAACCTACGCCACCTTACACTTTGAAACGGCCGGCTTTAGAAATAGGCATGATGAATTGATGACTAAAAAATTTTTTTTAGTCCATCACAGATTATTTTAAAATATTCAACACGTATTTTTTCTTTTTTCTCTTAAACTAAAAATTACAAAAATGCACTGGGTTAAAGTTGCTCGTAACGTCACGCCTCAGGGTAGCAATTCTGTTAAATTAAGTTAAGCGACCTAACTATAGCCAACAGATTAACATTCTACAGCAATAGGTCACAAATTTGGTATTCTCTTATGTGCCACGAAATAGTCGATTAGTAGTCTCTAGAGGGCTTTGTCATTCATTTGTCTTTGCGAAAAATGCAATGCGCAATGCAAAAAATGCATGTAAATCTTATAGAAATAAATATTTTGTACTTTAAAGTATGTCTAAGCTTATTCTAGGTCGAAAAAAATCTATCAATCGGTTGATCAATTTCTTCGAACAATAATTTTATTAAATATTTCATTTCATTTCATTTCATAGTTAGGTCGCTTAACTTAATTTAACAGAATTGCTACCCAGTACGATTGTAACCGAGGAGTGACGTCAATACCCCCCACTCCGTAACTTTGATGCTATGTATCTTTGTATTTATTTATGTATTTGATCAGGTAAAAAATGTGTTTCAAATATTTTTTAACAGCCTAAAAGACGGACTAATTATTTTTTAATGTAGTCATCATCCCCATTATAAGATAAAAAAGCCTTTCTCCCTTTAACTTCGAGACGATTCAAGTATCCTGCAAGTCTCGAAGACTAATCACCGCGAAGTACCTCACATTTGAATGCATCGCACACTACGATACCGGTGTAATGTATGAGAGATACTTCGCGGTAACTAGTCTTTGAAGACTTGAATAGCCTCGAAGTATCATAATGGGAGAAAGGCTTTCCGAAATATCTTTAAATAATATACTTAATGCTTGTAGTGTAAAGGATATTATATCTGTCTCAGTCTAAAACGTCCAATTTTAAGAAATTAACATAGGTTAAACTGTTATATAATTATATGGATTAAATGGTGATAAAAATTAAAACTCTACCTAATTATTCTAATAAAAAGAATACACCTGGCTGGGGCCGTATTCTTCTAATTAACAAATGAAAAATGGTGTCTCTCTAGAATGTGAATTGTATGAATTGACACATTTTGGTATTCTCTTAACAGATAAGTTGACAGTGGACAGCGATCGGCCGTACATTTTATTACTTTACGCTATAATCGGTATTCTACTCCGCAATGTCACATGAGTGGCAGTTCCAAACGGTATTCTCTTCGCTATTTGACAGTAGACAAAACCCTCTAGAGACTACTAATCGACTATTAATCGTGGCACTTATGAGAATACCAAATTTGTGACATATTGCTGTCGAATGATTATCTGTTGGCTATAGTTTGGTCGCTTAACTTAATTTAGCGGAATTGCTACCCTGATGTATAAACTACAATATTGTAAACTCTCATCAAATTATGTTCAGTGGTTTTTGCGTGAAAGAGTAACAAATATCTAATTAAGGAATATCTTGTAAGTACATTTATTAACGTATACCTATTAAACTCAAATTCTTTATTTTGCATATCATAGCTAAGAAATTTTTTAAAAAAAAAACAGTTTTCGTTTACTTTTTTTAAATTATTTAACCACAAATTGGTACATTTTAAAAGTAAACAGACATAAGTTTTTAATATAAATTGAATTCCTCCATTTTGTATTGGATGTGACAGGCCAATGTACCTGTGAACGAAAAACAAGTAATTAATCATATTTCTTCGAATTATTTATAGAGTTGTTGCAATAGCGATAGTTATCCTTGAAAATCAGTCGATAGGGCGAATAGTTCTATCGAAAATATCGAAATGCTGCAATACTATCGATAATGAAAAATAGGCGATACTATTGAACTTTGTCGATAGTATCGTTAAGGGACGTAATTTCGATATCGATAGTATGACTGAATTTCAAGGTCACGATAGTATCGCAATATTATCGATAGACTATCGCCATCGCAACAACACTAATTAATTATTAATTTCAAATTTCTGTGTATGAAACCTGTTCTTCATGTTTTCCTTCACCGTTAGCGAGTGGTAATCGAATATTTAATCCGTACAAGAGAAATAAATCTCATAAAAGACGAAATAGATAGAGATTATTTGATTGAGTCTGGCGGCGAGTGGGACAGGCCTACCTCTACGTAGTGAGTAGTTCGGGCGCGGAGTGATGCAGCAGGTCAGCGGCGGCCACCACCGCGCTGCACCACGCGTCGAGTCTAGCGGCGAGTGGGACAGGCCTACCTCTACGTAGTGAGTAGTTCGGGCGCGGAGTGATGCAGCAGGTCAGCGGCGGCCACCACCGCGCTGCACCACGCGTCGAGTCTAGCGGCGAGTGGGACAGGCCTACCTCTACGTAGTGAGTAGTTCGGGCGCGGAGTGATGCAGCAGGTCGGCGGCGGCCACCACCGCGCTGCACCACGCGTCGAGTCTAGCGGCGAGTGGGACAGGCCTACCTCTACGTAGTGAGTAGTTCGGGCGCGGAGTGATGCAGCAGGTCGGCGGCGGCCACCACCGCGCTGCACCACGCGTCGAGTCTGGCGGCGAGTGGGACAGGCCTACCTCTACGTAGTGAGTAGTTCGGGCGCGGAGTGATGCAGCAGGTCGGCGGCGGCCACCACCGCGCTGCACCACGCGTCGAGTCTGGCGGCGAGTGGGACAGGCCTACCTCTACGTAGTGAGTAGTTCGGGCGCGGAGTGATGCAGCAGGTCGGCGGCGGCCACCACCGCGCTGCACCACGCGTCGAGTCTGGCGGCGAGTGGGACAGGCCTACCTCTACGTAGTGAGTAGTTCGGGCGCGGAGTGATGCAGCAGGTCGGCGGCGGCCACCACCGCGCTGCACCACGCGTCGAGTCTGGCGGCGAGTGCGCGCGCGCCGGGCCGGGACAACGCGCGCGGACGCACCCAGCGGATCGATACAGTCTCTGATACCTGGAAAGTTATCATATTATTGAAGATGGCAAGTTGGCAAGTGGGCAAGGTGGCAAGGAGACAAGGTGAGAAGGTGTCAAGGAGACAAGGAGGCAAGGTGGCAAGGAGACAAGGTGACAAGGAGGCAAGGACACTAGGTGGCAAGGAGACAAGGTGGCAAGGAGACAAGGTGGCAAGGACACAAAGTGGGAAGGAGACTAGGAGACTAGGTGGTAAGGAGACAAGGAGACAAGGTAGCAAGGAGGCAAGGAGACAAGGTGGCAAGGAGACTAGGTGGCAAGGAGACAAGGAGTCAAGGTGGCAAGGTAGCAAGGAGACAAGGTGGCAAGGAGACAAGGAGTCAAGGTAGCAAGGAGACAAGGTGGCAAGGAGACAAGGAGTCAAGGTGGCAAGGTAGCAAGGAGACAAGGAGACTAGGTGGCAAGGAGACAAGGTGGCAAGGAGACAAGGTGGCAAGGAGACTAGGTGGCAAGGAGACAAGGTGGCAAGGAGACAAGGTGGCAAGGAGACAAGGTGGCAAGGAGGCAAGGAGACAAGTTGGCAGAGTAGCAAGGAGACAAGATGGCAAGTGGGAAAGGAAAAATAAACGGAATTATGTTACTTACGGTCTGATACAAATTTAACTCTCATGAAATCATAGTCTCCTAATACATTTTAAGTTTTAGATGGTTCAACTGAAAATATAATTTCCACTGAATGTGTGACGTTACGCGAGTGCAACTTTTTGTTAGAGGGATATTTTGAGAATTCAAGATTATAAGAATTCTAAATCATATTCCGGAAAGTTACCCATCGAGGTAGACAGAGACTTCCCTCCACTTGCTACGATACAAACACATCTCTTTCACTTCATACATATTCATCAGTCTCCTCATACATGCACGTCGGTTTAGGGTACTCTTTCTCTCTTCTCACCTGATCAATATGTCCTTTAATGAGTTTCTCAGCCAGTGCCTTCATCACCAGGAGTTCCACTTCCTCATGAGGCACCCTGGCTTCTAAAGCTATCTCGTTGAAGGTTAATTTACGTTGAGCTGATGTACGGTTGAATGCCATCTGGAAGTAGATATGCTGTTAGTTTTGTGGCCCAATGCTGGGCAAAAGTCTTGTTAATATTATAAATGTCAATGTTTGTGCCGATGGATGGATGGATGTTTGTTACTTCATCACGTAAAAACCACTGAACAGATTTTAATGAAACTTGGCAATTGTGTAGCTTGCATATCAAAATAACACATAGGCTATATTATTTTGAGATATCATGATTTTTTTCCAAGATATGACGATAGATGCGTACGAAGTCGCGAGCAGCCTCTAGTCTTGATACATATAAAATAGTGTTCACCACTTTCAATACAATACAATACAAATATTCTTTATTGCACACAAAGATATAGGGTACAGACACAAACAAGAATATAAGAAGCAACAGGCGGCCTTATTGCTAGGAAGCAATATCTTCCAGGCAACTTAAGGGTAAGAAACTTGATGTATGCACTTTCATAATGCATGCATCACTTTCACGAAAATTAATTTCATGTTCTGCGCATATATTTTTGTAAAACAAGTGTTACGTGTCGCGAAAGTAACATTTTCTGTACCTATCACGTTTTGCATCGTAAAACAAAGTTATGAAATTAAAAGAGCAACCCAACAGAGTTTCTTGCTAGATTCTTCTCTGGGGAAAACTGCACTCTTGCGAATCTAGCATTAACTTTACATTATGTTAGTTTCTACAAAATATCCGAAACTAACGGATAATATCCGAAATATTTTGCCACTATTTAGCCCTATTTGGTCTAATTTTTTTATACTTGACTTCGCCAGAAGGAGGGTTATGATTTTCGAGAGTATGTATGTATAATTCTTTGTCACGCTCTACAGCCTAAACGGCTTGATGGATTTTAGCTTGAGAGGTGTCGTTAGATTCGTATTTACAGTGCGAGTGACACTGGGTACATCACAATAAAAAAATTGTGTTTTAAAGAGCTATTCGTCACCTCGCCCCCCATAATTCGCACCCAGGTTTTTGCCTTGTTTTGGTGCGAGTTCTGGGTGCGAGAAATGCGAAAAAATTTTTGGTTATTTGAACAAATACTTTTTTTATCAAAAATCTAAGTCCCCCTTACCTCCATCAAACACAATATAGCAATCTTCTGCCTCAACTGCCTATCAGCTCGTGCGACGTCTGCATGCGGGTGGGAGGCGCGTATCTTGTCAAACCGCGCCACGTCTCCACACGCTACTGCCGCCACCAGCTCGCGAGCCCATGCATCTGCTGTTCCTTCAAGGGATTCCAAGATTGGATGGACTAGCTGAAAGATAAGAGAGATTTTGTTAGATATATTATCATCATGTCAGCTTATGGACGTCCACTGCTGGACAAAAGCCTCCCCCAAGGATCTCCACAACGACTGGTCTTGCGCTGCCCACATCCAACGGTTTCCAGCGACTTTAACCAAGTCGTCAGTCCACCTTGTTGGAGGCCGCACCACACTGCGTCGTCCGGTGCGTGGTCGCCACTCGAGAACCTTTCTGCCTCAATGTTATATATCGAGGTAGACAGAGACTTCCCTCCACTTGCTACGATACAAACACACCTCTTTCACTTCATACACATTCATCAGTCTCCTTATACATGCACGTCGGTTTAGGGTACTCTTGACTTGGCCTTTCTTTACATCGTCGATTTGATCGAGATACGTTCACTAAGAGCTTTACTTTTTAGCTCTATCTATTTACATTTTGTGGTTTGTTTGAATGCTGCAGGATCAAAGATTTGTTTAGGGACAATAATTGTAATAATGTAAATATGTAAACTGTTTATAAGAAAAGGGATGATGACTACATTCAAAAATTCAAAAAATAATTAAACTGACTTTTTAGGCTATTGAAAAATATTTGAAACACGTTTTTACCTGATCAAATACATAAATAAATACAAATTTTCAAATTTTTTAATTGTTCTTTTTTTCTGTATATCATAATATTATTTTGGCTGATATCCTGTCATTGGCTATTGTATAATGTTTTTGTAATATGGTTTTTGTATGTACTAATTGTGCTGTTGGATATTTCACAATAAAAAAAATAAAATAAATAAAAAAAAAAAAGATACAGAGCATCAAAGTTACGGAGTGGGGGGTATTGACGTCACTCCTAGGTAAAAATCGTACTTAGGCGTGACGTCACGAGCAACTTTAGCCCAGTGTATCTTTGTCATTTTTAGTTTAAGTGAAAAAAGATGAACCAAAGATGGACTAAAAAAATTTTTTAGTCATCATGCCTATTGTAAAATTTTATTTAAAACGAGCAACCCCACAGAGTTTCTTGCTAGGTTCTTCTCTGGGGGAAACTGCACTGTTTCAAGACCATTTTTTGTGCCTATGAAACAAATATGTATATTTTTGACTTTGACTTGGCCTTCCCTTTCCAACATTTAGAGACATGTATGTATGTATGTAACCACTCACCAACTCCCCCAAATCGTATACAGTCGGCGCAATAACGGCAGCCAACGCTAGTCGCAATGCGCACGCGCGTCTCTCCTCTATCGGTAGATCTGCGCCGGCGTTCGTACAACCGAGGTAGCGGAGTGCCGCGCGGTAGTAGCGATCCATTGGGCCGCGGACTCTGAAATGGGGATGATGACTACATTCAAAAATTCAAAAAATAATTAGTCCGTCTTTTAGGCTACTAAAAATATTTGAAACAATTTTTTTACCTGATCAAATACATAAATAAATACAAAGATACAGAGCATCAAAGTTACGGAATGGGGGGTATTGACGTCAGTCCCGGTTAAAATCGTACTGAGGCGTGACGTCACGAGCAACTTAAACCCAGTGTATCTTTATCATTTTTAGTTTTTGAGAAAAAAGAAAAAGTATGTGTCGAATATTTTAAAATAATCTATGTGATGGACTAAAAATATTTTTTTAGACATCATGCTTATTAAATGAGTAGTTTAATGAGTTATCAATAGTGTAAGAAACACTATACTGCGCTCTAAAACGCGTTTTGCTGATATGGCAAAAACAGCTGCCAGGCTGAAATGGGATTGGGCCGGCCACGTCTGCCGCATGCCAGAAGACTTATGAGCTAAAACAGCTGCCCAATGGCTACCAACTGCCAAACGGCGTCGCGGCAGACCACGGAAAAGGTGGCAGGACGAGCTGGACACCTTCTTGAGTACCTGGGCGGAGGAAGGTCGAGACAGAAAGTCATGGCGGATGAGGAGAGAGGCCTTTGCCCAGCAGTGGACACAAATGGCTAAAATAGATTAGATCAATAGTGTCCTACTAATCTCGGCCATGTCAGGAGTACCCTAAACCGACGTGCATGTATGAGGAGACTGATGAATATGTATGAAGTGAAAGAGATGTGTTTGTATCGTAGCAAGTGGAGGGAAGTCTCTGTCTACCTCGATGGGGAAGATTTTGGAATTTGCTTATATACTCAGCGCGGGAAAAACTTCGATACCGCGTTTCAGGTTTTGTATGCGAATCTACTTTGGTAACGAGAATGTTTGTATCGTAGCAAATGGAGGGAACTCTCTGTCTACCTCGATAGGTAGAGAGACGTGACAGATATGTAGGTATGTATATTAATCATCTTTATAGTAAAAATGAAGAAATTTAAATTTGTATCATAGAATCGTCTAATTCCGACTTCGTATAGCGATATCTGTGTCGCACACACCATGACGTTTGTTTTGTCAGTCGCGGTTCAAATGCGAGAGAGTGCTACAATAAAGTAAATTCTAAATTCTAAATCTGATGATTTTTTTTAATTCGTCCATTCAGGATAGGCAAATCATCAGAGCACCATACAGCCTAGTCTTCAGTAACAAATTCTGATGAACGATTAATCTAATAATTGATGTACATGGAAATTAGCATTCGTTTGTATTCGGAAATACGATGATTGCCGATGTGTATTCTATATCGCTCTTTACTGTATGTATTTCATCTATAATTTATTTTAAATCTAAGTATTTTTTTTTTTATCTTTATCTTCGACAAATGTAATTTTGAGTCACCTACCAACACATTTTTTTTAAGTTTCTTTTTTAATGTTGTCCGTAATAAAAGTATTTACCTATAATACTCAGCGGCAAGTTTATAATACCGTCCATGAACCGGTGTCACTCCATCAGCATCTTCAAGAGTACCTTCCAGATGGGTGATGATCTTCTCTGTAGAATCCAGGTCGTTCAGCTGCTCCAAGTAGATCTGACCTTGGAGCACCTGGAATTGTTTAACAAAGATCTTAGGCATCTTTCATACTGTGTTGTGTTGCAGGTTTTTTAGCAGTCTACATCCTTAGAATGATTATACAACATAAGTATCTGTGCAAGTCTATGTTGTTGTTATCAGCCCATATATGTCCCCACCGAGGGGCACGAGCCTACTCTCATACAGAGAGCGATTAGGCCGTAATCCACCATGCTGGCCAAGTGCGGGTTGGCGGATTTCACATACACCTTCGAATTTCTTCTCTGGTGTACGAGTATGCAGGTTTCCTCACGATGTTTTCCTTCACCGTTAGCAAGTGGTAATCGAGTAAATTGATCCGTACATGAGAAATAAACTAAGAGGTACGTGTCCGCGCCAGGATTCGACCCCGCGCCCTCGGAGTTCGAGGCAAGCCTTTTACCAACTGGGCTACCACCGCTTTTTTTTTTATTTCAGAGGTATACCGCAAAAAAAACGTGCAGGACAAAACAGTGTGAAAGAAGCTTTAAGAACCCAATAGATAGATAGAGTTTCCTGCTAGATTCTTCTCTGGGGAAAACTGCTACCTTGCGAATCTAGCGTTAGCTTTAAAAAATAATATTGATATTTATTTTTCTTTTTTTTATTCCCCTTTTTGTTCCTGCAATCTGTCAACTGGGACATTTAGCTAGAGGTTAAGAATGTTAATGGCATGAATGGTACACTTCCCCTGGAAGTCCAACTTTGACATATTTTAAATGATTGTAAATCATCTTTGATTAAGGTTGCATTGTAAAGTTGATTTTAAAATGGTTATAGTTGTAAAAATGATTATGATTTCTTTATGCATATTATGCAATGATTTTTTATAGGTACAGATTTTACCTTTATAGTGATTGGCGTTTTAAATATGTGCCGAACAATGATTACAATGACATTAATGACAGCACTTCAAATCATACTGCAAATGTCTTCAGACTAAGTGGAACTAACTACAAGTTGTCTTAAATAGGTCTATTTACAGTCTTCAAAATGTGCGTGCGCGCATATAACATATCTGCACCTAGTATATATATAATATCATTGATATTACGACACTTATAGGCCGCTAGTATAAAGTTACTTCGCTACTTTTAGTGACACCTGCCATTCTAATCATGTAAGATTTTAAGAACATTAATGTGTAGGTATTTAGTGTTATTTTTTCCATTCATCCATCTGCTTGCCCTTTGGCAAAGGCTTCCCCTAGTTCCCTTTTAAAAAAAATAAAAAATAAATAATACAAATTATGTAATTATTATGTAAGCTTAATCTGAATAAAGGGCTATTTTATTTTATTTATTTAGTGTTAGATTTCCAAGATATGACAAGAAATGCTTACCTCAGCCTCAAGTGTTAAAAAAATAACTAAACTCACCTTACAAAGAGCCAAAGCCTCATCATTAGCCTTGATCTTCGGTTCCACCTTCTCCAAGAAGGCGACGGCATCTTTCTTGTTGACATTCTGCTGAACGACATACGCTAGGATCTCCACTAGAGATAGGGGGTTTATTCTGGAAGGAACGGATGGTAGTCAATTTAAAAAACCGGCCAAGTAAGAAGGGTTCCGTACCATTTACTTTGCGTATCGAAAAAAAAAAAAAAAAGGCGTTTGTTGTATGGGAGGCCCCCTTAATTATTATTCTATTTTTAGTATTTGTTGTTATAGCGGCAACGGTAATACATCATTTGCGAAAGTTTCAACGCTCTAGCTATAACGGTTCATGAGATACAGCCTGGTAACAGACAGACAAGTCTCAGTAATAGGGTCTCGTTTTCACCCTTTGGGTACGGAACCCTAAAAATCTAACTTATGTATTTTCTTCCACAAAAGTACAAGTCTTTTTATTAAATTTTGACAATGTGTGTCATGCCTCAAAGATGTAAGAAAATATTTTTTTTTTTAATCTGTACATAAGAAATGAAGCTTATAGGCTGGGAATCAAACCCGTGCCTCCTATACCGTGACTGATACAATTTGTAACACAACAGCTCGACCAAGAATTGCCGTGTTGTGTGATAGGTACCCAATGTAAAATTTGAATAATGAAGGTAGAACTACGAAAACATATTTGTAAGACTCTAATTGACCTCTTTATGCTTTCCGCAAAGTAAAGGAGTTAATATATCACTCATTTATAAATAGATTATTTTATCAATTTAACACCAAATAACGGCAAAAAAGCAGTAAATACAAGACAAAAACTAACTCAAGTTTGATGACTTGCACAACCCACTTACTTGTTCTCAAAAGTGCATAGAAAGTTATTGTATAGCTGTATCAAGTTGTCGCCTTTCTGAAGACTCGCAGTTTGCACAAATTCCAATAATTTCAACGTCAATTGATGCCATAATCTGTGAAAACAAAGATGTGAGGTTAGAGTTGTTTTCTCAACGAAATTTGAAAGAAAATTATATGGGAGAGGTGTTAAACTTACTTCTTATTGTAAAGCTCTTCTAGCCTAGCCCAGTCTGTAGCCAAATCGGGCTCAGCGGCTTGTTTTTTTGATAGAAAATCGCCAACATCGACAACTGCAAACTTTACGGTCGCCATCTTTCAAAATTTTGTTTAGTGTAATGATCTGAATTTAGTCACGCATTACATTTTTAAAACCTTAGCTGTCATCTAGCAAATGGTTCTTTCTGTTCAGCCATAGTGAAGTTAGCAACGAGTGCTGCCATCTAGTTTGTTTCTTTATACTAAATAGCGTAACGTCATCTAGCGGGGAGTAGTAATACTTTTTAGTTCTATTTTATAAGAAGAGATGTCGCAAGCCGTAAATAGACAATTGACATTTTTTGTGAGAAAAAGAAAATAAAATTATAGAGCGGCCACACGTTTCACTAAAATTCCATTAATAATAAAAGATTTTTATCACCAAATCACTAAAACTAATACGTATTGTGTTTTTTTAAACATAAAAGTAAACAATTCGACACACAGATGCTTCTAAAAAGGTCGGTTAACAACTTTTTTTTCGCCATTACTTTTACCCTTACCTATTGTATCAATAGTTCCAATTTCTTTGTAAAAAATCGATCAATATAACCCCAATCAGACGCCAGGTGACAAAAAGGAGCGGATTAAAAAAAAAAAAGGTTTGCACAATAGTTCATTGCTGCACCCTTTGTGTGTGCACCCTTGCAATTTTAGCGCAAAAAATCTTTTTTTACTTTTTTCTTTTAAAATTGGAAATTGGCTGTATAGAGAAATGGCTTGGTTAATTTTTAAAAAAGAGGCGTTTTTTCTTTTCGCTGTGCAAAGGGAGTACAATTAAAAGCCGTTTCGGTATTTTTATTATTTTTTACTATGATACAAACTTTTTTGTGGAAATAACGAATTTCTTTTTTTTTACGAAAATTTATAGCTTCTTGGTAGATATTTACTTACTAATTCGTTTATTTGTTTTTTTACTAACTTTTTACTTATGTAATACCTACCTCTACCTACGTGGATTTTTTCAATAAAACAAAAAACCCATAATATGCAAAAAATATTTATTTACGAAAGTATATTTTTAATAGAAAACTTCAGTTAGGTACCTCTACAATACATTAAACACAAATTTTACTTAGGTCAAAAAAATGGTACGGTACAATCAGCCTAGAAAGTGTAGTGTCAAGATTTCTAAAAGCTTTTGACATGTCAGTTTCTTAGGTCATAAATCATTACTAGGTAGGTACCTATTTAATAAGTTTTAGCATAAAACGTAATTCTGGTAGACCCAGAATACACGGTGAAGCGCAACTGCAACGCTTGAAACGTTTCAAACTAGTTGCGTCGTGTGTGGTTTTCTAAAGGAGTCTATAGCAGAAACTTAGATGCAACTCAAAAGTAACTAGCAGTTGCAGTTGCGTTTCATCGTGTGTTCTGGGCCGTAGAGTTCCATGTTCCATTACAAATATTTTAAAATAGAAAATAGGTAGGTACATAAAAAATTAAATTATAAGTAGGTATTTACTTTATTAACTCCGATATAATAGAAAGGCGTGACAGATATGTATGTAAGTAGATATATTTACATCTAAAAACTATTTTCAAAATCTTCTCTCTTCATTTCCTTCGTCCGTAGAAATAGCTAACATCCAGGAAAGTTAGCAGGCTATACAGTCGCTCCTCAAAGTTGTAATACAGTACTATACAACCTACTACCTCAACCAGACGTTAGCTTCGTTCGGGGGTGTACTGCTATTCTTCGCTCTTCTTTAGATTTTTTCCTCGTTTTTTCCGCGTTTAAAAAATACATATATTTTTTTTATTTTGATACTTGATTTTATTTTTATTTTGATACCAGTCAGGGTAGCAATTCCGCTAAATTAAGTTAAGCGACCAAACTATAGCCAACAGATAAACATTCGACAGCAATATGTCACAAATTTGGTATTCTCGTAAGTGCCACGATCAATAGTCGATTAGTAGTCTCTAGAGGGTTTTGTCTACTGTCAAATAGCAAAGAGAATACCGTTTGGAACTGCCACTCATGTGACATTGCGGAGTAAAATACCGATTATAGCGTAAAGTAATAAAATGTACGGCCGATCGCTGTCCACTGTCAACTTATCTGTTATGAGAATACCAAAATGTGTCATTTCATACAATTCACATTCTACAGAGACACCATTTTTCATTTGGTGATTAGAAGAATACGGGCCCTGGTTTTTATCCGTAGATGATGAAACACGCAATAATTCTAACTTCAAAGAACATTATTTATTTTGTTAAATAGGTACAAAATTGTCATTGACATTGTTTTTAATATCAGGGGTCCGTTTCACTTTCTACAGATAAAATTTATCTGACAGATATTTTATACCTGCCAAACTCTAAAATGTCATGTTTTATGAAATAGACATACGATTGGATCAAGATGGCTGATTGCTGACTGTATTCAAATTTTTTTTCGAGTTTTATTTACTTAGCTTACACCACTGGACATTGGCGAAATCAAACAAGGACGGCAATATTACCAAGAATTGAATTGAATTAGGTTTATCTGTCAGTTATATTTTATCTGTGAGTGGTGAAACTGGCACTTATCTATTATTAAACAATTAATAAATCTATAGATAGTTGTTACATTAAATTAACACAAACCTAAAGACTACTTACATAAAAAAAAACATACAACAAAAAGAATCATAGTGTAATTGCGATCCAACATTGCATGTTATGTTATAAAATGTTTGTATAAAATAATCTTAGTACTTATACAAAATTATTATTATAAATAATAGGTAGTTTAAAAAACTAAAACACGCTTTAGCTCGCACTAAACATGCTCCATCATAAGATCAGTTCGAAAGTACCATATTATTGTATTGTCATCAGAACTCAGAGCGTGTGCTTTCATCCTATTCAAAGACCGGGAAGTCAAATTAAGATTCCAAGATTTGTTTACATACATAGTTACTTACAAGTGAAGCTAATATAAAGCGTGTAAAAATGTTATACTTACAATTTACAAACATACTAAAAGTTTACAACATTTTATTACATGCAATGTAGGACCACAAATAGAATTTAAAAAAAAATACATAAAAAAACAGAAGATAAAAGAAAAAAAGTTAAAAAAACTAAATTGAACTCAGAAGAACGTAGCGTTGTTGTTTTCCCGCCAAAACTGCGCCCACGTATCACCAAACTTGTGTGGGGTCGCGCGCGATCGCGACTTTGGACGCTAGACGCAGCGACTTGCGACTTTCGTGGCAATTTTTTATTTTATGGCATTTTTTTTATGGTACTTTTTTATATTTTTCTGGCATTTCTTTTATAATTCAATGCCATTTTTTTCATATTGAAATGGCATGTTATTATTTTTCTGTGGCATTTTTTATTGCGTTTTTCATATTTTTTTGTCATTTTTTATTGCGTACCACAATATTTTCCCATTTTTTTCTTGGGAAACCATTGCAGAAGAGGACCTTTATTACAGAAAATGCTCATTTATCCATGTAACTAAATCTCGTGCCATCTCATATTTTTTTCACCTTTTTTTCACCAAAGTCACCATGTCATATTATTTTCACCGTTTTTTCACCAGCGACAACGCCAAAGTCACCAAATCTGACGACCCCGACAACTGTTAGCGCACAAGTTCGGATCTACGGGTTCCAGTTAAGGGGGGCTTAGTGCTAAAAGCGATATGATAAATACAACATCTCCCGGATATGAAACAGGATGTATTGAGTTTACCAATTCGTTGGAAAAACAGAAAAAAAAATATAAAGTACAAAATTATAAAAATGTCTCTCCTGTTCCCGACAGCTAAGGACACTGGAAGCTAATTTCTGAACTTGATATACAGGGCGTTACAGAAAGGGGGTATAATGCCGAAACACAGCGATAGTCCTCATAAAACTGAACAACTTTCCCTAATGAACATGGTTTGTAATTCGTAAAAAAAATGTTTGGATCGCCCATACTTACTCGATCAGCTGATCGGATATTTATGTATGGGGAGCTGAATTTTTTTTTTCGAGTTTCGATGCATGTGCCTTGGAAAAGGTTGTTCAATTTTACGACAACTATCGCTGTGTTTCAGCATCATACCCCCTTTTTGTTACACCCAGTATATCCGCATAATCTGTGCCCGATGTAGTTTTGGCCTGTATAAACATTTTGAGGATTGGCTGCTCCAGTATCCTTAATCATCAGGAACAAAGACAATTTTGAAGCTATTTCCGTGTTTGACTCAATAGCTATATGATAAATATACAACATCTCCCGGATATGAAACAGAATGTATTGAGTTTACCAATTTGTTGGAAAAACAAAGAAAAATATTATATATTATATAGTTCAAATTATAATGGATTTTTTATAGAAATAAGTTGCTGTCCATTTTAATTTGAACTGTGACAAATAAAGTTAATTAAATTATAATATACAATAATTTTGAAATTAAATAAAAAATTAGAACAGTTAAAAACAAACAGTTTTTTCTGTAAATCGATTACTTAATTTCGATTCTTCTCTCGCACAATTTAGAAAGGCAAGAATCGAAAAAATATTTAAAATTAAAATTATTAAAATATCAAGTGCCATAATATAATATATTCATTAGAAACTCTTTAGGTATGATTAATATACAGACACAGCTAGCCTATGCCACTCTTGGGCAAAGGATTCCCCGTTCTTCACTGAATGAAACAACCCCTAAAAATGTCATGGTTTACGGCCTAAAGTAAATAAAGTTATTTTTTGGACCTTTTCACTATCCCATCATATTCTGCCAGTGAAAATCTTGTTTAAAAGATGGCGCGAATTCATCGTTCATAATCATCGTCATGTTTGTTTATAGCTGTCCACTGCTGAGCATAAACCTCTCCAATATCTCTACAACGCGAACTGTTCATTGCCACCTGCATCCAAAGTTATGATAAGGAGACTGATGAGTGTGTATGAAGTGAAAGAGATGTGTTTGTATCGTAGCAAGTGGAGGGAAGTCTCTGTCTACCTCGATGGGGAAGATTTTGGAATTTGCTTATATACCAGCGCGGGAAAAACTTCGATACCGCGTTTCAGGTTTTGTATGCGAATCTACTTTGGTAACGAGAATGTTTGTATCGTAGCAAGTGGAGGGAAGTCTCTGTCTACCTCGATGGGAGAAAGGCGTGAGGGATGTGTATGTTTGTAAGTATTAATAATTGGTAAGGGCTTCCACACATAGTCGCAGTACGATTCTGCCGATGTGTCTTAGATTTCTACGATTCAGCGGCGTCGTGTCGTATTTATGTGTTGGAGCTTTAACGGCCGTTCCCAATTTTCTATCTGTATCTGGTTTTGCCCTACTGGAGATAGAAATAGTTATTTTGTCTTAGAATTGTTCGTCCCTATAAACCTACCGGTGTCAAAACGTCTATGGGATTCTTCTGAAGGATAGGTCAGATCAGAAGTGACAGCTACATGAGATCCGTGACATGCCGACCTCAGACAGTTATCTGTCTTTGAATATTAGGAACGGCCGTTAGTCAGTGTCAAAGCTCAGCTCTGTTCCCATGTTCAATCTCCTTTCTCAAATCGCTCTGTCCTTGTCACTACCGTACTTCAGACAGAGATGCCAATTTTTCGAGATAGTGAAAGGACTGTTCTAGAACTATCCTTATCAGTCCTTTTAATGTCCCCACTACAGACACACGAGCCTACTCTCATACGAGAGTGCTTTATACATCACCTCAAAGTATTTTTTACCATATTTTTAGCACTTCTTGTTTTCTTCTCGAAGACCACTCGCATGGACCTTGATAAATGTCGTCATCTACTGGAACACCTGAAATTGAGATATAAACAAATTAAAAAAAAATGTAGTAAGATTCTTTTCTTTTTGGTAGGTATGAAGATTTTATGTCTTTTACCAATTTTTATCAAAATAAAATTAATTTTTAAAAGTGTTCGAAATCGATCAAAAATTCCATGTGCATTATTCTTGCATCTAAATTAAGATGTATTTTTTGGAAAAGACAAATATCTTAGCAAAAAAAAACAAAAAGAAACAAAAAACAAACTATACCAAAAAAAAACAAAATATTACACAAAGACAATACAGAAAAGGAGACAAAAAATCTTAAGAAAAAAAATAGTTAAAAAAAATTACTCTTAAAACAGTTTACTTTCTTCACCTATTTTACTACTAAACCTAACATAATTTTTAACACGCAATAAAATTAATCAATTCAAACCCCATACAAAACTACAATTAATTAACACCTTAAAAAAACGATCATACAAAAAAACGAAGACAGGTGTAACAGCATGACTTCCGGACGAAAAATTTCGCGATCATACAAAAAAGTTTAAAAAAACTAAAAAAAAGCACGCGGTTAACTCGTGAGAAACAGAGCAGATGGCTTACGGGAGTTTTTGAAAAGAGAATAAAAAAAAAACAATGCGTGCGTGCTTTTTATTGGTTTTAAAAAAATGATAGTCTTTCCCTCACATGTTTGGAAACGGCGTTAATTTTTGCAATTCGTTACGTTTTGACGTAAAAAACCGTTATTTTATGAAAAAAAATTACAGAACCGTAACGTCTTATACTGGGTGTAACAGAAAGGGGGTATAAAGCCGAAACACAGCGATAGTCCTTATGAAACTGAACAACTTTCCCCAAGGAACATGGGTCGTAGGTAACTATAAAATTTTTTGGATCGCCCATACTTACTCGATCACCTAATCGGACATTTTGTATGGGGAGGCGAATTTGCCCATGTTCCTTGGGGAAAGTTGTTCAGTTTTATGAGGACTATCGCTGTGTTTCGGCGTTATACCCCCTTTTTGTTATATGTACAAAATGTCAATTTAAAATGTAACCATTTATTTTTTTATTATTATTAAACTATTTACTTAGGTATATTTTTTTATTTGGCAATACATTCTTCAAGTCACATAGTATTGCACACCTTTAAAAAACATAGATTAACTCTTACAGGTGGGGGGGTACGTCTGTCGGTAGTCTAGACTGACCCCCTAAACCCCCTTTCGACCCCCCAAACACCCCCTAAAGGGTGGCGTCTAGACAGCTGATCGCGTAGGTAGGTTGTCGTGTTTTCTACAGAACTATTGTTTGGAGGTAATTTCGTGGCTTGTTGCAAAGACAGGCATTAAATTTAAGTCGCTGTTAGTTAAAGTGCCTCGATCAAATCGGGGACTTACTCAAGAAAGGCGAAATCAAGAGTACCCTAAACCGACGGGCATGTATGAGGCGACTGATGAGTGTGGATGAAGTGAAAGAGGTGTGTTTGTATCGTAGTAAGTGGAAGGAAGTGGTCTCTGCGTACCCCAATGGGAGAGAGGCGTGACGGATATGTATGTATGTTAAATAAAGTGTGCTTATGACGGATTTAAGTATACAGGTTGTAACAGAAAGGAGGTATCAAGCCGAAACACAGCGACAGTCCTCATGAAAAAAAATAAATTCGCCTCCCCATACAAAATGTCCGATTAGCTGATCGAATAAGTATTATGTTCCTTGGGGAAAGTTGTTCAGTTTCATGAGGACTATCGCTGTGTTTCGGCATTATACCCTCTTTCTGTTACATATGTCACGTAAATACTCAAGACACCATAGCAATGTTTGTCTCTAGTGGGTATCAAACCCACGACCCATTGCGTGGCAGGTATGGTCACTACAAACCATGCCAGCTGGCCAGTCACCTTATCAAAGTCACAGGTGTGCCATTTCAAAAAAAAAAACCGGCCATGTGCGAGTCGGACTCGCGCGGGAAGGGTTCCGTACTTCACTATTGATATCAAGCAAAAAAATCGAAAAAATCATGTTTGTTGTATGGGAGCCCCCTTTAATTATGATTATTATTTCATTTTTAGTATTTGTTGTTATAGCGGCAACGGTAATACATCATTTGTAAAAATTTCAACGCTCTAGCTATAACGGTTCATGAGATACAGCCTGGTCCCCGACGGACGGACGGACGGACGAACGAACGAACGAACGAACGAACGGACGAACAGACGGACAGACGAATAGCCAAGTCTCAGTAATAGAGTCCTGTTTGCACCCTTTAGGTACCCACGGAACCCTAAAAAACTTTCTTTCGGTAGTTCTTTATGTTAATTATGACGTAATTATGTTTATAGTATTGCAACACATTAAATTAGCGACGAAATAAATTAAACGTATTTAAATAAAGATTCTGATATCTGATTTATGATTATAATTAAACATGGCGCCGGCGTTTTGGCGCCATTTTGCTGTTTGACATACTTTTTTTTTTCACTTTCGTGCTGTCATAAGCAAAGGGGTTTTTGCGTAAACTTCCTAGTCTTTTTTTTAGACAAAATGACAGATTCGCTTTTAATGACTTTAAGCGCCAAAACACACAACTGCAACGAAACGTTTCAAACTAGTTGCGTCGTGTGTGGTTTTCTAAGGAAGTCTATAGCAGAAACTGCGATGCAACTCAAAAGTAACTAGCAGTTTCAGTTGCGTTGCAGTTGCGTTTCACCGTGTGTTCTGGGTCTTACGGGACATTCTCCGGATGAGAATAATGACGGAAATTGTTCTCGTCGTCATTATGATTTACGAAAAACTTGTCATTTTGTTATGCGCACGCGTTTTTTGAAAAATGATTTCATTATTATAGATGTACACAGAATCGTCATACATCTTCGTGAAATAAAGAACTACAATGCATTTGCACAGGATGTGTAATTAAAAGTGATAATGACGTTTAACGCTCGTCATTTTTTCTGAACATTTTCTGAAGATCGTCCTAACCCTTCCACGCAAAAACCACTGAACAGATTTTAATGAAACTTTACAATATTGTAGCTTGCACATCAGAATTACACATCCTAAAATATAAATGTCAATGTTTGTGCCGATGGATGGATGGATGTTTGTTACTTCATCACGTAAAAACCACTGAACAGATTTTAATGAAACTTTACAATTACTTAGCTTGGACATCAGAATAACACATAGGCTATATTATTATAAGATATTGTGTAAGTGTTCTGAGATATGTCGATAAAATGTCGCGAGCAGTTAGGACAAGCCACATACTAAACACATACATTGTAAACAATTGATTAGTTGGAATGCTCTGTTTATTTTAGTTTATAATGTCTCGATTATTTCCTGTTTGACCGCCCGTTCAAACTTGAAAAGAGCAACCCAACAGAGTTTCTTGCTAGGTTCTTCTCTGGGCAAAACTGCACTCTTGCGAATCTAGCATTAACTTTAAAAAATGACCCGTCTTATGTGATGTCAAACTCGTCACACAAGATTAATGAAATTTTCATTTCATTTCAGTTCCCAATATTCAAAGTTAGACTAATTTCTTTTTGTCCCTTTCGCGGTAGAGACAACGGGATTCTTCAGCAAGGACGCCCTATGTCTCGTCAAAGCACTAGGCAGGAGACTTAGGGAGAGGAGTTCTGATCCCCCCGCCGGGTCATTCCTGCTGCAAAGGCTGTCCATCGCGATCCAGCGCGGGAACGCTGCTTGAGTGTTGGGTACCTTTGCACCGGGAATGACAAGGGGGCGGCTTGTTCGACTAGTTAATTATGTTTATTTGTCAATTTATGGCAGGGCAGAGATAGGTTCATAGATTAGTAGATTTCGGCATTATGTTTTTTTTTACAGATTACAGCCTGATCAATTTCGAATGAGAGTAGGCTCGTGTCCCTGTAGCCCCACTACAGGGACACGTTAAATTTTTAAAAATTAATACAGACGGAACCTCCTTTTTCCAAACTTTTTAGAAGCCCAGTTAAAGCGTTTATTTTTTAAAATTAATACAGAACCTCCATTTTTTAAACTTTTTAAAAGCACAGTATAAGCTTTTAAGCCACCAAAACGGCGTGTAATGTTAGAAAGAGACAGTTGTGCCAACTATACCGTCTCGCTCTACAGACGGTCGCCAGACAAATTTTTTGTTCATGGCTTCGTTGCGAAAACTGGATTTTGAGCGTGGCTCGAGATGTGAGAGGTAGCGGATTCGATCTGTATCACTAGAGATAATAAATACTAGAGGTGGGCCGAGTACTCGGTTTATACTCGGTACTCGGCGTACTCGGCACTTTTTTCACTACTCGTAATCGGCCGAATAACTCGGTAAAAATGCCGAGTACTCGGTGCAAATAAATCTACCTTGCGCATTAGATCTGCTTGGTAGATCATAGTCTCATTCATTCATATGGTACATATTTAGGCCTTTGCCCAGCTAGAGCAATGTTATAAGCTGCTAAAACCATAATTATTTAGGAGAAAATTTCATGAACAATGTTTTATCAATTTTTTTCCTCTCATAAGCTTGCGGCTTATTGGTTTCATTCGAATAATTAGGGGGGTGCGGAGGGAGGATCGTAACACCGTTTGATCCCGAATTTGTTAGCGCACAATTCTACCTGCTTCAGGTATACCGAGTAACTCGGCCGAGTACTCGGCTCGGTAAACTTTAAACCGAGTAATACTCGGTACTCGGTTACTCGGTAAAACTGGTACTCGGCCCATCACTAATAAATACAGTGCTACATAGATCTTTTGGCACGTGGCGGAAATCGGAACTAACGATATCATCTTGTAAATTGTCATTATTTTGAGTTATTTATTCACCACCCACGCCCTCCCGACAATGTCACTCAAGTGCCGATAGATCCTGGTAGCACTGTAACTTATTTTGACATCTGCCCCATAGATAATAATAAGACTAGATAAAAAACACACTTGTTCCCACGTTGCGTGGGATAGTTCTGCGTATGACAAGTGTGATTTTAATCATAATATTTCTATTGAAAAAATTGTACCTATGTGGGATTAAGGGCCCAAGTCTGTCAAACCCAATATACCGACGTAAAGGTAGAACAGCGGTCCAAGCCTGCTAATTTAAAATAGCCTCAGTTGTGTGTCGGCAGAGTGTCAATGACATTTTTTGACACATTTGGTCACAATCAGTAAAAGCCATTGTTTAGCAGAATATCAAATGTATCAAAAATGCCATTGACACTCTGCCGACACACAACTGAGGCAGTTTTAAATTAGCAGACTTGGGGCCTCTATTCTTCTTTAAAAGACGGTTTTTTTAACGGCTTATTAACGTAATGACCCTTTCTTGCAACTGGGGTTAACATACATACATATCAGTCACGCTTCCCCATCGAGGTAGACAGAGACTTCCCTCCACTTGCTACGATACAAACATTCTCGTTACCAAAGTAGATTCGCATACAAAACCTGAAACGCGGTATCGAAGTTTTTCCCGCGCTGAGTATAAAAGCAAATTCCAAAATCTCTCCCATCGAGATAGACAGAGACTTCCCTCCACTTGCTACGATACAAACACATCTATTTCACTTCATACACATTCATCACCTCATACATGCACGTCGGTTTAGGGTCAAGTCAAGAGTTAAGGTCTATCTACACAGAACCGGGCCCTGCCCGGGCCGTGTCCGGGATGTGTCTGGGAAACATAATTCCATACATTTTCTATGGATTCGTTCACACACGTTGTCATGACGACGTATTGTTGTCCCTCCTGACGGGCCACGGCCCGGATCTGTGTAGATAGAACTTTGACTTATGACTTGGACCAAAGTAAGGAAACTTGTCTGCAAGCAACTCGCTTCCCGTCTGTACAGACAGACACTTTCACAAAACTTTATATATAGATAGTTAATAGTAGAGACTGTAACTGTAAGCGACTGCGTACGCATTTATCGTCATATCTTGTAAAACTTACACAATATCTTAAAATAATATAGCCTATATGTTATTCTGATGTGTAAGCTACAATATAGTTAAGTTTCATTGAAATCTGTTTAGTAGTTTTTGCGTGAAAGAGTGACAAACATTCTCACATCCATCCAAACATAATAGGTAAAAACTGTATTGCCATTTACAATATTAGGATGGTCATAGCATAGAGGCTTTTTAGAGGCCTAGGATCCAAGTCTGCTAATTTAAAATTGCCTCAGTTGTGTGTCGGCAGAGTGTCAATGGCATTTTCTGACACATTTGGTATTCTGGTAAACAATGGTTTACTGCTAGCTTAGCATGGCACTCCGTGAGAAGACGATGTCATGCGTTTGTCACGCTTACGTCTCTGTCTATAGTTTTAAATGTGATAAGGACAGCATGCGTGAGATAATTGTCACGGCACGCCATGCTAAGCCCCCAGATCTACCAAGTTATCTGTGAACCGGCCGTTATTGTAACTACGGCTACTAATACGGAAATGTCAAATTACAGAACTGCTGCGATTGGTAGAAATACAATTTTGTATTACTACTAGCGCCGCCGTTCAATTCACAGATGAGTGGTCCTACTCCAAAGGTTGTCTGGAAGAGATCACTTTTAGTATTAAGGCCGCCTTTGCGCACAATGTTTTAGTTTTAAGTTTTATTTGTATTTCTTTGTGTGCTATAAAGAATTTCTATCTATCTATCTATAACTTGGTGGAGCTGTACACTGATTGCGACCGAATCTGTCAAAAATGCCATTGACACTCTGCCGACACACAACTGAGGCAATTTTAAATTAGCAGACTTGGGCCCCTATACAAACTCTAACAGAAACATCAAACTAGCGGCCCAACCGCGAGTGCGTTAAAGCCTTAAACACGTCACAAATAAGACTCGAACCATTGCTGTACAAAATGGGGGCAACGACAGGGTTACAAAGAGCTTTTAGACGTTTTTTTTTAAATAAAAGCTCCTGTAACTAAAGATTTATAAGGATAAGAATTAGTTACCAAACAAAATTAAGGGCAATAAAAGTTCGTTTCACAATCTACAGACAAAATTTATCTGACAGATATTTTATATCTGTCTCTGTCTAAAACGTCACGTTTTATGAAACAGACATATCTAAAACGTCACTTTAAGGGGTCATTATGTAAAACTGCAAATAAATTAGAGCACTTATTGCTTAGCAATATCTTCCAGGCAACTTTAGTTTTACAAGTCGCTAACGGTGAAGGAAAACATGAAGAAACCTGCATACACTAGAGAAGAAATTCGAAGGTGTATGTGAAATCCGCCAGCGTTTGAACCAGCGTGGTGGATTACGACCTAATCTCTCTCGTACGAGAGTAGGCTCGTGTGTCTGTAGTGGGGACGTTAAAAGGGCTGATGATGAACTTAAAAATCTACCTAAACCGATCCGGGCCATGCCCGGGACGTGTCCTGGCCGTGGCCCGTCAGGAGGGAAAACAATACCTCGGCATAACAACGTGTCCGGGCCGTTTCCGTTGCCGGGAAAAATATCATTCCATACATTTTCTATGCATTCGTTCACACGCGTTGACATGACGACGTATTGTTTAACAAGCCACGGCCCGGATCTGTGTAGATCGACCTTAAAATGGCTGATGATGAATTTAAGTTTTTTTTTATCAAGACACATCCACACTAACCTATCGGTAGCAGACGGTTAAAAATTGCAAAAAGAACAAAAAATATCCTTTTGTATGAACGCATCCTTTTCAAGGATGAAGGTTTAAGGAACTTTTGTGCAATCGAGCAGCTGATTTAAAAAAAAAAAACGAATTAAAAAACTGCGAAGACATTTTTTTTTGGAATTTTGTCTTTTGTATGAGGTGACAATGTTTTTTTGGAGGTGATGTGATTTTAGAATTTAAGTTTTTTTTAAATCTTAATTTTGATAGTTGACGTTCAAGGGAAGTGGGAGCTCGTCTGAAAATCAGCGCTGTGGCAATGCTGCAGCATATGCTGAGATGTAGCCACCCTTACATCGCGCTACAACACACACCCTACCTCTTTCTTCTGTTTATTTTAGTCTTTGTTTCTGTTATTTTAGGTATATTATCTTTTTTTTTTTTCTGTTTTTCCCTTTTTTTGTGTGTACTGTGTGTAAATAAATCTGCGTGTTATTTTAAAAATGTAATTGTGAACTGTTGAGTTTGTGTTGTGTGTTGTACTGTGTTTGTAAGATAATAAATGTCTATGTCTATGTCTATAATATATTTTGAATTTGTAGTCTTTTGGATTTTTAAAATATTTGAAATTATTCTGCTATGTTTATTAGTATAGGTTTTTTTAAAATAATTATGTTACCTAAAACAGATAAAAAATACTCAAATTGATTTTGCTCTTTATTTCTAAGTTTTATTTTGTCTCTACATTTTTTTGTTGATGAGGAGAGAGGCCTTTGCCCAGCAGTGGGACACGAGTGGCTAAATTAGATTAGATATTTTTTCGTTTTTGTGTTTTTTTTTATTAAATTTTATTTTAATTAAGCTGAGAATAAATTTTTAATTACTAACATTGATTTCCACTAGAGGTGGGCCGAGTACTCGGTTAATACTCGGTACTCGGCGTACTCGGCACTTTTTTCACTACTCGTAATCGGCCGAATAACTCGGTTAAAATGCCGAGTACTCGGTGCAAATAAATACACTTTGCACACAGGCTCTGCTTGGTAGATCATAGTCTAATTCAATCTAATTTTTAACCCCCGACGCCAAAAGAGGGGTGTTATAAGTTTGACGTCGATGTCTGTCTGTGTGTGTGTGTGTGTGTGTCTGTGGCACTGTAGCTCCTAAACGCGTGGACGGATTTGGATGCGGTTTTTTTTAATTTAAAGCTGGTATTCCTGGGAGTGTTCTTAGATATATAATATGCAAATCGGTTTAGCCATTTCAAGGTCATCAGCTCTTTTGTCGGCTGTGGTAGGATTGTCGATCCAATATAACAGCAGATATGTCGTGTTTGGATTCGTTTTGATCAGCGTTTAATTCTTAATATAATGCAATGGTGACAGCAGATGAGGAGCTGATGATAAAGTCCAGCTCTCCACCCATTCTTGAAAAATGTAATAGCAGGTATGTCGTGTTTGGACTCGTTTTGATCAGTGTCTAATTCTTAATATAATGCAATGTTGACAACAGGAGGACCTTATTATAATTATATAATAATGGTTTAAAAACTTTGAAATAAAAATTAAATTAAAAATTTAAAAAACCCCTGACTATAAAAAGTAACAAATAACTAGTATTTAACTTTCATACAAACTTCATTTTGTCGGGGGACCGCTGAGTAGTTTGGTGGGTACGCGAATACCTATAACTATCATAAATAATTATAATGTGATATCAAAATTAAAAAATACCTGTGCAATGTTTTAAATTAATCGATAAGTATAATTAAAATATTCGTAAGGAAAATATGTAGAATGCGGTCCCTCGACGTAATGAAGTTTGTATGAAAGTTAAATACTAGTTATTTGTTACTTTTTATAGTCGGGGGTTTTTTAAATTTTTAATTTAATTTTTTACATTACTTAGGTCTTTGCCTGCTTGCCAGCCAGCTTGGGCAATGTTACAGGTTGCTGTTATCGTAATTATTTAAGAGAATATCGCCATCCATAAATAGTGTTTTTTTTTTCTTTTTTTTTTCGTCATTTGACGTATGCCCTTTATTGCTTTTATTACGAATTAGTGGGGTGCGGAGGGAGGGTTGTAGAACCTTTCGCACCTGAACTTGTACGCGTACAATTTTACCTACTTCAAGTATACCGAGTAACTCGGCCGAGTACTCGGCTCGGTAAACTTTAAACCGAGTAATACTCGGTACTCGGTTACTCGGTGAAGCTGGTACTCGGCCCACCACTAATTTCCACCAATTATATTTAAAATTAGATAAATAATTTCATTTTGGTACCTACTCTATCAACTACTTGCGTCAACTTACGTGCGAAGTCGCAGGAACCTCATAGTATAATTATAATAACTGTATCATACTCTATTCTACTATAGATCCTAGATCCTATTTGCAAAATCATAGTAAACATCCGGTAACTATAATGAATACTACTTATTATAATATTTCGTTCTACTAAACCGTTTTTGGTGAAGCTAACTGTTTGAGTTACGTGACATAAATATAGAATATAATTATTCAAATATTTAAAAAAGGTAAGTTTGCATAAGTACTTAATATACTTACATACATACATATCTGTTACGCATACGAAGAGATAGATTAATTATCTCTTTTTTTTAATACAATCAACTACCATTTTTTTAAAATTTTCAATTTTTTTTAAAAGGGGCTTAATTTTTGTAATGAATATATCAATCTAATAAAACATCGCACCGTCTTATTTTTAACCCCCGACGCCAAAAGAGGGGTGTTATAAGTTTGACGTCGTTGTCTGTCTGTCTGTCTGTCTGTCTGTCTGTGGCACTGTAGCTCCTAAACGCGTGGACGGATTTAGATGCGGTTTTTTTTTAAATTAAAGCTGGTATTCCTGGGAGTGTTCTTAGATATGTAATATGCAAATCGGTTCAGCCATTTCAAGGTCATCAGCTCCTTTGTCGTCTGTGGTAGGATTCTAGATCCAATATTACAGCAGATATGTCGTGTTTGGATTCGTTTTGATCAACGTTTAATTATTAATATAATGCAATGGTGACCACAGATAAGGAGCTGATGATGGAGTTAGAATTTCCACCATTCTTGAAAAATGTAACAGCAGCTATGTCGTGTTTGGATTCGTTTTGATCAGTGTCCAATTCTTAATATAATGCAATGTTGACAACAGCAGGAGCTTATAATAATTATAATATAATAAAGGTTTAAAAATTTCGAAATAAAAATTAAATTAAAAATTTAAAAAACCCCCGACTGTAAAAAGCAACAAATAAGTAGTATTTAACTTTCATACAAACTTCATTTTGTCGGGGGACCGCTTAGTAGCTCGGTGGGTACGCAAAAATACCTATCATAAATAATCATAATGTGATATCAAAATTTAAAAAATACCTGTGAAATGTTTTAAATGAATCGATAAGTTTAATATATTCGTAAAGAAGATAGAATGCAGTCCCTCGACGTAATGAAGTTTGTATGAAAGTTAAATACAACTTATTTGTTGCTTTTTATAGTCGGGGGTTTTTTAAATTTTTAATTTAATTTTTATTATATTTGACACTGACAGTGACAGAATGGAGAGGAAAGATTCTTTGAAACTTTGAATATAGAATATATAAGGAGGTGCTATACCGTCTGGATCTGCGTGCCTGGTCTGGCGCAAAATGGCTAACTTTTTGTATGGAATTTCTTATCGTTTGACATGACAGGTCATCTACCAAGAAAACTATGAAAAACTTGCGCCAACCTTGGCACGCTGTCATAAACTCATTTGTAAGTAAGTATATAAAAAAAAATGGGGCAGCTCCTTATACAGGGTGTAACAGAAAGGGTATATAAAGCCGAAACACAGCGACAGTCCTCATGAAACTAAACAACTTTCCCCAAGGAACACGGGTCGTAACACGGGTCGTAACTCGACCCTGTATATTCATACATACATACATACATATATTCTTTATTGCACAAAAAGATAAAAGATATTCTATACTCAAAGGTTTAATTGACCTTTATTTAATTAGTAATTTGTAGTACTTAATTATATTAATACATAATAAAATGCTTATTAGTAGGTACGTTTCTTAGAAATTATACATAAGTTGGCCAGCGTGGTGGATTACGGCCTAATCACTCTCTGTATGAGAGTAGGCTCGTGCCCCTCGGTGGGGAGTGGGGACATATATGGGCTAATAACGAATACATAAGTAAGTTTAAATAATCGTTTTTTTGGAATATTTTCTCCTTTTTACCTAATTAATTTAATTTAACCTTTTAGTTAATAAGTACCTACATAGCTAATAATTCGATTAAAAACGGATTTTTTATTTTATTTTTTGGCAACTCAATCTATTTTTTAATAGCCTATTTCGTCCCACTGCTGGGCAAAAGCCTCTCCCATGCCTCTCCTTTATTTAACAAAAATTAAAAAAAAGCTGTAAAACTTTAGTTAAAAATTAAATTCTAACTTTGATAAACATTAATCAAGATGTTTTTTCAAATATCTAAGTTAAAATAACATTTAAAAAATTACCTTAAAAACTTTTTGCAACTCTTGAAGCTTTTCAAAAAAACTTTTCTAAATCCACATAAAGACCAACATCACACATTATCAAGTTAATTCCAATCAAATATACTCAAATTTATCCAAAAAGAACACATATACACATAATTTCACTATAAAAACACAAGTTTTTTCATATAAAAGAATCTTGGAACACTAACTTTTTCGTTCCGTATTTTTTAAAGTCACTTTTTTAATCAAATGTTCTCAAATTCATCCAAAAAGAACATATTATACACATAATTTCAGTATAAAAACACAGATTTTCATATAAAAGAATCATACTTAGAACACAAACTTTTTCGTTACCTATAGTTACGTATTTTTTAAGCTCACAATAAGAAATTATTTTTCAATAAAATATTTTCAAATTATTCCAAAAAACATATATACACACAATTTTAATTAAAAAACACAATTTTTCATACAAAAGAATTAAAAACACAACTTTTTTCATTACGTATTTTTAGGTTAGTTTTGGCGGCAACATAACCTGCCTAGTTGACGTCTCGCGCGATACTGAGTTGGCTGAATGGAGATTTTTATCAGCTGCCAACTAGAGTCAATTGTCGCCAATGTTGGGACCAACTTTGGGTTTTTTATGATACCATTTTATAGTTTTCTAATTAGAAAAAAGTTTTTTATGAAAAACTTAGAAAAATGAAAAATATATAACTTTTTTTAAAAGGGGCTACTACCCTTATGTATTCTGCCAATGTTGAGCGAAGAAGAGCTAAAGGTGCGTTCAGACCATGTAACATAACATGTTATTTATCATTGTTATATAACATGTTTTACATAATGTGGACACTGAATGTTATAAAACATGGTATAGTAACATGTTATTGATATGTAAAACAATGTTATATAACTTTGATCGCGTGGATTGTACTGAAGAACGACAAACGACAATGGTTATATAACATTGTTATATTGCATTGTTATTCTAATGTGTACAGTATTATTTTATGTTGCAATGTTGAATAACAAGGTTACATAGTGTGGACGTTTTATAAAACACAAGTTAAATAACATGTTACATGGTCTGTACGCACCTTTAGGTAGGTACTTGTCTACTAATATAACTTATAAATGCCAAAGTTTGTCTCATTGCATGGATGTAAAGATGTTTGTTACTCTAACATAAAAACCACTTAACAGATTTTAATGAAACTTTACAATATTTGACCTTAAACACAGAAATTCTATCTATGATAGAATAGTATTTAAGACTAGTAGCTGCCCGCGACTTCGTACGCATTTATCGTCATATCTCGGAAAATAATCAAGATATCTCAAAATAATATAGCCTATGTGTTATTCTTATGTGCAAGCTATAATATTACCAAGTTTCATCAAAATCTGTTCAGTACTTTTAGCGTAAAAGAGTAACAAACATCCTCACATCCGCACAAACATTGTTTATAATATTTGGGGCTAGTTTCACGATCTACGAATATAATTTATCTGTCTACTGATCTTAAACGTCTTGTTTTATGAAAAAGACATAGGTTTATCTGTCAGTTAAATTTTATCTGTTTATGGTGAAACTGAGTGTTATTTAATAATAGTAATAATTCATTTATTTCAGAACCCAGTTCCATAATATTTAAGTAACAAAAATTTCAAATTTAAGTGCAAGTATTGAATACAGGGTGAAACATCCACAATCGATAGCTAAAGGTCATTGCACTCAACGGCTAGACAATCCAATGAAATACTGTCTTACAATACTTAACTGAAAGTCTAGACTTGTTGCAGGTAGCTCTGTTTAAACTAATGCTCCGTTAAACAGATACTTTTTTTTAGGGCCTGACAGCTACGTCTTTTAAGCCAAGTCTTTATTGTAAATAATTTTGCTGTGAAAAAGTATGTGCGTTTTAGGTATGGCTTTTTAATACCGACTGCCTGTGATGTTATAAACACATTTTTTTTCGAGTTACGAATCATGTTCCTTGGGGAAAGTTGTTCAGCTTCATGAGGACTATCGCTGTGTTTCGGCATTATACCCCCTTTCTGTTACACTCTGTTGACTTCTTTAGAAAACCACACACGACGCAACTAGTTTGAAACGTTTCGTTTCGGTTGCATCGTGTGTTCTCGAGTGCTTTTTAATATTGTTTTCATTTAATAACGTCAATGGCAACTAACATTAACCAGTCTACAAAAATGCCAAGTAGGCTGTGTGAACACGGAGAAATTAAAAAATTACACTAAAACGATATTTTAAAAAGCTAAAAATCATCTAAATCAGGGATACCAACCATATGAAACATGGATGGGTCAGTATTTTACCTCGTTACCTATTTATACGTAGGGCTGGCAACTTTTAATTTACCTGTCTGCATATTTTTTATTTATATTCATATATTTATATTGTATTGTATTTTATGTATTATAGGAGTTCAGAAGATAAGACACAGTGCAGTAGGTATAAAAATTATTTATTTAAAGAAATATTACAGAGTTGTTTCACCAGTAATTTCACTCTCAAAATTCCAAAAAATAATGCGCTTCCCGCCACTCCTAACGGTCTTTTAAAACATTTTCGTATCAGTGTTGCCAGTATATAATTCACAATTTAACCAATATTAATTTGTAATTTTAAAAAAATATACTGAAAAGTCCCTATAAAATGCCCTGTCACGGTACCAGTGTGCAACAAACCTTACACTCGTCCATCCTGACGCGTGTAATGTCCTCATACACGCCAGTACTACCTTACACTTGGCTTTAACAGGTAAGTATATATATAATACAAAGAACTTTAAATTACGCTATCCAAAATATTCAACGATATCCTAGTTATTTCATAATCTCTTGATTGTATGCGCATCTCTCATCCAGTCAACTCTTGTGTAGTGGTAAGCGCTCGGGATGGCTCGTTCCGTCCCGTCGTGTATTGCCGCTGCAGCATCCGCAGCAGTATCTGCAGCAGTAGGTATCCGCTGTGTATATTCTGCCACAGCATCCGTGAACAGCGTAAGGACAGACCACAGCAACCGTGGTAGGTAACATCGAGTTTAACCGCAGGATCCGCAGTGGGTAATCTTCAAGATGGCTCGCAGGATCCGCGCACCATCTGAAACAAATAACAATCTACAGTATCCGTAGGCTTTCAAAATTAAACTCTATTGATATATGCATAATAACTAGCTTTTATTTATTTAATTTTCTTATTATTAAATTTAAATTATTTCACAATAATTTAATTACTATAAACTTAAATAATCAAACGTAACATTCAGACTTTTAACATTCAAACTTTAATTAAGTACTCAAATTTAACAAAATAAACATTATATCATAGTATAAATTAATTAATCTTTGTCTATTTCAAGAGCACATGCGTAACAACATAAGGTCCCATGAACTTTTCGGTAAGTTTTTTACTTTTACCGTCATTTTCGTGGGTTAACTTTGTAATTTTAATTAGGTCTCCTACATTATAAACTTTTGCGGGTCTACGACCTTTATCGAAATTAGCCTTTTGTTGCGTCTGATGCTTCTCGACATTTACCGCAGCCTCATTACGTATATCTTCTATCTTAGCAATTTTGTGATCGGAGAGACAATGCTACCAAAGTTATATACAAATGTTCTAAAGTAGCTAACTAAACCATAGAATTGGCGTACTTGATGTACATTAACAGGTTCAGGAAAACATATTACGCTTTCAATCTTTTTAACTCCCGGGCGCACACCCTCCACAGTGATCTCATACCCTAGATAGTCTATCTTTTCGGCTAGAAAAAGGCATTTATCTAAATTTAGCGTTAACCCTGCAGTCCTAAATATTTCTAATATATGACTCAACTTATTTAACCCCTCTTCAATACTAGATGACGGTATAAGTACATCGTCCATGTACGTTAAAGCCTCACCAAAGCGTGCCGACCCTAGCACCTTATTTACCAACCTTTGGAACACGGCCGGTGCGTTCGCAAGTCCGAACGGCATACGAGTGAATTCATATTGACCGTCCGGAGTTACGAACGAAGTGAGATGTCTGGACTCTAATGATACCGGGACCTGATAGTAACCACTAGCCAAGTCTAAGTACTAAAATACTTTTTACCCGCTAATCTATTTATTTGTTCATCAATAATGGGCATGGGATACCGCACCTTAATAGTCTTATTATTCAAAGCGCGGTAGTCCACACACAGACTGTATTTGCCATTTTTTTTTTTTGACCAATAGTACGGGGCTGGCGTAATCTGAAGTGGACTCTTGAACTATACCAGCATCCATCTACTCAGACCCCATGTCCCGCTCTACCTGTCTCTCAGTCAATGGCAACCTATACGGTCTGTAGACTACGGGCTTAGTATCCGAAAGCTCAATCTTCAATTCTGTCGAACTACTATAACCTAGCTCTCTAAATTCATAGCAAAACAACAGCGATACCGATTAAGAAGGGAGATTAACTGTTCTCTATCAGAATCAATTAAATCAGTTCCTATCTGAATATTCTCAATTGGCAAGAGAGAGTCACTGGTTTTACTAATATTTAAACATTGTGATACTTCCTTAAACGGCTTACCACGTGCTATAATCATCTCTTTAATTAAAGTAACTACATTTTCCGCATCACCTGAACGCATCACTATTTTACCACGCCCATGAACAAAATTATATAATCCGCCTTCTACTATTAGTTCTTGTCCTACTGTCCCCAACTTAATTAGTTCTTAAAATAGTAACTTCACTCCCCAGATCAATAAACGCGCACATCTCCATACCATTAACCAACACACACTTTTAATACTTATTACTATTGTCGTTTCTAAAAACTGCCATAGTAGTTTTGCTAGGTACTGGGATTGGCATTCTGAGGCTTACTACGACAATTTTCACTAAGATGCCCCAATCTGTTACATGTAGTGCATTTAATTAATGGCTTTGAACAATTAGGAGCTATGTGTCCCCGTTCGTGACAATTGAAACAAATCTGTGTTGTTTTAGTTGCAGATGACTCGCTTATTTCGGATTTATTATCACTTTTAAGTGGGTAGGTGTAAAATTCCTTACTACTGGACAAAAATTCTAACAGCTGTTCGGGTTCTTTGCAACGTAAAGACTGAGCGGTGGTTCGTAATGTACGATCAGTAATACCGTATACTATGCAATCTACTGCGTTTTTGCTAGTTATATTGCATTGGTTAAGCAATGACATTTTCTCGTAGAAATAATTTTTTACAGATTCACCTAATTTAAATTTCCTTTTTAGCAAATCGTCTAACAACTTTCCATAGTTTTGTTCACAAGGAAATGCGGATAATAATTTTCGCTGCCACTCTTTCCACGTGAAATACATAGTAGGCAAGCTGTCATACCAAGTCTTCGCATTGCCAGTTAGTTTTTGTAACGCGAAATGAATAATTTGACGATCTTCCCATCCATAGATAGCAGCGCACTGGTCAACTTTACTTAACCACAGGTCAATGCGATGGCTTGGTAGTGACGGATCAAAAGATGGCACAACGTTACTATTTGAATTGATTTGTTTTATAGAACCAAGACTATTAAGAAAATTATTAATTTTAACATCAACGGTTTCCCGTGATACGTCTGACCTGGCTTTACTCCCGCGCTGGCTGATTGGCTCCCTTGTCGCGGCTGCGCGAAGAACTTCGTTTCTCACGGCGCTGACGGTCACGAGACGTAGCGCGCGATCGGCTCCTCACCTCGCCTGGACCTCGACGACTACGCTTGGTATGACGGCCGGTTTCCGTTCTGCTACGGTTCCGCTTCCTTCGGTGGTGAGCGGAGTCGCGGCTCACTGCGCGGCTCCTCTGTGTATCGCGATCGGCGCTATGTATCACGATCGGTGTGCGCGACCTGAACGAGCGTCGACTGCGCGGTGCCGACTCTCTCGTGGGTCCAGCGCTTGGTGTACGAACCACGCGGTCACGGCGGCGCCGGCGCCTCGACCGTGAACGAGACCGCCGCAAGTTTTCGGTTTGGTTCGGCATTTCAAATTTAAAGATGCCTCGCGGTGTAACAGGCACGTTATGTATCCCACTTCTGAACTATAGGAGTTCAGAAGATAAGACACAGTGCAGTAGGTATAAAAATTATTTATTTAAAGAAATATTACAGAGTTGTTTCACCAGTAATTTCACTCTCAAAATTCCAAAAAATAATGCGCTTCCCGCCACTCCTAACGGTCTTTTAAAACATTTTCGTATCAGTGTTGCCAGTATATAATTCACAATTTAACCAATATTAATTTGTAATTTTAAAAAAATATACTGAAAAGTCCCTATAAAATGCCCTGTCACGGTACCAGTGTGCAACAAACCTTACAGTATCAATATGGGCCTTAGATGCCTGAAATAAATAAAATAAAGAGGGAAAATATTTAAATTATATTATCAGTATGAATACCTAATAAATACAATACAATTAATGTTATAAATGTCAATGTTTGTGCCGATGGATGGATGTTTGTTACTACATCACGTAAAAACCACTGAATAGATTTTGACGAAACTTGGCCATATTGTAGTTTATACATCAGAATAACACATAGGCTATTTTATTTTCAGATATCATGACTGTTTCCCAAGATACGATAGTAAATGCATACGAAGTCGCGGGCAGCCTTTAGTTTCTTATAAGAATTGGAATTGACTAGCTAGAAAATGTATTTCTATTCAATAAGTATTTATAACTTACTAGTGGCTGCCCGCGACTTCGTACGCATTTACCGTCATATCTCGGAAAATAATCATGATATCTCAAAATAATATAGCCTATGTGTTATTCTGATGTATAAGCTACAATATTGCAAAGTTTCATCAAAATCTGTTAAGTAGTTTTTGCGTGATGAACTAACAAACATCCATCCACCGGCATAAACATTGACATATATAATATTAATAGGATTGGTATTTAAATTCGCCTTGAATATAGAATTTCTAATTGGAAATTTATTATTATACATATATGTAAAATTAGAAAGAAAATAAGAAAAATCGTTTGTTTACATATCTATTATTTTTAAATCATAAATATTAGTTCAGCCATTTTGAATTTTTAAAATACTTTATTTTATTAAAATCTATTAATCATACTAATATTATAAAGGTCTATCTACACAGATCCGGGCCGAGCCCGGGACGTGTCCGGGACGTGTCGGTGCCGTGTCCGGGACGTGTCAGGGAAAAAATATCATTCCATACATTTTCTATGGATTCGTTCACACACGTTGTCATGACAATATATTGTTTCCCCTCCTGACGGGCCACGGCCCGGACACGTCCCGGGCACGGCCCGGATCTGTGTAGATAGATCTTAAAGGTCGATATTAATGCCGATGGATGAATGAAGGCAAGGAAGGATGGGAAAGAGGTGTGAAAGATATGTATGTAAGTATGAGCTTTTGAAAAAAAAATATAAGAAAATAATAGATTTAGTTGTACCAACCCTAACATTTCAGTGTATGTGTGTGTGTGTATTTCAATTCACAAATCACGCACACATAGAAAAGCCAGACTGAGTCAAGCTACATGTATGGACTTGTCAATACAGGGTGAGACTGTATATGAAATTCAGCTGGTTCAATTTTGGTCAACTGTTCAACGACTTTATAATATTAATTAATGGAAAATAAAAGATTTATTTGTGTTACAGGTTAGAGAAAATTTAATGGAAAGAATAAAGAAAAAGAAACAAAAACATATCGTTGACACTTTACAAATTCAAAAAGAAAACCATAGCCAAAAACGCAAATCAGATATTCTTTAGTTGAGATATAAAAACTCTTTAACAGAGACACACCTCTTTCACTTCGTAATCTCAGACAAATCAGCTAACTCATACATGTGACAAAGGAGCCCAAAGTCTGCTCTAATTTAAAATAGCCTCAGTTGTGTGTCGGCAGAGTGTCAATGACATTTTTTGAAACATCTGGTATTCTGCTAAACAATGGCTTACTCTGATTGCGAACAAATGTGTCAAAAAATGCCATTGACTCTGCCGACACACAACTGAGGCTATTTTAAATTAGCACACTTAGGCCCCCAGCACTTTTAATAAAAATATGAAAAAAACGTACTTACCTAAAAATAATAACTGAGCGTTTTTCTTTTCAGGAATTAAGAGCGAAGATTTAAAGATGACATCTGAAACAAAAAACAATATATTTAAGTTTTTTTGCTGCAGCGGTTGTCTATTGCTATCCAGCGTGGAAACGCAGCTAGGGTGATGGGCACGTTTGCACCAGGAGAGACCAGGGGCGGATTATTCCCGGATTAGTGTTAGTTAGGTTAAGTTCAGTTTAGTTTAGTGGTTATATTTTATTTATTAGAGTATAGTATTTTTAATAAAATATTCACATGTATAGTATTTCTTAAGATGTTAAATATACTTATACTGATTATTTAGATTTTAAATAAGAAAATGTGCTTTATTTCAAAATCTCATGCATAATTTTAGAAAGATTTTAAAAACTGTGTTGTTTTTTTTATTGAAGATGCCTTTTTTATTTATCCAAGTCACATATTAAAGTGTAAAATAATTAATTTGCTTTGTCATCACAATTCGGAATATTTTTTTTACTAGGCCCACTTGCGCAGCCAAATAAACCCAGAGGTTACTGCTAACACAGGATTAAATAAATAATTTGTATTGATTTATCTTGATTTAAAACCTGTGTTAGCAGCTAACTCCGGGTTTATTGCGTTAACTCTGGGATGCGCAAGTGGGCCTAAATCTATTAAAATTTTCCTCCATATCTTTGGAAATATAGGTACCTAAGTACATAACAAATTTAAAAACATACATACATAATATCTATCACGCCTCTCTCCCATCGAGGTAGGTTAATATATAAAAATAAATAAAAAATATAAATTTTTATATATTTAATTAATTCAAAAACAATTATACAATTGTTTTTAAATATTCTGATTAGGTATGATGCTTAAACATAGGTAAATTATCATAATAAAACTAAACAAATTATTAATTTAATTCTTATATTTTATTAAAAATAATTTCTTTTACACCCCGTATTATTCTACAGACTGCATTTTCAGACAGCACCCAGACAGGATCCAAACACACACATGTAAACTATAGCGGACTCTTTCTAACTTATTACAATCTGTACAAGCGTGAGCGAGATAGTACTATGGACTTTTACAAGGCTTTTGAGACACACTTTGATATTTTTAAGGTTAGGATAGAATGTATGAAAATAATATTTTTAATTTAGATTAGATAAACCTACTAATATTATAAATGTCAATGTTTGTGCCGATGGACGGATGTTTGTTAGTCTTTCACGCAAAAACTACTGGTCAGATTTTGATGAAATTTGGCAATATTGTAGCTTACACATCAGAATAACATATAGGCTATATTGTTTTAAGATATTGTGTAAGTTTTCCAAGATATGACGGTAAATGCGTACGGAGTCGCGGTAGCTTTCAGCCTTTGTATAAAAAGTTATACCTTGCCATGAAATTAAGTGCTATATATTTAAACTTTTGTACGGTGCTCTGCTAGCTTAGCATGCCACTCCGTGACAAGACGTTGTCAAGCGTTTGTCACGCTTACGTCTCTGTCTATAGTTTTAAATGTGATAAGGACAGCATGCGTGAGATAATTGTCGCGGCACGCCGTGCTAAGCCCCCTGTTGACACAAACTAATGTATTTATGAAGGTATGAATCGAAAATAGGATCCCGTAACAAAAAATATAGGTATACATACATACATACCTATCTGCCATGCACGTCTCTCTCCCATAGGCCGCGTTGAGTATAATAACAAAATTCCAAAATCTTCCCCATCGAGGTAGACAGAGACTTCCCTCCACTTGCTACGATACAAACATTCTAGTTACCAAAGTAGATTCGCATACAAAACCTGAAACGCGGTATCGAAGTTTTTCCCGCGCTGAGTATATAAGTAAATTCCAAAATCTTCCCCATCGAGGTAGACAGACACTTCCCTCCACTTGCTACAATCCAAACACACCTCTTTTACCTTAAAACTGTCCAAATAGTGTGCACCTAGCCTAAGCCCGTCTGCGAATTTCCTAAAGTTGGCAACACTGGAGGTTAACGACCGTTCAATATACGTCCTTCCTTACTTTTTTAAATGCAGTTTTGTAATGGCTGTATAGAGGTTTGTTTTTTTTTTAATTTAAGGCCGTTTCATTACTTATAGATATGAAATGAAATGAAATGAAAAATCATTTAATCCTGTAGGTTTTGACAACACTTAGGATGGGTCATTTTCTAAAGTTAATGCTAGATTCGCAAGAGTGCAGTTTTCCCCAGAGAAGAACCTAGCAAGTAACTCTGTAGGGTTGCTCTTTTCAATTTAAGTTTTACAAATCTCAGGCTGATGAGGCAGATAAAATTTTACTGACAGATATTTTATACCTGTCTTTCTCTAACACGTCATGTTTTATGAAATAGACAGGTTTTCTGTCAATTTTTTTTTCTTTGCACTCATTTATCGTCGTATCTTAGAAAATAATCATGATATCTTAAAATAATATAGCCTATGTGTTATTCTGATGTATGAGCTACAATATTGCCAAGTTTCATCAAAATCTGTTCAGTAGTTTTTGCGTGAAAGAGTAACAAACATTGTCACATGACAAATTATAATATTAGTGGAATTTGTGTCTATAGATTTTATACACTGTTTTGTTTGACATGACGTCAAAAACTGACAATTAAAAAAAAAAAACCGGTCAAGTGCGAGTTGGACTCGCGCAGGAAGGGTTCCGTACCATTCACTATTGATATCAAGCAAAAAAAGCAAAAAAATCATGATTTTTGTATGGGAGCCCCCCTTTCATTATTATTATTATTATATTTTTAAGTATTTGTTGTTATAGCGGCAACGGTAATACATAATTTGTGAAAATTTCAACGCTCTAGCTATAACGGTTCATGAGATACAGCCTGGTGACAGACAGACAGACAGCCAAGTCTCAGTAATAGGATCCCGTTTTCACCCTTTGGGTACGGAACCCAAAAAAAAACCACAATGTTATGTTTCATAGACTCCTATTTTTTTTCTAGACTTTAAATAAGTCTCTATTTAGCGTAAATGAATGACGGGGATTCGAACCCACGGCCTTAAAACACACCTGCACTGCACCATATGGACAGACAGACAATACCAACGCAGATGTTCATATTAGTGTGGTCATGAACACAAATTCATTGATTATAAACTTACATACAAACATAAGTATCAATCACGCGTCCCCATCGAGGTAGACAGAGACTCCACTTCACTTGCTACGATACAAACATTCTCGTTACCAAAGTAGATTCCCATACAAAACCTGAAACGCGGTATCGAAGTTTTTCCCGCGCTGAGTATATAAGCAAATTCCAAAATCTTCCCCATCGAGGTAGACAGAGACTCCCCTCCACTTGCTACGATACAAACATTCTCGTTACCAAAGTAGATTCCCATACAAAACCTGAAACGCGGTATCGAAGTTTTTCCCGCGCTGAGTATATAAGCAAATTCCAAAATCTTCCCCATCGAGGTAGACAGAGACTCCCCTCCACTTGCTACGATACAAACATTCTCGTTACCAAAGTAGATTCCCATACAAAACCTGAAACGCGGTATCGAAGTTTTTCCCGCGCTGAGTATATAAGCAAATTCCAAAATCTTCCCCATCGAGGTAGACAGAGACTCCACTCCACTTGCTACGATACAAACATTCTCGTTACCAAAGTAGATTCGCATACAAAACCTGAAACGCGGTATCGAAGTTTTTCCCGCGCTGAGTATATAAGCAAATTCCAAAATCTTCCCCATCGAGGTAGACAGAGACTTCCCTCCACTTGCTACGATACAAACACATCTCTTTCACTTGATTAAATTGCTTACACTGATTGCAACGTAATGTGTCAAAAAATATCATTGACACTCTGCCGACACACAACTGAGGCTTTTTTAAATTAGCAGACTTGGGCCCCTTGTCTCTTGCCACCCGGAACAAATATTTGAATGCTTTATGAAAATGCTATTATTTCTTTCTACCTTGACTCGCCTCGTGAGTCAGATTTATTGCTTGACACGCCAGGCGTGATCGGTGAAAAAATGTAAGTTATTGTTATTTTATACAATAAAATAAATACATAAAACCTTGAAATTAAAAGGGGATAGAAAGTTTTAATCACAAAGGGTGAAAAGGGGTGAAAGCTGAGAATTTCATTGGTTTAAAATCACCCCTTATAACATTGGACAATGGTCACCCTATTTCATTTGTTCACATAGGGTGACAGTGATTCTTTAAAATATGGTGTAATTTTGACCTTAACATATCTTACTTCCTATTAATATTATAAAATGTCAATGTTTGTGCCGAAGAATGTGAAGATATTTGTCACTCTTTCACGCAAAAACCACTGAACAGATTTTGATAAAAATTTACCATATTCTAGCTTACATATCTACGGTTGGATGGAGAACAAGAAACCTTTGCCCAGTAGTGGGACGTGAGGGGCTGACTGTAGTTAACATATCAGAAAACACATAGGCTATATTATTTTAAGATGTAAGTTTTCCTAGATATGACGATAAATAAGACATCATGTTTTTAGGGTTCCGTACCCAAGGGGTGAAAACGATTCCAATATAACAAACGTTTTGTTTTTTTTTTGTACGGAACCCTTCACCCGCGAGTCCAACTCGCACTTGGCCGGTTTTTTTTTTTTTTCAAGGTATGTAAGTAAGTATACAAAATCGCAGTCAGCCTCTAGCAATTAATAAATAAATATATTAAATATATTTACGACCAGCATAATAAATAATAATAATCATAATTACGGAGATCTTGTTGGAGCTGCGCGTGAGTTTACCGGTTAGGTGAGTCAACGCGTAACGCGGAGGCAGGGTGGGTGCACACGATACATACATACATATCTGTCTCTCTCCCATCGAGGTAGACAGAGACTTCCCTCCACTTGCTACGATACAAACATTCTCGTTACCAAAGTAGATTCGCATACAAAACCTGAAACGCGGTATCGAAGTTTTTCCCGCGCTGAGTATATAAGCAAATTCCAAAATCTTCCCCATCGAGGTAGACAGAGACTTCCCTCAACTTGCTACGATACAAACACATCTCTTTCACTTCATACACATTCATCAGTCACCTCATACATGCACGTCGGTTTAGGGTACTCTTGACTTGGCCTTTCTTTACATCTCCGATTCGATCGAGGTATAGAATCAATATAGAATGTCCCACATGTGGGTCATGCGCAGAACGTGTTAATTTAAACATCACTTGAAATGTTTTTTTTTACATCAATATAGTCTAACATACCTAAGTGTGTACAGAGCTTTAATCCCCGATCGGCTACCGTGCTACGCGGCAAATAGTGTAGGTTGGTGCGCGGGCGCATGGTCATATACGATACGATATTTATACCTTTCTTACGACAGAGCAACGTTTAATAAACCGGCCAAAGTGCGAGTCAGACTCGCGCGTTAAGGGTTCCGTTGTTGTTGTTATCAGCCCATATATGTCCCCACCGAGGGGCACAAGCCTACTCTCATACAGAGAGTGATTAGGCCGTAATCCACCACGCTGGCCAAGTGCGCGTTGGCGGATTTCACATACACCTTCGAATTTCTTCCGTTATTATTTACTTATTTATTATTGTACAAGGTGACTTTAAATTAGTGAACGATAGAAAAGGATATGCATGTACTCGTGAAAACCAACAACTTTTACTATGGGACCAAGTGCAAAATCACAAAAAAATAATTGTTCCCCCATACCATCAGTTGGTGCATTTTTATGGGGAGTTGAAAATTTTTTGAATGATTTCAACTTTGATCCCATAATGTAGTAAAAGTTGTCAGTTATCACGAGTACATGCATATCATTTTCTATCGTTCACTAATTTAAAGTCACCTTGTATGCCTAGCAGTGGTATCTTGATGGCTAACAAAAAAAAAAAAAATTGTTTTATAAATTCAGTAGGCTATATCTTTTTTTTCCTGGTGCCGATGTTTTTGACTTGATATACGTAATAAATAGGGATGACGACTATAATCAAAAATTCAAAAAATAATTAGTCCGTCTTTTAGGCTATTAAAAAATATTTGAAACACAATTTTTACCTGATCAAATACATAAATAAATACAAAGATACAATGAATCAAAGTTATGGAGTGGGGGGTATTGACGTCACTCCTAGGTAAAAATCGTACTTAGGCGTGACGTCACGAGCAACTTTAACCCAGTGTATCTTTGTAATTTTTAGTTTATGAGAAAAAAGAAAAAATACGTGTCGAATATTTTAAAATAAACTATGTGATGGGCCTAAAACATTTTTTTTGTCGTCATGCCTATTGTCGCGGCTCTCTAGGTGTACACTCTGGTATATGCTTCATTTCTGGGCAATGAGTTTATTTGGGCCCAGAAGTTTTAGGTCAAGTTGCTTTGTCTTTTAGGTGAAACGGTATTTCGTTTTTTACCCAACTACGCCAGAAGGAGGGTTATGTTTTTCGAGAGAATGTATGTTTAATTCTTTGGCACGCTCTACAGCCTAAACGGCTTGATGGATTTTAGCTTGAGAGGTGTCGTTAGATTCGTATTTACTGTTAGAGTGACACTGGGTACATCAAAATAAAGATGTATTTTCTAAACGTAGTCGGTTTTTTTTTAATATAAAGGCTTTGAGTATACGTAGAATATATAAGGAGATGCCATACCGTCTGGATCTGCGTGTCTGGTCTGGCGCAAAATGGCTACTTTTTTGTATGGAATTTCTTATCGTTTGACATGACAGGTCATCTACCAAGACAACTATGAAAAACTTGCGCCAACCTTGGCACGCTGTCATAAACTCATTTGTGTATGAAAAAAAATGTGGCACCTCCTTATATATTCTATACTCAAAGTATAAAGGTTAGGTTATTAACAAAAGGTCATAGTAGACCATAAGTTTTATACAAATTGTTAAAAATACGAAGTTTATTATGATATACTAGGGACTGCCCGCAACTTCGTCCGCATTTATCATCATATCTTTGAAAAAAATCATGATATCTCAAAATAATATAGCCTATGTGTCATTCCGATGTTCAAGCTAAGTTATGGTAAAATTTCATTAAAATCTGTTCAGTGGTTTTTACGTGATGAAGTAACAAATGTCCTCACATCGGCACAAACATTGACATTTATAATATTATTCTGTATTATATGCACAACCCTCAACCGTTATTACCTATTTCTCGCTATTTCTTACCCTAAGGTTGCCTGGAAGATATTGCTACCTAGCAATAAGGCCGCCTGTTGCTTCTTATATTCTTGTTTGTGTCTGTACCTTATATATTTTTGTGCAATAAAGAATATTTGTATTGTATTGTACTGGGTGTAACAGAAAGGGGGTATAAAGCCGAAACACAGCGATAATCCCCATGAAACTGAACAACTTTCCCCAAGAAACATGGGTCGTAACTAGAAAAAAAATTTTGGATCGTCCATACTTACTCGATCAGCTGAACGGACAGTTTGTATGGGGAGGCGAATTTTTTTTTTCGAGTTACGACCCATGTTCCTTGGGGAAAGTTGTTCAGTTTCATGGGGACTATCGCTGTGTTTCGGCTTTATACCCCCTTTCTGTTACACCCTGTATAAGTTGGATATAACCATCCCAGATATGACGACAGTCACGGACAGTCTGCTGTTACTATTATATTAAATCTCGTATGGCAACGGACACGCGCAAGGTGTCAGGGGTCAACGACCGTCTGCAAGAACTAGATTCTAGACCCCGGATTTAGACGAGCTACGGGGCAGACACTTTTTTATTACCATTTTATATTCAACTAGCGCTCGCCGGCGACTTCGTACGCGTTTCAAGGTTCATCTAAGTCTGGGGCCCAAATCTTTTCAGTTATGTGTCGGCAGTGTCAATGTAATTTTTTGACACATTTGGTCGCAATCAGTGTAAGACATTGTTTAGCAGAATAACAAATGTGTCAAAAATGGCATTGACACTCTTCTCTTCTTCTTTATCAGCCCATATATGTCCCCACTGAGGGGCACGAGCCTACTCTCATACAGAGAGTGATTAGGCCGTAATCCACCACGCTGGCCAAGTGCGGGTTGGCGGATTTCACATACACCTTCGAATTTCTTCTCTGGCGTATGCAGGTTTCCTCACGATTTTTTCCTACACCGTTAGCAAGTGGTAATCGAATAAATTGATCCGTACATGAGAAATAAACTCAGAGGTACGGGCCCCCGCCAGGATTCGAACTCACGCCCTCAGAATTCGAGGCAAGCGTTCTACCAACTGGGCTATCACCGCTTACTTATTGACACACTGCCGACACACAACTGCGGCTATTTTAAATTAGCAGATTTGGCCCCTGTTTAATATTACAGTGCCCCGACTTCATATGCATTTATCGTAATAAAAATAAAAATTTAAACTAAATATCTGAAAATAATATAACCCATAGTTATTCTGATGTGTAAGCTACAATATTGTAAAGTTTCGTCAAAATCTGTGCAGTGGTTTTTGCGTGAAATAGATACTAACATTCTCATATCCATCCATTGGCACAAACATTGATATTAATAATTATAAGTTTAGTAAGATCTAATAGCATTATACTTGCAAAGAATTGAGTCAGATCTGCCCTGAAAAAGGGACTTTTCAAAGACTTTTCATGCTTTCCATTTTTTTAAATATTTAAATGACTTAATTAATTTTAATATAAAATAAATTCATTTATCAACAAAGAACATGCCAAAATTCAAGACGAGTATTCTAGAAAAAAAAATATTTTTTAGATTTTATTAATTATATTTTTTATTTTAAGTCGCGTAGGTATTCATTTTATAAACTATTTTTTTTAATTTTAATTCGTTTTTGATTTGTTTTTGTTTTAAAAACATTTTTTTTTTTGGTTGATGCATAATTCTTTTTTTTCACTAGTTATTTATTAAAAAATAAATCCTTTTTATATACGCACATTTTTTCCCACTGCTGGGCAAAGGCCTCAATCTCAACTCAATCCAAGGGTCCAAGTCTGCTAATTCAAAATGGCTTTAGTTGTGTGTCGGCAGAGTGTCAATGGCATTTTTTGACACATTTGGTATTTGCTTAACAATGCCTTACACTGATTGCGACCAAATGTGTCAAAAAATGCCATTGACACTCTGCCGACACACAACTAAGGCTATTTTAAATTAGCAGACTTGGGTCCCTGTTCTACTAACAATTCTTTAAACGCTATATTTTTTTTAAAACATTTCGCGCGAGAAATAACTACTTTCATATCAAGGTTACATGAACCCATCTCGACTTAGCTTGCTAGCTTAGTACGTAATACATCAATGTACTAACAGATGGCGCTAGTTGTCACTTTTTTAAAAGGAGATTTTATATCACTTGTTTTACGAATAAGTAATTAAATATTTAAAAAAAATGGCTGTCGAATAGACACACCGACGTGCATGTATGAGGAGACTGATGAATGTGTATGAAGTGAAAGAGGTGTGTTTGTATCGTAGCAAGTGGAGGGAAGTCTCTGTCTACCTCGATGGGGAAGCGTGACAAATATGTATGTATATAAAATATACAGAATAGTGTATTTTCTATTAATTTTTGACAATGAAATGAGCATGATGACTAAAAAAAAATTAAGTTCATCACATAGATTATTTTAAAATATTCGACACGTATTTTTTATTTTTTATCTTAAACTAAAAATGACACAGATATATTGGGTTAAAGTTGCTCGTGACGTCACACCTTAGTACGATTTTTACCGAGGAGTTACGTCAATACCCCCACTACGTAACTTTGATGCTCTGTATCTTTGTATTTATTTATGTATTTGATCAGGTAAAAAATGTGTTTCAAATATTTTTTTAATAGCCTAAAAGACGGACTAATTATTTTTTGAATTTTTGAATGTAGTCATCATCCCTATTATGAAGTAAGTTTGAACTTTGTTGTAGGTCGTGGGTTCGATTCCCACTAGATACAAACATTACTATGATGTACATAGATGTTTGTCTTAAGTCTGAGTGTTTGTGTGTATAATATTATACATAATATGTATGTATTTATAATCAATTATATAAATATAGTAAGTTTAACTTTTGACGTTTGGCAGAATGTATAATGGTCGTTGCCATTTTTAAAGAAAAAAAAAACAATGACGTTTTATTTTTAATGGCATTTTGTTAATTTTAAAAGTTGTTGCAAACAATATGGTTGCTAGTATTTAATATTTAAAGTCTATCTACACAGATCCGGGCCGTGCCCGGGACGTGTCCGGGCCGTGCCCCGTCAGGAGGGAAAACAATACGTCATCATGACAACGTGTGTGAACGAATCCATAGAAAATGTATGGAATGATATTTTTTCTCTGACACGTCCCAGACACGTTGTCATGACGACGTATTGTTTTCCCTCCTGACAGGCCACGGCCCGGACACGTCCCGGACTCAGCCCGGATCTGTGTAGATAAACCTTTATTGTTTTTTAAAATAACAATAGACATCATTATATTAAGGAACTTAAATCGATAAAAAAATAAAACATTTTTGTAAGTAAGATTTCTGAATAAGTACTTTTTAAATATTTGTAATATTTCCCACATGTAAGGTTACAAAGTGGGTCATATTTTTTTTATACATGATAAAAGAAGTTTTTCTTACAATTTTTAATATTTTATAAAATAAACGAAAAAAAAAATGTTTTGGTATTTTAAAAGGACTACTTTTACTAGTGCCCGTTTCATCATCGACAGATAAAATTTAACTAACAGATAAACCTATGTCTATTTCATAAAACATGATGTTTTAGACAGTGATAGGTATAAAATATCTGACCTTAGTAAAAAAAAAAAAATCGTATAGGTAAATTGAGACGCCATGTTTTTTTTTTAATTTAAAAGTAATTTTTTTTCTTTACGTATTAATCTTTTTTTTTGTAGAGCTACTTTATACGTGAAAAATTTGTATGTAGGTAATTTTTTTTCAATTGCATTTTTATAAAACAATATTTTATATTAACTGTTGTACTGTTAATGTTAAATAAATAATTAAATAGGTAATGTTAAATCAACAAATTACAATATATATTTTTTAGATTTAGTTACTGTACTGTATTTTATTTTATATAATTACCTGGCGTCTAGAACTAAAAAAATATATTTTATTTTGTATCAATTTAATTTCCGTCCTGTCCTTTGAGTAGGCTATTGCATTCTTTTTAAAATCGAATTAAGAAATAAGTACTTTTATAAGAACGTTTTCATTATATTATTCAATAATAAAGAAGTTTAATAAATAACTTTTAAAAGAACATTATAGTATTCTTTTTTTGTGTAAGTAATTAATTTTTAGTATTTTTTGTGTAAGCTAGCAACTGATTTGGAATAGTCTCCCTTAAGAAGAACAAGAAGCTTTTGGCTGTATGTAACAGTAAAATAAAATAAATACTTTTAATAGTACACTATCTTTTTATTTTTACTATTTACTATTCGTAGTACATTACATACATACATATCTATACGTAGGTATAGATATATATTTTTTTTGTTACACCAACTTTCATGGCAGTTTATACCAATTTTTTTTATAGTTATTAATTTTAACTTAATTTCACATAAACGTAGTAGGTAAAGACTTTTTTTTTTATTGACATATTTTTTTTGTCATGGCAGTTTTTGCCCTTTTTTTTAAATCGTTAAACCTTAATTCAATATGATTAATCCTTCGATTTATTTAACCGATACTTTTAACTGGCAGTTAAATTTAAAATCCACTTTAAATTAACGAAAGAGGTTAATTTTAACCACGTGTACTTATAGAGAAAATTTTAATTTTAATTTTAATTGAGATTTAAAATAATTAATATAATATAAAGCTGATATATTTTGGAAATTGTATTAAAAAAAATAAAAAAACGGTCCTAATCAAAAGTAGTGCTCAAAACCGTATGCCACAAGTTCATGGACAGATGACGTTTAAAGATTAGGTCTTTCTAGGTCATTGCGAAAGTCTAGACTTAAAACTTACCTAGATCCACACTTTCACTTCACTTAGCCACTAAAAAACACATTTCAAAAACAATATTCACAATTTCCCGATATAAAATCCAAAAAATTCAAAAATGTCAACTTCTCGTCTGAGCTGTGTTTAATACAGTAATAAATGTGTAAAAGAGATAGGTATATGTCTCAGAGCTACGTCACGATGCGCAAGAGTTCAACGTTCCGACCTTTCTGTCTGAAACGTGGGCGCGCACGCAGCGTTCGTACCTCTCGCTCGCACTCGCGTTGAAGACGTAAGAGCAAAAAAGAGGGACTGAATCAGTCCACTTTTTTGTTTCGAACTTGAATTTTGATCGTTGTTGTATCGTGTTAGTGATTTTGGTACTTGATGATTTTTTTTTAGTTTTAAGTATTTTTTGTTTTATATTAAGGTATTTTTTATTTGGCACTTTAAAACTTATAGCTACCTATTTAGATCTATATGTGGAAATATTTAAAAAAAGGAAGTTAAAAATTAAAAAAAAAATAGGATTGTCATAGCATTTTTGAAATTTTTTGTTTAATTTTTCACTTTTTCCACATATTTTTTTTTTATTATTTTAATATACATTTTTAGCCGAATAATCCATTTAATACCGTGACATTATGTTCATACTTTTACCATCATAGTATCGGCTATATTTAATAAAGTGTTAATTTTGATTAGATTTTATACAATAGATTCATAAAATAATATCAATACATACATACATACATATCTATCACACCTCCATTCCATTGGTCCAAAAAAAGGCAGGAGTACAAAATAACTCTGTAATAAGTATAATAAAAAAAAGATATTCAAAATAAAATTAAAAAATAGACAGACCTAAATTAAATTAATACAAAATACAGATAATACAGAAATAATACAAAATACAGACTTAAATAGAATTTAAAGAAAAAAAAGTATCAAGTACTTTCACCGAGACAAACTGAATGAGCCATTGTAAAGTGTGCTATAATTGAATAAGATTATAGGTCAGTTTACAATGGGGATTGCTCAAGGACGTCTTGCGATGTTTTAGTAAAAAAAAAGGAACTACTTTTTTTCTTTTTGGAGTTTTCTTTGCGTGATTGTTGATTTTAAAGCCATTTTATATCGATATTTTTATTATTAATTGCAATTAAATTTAAAAAAAAAACATGATATGTTAAAAAAAGAGCTAAAAAGGAAGAAATCCGCAATTGTTTTTTTTTCAATTAATTAAATAATTTTAAAAATAAAGAAATCATAATATTATGTACTATCCTTAAACTTATTTACCCAACAAAAAAAATCTAATATTATCAGAATTTAAGCCTAAAAAGTCTTAGTCCTAATGAATTATTAATATAATTATTATTTATTATCATTTTAAATGCTTTGCCTTTGACAAAATAATAATAAAAAAAAAAAACGATTTGTAGGCTCCGTTTCACCCTTTACAGATAAACTTTAACTGTCAGATAAACCTATGTCTATTTCATTAAACTTGTCTTTTTAGATAGAGACAGACAATGATATTAAATAGACCTGTTTAAGACAACTTGTAGCTAGTCTCAGTTAGTCTAAAGACATTTGGAGTATGATTTGAAGTGCTGTCATTAATGTCATTGTAATCATTGTTCGGCACAGATTGAAAACGCCAATCACTATAAAGGTAACATATCTGTACCTATAAAAAAACATTGGAGACAGGTATAAAATATCCTTAAGATAAATTTTATCTGAAGACGGTGAAACGATTTTAAGCCTCTCTTGTCACTGACAAAATCATGCGACCAAAAAAAAATATTTCTCCACCAATGTAGACACACCTTTACCCCGCATAGCAACAGTGCACTATACTTCAGTACCGAGAAGATTATTTATAGATCTTACAATTAGGGGTCTGCAGTCTAGACTTGCTGCACGCAGACTTGTCTGGGACCTAGGTTATATTATAGTATAAACATAGAACTTCTAGATTCCATTTTTTACCAGACTGCGCCAGAAGGAGGGTTATGTTTTTCGAGAGTATGTATGTATAATTCTTTGTCACGCTCTACAGCCTAAATGGCTTGATGGATTTTAGCTTGAGAGGTATCGTTAGATTCGTATTTACAGTGAGAGTGACACTGGGTAAACCACAATAAAAAAATGAGTTTTAAACGCAGTCGGTTCTTTTTTAAATAAAAAGGTTAGGTTATTATAATGGCAGGTACTTTTATCAAGTGAACTAAATAAATTGTACAAGGTGATTTCTAAATAATGAACAATAGAAAAGGATATGCATGTACTCGTGATAACAAACAACTTTTACTATGGGACCAAGTTCGAAATCATAAAAATATCAATTTAAAAAAGACCAATGTAAAAGTAAAATATTATTTATTAAAAAAGGCAATATTGAACTTCGAACATCGAACATGGTTTCATAGTAAAAGTTGTTTTTAGTCATGAATATTAAATATGAGAGTCTGTAAATAGATTTAAAAAATATGTAGTACTTGAAAAGTTCTGTTAAAAAAAATATTTTTTTAAATATAATTAAAATCGCCAGACAAAACTATCAAAACTATTTAGTCACCGTCACTATGAAGTAGGAGTGAGGTAGGCGGAAACGAGTAACAGAGATAGATATATAATTGTCAGTGTGTTTTGATTATAACGGTGCGCAAGAGTGCGACCTCACGGTATTCTATATTATATGACTTTCTTTTCATAAATTGTTAAGGTTTTGGCGGCAAAATTGGTATTTTTTTTCTTAAATTGTGTTTTTTGTAAACTGCCTAATGTCTAGTTTGATTAGTTTTGATTAAAAACTCCTGTATTGATACTTATTTTCGTGATCGAAATTCGAAGATTTTTCTGCAATTTTACATCGATCTTTTTTTAAAGATTTTTTGGATTTTTTTCGAAAATTTCTTTCAAGTTCGATAAAAGATACTTTAAATTATATGTTTTCGTAAAAATATTAAGAAAAATGCGATAATATCTAGTATTTTAGATAGGTTTAAATAGTGCAAGTTGCAATCAAAGATTCGACTCTATATTTTTAACTTTTTTACTTGAAAAAATAATACAAAATATTGAAAATACCTCCATTTTGAATATTTTAGGGTATTTTTGATGTATTTTAAAAATAATTTTGTAAAAATAATTATTTTTTCGTATTTTTTAAAGATCTTAAAGTTTAGATGTAACATGATATCTCTTTAAAATAACTTTAAACAATCTTTTTAAATGACATAAAACATTAATTTCATATATATTTGTAAATATCATTGTTTAATATATATTTGAATTTCAATACAAATGTTTTTTTGATATTTTTTTATGCAAAAAAAATGTCTCTCTTTGATGTTACACTAATTTTTAAATTTATTTGATTACGAAAAAATCGAATATTTATTTTATAGTCATGTTTTTTTTTAAAATAGTTACAATGAAATTAATATAAATTTTAATAAAAAAAAATAGACGTGGTTCTCAAAAGGGTAGTTTTATTTTTATTTTTGTAAGTACCTATTTATAAATGCTATGTCATATCCAAGAGAAAAATCTATGTTAAGCAGTTTTAATTTTAAACGTGTATAAATAAAATTAATTATTTAACTAAGTATGTTTTAGTTTTTATTGCAATTAGAAAACTTTTTTCGTAATCACATTTTAACCAAGAATCGATATCGTTTTCCTTTTGCCTATTTTTTTTTAATATTTATACATACATACATATCCGTCACGCCTCTCTCCTATCGAGGTAGGCAGAGACCACTTCCTTCCACTTGCTACGATACAAACATACCTCTTCTGCTTCATCCACACTCATCAGTCGCCTCATACATGCCCGTCGGTTTAGGGTACTCTTGATTTGGCCTTGAGTATATTTATTACTAACTAATTTAATAAATTAAGCAATTGAAAAAGACTTACCTAATTCGAGAAAAAAATATAGCTCTGTATTTCCAGACGAGAATTGCAATCCATAGAGAACTGTAACAAAAAAAAAATAACTATTTTAGTAAATTGCCTTTAAAACTTTTTTTTTTAGATTTTTTTAGAAAGAAGAATAGACATATTATTATAGTACTTAGAATCAAAGTAAAGTAGAAGAAATTAAAATAACAAAGTCCTTAGTAGAATTTGTAATAATTACCAAATTTGAAAAGAGCATCCCTACAGAGTTTCTTGCTAGGTTCTTCTCTGGGGAAAACTGCACTCTTGCGAATCTAGCATTAACTTTAAAAAATGACCCGTCTTATGTGATGTCAAACTCGTCCTACAAGATTAACTAATTTTCATTTCATTTCATTCCATTACTAAATCAGGCCTTTAGAAAAAAAAGATAAAAAATGTTGGTGATTTTTTTTTTCGATTTTTTTTCTAGAAAAATCTAATTTCCTACAAGAACGTGTAAAAAATAAAATCTTACTTGTAATTTTAAACTAAAATAAAATGTAAAATCACTCAAGTTAAAAGGTCTAATGTTTCACCAAAAAATACAAAAAATATATATCAATATTTTTTAAAAGTTAGTTAGATTCGCAAGAGTGCAGTTTTCCCCAGAGAAAAACCTAGCAAGAAACTCTGTAGAGTTGCTCTTTTCAAATAAAGTTTTACAATTTATAGGTCCATCTACACAGATCCGGGCCGTGTCCGGGACGTGCCCGGGCCGTGGCCTGTCAGGAGGGAAAACAATACGTCGTCATGACAACGTGTGTGAACGAATCCATAGAAAATGTATGGAATGATATTTTTTCCCTGACACGTCCCGGACACGGCCCGGATCTGTGTAGATAGACCATAATATGTTTGGGTATATGTATTTTTATGTTAATAATAATTACATTAATATTTTTTAAGTAATCTTAGCGCCTAGGACTACCTGAAATAACTTATTAGTTATTTTAAAAGGTAGACATAGAGTGGTCTCTGCCTACCCCGATGGGAGAGAGGCGTGACGAATATGTATGTAAGTAGGTATTTTTGAGTTTCAAAAAAAATATTAAAAACGTAACATTGTCTTTAAATTAACACTGCCATTAAAAAAAGGTTTTGCTAAATTTTAACTGGTACTCTTGTAAGGGGGTTAAAATTTAAAAAATAAATAAAAAGCCCAACATGGACGTACCCTGTGCACCCTTTGTCAAAAAGAAAAAAAAAATCATTGCATTTGTGTATGTAACTTCAGTAGGCTTAATCCTGCTAATATTATAAATGTCAATGCTTGTGCCGATGGATGGATGTTTGTTACTACATCACGTAAAAACCACTGAACAGATTTTGATGAAACTTTACAATATTGTAGCTTATACGTCAGATTAACATATATAGGCTATATTATTTTAAGATATTGTGTAAGTTTTCCAAGATATGACGATAAATGCGTACGAATTCATCTGAGCTTTAGGTGGGCAAATAAAAAGATTTAGAATTTGCATCTCATTAAGAAACACACTTATAATTAGTGAACGATAGAAAATGATATGAATCTACTGGTTATTATAACAAACAACTTTTACCATGGGACCGAATCGAAATCATTCAAAAATCTAACTCCCCATACAAAATGCATCAGCTGATAGTATAAAACGTATGGGAGAACAAATTTTATTTTAATGATTTCGAACTTGGTCCCATAGTAAAAGTTGTTTGTTATCACGAGTACATGCATATCCTTTTCTATCGTTCACTAATTAAAAGTCACTCTGACCCAACCAAAGCTATACAAAATTACATAAAAATTATGTGTAACCAAATGTAGGGAAAAAGAATAGACAATCAGAAAGAGACAATAAATTGCCGTCACAATGCGTTAGAGTGGGACACACTACTTCCCCCAACTTTGGCGCTATTTTGTTGTTTTTTTTTTTTTCGAGCGTTGTTGCCGCCCTGTGGCAAAGGGTCACAGAGCATTCTGCCTTTGATGATTTTTTGTTTTAATTCTGAATTTTTAGTGATGTGATAGGATGCCATAACAAAATAGTTATGTAGGAAAATCTTAATTTTTCATATGATTTTTTTTTATTGGAAGGTTGCCTGGAAGATATTGCTACCTAGCAATAAGGCCGCCTGTTGCTTCTTATATTCTTGTTTGTGTCTGTACCTTATATCTTTTGTGCAATAAAGAATATTTGTATTGTATTGGAAAGTAAGAAAAGCCAGGCCAGAAAAGTGGCATTTTCATTGTATCAAGGGTTCAAGACTACTAATTTAAAATAGCCTCAGTTGTGTGTCGACAGTGTCAATGGCATTTTTTGACACATTTGGTCGCAATCAGTGTAAGCCATTGTTTAGCAGAATACCAAATGTGTCAAAAATGCCATTGACACTCTGCCGACACACTATTGTAAATTAGCAGATTTGGGTCCAAGGTCTCGGATTTGATAGAGATGTTTGCCTTGGCCTTCCCTAGTGTGAACAGCTGCATATAAAATGTTCTGCCACAGAAGTCTCATAATAAAAATCCAACCCTATGGCGTTATAGTAAAGGGTGACTTAAATTAGTGAACGATGGAAAAGGATATGCATGTACTCGTGATAACAAACAACTTTTACTATGGGACCAAGAACGAAGTCGTTCAAAAATTTTCGAACTCCTCATACAACCAGCTGATAATGTTAAATATATGAGAGATTTTTTTTTAAAGATTTCGTACTTGGTCCTATAGTAAAAGTTGTTTGTTATCACGAGTAACAGCATTTTTTCTATCATTCACTAATTAGAAGTCTCCTTGTAGTATACCTACTCTGATTTGTAAACTACAATATTGCCAAGTTTCATTAAATTCTGTTCAGTAGTTTTTGCGTGAAAGAGTAACAAACATCCTACCATCCATTGGCACAAACATTGACATTTATAATATTAGTAGGATATACTCAAAGACGATAAGAAATGTCAGACCGATTTTAAACAGAAATTAGTGTCAGGTTACATTTTGATTGAGTCATTGTTGTAACCCGATAGTTACAACGTAACATTATTGCTATCGTAATTACCTATAATGTATGAGGTGACTGATGAATGTGTATGAAGTGAAAGAGATGTGTTTGTATCGTAGCAAGTGGAGGGAAGTCTCTGTCTACCTCGATGGGGAAGATTTTGGAATTTGCTTATATACTCAGCGCGGGAAAAACTTCGATACCGCGTTTCAGGTTTTGTATGCGAATCTACTTTGGTAACGAGAATGTTTGTATCGTAGCAAGTGGAGGGGAGTCTCTGTCTACCTCGATGGGGAAGATTTTGGAATTTGCTTATATACTCAGCGCGGGAAAAACTTCGATACCGCGTTTCAGGTTTTGTATGCGAATCTACTTTGGTAACGAGAATGTTTGTATCGTAGCAAGTGGAGGGAAGTCTCTGTCTACCTCGATGGGGAAGATTTTGGAATTTGCTTATATACTCAGGGCGGGAAAAACTTCGATACCGCGTTTCAGGTTTTGTATGCGAATCTACTTTGGTAACGAGAATGTTTGTATCGTAGCAAGTGGAGGGGAGTCTCTGTCTACCTCGATGGGGAAGATTTTGGAATTTGCTTATATACTCAGCGCGGGAAAAACTTCGATACCGCGTTTCAGGTTTTGTATGCGAATCTACTTTGGTAACGAGAATGTTTGTATCGTAGCAAGTGGAGGGGAGTCTCTGTCTACCTCGATGGGGAAGATTTTGGAATTTGCTTATATACTCAGCGCGGGAAAAACTTCGATACCGCGTTTCAGGTTTTGTATGCGAATCTACTTTGGTAACGAGAATGTTTGTATCGTAGCAAGTGGAGGGGAGTCTCTGTCTACCTCGATGGGGAAGATTTTGGAATTTGCTTATATACTCAGCGCGGGAAAAACTTCGATATCGCGTTTCAGGTTTTGTATGCGAATCTACTTTGGTAACGAGAATGTTTGTATCGTAGGAAGTGGAGGAAAGTCTCTGTCTACCTCGATGGGAGAGAGACAGGGGCCCAAGTCTGCTAATTTACAGTAGCCTTAGTTGTCAATGGCATTTTTGACACATTTGGTCGCAATCAGTGTCATTGTTTAGCAGAATATTAATTGTGTCAAACAATGCCATTGACACTCTGCCGACACACAACTGAGGCTATTTTAAATTAGCAGACTTGGGGGCTGTTAAAAAAGGGCCATGTTAAGAATCTAGGTAATTTTTTTTCTTAAAAGTGACGTCACAAGCCTCTGCGTGACGTCACAAAATACATTTTTCACTGCTCCAAAAATGTTTTTCATGTAAAATTATTGAGTTTCATGAACAAAATTAAACTGCTAAACATGATTTAAAAAAGAATCAGTAAGATCCAGAACACACGGTAAAACGCACATGCAACGCAACTGAAACTGCAAGTTACTTTTGAGTTGCATCTAAGTTTCTGCTATAGACTCCTTTAGAAAACCACACACGACGCAACTAGTTTGAAATGTTGCCTTGCAGTTGCGTTTCACCGTGTGTTTTGGCGCTAAGTCACTTTTTTCTACAAATTCAACAAGAATAACTTTTTTTTAACTTGAAACACAATAAAAAGTCTTTTCAATAAGTTCTCTTACTGGTCACATCCATATGCCAAAATCAAAAACCCATTTTGACAACTGACTACCATTTTCCTGCCCAAAATGACTCCTAGAAAATAGCCCTTAGAAAAGGGCTGCGTACGCGACGTTGCCAAACCGTCAAAGGGCGTGCGAAGCTCTCTGATTGGTCGATTTCAAATTTCGAACGCATCCGCTGCACCTATGCGTCATAGAACACACTATTGGCCTATTCAAATTTAAATAACTTAACGCTCTGCCATTGGTTGGGTTTTTAAAAATAAAATGCAGTTTGTTAGAATCTTTTTGGTTGGTTCGAAGTTGGAACCTTATTTTTTGTTGTAAAGCTTTTTTTTTCTTAATTTCTGGATGAAGATAGATGTTCCTTTTTTTAATGTAGTTTTTGCTTGATATATTTTTTGATTTAATTTGAAATTTTTATTTTAGTTTAAAAATTGTTATCTTTATATTTTTAAGGAAAGGTTTATTAGGAGAGTAATAAAAAACCTATTTAGGCCTTTTTAAATGTTTTTTTTTTTAATTTAGGTTTCTTATTTTTTTTGCACTCTATGGCGGTCTACAGATAAAATTTAACTGACAGATAAACCTATGTCTATTTCATAAAATATAATGTTTTAGATAGAGACAGATATCTGTCAGATGTACCTAGATGGTTAAACAGGCCCTAAGTGACAAAAATTATCAATGAAATTAAACAACTTTTCATATGAAACTGGGTCGAAAATTCGAAATGTTTGTATCGTAGCAAGTGGAGGGAAGTCTCTGTCTACCTCGATGGAGGAGATTTTGGAATTTGCTTATATACTCAGCGCGGGAAAAACTTCGATACCGCGTTTCAGGTTTTGTATGCGAATCTACTTTGGTAACGAGAATGTTTGTATCGTAGCAAGTGGAGGGAAGTCTCTGTCTACCTTGATGGGAGAGAGACGTGACAGATATTTATGTATGTATACAACAAAACAGGGGCCCAAGTCTGCTAATTTAAAATAGCCTCAGTTGTGTGTCGGCAGAGTGTCAATGACATTTTTTGACATATTTGGTATTCTGCTAAACAATGGCTTACACTGATTGCGACCAAATCTGCCAAAAATGCCATTGACACTCTGCCGACACACAACTGAGGCTATTTTAAATTAGCAGACTTGGGCCCTTTTTTATGCATATATATGTAGGTATACAACTCGATTTAAAATAATCTCTTATCAAATGTATAAAACATAAACGATAAAAAGTGCATTGACCTACCAACTGCATACCACAGGCGAGTAATCTCGGGACCTCATTTCTACCAACGCGGATACATTACAAGCGTCAACTTAAATCTTGCGACTGCAACTCGTTGAGCATCTTTTTCGAGTTTAATAGGAACCTGGTTAGTTTATGAGATAATACAAATGAAGTGCCAAAATGAGTTGTCCGTTCTGAGTACAATTAGGTGCTTAGTGTCAGTTTGGTTTAATTTAAATGCATTTATTTATGCAGTTTTTGAGGATGCATTTTTTGCAGTTTTTTTGGTAATTTTGTCAAAAAAATAATGATGGTTATTTTTTTATTTTCAAAGCTCTTTATTTCCAAAAGTATGTATTGTATAAGTATCACTTTTGTCGTTTCCTCAATCCTTCCATACTTATTATGTTTATCCAATGACATGTCAAACTGTATTAAATATGAAATACCGTCTGGATCTGCGTGCCTGGTCTGGCGCAAAATGGCTGCTTTTCGTATCGTTTGACAGATATGTTGATATGTCATCTAAAAAGGAAACTATGGGAAAAGCGCAACCTTGGCACGCTGTCATAAACTCATTTGTATATGAAAAATAATGAGGCCTCTCCTGTCTATACCTCCCTCATTCTGTTTCTCTATCAATTGACGTAAATTTCATCAATGGTCATTAACAGTGTCTCAATTTTTTGTTATATTAATTAGGTTGGATTGAATGCTTATATACTCAAAATAGTTTTGCATGTAGAGTCAAAGAAAATTAAATGCTGAGTGCATCACTAGCAAAAATTATCATGACATTCTCTGAATAAAAAAGTCAATTTTGCTCAGGGACCCAGCTAATTTAAAATAACCTCAGTTGTGTGTCGGCAGTGTCAATGGCATTTTTTGACACATTTTGGTATTGTCAATTTTGCGCAGGGACCCAAGTCTGTTAATTTAAAATAAGTAAGTAAGTAGTTTATTTTCTAAAAACAGTACATTACACTGTGTGAGCCTCACTTGTGTGTCGGTAGAGTGTCAATAGCATTTTTTGACACATCTGGTATTCTGCTGAACAATTGCTTACACTGATTGCGAACAAATGTGTCAAAAAATGTCAATGACACTTTCATTGACACTCTGCTGACACACAACTGAGAGTACCTACTGTAAATTATCAGACTTGGACTCGCATGGGACTCCACTCAGCATAATGTCATGTTACTGTGTCTATACAATGATATGACAATGATTTTCAATTTGATAAACTATATCTTACGACAAAACAATACTCAAGAAATGGTAATGAAAATGAAAAATCATTTAATCCTGTAGGTTTTGACAAAACTTAGGACATGTCGTTTTTTAAAGTTAATGCTAGATTCGCAAGAGTGCAGTTTTCCTCAGAGAAGAACCTAGCAAGAAACTCTGTTGGGTTGCTCTTTTCAATTTAAGTTTTACAAATCTCAGGCATAAACACAGAAACAAACAATAAAATTAATATTTCAAAAGAGCAATCCATAAATAAATAATAAAAATTTGACCCTGCAATATGCAGAACAAAGTTAAGGTAAGTAAATGGGAAACAGAAAAGTGCTATAATGCAAACTAACAAAAAATTATAAGGCAACTTAAGCTTAGATAGATAGATAGAAATACTTTATTGCACACAAAGAGATAAGACAAAACTTAAAACTATAACATTGTGCGCAAAGTCGGCCTTATCACTAAAAGTGATCTCTTCCAGACAACCTTAGGTAGGTAGGTACTGAGGCAAAAAAAAACACAGATTTTTTTGACGCCTTAAAATGTCAGTGCAGTCTAAGTGTATACTCTGCCATATGTTTCATTTCTGGGCAGTGAGTTTTATTTTTTTGCCCCTAGAAATTTTAGGCCGAGTTGTATTGTCTTTTGTCCGGCATTCTAATTGAACGAAATCAATCTTTTTTAATATTTTCTTTCTTATTTTATGCGACGAAAGAGTTTGAGATTGAATAACAAAAAACTGACAGATTCTTTATAGGTTATGATAGAAGGAAAAGCAGATTTTCAAAATGGACTTTTAGAGACAAAGGTTTAACAAGTAACCTTATGAAACATTCTAAAATAGTCGTTTTTGAAACAAAGAGACGCTAAATGCAGAGCTCTACATAGACAAATAAGTTTTTAATAATTTAGAGATGTTAAAATCTTGAATAATTTTCCAAAAACTCGAAAATTCCGTGTATCTTTTGTTAGGGCAGCCCCTTCCAAAATGGCGCACCAAAGATATAAGTTACGTCATGTAAGCTATTTTACACAAAAGAGGAAATCCCTCCAAAAATAACCTCAAAATTTCACCAAAAAGATTCTATCAAATGAGTTTTTTTGAAGATAAAAAAGAAGAAAAGTCTCTCCAAGGAGTTCTTAAACCTTTTCTTTTGTGTTGAATACAGTATTGATCTTCTATTTATACTTATGACGTCATTTTTATCCGTAAATACATGTCAATGTTAATTTTTTAAACAAATAGCGGTTTTAAAATGTTGGAAACGAAGAATTTTAGGTTATTTTAAAAGAAAGAATGGGAGCAGACTAAAAATACATCATAGAAGCCCTTGAAAAGCAAAACACCTTAAAAATTGTAAATTAAATCACATTTTTGGGGAAACCACGATAAATTAAACTGCGTAATCTAAATACAAAGCCAAAAAGGTTTTAAAAACCAAAAAACTGAATAAAAAACCAAAATTCTTATTAAAATTGGAAAGCCTTACCTCACGCGATTCAAAATGGCGGCCCAACAAAGACAGCAAACTGAAATCCATTTTATTTTTCCCGCCTTTTCTATCCATCACTATTAGTAACCAAAAAAATCGAATATAAAACTGTATTTTTTACTTTTTTGTGTTTTTTTTTGTCAAATCGGCACAGGAGGCGACGCATTCAGCCAGTGCAGTGCGCGTTGGGTACTGACCTAAGGATTGCATCGATGCTCTGTTGCACACAAGTGCATAGAACGTTCACGCACACAGAGGCGAGGCGAAGAGTTAAAACGTTGTACTTGGCTTAGCAACAGTACTGACTACTTATTTTATTGAGCTTTCTCTTTGGGGCTGGCTTTTTAAAAATTGAACCGAGTAAATACTTTTTGGTTTAGTTTATGTAAGGATCTTGAAATTGTAAGTTATGAGAAATATAAAAACAAATTCATTTTGTTTTCTTATTAGAATCTTGTTTGAATGTAAGAAAATAAATCGAATTAATTTTTTTTTATGGCAACAATGACGTGACAAAACACATTTTTTCAGACGTTTTTGTTTTTAATAGCAAAAGTAAAAAAATCTTTTGAATGATTTTTTCGGACACGAATTTTTAACATGAGTAGGTACCTAGGTTTACCTAGAACCTAGAGTTTAAGAAATGAGTACCATAAACGTCTATCTACACAGATCACTTTGTCATGACGACGTATTGTTTTCCCTCCTGACAGGCCACGGCCCGGACACGTCCCGGGCACGGCCCGGATCTGAGTAGATAGAGCTTAAAAGAAAAATGACTAGGTACCTCAGTCATAACCTTTTTCCTATTAATAATTACACAATTTATTTAAATTGTAAAATTTCTTTTAATCACAAGTCATGATCATGATCATCATGTCAGCCTATGGACGTCCACTGCTGGACAAAAGCCTCCCCCAAGGATCTCCACAACGACAAAATTAAATAATCACAAGTATCACAAATTAATTCTGTTTTTTTTAATGGCTATAATAGTGGATTCGGCCAATGGCATGTAGAGCCTATAAAAAAAAGAAAATGAATACAGAATTTTATTTAAATTTCTCGTACTTAAGTACAATATAATAGGCATGATTTTTTTTTTATCCACCATATCGATTATTTTATTTTATCTTTTTTCTTTTAAACTAAAAATGACAAAGATACACTGGGTTAAAGTTGCTCGTGACGTCACGTTTGAGTACTATTTTTACCTAGGAATGACGTTATACCCCCACTCCGTAACTTTGATGCTCTGTATCTTTGTATTTATTTATGTATTTGATCAGGTAAAAAATTAGTTTCAAATATTTTTTAATAGCCTAAAATACGAAACAATAATTTGTTGAATGTAGTCATCATCCCAATTTCCTAACTTAAATATCAAACCATTTTTTTTATATCCAGTCCTAAATAAGATTTATTTTTTAATTTTCACCATTTTGATTCAGCCATGAAAAAAAATACCTACAAAATTCAGATACCCAGTTTTCCGAGACAGCTATATCCCGACTCATACCTAAATACATACAAAACTACAGCTCTACTTGTATATTTACATTGTAAACGGCGATAGAGACAATGTTAGCCCAGTGCTGGGCGTGGGATTGATAAGGGATGACTGTTCTCTTATTTTTTAATCATATTTTATATAAATAAGTACCTATAATTATTACAATGATAAGGAAGCTGTATAAAGGTCGATAAAGAATTCACATCGATCTTTGTAAAGCAATCGTCTAATTCCGACTTCGTATAGCGATATCTGTGTCGCGCACACCATGACGTTTGTTTTGTCAGTCGCGGTTCAAATGCGAGAGAGTGCTACAATAAAGTAAATTCTGAATTCAAATTCTGATGAACGATTAATCTAATAATTGACGTACATGGAAAAAGAAATTAGAATTTGCGTTGATACAGGGGCCCAAGTCTGCTAATTTAAAATAGCCTCAGTTGTGTGTCAGCAGAGTGTCAATGGCATTTTTTGACACGTTTGGTATTCTGCTAAACAATGGCTTACACTGATTGCGACCAAATGTGTCAAAAATTGCCATTGACACTCTGCCGACACACAACTGAGGCTATTTTAAATTAGCAGACGTTTGACCCTGTACATCTTTAGACAGAGCATTAAAGTTAATGACCGTTTCAGAAATAAGTAAGCGAGTCTTTTTTTTAAATAAATGTCATTGCAAGGCCGATGACCTCACAGATATGTCACATAAAATTTTGAAGTAAGTATAATATTACATTGACACTCTGCCGACACACAAGTGAGAATCTTGTAAATTGCTTGGGTCCCTGGCCAGTTGGAAGTGTCGTATGATATGACGATAAATGCATACGAAGTCGCGGGCAATCTCTAGTAAGTAAGTAGTTTATTTTCTAAAAACAGTACATTACACTGTGTGCGAAAATTTTATCAAAATTAAATTATAAAATATAACAATTAAACAGGGATGTTAGGGAGCTCCGTAACCGTAACTGAAACTATCGGATATCCGATATAAAAAATCATCCGTAACCGTAACCGAATCCGAAATAAAAGTTTCGCATAGTATCGGATAGGGGTGGAGCCTAATTGAGACACGTTATTTGTATTTTACTTCTGAAATTCCTTAAAAAATTAATATCCGTAACCGAAACTAACGGATAATCCGAAATAATTTATTATTCGTATCCGTAACCGTATCCGGTATAATAATCATTCCTAAATCCGTATCCAATCCGTATCCGAAATTTCATATCCATAACATCCCTACAATTAAACAAAATACTTAAGTCTAACGACGATCATCATAGGTACTTAATAATAACAATAAAAGAACAATTACAAATAATGAGATCAAAACAGTTGCTTAATACTTACAAAACTTTGAATAACTTAAAATTCAGAAACAGAATAACAATTTTTGGTTAATAATAATATCTTTAATTAACTCTTAAATATATGAACATTATCTATTTGTTTTATCTCATTCGGCAATCTGTTAAATAATAGGATAGTTTGGTACATGTGGCTGTGCTTATAGACTTCTAGATTTGGATGAACTTTTATTTTTAGTATAGATCTATGTAGATCATATTAATTTACACATTTTATCATAACCAGGTCAGTATTTATCTTAAACTAGTGGCTGCCTGCGACTTCGCACGCATTTCTCGTCATATCTTGGAAATACATAATATCTTAAAATAATATAGCCTATGTGTTATTCTGAAGTGTAATCTACATTATTGTTAAGTTTCATCAAAATCTGTTCAGTAGTTTTTGCGTGAAAGAGTAGCGAACATCCTTACATCGGCACAAACATTGACATTTATAATATTAGTCGAATGATAACATTTGACATTTCTATCATACCTACTAAACTAATAACTTAAGACATTCATACAAAAGGTAATTAAAAAAATTGTTTAAGTTAACGCCCATTTTTAGGGTTCCGCAACCAAACGGGACCCTATTACTAAGACTTGGCTTTCCGTCTGTCTGTCTGATTTTTTTGTCATTTTTGCTCGATATCAATAATGATGTTATGGTACGCCTGCGCGAGTCCGACTCGCACTTGGCCGGGTTTTTTTTAAGGTGACCATAGTGTATTCTTCCAATGTTAAGTGAAGTAAATGTCTATTTACACAGATCCGGGACGTGTCTGGGACGTGTCCGGGCCGTGGCCTGTAAGGAGGGAAAACAATACGTCGTCACGACAACGTGTGTGAACGAATCCATAGAAAATGTATGGAATTATGTTTTTTTTTTTCTGACACGTCCCGGACACGTTGTCATGACGACGTATTGTTTTCCCTCCTGACGGGCCACGACTCGGACACGTCCCGGGCACGGCCCGGATCTGTGTATATAAACCTTTAGAAAGTAAGTAGGTATATATATATGTATGTATGTATAAATGCACATTTAGTATATATTTTATTATACTTCAAAATTTTATGTGACATATCTGTGAGGTCATCGGCCTTGCAATGACATTTATTAAAATGAAAATGAAAAGTGTTTTATTCAAAAATAGGCAAAATTCATTACACTTTTTTGATGTCACTTTTTTAATCTAAAACTACTGCCGGTTCACTACCTGTATAGCCGAGATATTAAAAAAAAAAGACTCGCTAACTTATTTCTGAAACGGTCATTAACTTTAATGCTCTGTTTAAAGATGTACAGGGTCACACGTCTGCTAATTTAAAATAGCCTCAGTTGTGTGTCGGCAGAGTGTCAATGCGTCATTTTTTGACAGATTTAGTCGCAATCAGTGTAAGTCATTGTTTAGCAGAATACCAAATGTGTCAAAAATGCCATTGACACTCCGCCGACACACAACTGAGGCTATTTTAAATTAGAAGACTTGTGCTGTAATTCTCTCTCAAATAATTAAATAAACGACAAAAATCCGCTTTAAAATCGTCCATACAGCCTTTAAGTCAGCTGCACTTAGCAACAACACCCTTTCGAACCAACCAAGGCCTTTGACAACATCTACCATGAATTTAAAGCTTATTTCCAAAGGTGCATGAGTGATTTTTGAATTGTCAAGCCTTCGTTTTACCCGAACTGCAAAACTGGTTGAAGAATAATTGATAAGAGCACAAGGTTTTTTTATTTTTAGTTTTTTCTTGTCGGTTGCCGCAAGGAAGTGCATTGGGGCCCACGACCTTGTTCGTGTACATTAAGTATTGATTTATAATTAGTGACGATTTACTAATCTTACAAAATTATTAACGTCAATACAATACAATACAAATATTCTTTATTGCACAAAAAGATATAAGGTACAGACACAAACAAGAATATAAGAAGCAACAGGCGGCCTTATTGCTAGGTAGCAATATCTTCTAGGCAACCTTAGGGTAAGAAATAGCGAGAAATAGGTAATAATGGTTGCGGGTCAATTTTCTTTTTTTAATTAGAACAATCAATGTTTTTTTTTAAATAAGAACAATTGTAGTTTCTGCCAAACTACAGCTAACTGTAATCCTATTCATATTATAAATGTCAAAGTTAGTGCCGATGGATGGATGTTTGTTACTTCATCACGTAAAAACCACTGAACAGATTTTAATGAAACTTGACAATAACATTATGTCTAAGCTACATAGCTTAGACATCAGAATAGCACATAGGCTATATTATTTTGAGAAATCATGATTTTTTCCAAGATATGACGATAAATGCTTACGAAGTCGCGGGCAGCCTCTAGTTAAAAAGCTTACTACAGTTTTAAACTTAGTTAATTGTAACATACATCATATAAACATAAATACCCAGACTTAAAACAAACATCTCTGAACATCACAGCAATGTTTGCATCTAGTGGGAATCGAACCCACGACCTGCGATATGGCAAGAAGAGTCACTACCAACCACGCCAACTGTCTAGTCATATTTGAATTTAGAATAAGAATTTGTTTATTGCAAGTCACAAGTTGGAAAGTTGGATATGGTGTTACAAAGTCATTTACAGTAGGTACCTACATGTGACGCCCTGCAAGGGCACAGCATGTAGGTAGTTGCCAATTAAGTACTTAAAAACCGTACCTTAGAACTATTAGTAAATATGATATTTCATGTTGTTTTAATTGATATTTTAAAATCAAATACCTAACGATTTTGAGTGTTTCAATAATTTAACAAAAAAAAATGGTTATTTTGGGCGAATTAAAAAAAAAATCTGTCTATATAATCCACAAATTATTTTATTTATTTTAAACTTTCCAAAATACAATGAAAATAAAATAATATTCCATTTTCAAAAGACGAGGAGTAAAATCCATATTTGGTGAATTCTGATTTACAACGTGTGCGAGTGGGACGGTGTTATTACGTCGTGTGTGTGTTGGAAAGAGAGGAGAGATGGCTGTCTTCCGCTCGACAGGGCACTGTCTGGCTTGGGTTGGGTCTCAGTGCGAGCGGAGCATTAATATAATAAATCCACGGATATGCCATACCGTCTGCATCTGCGTGCCTATTTATGCAAAATTGGGCGCATAAAATGGCTACTTTTTGTAGGACTTGACATATCCTTTAACAGGACATCCACCAAGAAAACTCGGCGCTAAATATGGCACCTTGGCAGGCACGCTGTCATTTGTACATGAAAAAAAATAGGGCCACTCCAGTCTTTCCTGATTGGAGCAGGGTTTACTCGCTTTTTAATTATTGGCTTGGCTACATATGAATGTCCTGTATCTTAATTTTTATTTTAAGTTCAATTTCACATACACCTTCGAATTTCTTCTCTAGTATATGCAGGTTTCCATATGTTTTCCTTTTAGTTGGTAGAACGCCCGCTTCCAATCTTGGAGACGCGGTTTCGATCTAACCTGTACCTCTGAGATTTATTTCTCATGTACGGATTAAATATTCGATTACCACTCGCTAACGGTGAAGGAAAACATCCATTATTGGTACTAAACAAGACATTACCATTAACTTTCTAGTTCGCCAGGGGCCCAAGTCTGATACTTAATTAACAATATTCCCTGTTATGTGTAGGCAGAGTGTCAATGATAGTGTCAATGTCATTTTTTGACACATTTGGTCGCAACCAGAGTGAGCCATTGTTTAGCAGAATAACAAATGTGTCAAAAAATGCCATTGACTCTGCCGACACACAACTGAGGCTATTTTAAATTAGTAGACTTGGATCCCTGGTTTATAATAATTATAGTACGAAAAGGATTATGCAGGTTTAATTTTTTTATTTATTTATCTCAAATGTATAGCTTTTGTTCAGCATTTTAATAAGTTACCTGTATTATATTGTTAAATATAGGTACCAAAAAGGTTAACTAGCTCAGCATTCGAATTTGATACGTTCTTTAAGCCTTCCCCGCTGTGAATAACTGCATACAAAATGTTCTGCCACAAACACAAAATCATAAAACCCGCTAAAATTGCGACCACAACTCACTACAAGCTAATAGCTAGAGGATCATTGGCCGACAGTTGCACGTGCATGTCTGTACCCTGTAAGAGCTTGCCATGGACAGAGGGAGAAATTTTACTAATATTATTAATTGGTATCTACACACCAAAGCCGCCGGCATGCCGCCGGTCTAGGCCGGCAGCTTTACGTCATACGAATGGCAGCTGTCAAAAAAGCCGGCGGATTTGGTGTGTAGACAGCATATGACGTAAAGCCGGCGGCCTAGCTCGGTGGCATGCCGGCGGCTTTGGTGTGTAGATAGCAAATAGGAAAGGAAAGATGCTGGGTCACCTGATACGTCACGACGACTTTATAAAAGAACATCTTGGAAAGGAAAGTAGAAGGAAAACGGAAAAGACCACGTAGAACTTACATAGGTAGATCGAATGAAATCATACTATCTAATATTACTAATATTATTTATTAATATCCTAACTGAGGAAGACCTCGAAAAAGATGGAGAGAGGATCTGGATGCATTTTCACGGGAATGGCGGGACGCTACCGGAGACCGTGTTAAATGGAAAGTCGCGGGGGAGGCCTTTGCCCAGCAGTGGGATCTTAATGGTTAGCAAAAAAACCTATCCTACTGTCTGCATACATACTTTTTTTATTTCTTATCCTATATTATTGTGGGAGACCACGAAGGACGTACATAGATGAAATGAAAGAGGGAATAGAAGTTGTGTCGTATCAGGTGCTCAAATGGACGGAGAATAGAGCAGAGTGGTGACGACAACACCGACAAGAGCGACGCTCTTAAATATGATGTAGATGAAATAATATTAAAGAAAAAGGTGGCAGGATGAGCTGGACACCTTCATGGAAGACTGGGTAAAGGTAGCTTAGCTAGCTTAGCATGGCACTCCGTGACAAGACGTTGTCAAGCGTTTGTCACGCTTACGTCTCTGTCTATAGTTTTAAATGTGATAAGGACAGCATGCGTGAGATAATTGTCGCGGCACGCCGTGCTAAGCCCCAGAATAAAATCGTGAAGAGAAAGGAGGGCTTTTGCCCAACAGTGGGACATCAACGACTAGATAAGATGAGATTATTTATTATTACAAATACAAATACAAATATTCTTTATTGCACAAAAGATATAAGGTACAGACACAAACAAGAATATAAGAAGCAACAGGCGGCCTATTATTATTCTATCCTTTCCCATTTATCCTACTAATATTATAAATATTATAAATGTCAATGTTTGTGCCGATGGATGAATGGATTTGAGGATGTTTGTTACTCTTTCACGCAAAAACTACTGAACAGATTTTGATGAAACTTAGCAATATTGTAGCTTACACATCAGAATAACACATAGGCTATATTATTTTAAGATATTGTGTAAGTTTTCCAAGATATGACGGTAAATGCGTGCGAAATCGCGGGCAGCCTAGTTGTCTTAGAAGTAATTCGTTAGCGATTATGATATGCAAATCTTATAAATATGTATCCTTGTCCTGTATCTTATATAGATAAATATAGATAAATAAATATACAGGGTGCTTATATACCGGGCACCCAAGTCCACTAATTTAAAATAACCTCAGTGGTGTGTCGGCAGTGTCAATGTAATTTTTTGACACATTTGGTATTCTGCTGAACAATGGCTTACACTGATTGCGACCAAATGTGTCAAAAAATGACATTGACACTCTGCCGAGACACAACTGAAAATATTGTAATTTAGCAGTCTTGGGCCCCTGAAGAAAATAAAAAAAACATAGCTTAGTGTAAAACTAAACAACTTAAAAAATGAGTCAAAATGAATAAAGTAAAAAAGGATAATGCAATTTACTGAGCCCAAAAAAACTTACTGCTCAGAAATGAAACATATTATTATACCAGAATATACACCTACCGCGATATTGAGGTCAAAAAATCGGCCCCAAGAAAAAAAGATAAATTGCAATTGTCCTTACTTTTTAAAATAATTATGGTCAAACAACAAATTTTTCATAAAAGACAATGGGTATGACTAAAAAAATTTTTTTAGTCCATCACATAGATTATTTTAAAATATTCGACACGTATTTTTTGTTTTTTCTCTTAAACTAAAAATTACACACATAAACACTGGGATAAAGTTGCTCGTGACGTCACACCTTAGTACGATTTTTACCTAGGAGTGACGTCAATACACGCCACTCCGTAACTTTGATGCTCTGTATCTTTGTATTTATTTATGATATTGATCAGGTAAAAAATGTGTTTCAAATATTTTTTAATACCTAGCCTAAAAGACGGACTTATTATTTTTTAAATTTTCGAATGAAGTCATCATCCCTATTTATGTATAATTTTTTTTTACGATAATTTCACAGTCATCTTTTTACTGTCCAGGTCTTAGTCACGCCCTAGTACCGTCCTTGTCCTAAATCTAGGTCATCCACCCAGCTGAGCCTCTGATCTGGAATCCTAGATTATTTTTGATATCCTATAGATATCAAATTATCAGTTAGAGGCCATTATTTTATCTTTTAGAAATAGAATTGATTTTGACAAGGTTTGTTTACAATGGGGATGATGACTACATTCAAAAATTCAAACAATAATAATTATTAGTCCGTCTTTTAGGCCAATGAAAAATTTTTGAAACACATTTTTTACCTGATCAAATACTTTTTTTTTTATAGCTTGTTTCGTCCCACTGCTGGGCAAAAGCCTCTCCCATGCCTCTCCAAACACTCCTGTTATTAGCTGCTTCCCACCAATCTTAATACTTAAATAAATATAAAGATACAGAGCATCAGTTACGGATTGGGGGTACTGACGTCACTCCTAGGTAGAAATCTTACTTAGGCGTGACGTCACGAGCAAATTTAACCCAGTGTATCTTCGTCAGTTTTTAGTTTAAGAGAAAAAATAAATGTCGAATATTTTAAAATAATCTATGTGATGGACTAAACATTTTTTTAATCATCATGCCTATTTAGAATAAATTATAGTGCGTTTCATAGAATACTTCCTATGCAGCCATGTTGGCAGCATTGAAAATGCGAAACACAATGAGGGTAATGTGGCAGTATAATTTTTCAATGCTGCCAACATGGCGGCTTAGGAACTATTTCATGAAATGCACTGTAAAGTAAAAAGAATTTTAAACGTTTATTTTTTTTTCAAATGGCAAATACCATTTTGGATTCTGCCAATATCAAAAAAGCAAAGCTTAGTTCATTATCTGTGGCAATCTACGCACATTTAGGGAAGATAGGTGGGAAGCAGCCACTGAAAAGAATTTTTGGAGAAGCATGGGATAGGCTTTTGCCCAGGGTCGCAAATCTGCTAATTTTAAATAACCTCAATTGTGTATCGGCAGTGTCAATGGCATTTTTTGACACATTTGGTATTCTGCTAAACAATGGCTTACACTGCGACCAAATGTGTCAAAAAATTACATTGACACTCTGCCGACACACAATTGAGGCTATTTTAAATTAGCAGACTTCGGCCCTTGGACGAAATAGGTCACAAAATGTACTACCTATAATGATACAGGGTGTAACAGAAAAGGAGTATAAACCTGAAACACAGCGATAGTCCGTAACTGAACAACTTTCCCCAAGGAACACTGGTAGTAACTTGAAAAAATTTTTAGGTCGCTTATACTTAATCGATCAGCTGATCGGACATTTTTTGTGGGGAGGCGATTTTTTTTTCCAGTTACGACTCATGTTCCTTGGGGAAAGTTGTTCAGTTTCATGAGGACTATCGCTGTGTTTTGGCTTTATACCCCCTTTCTGTTACACCCTGTACAGTTTACTATAGGTAAGTTCAGAATATTTGGAACGTAAAGCGAGGCTTGAATAATCAAATCGACTTAAACATTCTAGCTTGCGTCAAACACAAATGAATATGTAAAATAAGTAGGTAATTATTTATAATACAAGACTCTCTGTCTACGGATTGTGAAATGATTAAGTGAGTCACGAAAACTTAGGTAATAATTACTTATTACAATTCAATGACAAGTGTTTGAATTAATTTTACTAACATTAATTGGGTAAATTGAAGTAATTTTGGTAATATTGACTGAAATAGGTAAGTATAGCTCTTCGGAAAGAATCTGCGCACGGGCTCAAGTCTACTAATTTAAAATAGCCTCAGTTGTGTGCCGGCAGAGTGTCAATGGCATTTATTGACACATTTGGTCGCAAAGCCATTGTTTAGCAGAACACCAAATGTGTCAAAAAATGCGATTGACACTCTGCCGGCACACAACTGAGGCTATTTTAAATAAGCAGACTTGGGCCCCAGGTGCTCAAACAGAAGGCAGAGAATAAAGCAGAGTGGCGTAAACTACACCGACAAGACGCTCTTAAATAAATACTTAATAATACGACACTGATTTGCATTACCTATACGTATAAGGTGACTTTAAATTAGTGAACGATAGAAAAGTATATGCATGTACTCGTGATATGATAACAAACAATTTTAACTACGGGACCAAATTCAAAATCATAAAAAAGAAATTGTTCCCCCATACTATCAGCTGGTGCATTTTGTATGGGGAGTTCGAATTTTTTAAAATGATTTCGCACTTGGTCCCATAGTAAAGGTTGTTTGTTATCACGAGTAGCATATCCTTTTCTATCGTTCACTAATTTAAAGTCACCCTATATTATGGAACTTGTATAGTTGAGTAATTTCATCAGTGATAATAAATAAGAAAAATTGCCAGCTCATTGTCGCCAGACACCTATTTTAATTAACACTCTAAAAACAACAAAGATCGCGGTTACCTCCAAAAACAATCAACTGTCAAAAATAAATCAAAAGTCATCCATGGAATGTGCAACGGCGCGCTCCCATTGGCTGAGCTTTTTCTTTTTCTATTGGGGGACGAGGCACTGGCAAACGATCTATTCAACCATTTGGAAAAAAATATATAAATATAGAACTAGGATTGTTTAAATAGAACTGGTTGGGCGAAGGGCCCCTTTTTTTTGTTAGTGGGCTTAACGGATTGACTATTTACTATTTTTATGTTACTTTTTTTTTGGGTTTGGCAGGTAACATTTTAGGTTTTTTAGTTTTTTAGGTAGTTTCTTTTATTTTTTATTAGTTTTATGTTAAATTATGGGTTGTAGAGATAAGAAAATTATTTACTTAATTATATAAATAATTATTTTTTTAAACTTCTGGTTTTTTGAGATGGTTTTTTATATCAAAAATCTTTTTTAAAAACGTTTTCAAAAAAAAATATTATTATGGAGATATATTAAATAAAAAAACATTAACATGGAGGCAAAAAATGCTTCCTTATGATTCTTCCAGATAATATACAGGGTGTAACAGAAAGGGTATATAATGCCGAAACACAGCGATAGTCCTCATAAAACTGAACAACTTTCCCCATGGAAAAGGGGTCGTAACTCGAAAAAAAAATTTCGCCTCCCCATACAAAATGCCCGATCAGCTGATCGAGTAAGTATGGGCGATCCAAAAATTTTTTTCGAGTTACGACCCATGTTCCTTGGGGAAAGTTGTTCAGTTTCATGAGGACTATCGCTGTGTTTCGGCTTTATATACCCTTTCTGTTACACCCTGTATAAACAGTCAGGTAAAGGTTTAACAGAGCGTTTATTTAAGGGTCTTTTCAGCAATATAGTTTTTTTATTAATCTTGTATATCGAACATCTCGATTAAAATCATTGACTGTGTGTTATTCTGATGTGGGAAGGCCCCCAACAAGGTGGACTGACGACTTGGTTAAAGTCGCTGGTAACCGTTGGATGTGGGCAGCGCAAGACCGGTCGTTGTGGAGATCCTTGGGAGGCTCTTGTCCAGCAGTGGACGTCTATAAGCTGACATGATGATATGATGATGTGAAAGCTACAAAACTGTAAAGTTTCTTCTTTGTTTAGAGATTATGTATTGCGTGACAGACTAGAGTGCGTTTCACGAAAGAAGTCCCCCGGATATTTTGGGAACTTTTGACATGTATATTTTTCCTATTTTCTGACCTTTTCCCTGATAGCAGGTAGAAAAACCCTTACTTATTATAATTGAAATATACTTTTTACATGACAGAAATGTTGGTAAATAGATATTTTTATCAAAATGTATACCAACCAACCTACTCATGGAATGACTAGGACACTCGAAGTACTTATGCAAAAATTGTTATTTTGATTAATTACAAATGACATATAAATAATTTAAGTACCTAAGTAAAATTTGTACTCATAAATGGCAACATTGTCAATTTTGACATGATATAAAGCGCCGCTGCTAGGGGACTTCTTTCGTGAAATGGACTCTAATAAACATCTCCACATCCATCCATAAATTTTGACATTTATAATATTTGTGTGAAGTAAGATAAATAACCTGTGGCGTGTAAATACTTTTTATATGTAAATAAATTCTATTTCGACTTCAAAAAAAGAAATTTCAAATTTTTTGTTCTTGACGTTTTTGTTGTTTTTTTTGTTTCTTTTCTTGCTGTCATATTTAATATTTTCTCTTGTAAAAATTTTCTTCAATATTAAAAAACATTGTTACCAAAAAACCTCGCTCTTTCGCCTTCCATAATTCTTCCTCATAAACCTAAGAAATAGGATTCTAAAAACAAACCATCCTACTTTCTACTAATATTATAAAATGTCAATGTTTGTGCCGATAGATGTATGGATGGATGTCTATTGTTTTTGATTATATCAAATGTTTTCCCTGTGCTTCTGGTTTGTTTTTGTTGGTTGGTCGAATTAATAAATAGAGTTACGAGGCATTTAAAATAGTTTCATTTACAAAACCTACAGTCCACTAGGTACATCGCCACCCGTAGCTATCATTTTCTCTTTCACGAACGTTTCACTGAACAGATTTTGATGAAACTTGGCAATATTGTAGTTTTTTTTAATCAAAATAACACATATTGTTTTGAAATATTTTTTTGAGAGAATTGCTCAATTTTTTTTTGTTATGTATTTTTTCTTGGTTTCTTTAGGTACTTAAATAAATTTTTGAGATATCGTGTTTTTTTTTTTTTCAAGATATTACGATAAAGGCGAACGAAGTAGCGGGTAGCCCCTAGTAGACTATCATTTGATTTTTAACAACTAAGTAGTAAAAAACTCAAGTATTCTATGTTTACAAATCAGCAAAATTCGCGACGAATCCAAAGTAAAACTACACCGCGTCCACGCTCCAAGGTTCCGTGATATTTTAGTCTGCGCGGGCACACGTCACGAGGGCGTCGACCTCTCAGATAATGGTCGCCGCGGAATTAGACAAAAAGACGCCTTTCTGTGTCAAAAATGGCTTTTGTTTGAAAGTTGCTTGTAGTCCGTCATAGATGGCGTTGTTGTGTTTTTCCTGAAACGCGGTGTTAAGATTTTTTTGGTGGTGTTTATATTTAATTATTAAATAAAGACACATTAATATAGAGGTCACAACAAGGGTCTCTATATTAATGTGTCTTGCTGTACAATTGAAAAAAAAAATGGAGAAAACTGCCTTAGCATGGACTGCACGCGGCTTCATTCTGTTTTCAGGGAACTTGCACTCTTGTGAATCTAGCATTAACTTTAAAAAATGACCCGTCTTAAGTGATGTCAAACTCGTCCTACAAGATTAAATAAACATTTCATTTCATTTTCTTGACATCAAAACTACCATCTGCAGGAACAGATTGCTTCAATTCCTCGGACATACGATCAGGGGCCCAAGTCTGCTAATTTAAAATAGCCTCAGTTGTGTGTTGGCAGTGTCAATGGCATTTTTTGACACATTTGGTATTCTGCTAAACAATGGCTTACACTGATTGCGACCAAATGTGTCAAACAATTACATTGACACTCTGCCGACACACAACTGAAAATACTTATTGTAAATTATCAGACTAGGGTACTGGGAAAATAATGACAGCTGTGTAAAACTAATCATCACTGGTCATATGGAAGGCAGAACAAGCCGAGGTCATATGCCTATTCGATGGTCGGACATAGTCAAAGCAAAACAAGTGAGACACAGCACAATCAAAATCAAAAATCGCTTTATTTTCATAGGCAATTGACCTTCTTAAACCGCAAAATTAAAATGGAACTAGACTGGACATGTTTGCCGTATGCACCCGGATCGATGGGCCAAGATTTCTACCGACTGGTTGCCGCTCGACGGCCACAGAGGTAGAGGTCGGCCTAAGAGATGGCGCGACGATCTGGATGTTTACTTGGCAAACTGGCCAGAGGTTGCCGGAGATAGGGAGGCATAGAATGTGTGGGACATATTAGGCTAATCTTATCTCATCTTATCTAGCCTTATCTAGTGCCCCACTGCTGGGCAAAGGCCTCTCTCCACCTCCTCCACGATTTTCTATCCAGACCCGCTTCTGCTCAGTCATTTGTGAAGGTGTCCAGTTAATCTCGCCACCTTTTCCGTGGTCTGCCGCGAGGCAATTAGGCTAATAAAAAAGTTGCCCTTCTTGCTGTGAAACAAATTATTTGAAACAAGTGCTTATCCCCTTAACGTATGCTAAAAAAATATTATCTATACGTTATTGAGAACATAGATATGATTATTTTGATAACAGGATAAGATACCAAGGCGCCGAATTGTCTAACTTCGCAAATTTTGTTTTAAAATGTAAGTACATCGTGACCAAAAAGACTAGAAATTAATGAGTGGCAACACCGTAGTGTTGTCTCGTTTTGCTTAGATTGTTTTAAAAGGGACAGCGCTACAGTGTTGCTGGTATTCAATTTCTATTATTTTTGGTCAGACATTATATGTACCTATAATTACTTATAATAATGTATACAATGTGTAATAAAATGTATACAGGGTGTAACAGAAAGGGGGATATAAAGCCGAAACATAGCGATAGTCCTCATGAAACTGAACAACTTTTCCCAAGGAACATAAGTCGTAACTCGAAAGAAAAATCGCGTCCCCATACAAAATGGACGATCAGCTGATCAAGTAAGTATGGGCGAGAGCAAACAATATAGCCTATGTGTTATTCTGATGCCCAAGCTAAGTTATTGTAAAATTTCATTAAAATCTGTTCAGTGGTTTTTACGTGATGAAGTAACAAACATCCATCCATCCATCGGCACAAACATTGACATTTATAATATTAATAAGATGATCTATTATTTGATTCCTTCAACTACTTTCTTATCTTATCTTATCTAGCCGTTGTTGTCCCACTGCTGGGCAAAGGCCTCTCTCCTCATTCTCCATGATTCTCTATCCTGAGCCGCCTCTGTCCAGACATCCAAGAAGGTGTCCAGTTCATCTCGCCACCTTTTCCGTGGTCTGCCGCGAGGTCTTTTGGCGGTTGGTTGCCATTGGGTTGTTGTGATTGCCCAGAGATCGTTCGGCATGCGGCAGACGTGACCAATCCCACTTTAGCTTGGCAGCTGTCTTTACCACATCAGCAATACGATTCCTGGAACGCAGTTTGGTGTTTCTTACTTTATCAGTAAGCTTTACACCAAGCATACTGCGCTCCATGGCGCGTTGGCAAACCCCGAGTCGAGACCTTTGTGCTTCAGTCAAAGACCAAGTTTGACTTTCGTTTTATTTTATTTTAAAAAGAATGACGGGGTTGCCAGCCTGTTCCACAAAAAAAATATTGTTGCCAACTGTCATCACTCAATTTAACATGCTCAAAGGTCAGAATTAAATAAAAAACAGGTATATTTAACCTTGTTCTATCCACCCTTAGAAACCAAGGTTATTCCCACAAGATGAAGCAGGTTCAAATATTAAGGGTGAATTTAAAGTAGGTAACATTATGATATTAAAACTTTTTGGTTGTTAAATAGTTTAAATAGATTCTCATTGGTGAATCTATGATAGATTGAAGGGGAGATAGATAGATAAAAACTATTTATATTAAAATAGATAAGTCTATGTAAATAATATAATAATTCCTAGTAATATTTTAAATGTCAATGTTTGAGCCGATGGATGGATGTTTGTTACTCTTTCACGCAAAAACTACTGAACAGATTTTGATGAAACTTGGCAATACTGTTGCTTGAAAATCAGAATAACACTTAAGCTATATTATTTTGAGATACCATGATTTTTTTCTAAGATATGACGATAAATGCGTACGAAGTTGCGGGTAGCTTTAAGTACTTTTTATTTAAAAAAAAATAGGGTTAATCATCAAAATTTCATCATTTCAAAATCATTATAGTCTATGTGTAATTTTGATGTTCAAGCTACAAAATAGCCAAGTTTCATCATAATCTGTTCACTGGTTTTTGCTCGAAAGAGTAACAGACATTCTCACATCCATCCATAGGCACAAACATTGACATTTATAATATAAGAATGTAGGGCAATGATATATATATAAAATATTATCTATAAAATATGTTACCTTCATAGTAATTGACATTTTAAATATGTGCCGAAAAACGATTAAAATGACAGCTGATGACAGCACTATAATATGCTTCAAAACTAATCTATGTCTCGCATCCTTATCGCTCTCGCGTCAAAATCAATCGCTCTTTCACTCTTGTTGTTGTCATAGTTAGGTCAATTTACAGTCTTCAAAATAGGTGCGCATGTAACATATCTGCACCTAATATAATAAATATGATTGATGTAGGGTGAATTTAAAGTAGGAACATTATAATTTTAAAATCTTTTTGCTTGTTAAATAGTTGAAATAGAACCTCATTGGTGAATCTATGATAGATGAAGGGGAGATAGATAGATAAAAACTATTTATATTAAATAGATAAGTCTCTGGACATATGTTTTTTATATAAATATCTGTCCCGGCGAACTTTGTCCCGCCTTAGAATGAACTTTATTGTGTAGGAATAAAGTTCAAATTGACTCTACATTTTAGTAAGAAAACATTTGTATGGGAAAAAGAAAAGGTCTGTTTTAGGGCTTTCCCGGCAATTATTCGAATTTTTCTCACCGTAAGAACCATCCTTGGACTTCAATGAACATTTTAAAAAAAAAACAGCCAAATCGGTCAAGCCGTTTTCATGTTATGTCGTGACAACGGAAAACGGGTTTCATTTTTATATATAGAAAAGATTATGTGTTTTGAATAGGTGTTCGTCTAGCTAGGTTAAAGGATCTTTTGGCACGTGGCGATCGGAACTAACGATATCATCTTGAAAATTGTCATTATTTTGAGTTATTTATTCACCACCCACGTCCTCCTGACAATGTCACTCAAGTGACAATAGATCCTTGTAGCACTGGAAGCAACTTCTTTGAGTATAGAATATATAAGGAGGTGCTATACCGTCTGGATCTGCGTGCCTGGTCTGGCGCAAAATGGCTACCTTTTTGTATGGGATTTCTTATCATTTGACAGATCATCTACCAAGAAAACTATGAAAAATTTGCGCCAACCTTGGCACGCTGTCATAAACTCATTTGTATATGAAAAAAAAAATGTGGCACCTCCTTATACAGGCTAACTTTAAATTAGTGAACGATAGAAAAGGATATATCGTGATAACAAACAACTTTTACTATGGTCCCAAAATCGAAATCGTTCAAAGATTTTTGAACTCCCCATACAAAGTGCACTAGCTGATAGTATGGGGGAACAATTTTTTTTCGTGATTTTGATCTTGGTCCCATAGTAAAAGTGGTTTTTTATCACGAGTACATGCGTATCCTTGTTTATCGTTCACTAATTTAAAGTCACCTTGTATATTCTATACTCAAAGGCATACTTATTCCTTCGTTGCGTGTGATAAGTATATTTCTTTTCTGATCATAATATTTACACCAATTATTTTTTATAGGTATACTGGGTGTAACAGAAAGGGGGTAATGCCGAAACACAGCGATAGTCCCCATGAAACTGAACAACTTTGCCCAATGAACATGGGTCGTAACTCGTAAAAATTTTTTGGATCGCCCATACTTACTCGATCAGCTGATCGGGCATTTTGTTTGGGGAGGCGAATTTTTTTTTCGAGTTACGACCCATGTTCCTTGAGGAAAGTTGTTCAGTTCCATGATTACTATCGCTGTGTTTTGGCATTATACCCCCTTTCTGTTACACCTAGTAGATATGTTACCTTTATACTGATTGGCGTTTTAAATCTGTGCCGAACAATGATTACAATGACATTAATGACAGCACTTCAAATCATACTGCAAATGTCTTTAGACTAACTGAGACTAGCTACAAGTTGTCTTAAATAGATCTATTTACAGTCTTCAAAATGTGCGCGCATATAACATATCTGCACCTAGTATATACAGGGTGTAACAGAAAGGGTATATACAGCCGAAACACAGAGATAGTCCTCATGAAACTGAACAACTTTCCCCAAGGAACATGGGTCGTTACACGAAAAAAAAAATCCCTCCCCATACAAAATGCCCGATCAGCTGATCGAGTAAGTATGGGCGATCCAAAAAATTTTTTCGAGTTACGACCCATGTTCCTTGGGGAAAGTTGTTCAGTTTCATGAGGACTATCGCTGTGTTTCGGCTTTATATACCCTTTCTGTTACACCCTGTATAAAATATAATATCATTGATTTATATGAAATAGATTGTCATACATTACGTACGTGGTATCTTTTTCTAGTATTTTTTTCATTAACCCCCCTCTTTAAAAAATGGGAGGAGTAAATGATTCACAATGCTTTCGTCACGATCGTAAGACATTTGTTTTATTAGTGATGTGTTGAGGTGACTCAGTTGTGATTTGAATCAATGAGTTAACTCATTTAAGATCAACTAACATCATTTTAAATCAATCTAAAAATACAAAAAAAACTAAAAACTAGAAAAAAAATGATTAAACCCTGTCAAAAAACTACAGATTTTTTTATCAATTGCGTTAGCTCGTGGACGTCCACTGCTGGACAAAAGCCAAGGATCTCAACAACGACCGGTCCTGCGCAAAGGCTACTTTAATTAAACCCTGTCAAAAAAACTACAGAATTTTTGTAAACTAATTTGTAATAACTGAAATTTTTATAATAACTGAAATGCCACCAACAGAAATCAGGGAGAGGCTTTTGCCCAGCAGTGGGACAATGTAGGCAAAAAAAAACTGAGTCAATTCACCCAACTGAGTCAAGTCACAACTCACTTCGTCCCAACTCTACAAACAACTTAAGTAAACTAAAGAGCCTGCAGACGGTTTTTTTTTGTGGTAGACGATGAAAAAATTGTCTGGCTAGTGTACAAGGCTATTTATGACTACTTGTTGCTAAGCGACGTTAATGGTGGCCGCACACGGGGGCATTTTGCAATGTTAAGTTATTTTTTTTTGTCGTGGTTTTTTTTGAGTTTGGGGTGCTTGAAACTGAGATTACTTTTGAAAAAAAAAATGGTTTTTAAGAAATGTTATTTAAATTTAAAAAAGTAAAAAAATGGAGTTATAAAAACATTTTTTTTCACTTTCATTTTCGTTATAAAAATACTTTTTCTTCAAATTAATGTCAGGATGACTTGATGATTAAATTTTTATTTACGAAACTTAATTAAAATGCTTATAAATGCTTAAAAATATTTTTTTTTATTTAAAAACAATTTAACCTATATTAAGGTCATATCACCATATTTGTGAATTAAATACTCATTTGTGGAGTTACTATAAAAAATATACTGAATTCCATTTTTATTTTAATCCTAATTCCTAATCTTATAAATGTCAATGTTTGTGCCGATGGATGAATGTTTGTTACTTCATCACGTAAAAACCACTAAACAGATTTTAATGAAACTTGGCAATATTGTAGCTTGCACATCAGAATAACACATAGGCTATATTATTTTGAGATATCATGATTTTTTTCAAAGATATGACGATGAATGCGTACGAAGTCGCGGGCAGCCACTAGTTCGGTTATAAAATTGTAGTTTTATTTGCAGTTAGCCATCTTTAAAAAGTTTTTAATAAAAATATTTACCTATATTAATATTTAATAACTATGATTAATTTCACATAAAATTTTAACGACTTCAAAATGGCGACTTAGTAAAAAAACATATTTGATTGTAAGTAAAAAATACATCGTTTTTACCCGACTGCGCTAGAAGGAGGGTTATGTTTTTCGAGAGTATGTATGTATAATTCTTTGAAACGCTCTACAGACTAAACGGCTTGATAGATTTTAGCTTGAGAGGTGTCGTTAGATTCGTATTTACAGTGAGAGTGACACTGGGTACATTAAAATATAAAAAAATCGTTTTTTAAACGCAGCCGGGTTTTTTTTACAATAAAAGTTAGGTTATTTCTTTCATTTAATAATACCAAAAAGTGTTTTCAAGAATATGTTAATGTGAAACTAGTTTGGGCACGTTGCTTCGTCTGGAATATTAAGTAGATAGACAGACATCGGCTTCCTTGTCGCCAAAATGTCTGCAAAATATATATTTTTTATTTAGTTAGTTTTACTCAACATTTTTTCGAGGTTTTTAATTTTTTTTTTGCATTTTTTTAATTTTCTTGTTTTTTCGTAGCTGTTTAAAAATTAATCTGCCAGATAGCTTTATAATGCTACATTTAAAAAATACAATGTTAGTTACCATTAAAAAAAGTGGAATATCGTTAGAATAATCAGAGCTAAGTTAAGTATACAAGATGACTTTAAATTAGTGAACGATAGAAAAGGATATGCATGTACTCGTAATAACAAACAACTTTTACTATTGTACCAAGTTCGAAATCACAAAGAAAAATATAGGTACTATCAGCTGGTGCATTTTATATGTTTTGAACGATTTCGACATTGGTCCCATAGTAAAAGTTGTTTGTTATCACGAGTACATGCATATCCTTTTCTTTCGTTCATTAATTTATAGTCACCCTATATTATTTTCAGTAAAAACATTTTTAAGAATTATTTTTTTCACGTAAAAATCACAGACAGCATCTAGTACAAGTCTAAAATAAAATAGTGTTCACTAAATGACCTAGATTTGGACACTAAATGCTAGATTTAGCTACCTAGATTTACTAAAAAGCTATCTAGTGCCAAAAAATTTAGTATTTTAATTAATCTGTATGGGATGTCACAAATTGTTGTTAAAAAAATATAATTTTGACATTTGTTTTTTTTAATGGCAAATAAACTGTTTGGATTCTGCCAATTTGATGTTAACTGAAGAAGAGCGTAAGGATTATTGTTTTTTTAATGATTTTTTTAAACTAAGAAAAATAATGAGATTATAGGTGGAGCTTGTAAAGTTTTATAAAAAAATCTTTTTTTTTTTAAATGAAATGATAATTATATAATATTTATTGGTTAATTCAAAAGGTATTTTTTGTGTTTAATTAAAAAAAGTACGCTGTCGAAAATGTGACCTTGATTTTAATTATGATTTTTTAAATAAAACTGTTAATATTTTTAAATATAGTATTGTTGTAGTGCATTTTAATGACTTAGTTCCTGGTAAGTAAATACAAATAGTATTATTATCATGAAATAAATATATTTGTTAGAAAAATTTTAAGACATGTTTTTACGCCTTCCTTTTTGAGATTCCTATCTCAGTATTTTTATAATAAACGATGTTTTAAAAATTTATAATTAGAACACTTTTACTACTTTAAAAGAAAAATAGGTACACTCATTAAAACAAAGGTATACTTATTTACTTAAGTACTTATTTTCATTTTTTTTAAGTAAAGCAGGTGCCTTTTTAAAAAAAAATTGTTTTCCGTATGTCACCTTAATTAATGTAAAAATAAAGAGAAAATCCGTCAGTTAACTTTAATCAGCAGTTAAATCTTTTGGTAAGCAAAAAATAAAGAATCTAATGTATGGTTTAATCATGACATCATACCGTGATGTCAGTTTTGAGTAGCTTACCCGACTGCGTCAGAAGGAGGGTTATGTTTTTCGAGAGTATGTATGTATAATTCTTTGGCACACTCTACAGCCTAAACGGCTTGATGGATTTAGCTTGAGAGGTGTCGTTAGATTCGTATTTACTGTGAGAGTGACACTGGGTATATCAAAATAACAAAATGTGTTTTTAAACGCAGTCGGGTTTTCTTTTTTAAAAAGGTTATTAATAGTTAATAGGGATGATGACTACAATCGAAAATTCAAAAAATAATTAGTCCGTCTTTTAGGCTATTAAAAAATATTTGAAACACGTTTTTTACCTGATCAAATACTAAATAAATACAAAGATACAGAGCATCAAAGTTACGGAGTGGGAGGTATTGACGTCACTCCTAGGTAAAAATCGTACCTAGGCGTGACGTCACGAGCAACTTTAACCCAGTGTATCTTTGTCATTTTTAGTTTAAGAGAAAAAAGAAAAAATACGTATAGAATATTTTAAAATAATCTATGTGATGGACTAAAAAAAATTTTTTAGTCATCATGCCCATTATAAATGTCAATGTTTGTGCCGACGGATATTTGTTACTTCATCACGTAAAAACAACTGAATATATTTTGATGAAATTTGGCAATATTGTCGCTTGCTCATCAGAATAACACATAGGCTATATTATTTTAAAATATCATGATTTTTTTCCAAGATATGACAATTAATGCGAACGAAGTCGCGGGCAGCCTCTTGTACATACGTACGGTCAGCATCATAAGTCGATGAACACATTCAGATTTTCAAAAGTAAAATAAACCATTATTACACGAAAATCGCTTAGCGAAAATACTCCAGAGTTAAATGAACATCCAATAAGGTTCAAAATAAGGGAAATAAGTAAGGTTTTATGTCTAATAATGGTGTATATTACTTTTGAAAATCTGAATGTTTTAATCAACTTATGATGCTGACTGTACATACACCTATCGTTATCGTTATCAGCTCATATATGTCCCCACCGAGGGGCACGAGCCTACTCTCATACAGAGAGTGATTAGGCCATAATCCACCACGCTGGCCAAGTGCGGGTTGGCGGATTTCACATACACCTTCGAATTTCTTCTCTGGTCTATGCAGGTTTCCTCACATACACCTATAGTTTAATATATTTTTTAACAATAATTATACATAAATACATACCTATATACATATCCGTCACGCCTCTCTCCCATTGGGGTAGGCAGAGACCACTTCCTTCCACAATAACTATAGTAGCCCTTTAAATCAAAATAAATATATAAATATGTACTTACGCCATTTTAATATTTTTTTTACAAATTATAATAATTAGACAGAGCTTGCTTTTTTTGTTGATAGAAATTAAATGAGAAATAATTTTGTTTGTTGCGTCTGATTGCGTTTTTAACACAAAAAGTCACATTTTGCCTATTTTATTTTTATTTTTTTCAAGAGTAGTTACCCTAAACCGACGGGCATGTATGAGGCGACTGATGAGTGTGGATTAAGTGAATGAGGTGTGTTTGTATCCTAGCAAGTGGAGGGAAGTGGTCTCTGCCTACCCCAATGGGAGAGAGGCGTGACGGATATGTATGTATGTATGCCTATTTGAAAGTAATTCGTCAATAATTAAATTGTTTTAGGAAGGAAAAATTTGGTTTAAAAGCTCTTCTAAATAAATTACTAAAAATAAACGAACCACATTATTATTTAAAATCATATTTTTATCCTTTTCAGGGGGCTTAGCACGGCGTGCCGCGACAATTATCTCACGCATGCTATCCTTATCACATTTAAAACTATAGACAGAGACGTAAGCGTGACAAACGCATGACAACGTCTTGTCACGGAGTGTATGCTAAGCTAGCAGGTAAGTATTTAAGTCACATCTAAAAGTGTCTTTTACGTTATTTTTACTAAATAATTATCAATGCCCATGTACCTATAGTTAACGTCTACCTATTTTTCACTACCTAGGCCATTTTTTTTCTACAAAACTTATATTTATTATAAGCATATTTCATCATCAACAGATAAAATTTATCTGACAGATATTTCATACGTGTCTCTGTCTAAAACGTCGAGTTTTATGAAATAGACATAAGTTTATCTGTCAGTCAAATTTTATCTTTAGTGAAACGGGCATTAAGAATTTTAAATTCTGTATCACTTTTGCCCAGCAGTGGGATCTTAAAGGCTAATAAAAAAACACTTTTAAATAGGTTAAAAACGAATATTATTTAGGTACTTATTAAGATTAAATTTATTAAAGTAAATATGCTTATGTATGCTTATATTATATCTAAGCTTAAATATTTATATACGTAGTTATATGGGTATAGGGTAACTTTAAATTAGTGAACGATAGAAAAGGATATGTATGCACTCGTGATAACAAACAACTTTTACTATGGGACCAAGGTTGAAATCGTTCAAAAAATTTTGAACTCGCCATTCAAAATGCACCAGCTGATAGTATGGGGGAACAATTTTTATTTTGTGATTTCGAGCTTGGTCCCGTAGTAAAAGTTGTTTGTTATCACGAGTACATGCATATCCTTTTCTATCGTTCACTTATTTAAAGTCACACTTATCAGTCCCCCTTTTCTATCAACTTATCTATGGAATTATTATATGGTATTCATACATTTTACATATACCTACAAATGAAATGAGGTACGTTTTGGAACCAAATTTGAATCAATTTTTGAGACATTACAAATCTTTCTTTTTATTTAATTTTTTGTATAATTATGTATTATATCTTCAAAAATATGAAAGTAGAATTTTTTATTCGAAAAATATGTTTTTTGATATTCCAAATTGAGTTTTTGTGGCTCGTTTTTTGATGGTTTTAAGGAAAAATTTTGTCGGAACTTCTAAATGTGTTTTGAATGTTTTTAATTATAGGTGCTTTTAAAAAATGTTTTTTAATGCATTTAAAAAGTAAATAGAAATAAAATGTTGTCCGTTTATGATATAAAATATAGTAAATATTCCAAAATAAAGACTTTTTAGAGACAACTGTCTCTATTTTCGAAATGATAGAAGGAAACATTTCTTGATGCTCAAAAAACCGTCTTAAAATCACATTTTTGGAATAAAATTTATTATTTTAAATAAATATATTCGTGGAATCATTGTATCTAATTAATTTGAAAAGAAATAAATACATTTGTAACAAAATAAATGCAAAAATGTAGAACGCGTGGCCGGCCCACGCATATTCGCGGGAAATAGCCCAAAAATCATGTTAAAAGTATTATTTAACTATCAAATCTTATTAATAAAGATAAATACAATAGTCTACTTACATATTCAAGAAGAAAATTGCAAAAAAATCCACATGTTTTATTTTTATAACACTTTAAAAATCCAGTTCCAGTCAAACACAGTCACTACACGAAATTGTTCAAAAAACATATTTTTAAAGAGTTTTTTCACAAAATTTTACTTTAATTTAACTTATTAAGTTTTAAGGAAGGAGTGGGGATGGTTATTTAAATAGGCCTATAAGATTCTTATTGGGTTATAAGGGTTGGAAGTTTGCGAAAAATTTGCACGTTTATCGCGCGCGGCGTGTTTAGGCCTAAATGTAGCGATGAGCGAACGCCGTGCGCGTACGGTTTCGCACTTTAAACACTAAAAACGCGAAACTATATCAAGAAGTTGATAATAAGAAACCTTCACTGATAAGGGACGATCATTTTTTAATGGATTGTCACGGAAAAATATCAAAAACGAATTTTTTTGTTAATTTTTTCTTGAAAAAACGCGCCTTTTTGAGAAAATTACACGGTTAAATAATCTAAAATACTACCAAAAAAACATTTAAGCAAAAAAAACACGTTAAAATAAAAAAAAAACAAACAAACGTCCAAAAACCGAATACGAATCACACAGAAAATTTTAACACGCGAAAAAATCGATAAAAAATTAAATTTTTCGTATCTTAAATAGGAGAAAGGGGGGGAAATGATTAAGGGTGGTTATTTAAGGGTGGGAATGATGCGAGGATTGGGTAGAGTGGCGCGTGCGACGAACTGAACGCAAATGCGGAGCCGAAGAGTGGAGGGCGACGCGCCGTGGAACAAGCTCGGTCTCTCCATCACTAGACATCTTAGGACCTCAATTTTTTGAGACAATTGATACCTTAATAATACCTTTAAAGAACTAAAGGAGAGAAAAAATTGAGTTACAGATTTTTTAAGCAAAATTGTAGGTATATAGATATTTCAAAGAAAAATTTTTGGTTTAAAAAAAATAGAGACAATTAATACCTTAATAATACCTTTAAAGGACTAAAAGAGAAAAAATAAGTCATAGAACTTTTCTATTTGCTATTCGTAAATTGTAGGTAGGTATATCGATTTTTTTGCCTAAAATGGCAATTTGAAAAAATATTAGTTCGTAACAAAATAGAGACAATTGATACATTAAAAATTCCATTAAAGTACTAATAAAGAAAAAATGGGTTATAGATTTTTAAAACTAAATTGTAGGTAGGTATAGACTTTTTTTTCGTTATTTTTTGGCTCAAATGGATATTTCAAAATGATAATAATTAGGTCATAAATTCATAATAAAATAGAGACAAATGATACCTTACAAATACTATTAAGGAACTGATAAAGGAAAAAAATAAGTTATAGAATTTTTTCGACTAAATTTTAGGTAGGTTCCAATATAGATTTTTTTTTTGGTTATTTTTTTGGCTCAAATAGAAATTTCAAAAACAATGAGGTTGTAATAAAATAGAGTCAATTAATACCTTAGAAATGCCATTAAAAAACTAATAAAAAATATAGAGTACTTGTATAATATATTTCTAGTAAATTGTAGGTATGTAGATCTTTTTTTAGATATTTTTTGGCACAAATGGAAAAAAAAAAATATTAGGTCATAATAGAGACAATTGATACCTTAGTAATACCATTAAGCAAATAATAAAGAAAAAAATATAGCTTTATAGATTTTTTTAAGTATATTATTCTAGGTAAAAGTAAGTACCTACCTACATAAATTTATTTATTTAACAGTTTATTGTAAGATGATAGTACATAGAGACAGAAAAAAAGAGAAGTTATACAAAAGGTACAGCATATTTCTAAAAGAAGCTGATGTTGCCTTTAAGCTTAAAAACTAATTAGGACATAAGAAAATAGAGACAATAAGTAGTTAAAGTGTGATATTAGTGTAAACTACGAAAAAAATATTTAATCAATGGCAGAATAAGCAACCTTAAAAATATAGATTTTTATTTCAGTCTTTTTTTACCTATTAGTATTCCTAACTATATCGAAATTAAAAAAGACCATTAGAATTTTTGGGAGCTTATAATTTTTACAAAAAAGGACATTATATTATTGAAAAGCGACGAAAAATTAGAAAATACATCTAGATTGCTTTAAAACAACTTTTTTGATAAAATTTCAATAGCCTATTTCTGTTGGACCCAAATATTTTAAATAATATTTTTTTTGTATAGAAAAAAGCATTTGAAAATATATATTTAATGAATAATATAGTAATATTCGATAAAAACTATAAAATTTAAGATTTAGGTATAAGTGTGTAGTGTTTTAGGTTTAAACTAATATTATAAATGTAAATGTTTGTGCCGATGGATGGATGTTTGTTACTTCATCACGTAAAAACCACTGAACAGATTTTAATGAAATTTTACTATAACTTAGCTTGGACAATAGGCTATATTATTTTAAGATACCTATCATTACACTTTTTCCCAAGATATGACGATTTAAATGCGTACGAAGTCGCGGGCAGCCTCTAGTTTTAAATAATTTCCTTTTATTTATTGGAAAATCAACAGCTACATTAAATACATTAGAAAATTATAAATTAACAAACGAGCCAACACTGTTTTTTACATTGTTTTTCAAGTTTTTATATTAAAATAAATCACGTATTAAATAATTGTTTTATTAATAAGCAAGTTTTTAGACGATTTATTCATTAAAAAAATATTAAAAATTTAAATAATTGATAGAAACTCTTGTGAAAAATGTTAAGAAATTTTTGGCCTATATGCTTTTTTATATTTTACTAAATTATATTGAAAAATCCAATTAATTATATATAAAATATGCGTAATTAATTATAGCAGTTATTTAAGTAAAAAAAATTAAAAACATTTATCTTATTATTCGTACGAAGTTGTTTCATATTAAGTCTTATTATTTTTTTTGTATTATGTATTTCATGAGAAAAATAAAAGTTTTTTTTCTAGCCATCAAGATCCCACTGCTGGGCAAAGGCCTCCCCCGCGACTTTCCATTTAACACGGTCACCAGTAGTGTACCGCCATTCCCGTGAAAATGAATCCAGATTGTCTCTCCTTTTTTTTAAATTTATTTTTATTAAGTACCTATTTTAATTTATTTTATTTTTAAAAAGTTAATTTTATCATTTATTATATGGTTTGGAGAGCCCAATACATTAAAATTGATACATACAGGTAGGTAAATACCTATTTTTTAACCTAAAGAGGTAATGAGGTGAAATGATTTAACTTTAATTTTACTCTAAACAAGAAAAGTGTTTAACATAAAAATATAAAAAAGATATCTTAATAAAAAGAAAAATATCAATTTTTCTTTCTTTCTCTCCATTACTTTGAGAAGTGGTGGGCCGAGTACCGAGTACAAGTTTTACCGAGTAACCGAGTACCGAGTATAACTCGGTTTAAAGTTTACCGACCCGAGTACTCGGCCGAGTTACTCGGTGTACTTGAAGTAGGTAGAATTGCGCGCGAACAAGTTTCGAAACGGTGTTAGTATGGTGTTTGACACTTACTTCACACCCCCTTTATTATTATTAGAATGAAAGCAATAAACAGCGTGCTATTTATTAGTGACGCGTGCGTCAAGTGGTAAAAAAAATAAATAGACAAAGTAAGTACTGTTTATGAAATGTTCTCCTAAATAATTATGATAATAGCAGCTTATAATATTGCTCCTGCTGTGCAAAGACCTAAATTGTATCATAAGAAGGAATTAGACTATAATCTACCAAGCAGACCAAGTGCGTGGGGTAGATTTATTTGCACCGAGTACTCGGCATTTTAGCCGAGTTATTCGGCCGATTACGAGTAATGAAAAAAGTGCAGAGTATGCCGAGTACCGAGTATTAACCGAGTACCCGGCCCACCTCTACTTTGCAGTAAGTTGTATAAAGTCAAAATATACTCAAACGCAGTGATAAATTGAAACCCTACATTATTTCAGAGCAGAACGTTTTGTCGATAAACAGTGGCTGATCAAATGTGGCTCAGTATAGGAAGATGTGAAGGATGATTGAGGAAGAGAGACACCTTTACTCAGGGGCCCAAATCTGCTAATTTGAAATAGCCTCAGTTGTATTCTGGCAGAGAGTCAATGACATTTTTGACACATTTGGTATTCTACTGGTTGCGACCAAATGTGTTAAAAATGTCATTGACACTCTGCCGACACACAACTGAGAATCTTGTTATTTAGCAGACCTGGGCCCGGTGCAATGATAAATATTTTATACCTAACATTAATTCTACTGTGTACAGTATTGTTTTATATATTTTAACAGTTTATTGTAAGATAGTACATAGAGACAGAAAAAAAGAGAAGTTATACAAAAGGTGCAACATATTTCTAAAAAAATTTCTTCTTGCAGACCCCACAGAGAGAGAAGTGAAAGCAAGAAGGCAGGATAGTCACTTAACCTACAATAAATATATAAGTATAAACCTATACTTAAGTGAAAGAGAAAGTTAACGTCATGTCGTATCAAGAAGTTAAAGCACTGGCAGAGGATAGGCCTAGATGGCGAACGCTCCACCGACAAGAGTCTAACTCTTAAATTAAATGATGAAATGAAACCTATACATATATATTCGATAATTTAATAGTTTATTTCAAGAAGATAGTACACATAGACAGAAAAAAGAGACCACAGTACAGTCTACAGTTTTATGTTGCAATGTTAAATAAATTGGTTACACAATGTAATCGTGTTACATAACAGTTGCAACTGTTCCAATTTTGAATATTATTTTTGATCTAAAACTACTGCCGGTTCACTACCTGTATAGCCGAGAGGAAGAAACGGCAAGAAACCTTCGGCACAGGGCCCTACGTTTACTTTATATAAATTATACCTAGATACCTAAATATTATAGTGTAGTTCTAACTAGAATATCGATCAAAAAGGTAAGTAAGTAAGTAAATATTTATTTCCAGTCCAATAAAAAGTATACAAAAACAATCAAAATTATTAAAATTAAACACAAAATAACAAAATTAAACACAAAACAAAATAAAAAGGAACTTAGAATCTTAAAACTGAACACAAAAATAAAACGAAGAAACAAGAATGAGAAAGAAGTATGGTCTCCACTCAGCATAGTGTCACGTCAATGGTTGCCAGAGACATGACGCTGATTTTTAGTGGATCCAGAGAAGGGAGAAAGAGAGAAACTAAGAATGATAGGATAGGAGATAGATAAAATAAAATAGATTTGCAGAAATAGGTATATGTAATAAATTAAGTGAGTGTACCTCGCCTATCACAAAAGCCATTCTAATTAGAATACGTAAAATACACGATAAAAGCAAACAGCAATATAGATGTTTTAATGTTTCTGAAACAGTGTAGGTTTTGCTATTAATAAACTCTACATGTTTTCAGCACATTAGATTAAGAGATTTTGTCAATACGCAGCTATGAATTAAGAAGTGATAAAGAAAAATAATATAGCCTATGTGTTATTCTGATGTGTAAGCTACAATATTGTAAAGTTTCATCAAAATCTGTTCAGTAGTTTTTGCGTGAAAGAGTAACAAAACATCCATCAAGTACCTACATAGGCACAAACTTTGACATTTTAATATTATTGAATAGGATATATGGGCTTGTTTCAATATCTCCAGATAAAATTTAACTGACAGATATTTTATATCTGTCTCTGTCTAAAACGTCATGTTTTATGGAATAGACATAGGTTTATCTGGCAGTTAAATTTTAGTAGATGGTTAACGTTAAAGAGAAAGTTAACTTCATGTCGTATCAAGAAGTTAAAGCACTGGCAGAGGATAGGCCTAAATGGCGAACACTCCACCGACAAGAGTCTAAGCGCAAAAACACACGGAAATGAAATGAAATGATCATTTAATCCTGTAGGTTTTGACAACACTTAGGACGGGTCATTTTTTAAAGTTAATGCTAGATTCGCATGAGTGCAGTTTTCCCCAGAGAAGAACCTAGCAAGAAACTCTGTAGGGTTGCTCTTTTCAATTTAAGTTTAACAAATCTCAGGCATAAACACAAACATATACCTAATAAAATTAATATTTCAAAAGAGCTATCCATAAATAATGGTGAAACGCAACTGCAATGCAATGAAACGAAACGTTTCAAACTAGTTGCGTCGTGTGTGGTTTTCTAAGGAAGTCTATAGCAGAAACTTCGATGCTAATCAAAAGTAACTAGCAGTTTCAGTTGCGTTTCAGTTGCGTTTCACCGTGTGTTCTAGGTCTTAAAATTACAATACAATACAATACAAATATTCTTTATTGCACAAAAGATATAAGATACAGACACAAACAAGAATATAAGAAGCAACAGGCGGCCTTATTGCTAGGTAGCAATATCTTCCAGGCAACCTTAGTTAAAATTAAACGATGATGAGATGGTGCAGCTGGCACTATGTGTATTATACAGGGTGATAAATTAGTGAACGATAGAAAACGATATGCATGTACTCGTGATAACAAACAACTTTTACTATGGGGTCAAGTTAGAAATTAGAAAAAAAAATTGGTTCCCCATACTATCAGCTGGTGCATTTTGTATGGGGAGTTCAAATTTTTTTAAAATTGTTCAACCTTGAAGTTGGTCCCATAGTAAAAGTAGTTTGTTATCACGAGTACATGCATATCCTTTTCTATCGTTCACTAATTTAAAGTCACCTTGTATACCTAGTTATTTTAATACAGGAGTGGTCCCACCCTACTCAATAAAACTATCTAATAGAATTATGTAAATTGATATGTATGTAGGTATGTATAATTATAGTTAATAGACAACCCCACAACATAAAATTTAAATTACTTGTTTTATGTCCCTTCGTAATAATAAAAAAAACCGGCCAAGTGCGAGTCGGACTCGCGCAGGAAGGGTTCCGTACCATTCACTATTCATATCGAGCAAAAAACAGCAAGAAATCACGTTTGTTGTATGGGAGCCCCCCTTAATTATTATTATTATTCTATTTTCAGTATTTGTTGTTAAAGCGGCAACGTTAATACATTATCTGTGAAAATTTCAACGCTCTAGCTATAACGGTTCATGAGATACAGCCTAGTAACAGACGGATGCACGGACGGACAGACAGACGGGCAGAAAAGTCTCAGTAATAGGGTTCGTTTTCACCCTTTGGGTACGGAACCCTAAAAATTGCAATAGTTAGGTACCAACAGATACCTATTTCACAAGGTATGTAGATAGGTACAATAATATTCAAGCGTACGGTAGGTACTTACTATAGGAGACTTCAAAAGTGTAGGTACCTGTATTAGTAAAAAAATCAAGTCTTTTATATAAGATCTACATGGTTCAGACAGACAAAGGATATATCTATTTAATTATTAAGTCTTAAGACGAAATATTCAGTAAATTTAATAAAAAAATCAATCTTTACGATGTAGTTAGGTTGGTTTGCTTTTTTTCAGTTGGGTTTACCTAAAAATATATAAACTCTCTTTCTTACATTCTTTTTAGTCAAGAAATTAATCAAGTAGGTACTTACCTACTAATCTTATTACACAGAACATATTATGTGAAATATGTATTTATGTCCCAACTAGTAAGCTTATACCTACTCGATTATAACAGATTTCCTATAAGAATTTAAATTTACTTAGCAGCCAATTTATTATTAGCGCCATCTAGTATCGAGTAGCTGAACTTATTAAAGCAACGACATCTGTTATCGAGTAGCGGCATTAACTCGTACTATAGTTAAGCATATTATTATTTGAATTTTATTTAAAGGTTTATTAAAATGAGTTTTAACAGAATTACACTTAATAATTTTATTTGTGAATTTTTTGATTAATTTTTAAGGAAATTATGGAAAATTAAATTAAAAAGACGTTATAAAAATTCGATTTGACAGCCAGCTGACTGCCGATGAGTCATCCATGTCAATAAAAAAAGTAAAACGCTAGAACGAGACGGAATATCGGAATTAATTTTTTGAGTCGGCAACACTGGATGCCGAAAGAGTTTGTATATAATTATGAGATTTTAACCTGTATGTGTGTGGAATATGGTTGAGAATGATTTCCATTTTGAAAATGCGTAAGACTTTTTTTCCTTTGAGGCGGAAGTGGAATAAAAATAGGATTGCCACCCAACAATCCTAATGACGTCAGACACGATAGACATGGATGGGAGCCATCTAATATTACATACCGCTCGAAAAACTGAATTTACGCCGATATCGCTCTATTTTCATCTATTTATTTAACGAAAGTGTAGACGAAAACCGTAGCGTCGCGTGTGATATTATTTAAGTACGTAATAATTATCCGTGAACAGTGTTTGAACTGAAAAACATAATTGAAGTTTTAAGTGTATCCAAAGGCATTTTTCATCGATAATTTGTAAGTATTTCAGCTTTATTTCGCGTGTAACGACTCTTATGATCGATTTAATAACGTATCTTCGTATTAATTGGTTAATTCAATGGACAGAAATTAGATTAGTGCGAGAGAATCTCATGCGAAATTAGTGTGTCATGCTTTTTGTCTAAAAATAATGTTCGGAGTATATTTTGGGATTTAAATTTGATGGTTTCGCTATCTCGAGGCCGTCTGCAGTGTGTGAAAGTGATAATTGTTAGCGACAACTGGCTTTTACAAAATATTCCGCCATGGCCTTGAGGCGAATTAAAAAATTCTAGGTATCGAATTACACTTTTATTTTGTAATAACCGCTTTGAAACTAACTTCATTCGGCCTAAAACATAATACATTCTCTTTAAATAAAATTTTTAAATCGATTTTGAATAAAATCTCCATGGTAATGCTGTAAAATGTTTGATCAATTTTTTTTAACCTTGAAATGTTTGAAGCCTTAGCAGGCTTTAGTTACCTACCTAAATCCGCATTTTTAAGACCTGAAATATCTAGAATAATTTAGGCTTTTCTTGCTATCGCTTTAAGAGCTATTTTCTTTTGAACAGATTAATATTCTGTCATTTAGATATCTTTTTTAAATACTTTTTCTAACTATAGCTACTTAAAACATGTATTTTTCATAGAAACATTTATTAAAACTATAGAAAAGATTAGTTGATGCTTAATATTTAATCTTTGTTTTGATCTGCATAAACATATCATGATTAAATTCTACTAATATTATAAGTGTTAATGTTTGTGCTGATGGATGGACTGATAGATGTTTGTTACTCTTTCACGCAAAAACTACTGAACAGATTTTGATGAAACTTGGCAATATTGTAGCTTAAACATCAGAATAACACATAGGCTATATTATTTTGAGATATCATGATTTTTTTCCAAGATATGACGATAAATGCGTGCGAAGTCGCGGGCAGCCTCTATGTATACAATATCTTTAATCATTGGGAACAGGGAAAACGATTTTTATCTAATTACTATAGGCTGCCGCGACTTCGTATGCATTTATCTTGGAAAAAAGTCGTGATATCGTAAAATTAAAAAACCTATGTGTTATTCTGATGTCCAAGCTAAGTTATTGTAAAGTTTCATTAAAATCTGTTCAGTGGTTTTTACGTGATGAAGTAACAAACATCCATCCATCGGCACAAACATTGACATTTATAATATTAACAGGATATGTAGGTATCTATAAACAATTTTTACTCAAAACTTAGTATTTAAATATTAAAACCTGTAAGTCTAGACTGTGTAATACTTAAACGCTTAAATACTTTGAAACCTAGTTCATAAGTTGACCTTGCTTCAATAGGCATGATGACAAAAAAAATTTTTTTGTCCATCACATAGATTATTTTAAAATATTTGACACATATTTTTATTTTTTTCTCTTAAACTAAAAATGACAAAGATACACTGGGTTAAAGTTGCTTGTGATGTCACGCCTAAGTACGATTTTTACGTAGGAGTGACGTCAATACCCCCCACTCCATAACTTTGATGCTCTGTATCTTTGTATATATTTATGTATTTGATCAGGTTAAACATGTGTTTCAAATATTTTTTAATAGTCTAAAACACGGACTAATTATTTTTTGAATTTTTGAATGTGGTCATCATCCCTATTGCCTAAAGTCAGTTCTTGTGAAGTCAAATACATTTTTTATCCTAAAAATACATATTTAACCGATTTAAAAAAAAAGGAGGTTTCTCAATTCAACCGTATATATATTTTTAGTTTTTAATCTACTATTAGCCACCGACTTCGTACGCATTTATCGTCATATCTTGGAAAACTTACACAATATCTTAAAATAATATAGCCTATGTGTTATTCTGATGTGTAAGCTACAATATTGTAAAGTTTCATTAAAATCTGTTCAGTAGTTTTTGAGTGAAAGAGTAACAAACATCCATACATCCATCGGCATAAACAGTGACATCCTAATCCTGCTAATATCATAAATGTCAATGTTTGTGCCGATGGATAGATATTTGTTACTTCATCAAGTAAAAACCACTGAACAGATTCTAATGAAATTTTACAATAACTTAGTTTGGACATCAGAATAACACATAGGCTGTATATTTTGTAGATATTTCGTGTCTTTTCAAAGATATGGCGATAAATGCGGACGATGTCGCGGGCAGACACTAGTTTAATATTATTAGGAAATCGGATAAATGTCCTTTAATGATATAATATTGATAAAACATCTTAGATAATGATTATGTATGATTTTTTCATACTAAAATGTGATCAGCTGATTTGTATGTCAAAAAGTATTATGTAAGTAAATCATTTATTCCCAGTTCAGTTACAGTACAGTACAAAATTAAAATAAATAAAACAAAAACATTAAACAAAAACAAAATAAAATAGCAACTTTTTTTTATTAGCCATTAAGATCCCACTGCTGGGCAAAGGCCTCCCCCGCGACTTTCCAATTAACACGGTCTCCGGTAGTGTCCCGCCATTTCCGTGAAAATGCATCCAGATCGTCTCTCCATCTTTTTCGAGGTCTACTTCGGCGTCTGTGACCATCTAGTGGCGCCCATTCATTTGTTATTTTGGCCCAACGATCTGGATGCATTCTACAAACATGACCGGCCCAACTCCATTTTAATTCGAAAATAGCAACTTATGCTAAAAAAATAAAATAAAAAACAATAATACAAGAAACAAGGAACAGACAGAGATAGAACTGGGAAAATAATTTTAAGATAAAGTTTTTTAAGTAACTGGCAACTACTTGCCCTCTTATTTGCTGTGCAGCAGGGCGTCACATGTACATATGACTTTGTAACACCTTACCCAACCTGTGACTTGCAATAAACAAATTATAATTCTAAAAGGACTCCACTCAGCATATGTCATGTCACTATACAATGACATGACGCTGATTTTCAGTGGAGCCAGGAAGAGGAAGGAATAAACTAAGGACATACATACAAAATTACATTCATAACTTGACAGAATATAAAAAATACATAGTAGGTACCTATACTGGGTGTAACAGAAAGGGGGTATAATGCCGAAACACAGCGATAGTCCTCATGAAACTGAATAACTTTCCCCAAGGAACATGGGTCGTAACTCAGAAAAAAAAATTCGCCTCCCCATACAAAATGCCCGATCAGCTGATCGTGTAAGTATGGGCGATACAACTTTTTGTTTTTTTTTTTTTTCGAGTTAGGACCCATGTTCCTAGGGGAAAGTTGTTCAGTTTCATGGGGGCTATCGCTGTGTTTCGGCTTTATACCCTTTAGTTACACCCTGTATAAAAGGTGTAGGTAGGGTGTGTAGTAGCGTTGCCGAAAAATCGATAGTTTTACAATCGATTGTTAAACGTCATTCATTCATTCATCGTTGTAAAAACATGTACCCTATCGATTGTGCTTTCGCTGCAATAGTATCGGTTAACAGCAATACTATCACAAAAAAGCACAAAAAAAAAGCACAATCGATAGGGTACATGTTTTTACAACGATGAATGAATGAATGAATGACGTTTAACAATCGATTGTAAAACTATGCAACACTAGTGTGTAGTGAGGGAATCAACTCAGCCTGTTGATTATTTATCACTTTTGTTTAATACCTATTACTTGTGGAAGATAAGTTGTAAGATACCTACTCTCATACGAGAGTGATAGGGCTCTCGTATGAGTATCTTTGTGTCCCTGTAGTGGGGACGTTAACATTCATACTTATTATACATATCTATCACGTCTCTCCCCCATCGAGGTAGACAGAGACTTCCCTCCACTTGCTACGATACAAACATTCTCGTTACCAAAGTAGATTCGCATACAAAACCAGAAACGCGGTATCGAAGTTTTTCCCGCCCTGAGTATATAAGCAAATTCCAAAATCTTCCCCATCGAGGTAGACAGAGACTTCCCTCCACTTGCTACGATACAAACATTCTCGTTACCAAAGTAGATTCGCATACAAAACCTGAAACGCGGTATCGAAGTTTTTCCCGCGCTGAGTATATAAGCAAATTCCAAAATCTTCCCCATCGAGGTAGACAGAGACTTCCCTCCACTTGCTACGATACAAACACAATTATTACTTAAATACCCTAGCAATACTAAAAAATAAACCACCTAAAAATTCTAACCTATTTTTTATTCTTTGCAGCCGAAAAAGAAGAAAATGCAAAACAGACGTCCGTCCAGGTTGAAATAGGTATATGTGATAACTATACGTAAGAGAGAGACAACAAGATGCCTGTCGTTTCGCCTTCGAGATATAACAATACATCGACCAGTCTATCTGGTTCTTATAGATCCACTCTCACATCCTCAAGTACTTTAGATAAGCCTTACTTTCGTTCAAGCAGTGGTTCCTACACATCCACATTAAGAACGTCTTATGGCGACAGAACGACCGAATATCGTTCAAGATTCTCCGACGTCGATGGAAAACGAGAACGAAAAACATCCCTAGTCGAATATTCTAGAAGCTCTCGAGCGCCAAGTGTAACAGATTCAGATAGTGGAATTTCGTCTAGATATCGTTCAGAACGAAGCGAAAGTCGTTCAAGGGACCTGTCTACTACAAGAAGCGAGAGTAGTAAGACTTCAAATGACGTCCCAAGGAACCCTAAGAGAAATGTACTCAGTTCAACATCCCTTGCAATGTCAACAGCAGAATTGTACAATAAATATTCGCCAGCGAATTATATACCATTGACGCAAAGAATCCAGCAAGCTAATCAAGCGTATGGGGAAATCTCAAGGTCGAAGTCAATCTCGAATGATATCGGTAGACCACCAGCCCCAGAGACTTCCAGGTTGAGGAAGGCGAGGAATTCCACAGCGGCTACAATCTCGGAGGTATGTATGGTGGATTTTATTTTCTTTATTTTTTGTATTGTAAGCGTGATTGCGAAATTTTTTTTGTTTTGTATGGTTGGGTTGTTTTTAGGTTGATTTTTTTTCTATTTTTTTGAGAATTTTTTTTATATATATTTTCTAATAGGTAAATTGAATAAAAAAGTAGGTTTAAAGATTCCCCTTTTTAATATAAAGAAAGGTTTTTTTATACAGTCTCATAAATATTTAATATAGTCTCTCTTACATTCCATACAAAAGAAACAAAACTCTTTTTATCGCTATTCTTTTAAAGAATTAAAAATTATTTTATCCTATTTCTTTTAAAGATAAAATTTCGCAGTCACGCTGATTTGTGCGCGTGAATGTGTGTGGATGTATTAACACGCACCAAAGAGCCATTTGCCGCTTCATAATAGATCAGAATGAGAGGCAGACCCTCTTCGAATCGAAGCTTTCGTCATTCTTTCAAAGAAAACCGTTAAGATCCTCATTCTTTTAAATATAGAAGATAAAATTTGCTCTTTCAAAGATAACGGTTAAAAATCATAATTCTTTTAAAGAAGAATGATAAATTTTAAAAGAAAGATGTCATTTTAGAAAGCTTTTATCAAAAAAGAAAGTTTGCCTTTCGAATAACACTAGGCGTCATTGTACTTTTGTTGACTAACACACACATTCATCGCGCAGCCATTCTCATTTTGCAAAAAAAACAAAAGAAAATCGTAAAAAAACGAATACTTTTTTCGTAACACCAGAGACCTGAACGAAGATACAAGGACCTATCTCCGTCGCCAAGTTACGCGAAAAGGAACTCTATGACTAATGGTACTAAGGACACTAATGGGAACGAAGTGGCTTCCGTATCGGAAATCCGTAAGCGTTTCGATCAGAAAATGACAGTAACAAAGCTCCCAGCAAATGACATTAAATATGGCAACACTGTAGAACACTATTTAAGCCAGTTGAAGGACTGTGAGAACGGAACTGGGTACACAAAAGTCGTTCAAGACGAAAAACCAGTCCCCGTTCATTTGCCGTACGAAAAGAACGGCCACAGATGGGACAGCTCGTCTAGTTCTCGTTCAAACTCTAATTCTGATCTATCTTTGAGCAAAACTTTGTCAGAACCAGTCTCTTTGTCCAAACCTTTGGAGAATCCAACGCAAATGTCGACTTCGCTAACCGGGAAACTTCCTGATAGATACGCAAGCGTTAAAAGTCAGTTAGATCCAAATAATCCAATAGGGAAAATTCTAGAACGATCTACAGTGATCCAAGTCGAGAACGGAGACGATAAAAAGTCAGATAAAGTTAAAGACATCAAAAACGACATAGAAAAGCAAGTAAAAACACCTAAACACACATCTAACGTCGCTTCGTATATACAGATATCACAACCAGTATCATCTACCTCACAGAAAAAGGAAACAAACGATGTAAGCAAAAATGATATTAAAACTGAACCAAGAAAGTCTAAAGTCAAACTTAAGTACATTGATTCAGAAGACGATAAGGTACTTCTAGATAACGACATTGAGTCTCCAAGTGGAACAGGCTTTGAAAATAAAACCTTCGAGCATGAAAACTTTTTGAAGAAACGAACAGAGCATCGGGAATTAGAGAAGGAAGAAGAAGGAGTGAAATCTATGGAGACTAGTACAGAATCTACGTTAAGCGAAGATGATTCGAGTCCAGATACGCCATCTTCTAGAAGAAAGCTATTAGATGCTAAAGAAATTGAAGATATTAAAGCGGTAAGTCTTCAGAAACATAATAGGTATTGTCAACTGTAATGCGATAAAGAATGCACATCGGCAATCATCGGATTTCCGAATACAAACGAATGCTTCGACACTTTAAATTGTTAACACACACACGAACACACACACACACACATACACTTCTGGAGGCTTAGCATACGTGCCGCGACAATTATCTCACGTCATGCTGTCCTTATCACATTTAAAACTATAGACAGAGACGTAAGCGTGACAAACGCATGACAACGTCTTGTCACGGAGTGTACCTATGCTAAGCTAGCTGGTTTGTAGTATTTAGTGATCCCTTGACAAGATTTTGTCGCCTTATCGCATCCTTCTGTCCTTCTCTTCATCGTGTTTTAGACAGAGACGAAAATACTCGAGAAAAGAAGAATTGTGCTAGCTTTACACATCTTTACACATAGAACGTCATAATATTTGCACTTTGCAACTTTGAAAGTTAAAATTCGCTATTTACAGTTGATAATGCCCATTTAATACCGTCTTCATGAACACACATATTATGTAGACTATAATTTACGTAGAAAAAGTCGTTCCGATGGCTGACAGTTCTCATTCATTACAGACAGACCAACTTATCTGTGAACTGAACGGCGGCACTAGTAGTAATACAAAATTGTATTTCTACCAATCGCAGCAGTTCTGTAATTTGACATTTCCGTATTAATGGCCGTAGTTACAATAACGGCCGGTTCACTGATAACTTGGTAGATCTGTAATATATTTAAAAGCCAGGCGTTTTTGGTGGAGTAAACGCCATCTTTGCCTCTCTTCTGCCAACAATTTGACTTCTTGATACGACATGACGTTCTTAAAGTTCCTATTTGACATTATAACATATAGAGCTACCAAGTTATCTGTGAACCGGCCGTTATTGTAACTATGGCCACTAATACGGAAATGTCAAATTCCAGAACTGCTGCGATTGGTAGAAATACAATTTTGTATTACTACTAGCGCCGCCGTTCAGTTCACAGATCAGTTGGTTTGCATGTAGATGATTTTTACGCCATCGGAATGGCTTCTCACAAAACACTGTTTAGAAATACTTGGCTCTTTCACATATTATTTGTTTTCTGTTTTGGAATCGTTTATATAGAATTATCTATAGTAAAGTGTAGCCATTTTATTTTGAAACAAAACTTTTTAATTAAAGAGTTGAACGGATTTGAAAAAAATGGTAGTGAAAATATTCTGCCTATTTTCCACAAATTGTGAGTGGAAAAATTTATATTTCAAAAATATTAATCGAATTAAACCTTAATTAAACATTGTATGAAGTGGGCGTTTGCACAATTTTTTTTTTTTTTATAAAATGGCTATGAAAATATTCTGCCAATTTGTCGGTTATGAATTGCTTAAAAGACTAGACTACTATGAAGTTAGCTGCAAGTGTCAAAATCACCAACCAATAGCCAGCCAGCGTGCTTTTGATATTTGTGACTAACTTCATTTCTTAAACCTGAAACTCTTCAAATGTTTACAATTTAAAATCGCAGAAACTTATGGTAATACTCAAAATTTGCATTCGTATTGAGAAATTTCATGGCAAACAACACAAAAATATCTACCATGCAATTTTCCTGTGCAAATATCTATATCTATATATATCTTCTATATATATAAAAATGAAACCCGTTTTACGTTGTCACGGCATCACGCCTGAACGGCTGGACCGATGTCGCTAATTCTTTTTTTAAAATGTTCATTGAAGTCCAAGGATGGTTCTTACGGTGAGAAAAATTCGAATAATTGCCGGGAAAGCCCTAAAACAGACCTTTTCTTTTTCCCATACAAATGTTTTCTTACTAAAATGTAGAGTCAATTTGAACTTTATTCCTACACAATAAAGTTCATTCTAAGGCGGGACGAAGTTCGCCGGGACAGCTAGTCTATCTATCTATCTATATATATAAAAATGAAACCCGTTTTCCGTTGTCACGGCATCACGCCTGAACGGCTGGACCGATTTCGCTAATTCTTTTATATATATAAAAATGAAACCCGTTTTCCGTTGTCACGGCATCACGCCTGAACGGCTGGACCGATTTCGCTAATTCTTTTTTTTAAATGTTCATTGAAGTCCAGGGATGGTTCTTACGGTGAGAAAAATTCGAATAATTGCCGGGAAAGCCCTAAAACAGACCTTTTCTTTTTCCCATACAAATGTTTTCTTACTAAAATGTAGAGTCAATTTGAACTTTATTCCTACACAATAAAGTTCATTCTAAGGCGGGACGAAGTTCGCCGGGACAGCTAGTACTTATATAAAAATGAATCCCGTTTTCCGTTGTCACGGCATCACGCCTGAACGGCTGGACCGATTTCGCTAATTCTTTTTTTAAAATGTTCATTGAAGTCCAAAGATGGTTCTTACGGTGAGAAAAATTCGAATAATTGCCGGGAAAGCCCTAAAACAGACCTTTTCTTTTTCCCATACAAATGTTTTCTTACTAAAATGTAGAGTCAATTTGAACTTTATTCTTACACAATAAAGTTCATTCTAAGGCGGGACAAAGTTCGCCGGGACAGCTAGTAAAATAATAAAATTCCTGCAGACCCCACAGAGAGAGAAGTGAAACAAAAAGGCAGAACTTTCGTTCTTCCACGTAACTAGCTTACGAATGTATATTCTCGTAGAGTTCAAATAACTTTGGACGGGTCGTTGCCATTTCAATATAGGTCGGGATGTCGGCCGCCAGCGTCTTCGTACGCTTTAACCTTCATATCTTGGAAAAAAATTAAGATATCTCAAAATAATATAGCCTATGTGTTATTCTGATATATAAGCTACAATATTGCCAAGTTTCATCAAAATATATTCAGTAGTTTTTGCGTGAAAGAGTTACAAATATCCCTCAATCCATCGGCACAAACATTGACATTTATAATATAAGTATGATACATATAACTTCTTAGGCCGAAGAGGAGATGGCGTGACGATATGCATACTTGGCAAACTGGCCAGAGGCGGCCGGAGATAGGGAGGCATGGAAGAATGCGGGGGAGGCCTTTGCCCAGCAGTGGGACACAATAGGCTACTAAAAAAATAAAACATATAACTTCTTGTATAGGTAGTTGAATGTGGGCAGCGCAGGACCGGTCGTGGAAATCTTTGGGTCTTTTGTCCAGCTGTGGTCGGCCATTGATGATGATAGAGTACTTAAGTTAGAAATAGATTAATCCCACGTATGCAATGCATTATAGAAATCTGGGGGCTTAGCACGGCGTGCCGCGACAATTATCTCACGTCATGCTGTCCTTATCACATTTAAAACTATAGACAGAGACGTAAGCGTGACAAACGCATGACAACGTCTTGTCACGGAGTGCCATGCTAAGCTAACTGCTCTATATAAATATTATGACTAGAAATACACTGGTCACACGTAACGTGGGAAAGCGTTGCGTCTAAAAACGGTCCTAAATATGACCCCAAAATGTGGTTGTCCTTGTCTAACGCATAGATATCTCAATTAGTTAAAAAGGGACGCATTACTTTTGAATCTAAAACCGAGAATCGATTTTTTGGGCTCCAGTGCAGTCAAATTCAAATTCTTTATTTTGCACACTATAGGTTTAACATGATGTTATTACAATAGTTGACAGTACCTTTTATGGACCCTGAATAGGGCACGGCAATTACAATCTTAACATCTTTTTATCTAATTTATTATTTATACAGGGTGTAACAGAAAGGGTATATGAAGCCGAAACACAGCGATAGTACTCATGAAACTGAACAACTTTCCCCAAGGAACATGAGTCGTAACTCGAAAAAAAATTTTGGATCGCCCATACTTACTCGATCAGCTGATCGGGCATTTTGTATTGGGAGGCGAAATTTTTTTTTCGAGTTACGACCCATGTTCCTTGGGTAAAGTTGTTCAGTTTCATGAGGCTGTGTTTCGGCTTTATATACCCTTTCTGTTACACCCTGTATATGGGTAGGTATCATATTGAGTATTTTCTATACATAATTATCTAAGTAGTACATTGTTATTTTATTTAGAACTTACTATTACATAATATCTATGAGATCTTATTATCACTCTCTCTCTCTTTTTTTCTCTTATTATATCTATAATCATCAAAATCAAAGAGCTTCACTCTTGTCGGTGTAGTCTACGCCACTCTGCTCTATTCGCCGTCCGTTTGAGCACCTGATACGACACTACTTCTATTCCCTCTTTCATTCGATCTATGCAAGTCCTCGGTCTCTCTCTCTTCCGTTTTCCTTCTACTTAATGTAAAACAATACCTATAGTGCTACAAGGATCTATTGGCACTTAAGTGACATTGTCAGGAAGGCGTGAATGGCTTTGAGTATAGAATATATAAGGAGTAGCCTATTTTTTTTTCATATACAAATGAGTTTATGACAGCGTGCCTAAGTTGGCGCAAGTTTTTCATAGTTTTCTTGGTACATGACCTGTCAAAGATAAGAAATTCCATACAAAATGGCAGCTATTTTGCGCCAGACCAGACACGCAGATCCAGACGGTATGGCATCTCCTTGGTGGTGAATAAATAACTCAAAATAATGACAATTTACAAGATGATATCGTTAGTTCCGATTTCCGCCACGTGACAAAAGATCCTTGTAGCGCTGTAATGTAAAACATCTTCCCCCTTATTACAAAACGAGGTTTAAAGATAGTCCGACGTTAGTTCATTTCTTTTGACGTTTCGGATAAGGACAAAAGGTCAAACTAAACGAACTAACGTCGGACTATCTTTAAACCGTTTTGTAATAAGGGGGCTTGGGTCAAACAATTTTTAGTCGTTATTGTAGTAAATGACTGAGGCAAATAATGAAAAAACATAACGCGAAAGAATGTAGGTCAATATTCTTCCTAAAAATCGTAAGATGACAATATGTCAGCTCTAAGCATAAATAGCTACTCTATAAATATACTAGCGAAATGTTTCGGCTGAAAATAAACTCACTCGAGAACCGCTGGCCCAACGTTATTAGTCCACGTGCGAAAAAAAAGTAAAAACCCGAAATTTTAGGTTGGAAACCCGCGAATTTTTAGGTTATTGAAAAATATTTTATGAAAGCGTGTAGGCTGAAAGAGGACTTTGGTCAGTGCGGGAGTTTAAAAGTAAAAAAGACGCCATCTTGTCGGGAAAGCGCGGGAATTTTGAGGTTATGTTTTGAGTTTGGTTTGCTACTGTATTGAGGTATGGATTCCAAATTATTAATACTGAAATATTGTGGCCATATTTTTTTGAAAATGAGTTGCAAAATTAAAAACTGTTGGGTGTCGGGCGTATTGTGCGATTTTCCGCAATTTACTATTTCTTGAGTTTTGAATCATAAGCCAGCTGTTGTTAGGTGTAACTAGGGTTACCAGATGAAATAAACGAAAGTCCGGAGAAAAGTCCTAATTCTCATATAAAAGTCCTGAGATTTTATACAGTTCGAGAATTTCATCTTAAAAACGTAATATCGTTATGTACAGTAGGTACCTGTATAAAAAAGTATACATTTTAACTGCAATCTGTTATCAAAAGAAGATTATTTCGGTTACGTTTTACTAGGATAATTAAGTAGGTATAGCTTTAAACTGTAATTATTTATAAAAAAAAGCTATTTTTTAGTTTATGTTAGTTGATTTAACTTTTAATTAAAGAGATCTTTAAAAAAATGTAAGGTGTATTTTGAAATTCCTGAGATTTCACAAGATTGACAAAGTCCGGCCGCACTCCTGAGAAAAGTCGAAAAATCCGGTAATCTTAGGACAAATCCTGAGATATGGTAACCCTAGGTGTAACTCAACTAAAGTCCATTTCACGGAGAAGTCCCCTAGCAGCGGCGCTGTATATCATGTCAAAATTGACAATGTTGCCATTTATGAGTACAAATTTTATCTATATTATTTGTATTAGATTTTCAATTTATCAAATAATACTAATTGTGACATATTTCGAGTGGCCTACTCATTCCATGAGTAGGTTGATTTTGATAAAAATATCTATTTACCTACATTTCTGTTATATAAAAAGTATATTTTTATTAAAATAAGTAAGGGTTTTTCTACCCACTATCGCGGAAAAGGTCTGAAAATAGGGAAAATAGACCTGTCAAATTTAGTTCCAAAAATATCCGGGGGACTTCTTTCGTGAAATGCGCTCTACACAGCGCTCCTTAGTCACTCACTATTTATTTATTTACTAGAGGCTGCCCGCGACTTCGTACGCATTTGTCGTCATATCTTGGAAAATAATCATGATATCTCAAAATAATATAGCCTATGTGTTATTCTTATGTGCAAGCTACAATATTGCCAAGTTTCATCAAAATCTGTTCAGTAGTTTTTGCGTGATGAAGTAACAAACATCCATCCATCGGCACAAACATTGACATTTATAATATGAGTAGGTTTGAAAAGACGAACACGACAGTTTGCCATCATATTAAAAAAAATATTATTCTATATTTTTTAATGTTATTATTATTTCCCCCGCTTTTTCTATTTAATTTTTTCAATTAATCTATAGAGCATTAGCCATAATGGCCTTCTATGCAACGCGCAACGATCGTTATTTGAGAAACGGTGAACAACTTGGAATACACTATTTTTAATCAAAGAGATGCTATACGCCTCGCTTAAGGCCGTGGCCCCAGTAGGCAAACTGTTAGCGGCCGACTGAGTGAGCTGCAAATTTGTGGCGAACTGAAAGAGTTAGCTGCAAACTCAAATAAATGAAATCACCGGTTTTGGTGGGAGTCGGCCGCTGTCTGAGATAGTCAGCGCGCGTAACGCTGCAAACTGCGTACAGTGAGCGAAAACTAGCTGACTGTGGACACTCCATTTCAAATATATGGAAGGGCGTACTAAATCGATACGCCGCAAACTAGTCAGCCGCTAACAGTTTGCCTACTGGGACCACGGCCTAAAACCTCTTCCGTGACGTTGTCTATGCGACACTGGCCGGCGCGCGAAAACCAAACTGTCAAACGCGTCAGCCGTTTAAAAAAACAAATCAAAATTGTCATTTGTCAAGCTTTTTCGATACAATTTTCTTTGCAATTTGGATAATCAATTAATTATTTGTGTTGTTGTTTCAAAAACTTGTGTTTAGAGTGTATTCGTTATATTTTTGTGCGTTTAAAATGTGATTGTTTTGGATATTCTGTGGTATTGTTTTTTTTTTAACTATAAGCTCGGTCGGCGAACTTTTTAGCTTAAGCAATTTTCATTTACATTTAAGCGCCAAAACACACGGTGAAACGCAACTGCAACGCAACTGATACTGCTAGTTTCTTTTGAGTTGCATCGCAGTTAGATCAAAACCGCGTCTCCAAGATTGGAGGCGGGCGTTCTACCAACTAGGATACTGCTCATTTCATGTTTTTCGTGTTTAATTTTCCTTAAACCCAAAAAGATTCGAACCCGCAACCCAAAGAGCATCCAACCTAATTGGTATAGTAAAAATTTTCGGTATCAATTACCCTCAACCTCTCCATACTAGCTTGAATAGGGGATGTTGAGTGTAGTTGATACCGAAAGTTTTACTATACTAGGCTCCATACAAATATGTTCGATGCCATTTAGCATTAGTACCCTTTTACTATCAAACCAAGGTCATACCATACTATTAATATAAACGACAATGTTTATGCCGATGGATGTGTATATGTTTGTTACGCTTTCACGCAAAAACCACTGAACAGATTTCGATGAAACTTAACTATATTGTAGCTTACACATCAGAATAACACATAGGCTATATTATTTTAAGATATTGTGTAAGTTTTGTAAGATATGACGATAAATGCGTACGAAGTCGCGGGCAGCCTACTACTTAGTAGAAATAAACTATTTTTTGCAAAATTCTAAAATGTATCCTTAATGACTTGTTTTTCCATTAAAAAAAAACATAAGAAGTCACGGGCGGTAACTAGTAATATACTAGCTATCTAGATATAGGTAACCGATTGTGAAATTTGGCCTGAAATCTTTTTGGCTGAACGCCCCGCGTCCATTGCTCAGTCGCCCGCGGGATTTTGCCCACCGCCATTTTGAAACGAAAAAAGTGGCGAAAAACGCGCGAAATGGAAACCTTGACAGATGTCACTTAGGTTATTTGGAGGTTAGGTTTCTAAAATAATCGCGGACAAATGCATATAAACAGGTCAAACTGAGAATCTTCCTTTTTTTGAAGTCTGTTAGATAGCGCGAGTGATTTCGTGCATAATTTTTTTTGTGTTTTTCAATTCAATTCAAATGTAGTTTGAATATTGGATAGTTTCATTTAAATCTGTTCAGTGGTTTTTGCGTGAAAGAGTAGCAAACATCCTTATATCCATCCATCGGCTCAAACATTGACATTTGTAATATTATTAGGCTTACTTTCGCCTCCGTTTCACCGTCTAAAGATAAAATTTAACTGACAGATAAATCTATACGTCTATTTCATAAAACATGACGTGTTAGACAGAGACTGGTATAAAATATCTGTCAGATAAATTTTATCTGTACTTAGATGGTAAAACAGGCCCCTTATCTTAAATTAACCTAACTATGCTTCCAATACTATATCTTCAGAAATGGCCACAAACAGCGATTAAATTAAAAACCAAAGTGAATTTAATAAAGACTCTTTACAGAAAAACTTTTTACAAAGTGACTTCCCGCCAAAAGTGAATGAACAATTGAACGTCGCGTCGAAGACTGAAATGTGAACAGTGATGTGATTGCCAAAAAAAAAAATACTTTTGTGACGTCATCTCCATACCGATATGTGTCAATGACTGAATAATTAGCTCTGGTATAAATAGAACACATTTATAGGGTATTGAAAAGCATTTTCCGATAGACTTTTGCTTTTTTTCAGACTGTCTATGTAAACACTAGGCTCTCTGTCAATTTTTTGTTTGTTGACTTGAGTCTAAATTAAAAACTAGGTATTTTTTTTTAATTGAGTTTCATAAAGTATTAGTTACTTTAATTGTTCTATTTCTCTCAAATATTCTTTCATAATATCTTTCATATTAAATTATTATTAAAACTTAATTTTAATTTGATTAAGTACTCAACCTTTTTGAGTCTTAATTTTCATTCAAAAATTCTTTTTTCTTATTTAAAATCTCATTATTTAAACCTTCATAGTCTATTACACTTCAAAAACGACATAAAATCGAAATAATTTCTCTAAAAAACACCTTAAATTCTCCCTAAAAAATAAAAATAACTGTCATTTCGTTCGAATTTTAAAAAGAACTGTCAAAATAAGTGAAACAGAACTATCAGTGCAACAGTGCGTGTGAAAGAAACGGTGGATCTTCGACAGTTTCCGCCGTCGCTCGTGTGTTTCCGCGGCTCGTGGTGTATGCTCGGATATTTGGATGTGATTATAATAATAGTATGCGTCGTAACTTTATATATTTCTGCCCTTAGTCGGGGTAAGTGGTTACATTTACCCATTGTGGGCGGTATTTCCCTATGTCGAAATTACCCCAATATTTATTTTATTTAATTTAAATCATTGTAACGGCCAATGTCGCCGAGGTTGGCCCAAAAAACGATGGAGTGACGACCTACGCTCATTCAGGGAAGATTGGTGGGAAGCAGCTAATAACAGGAGTGTTTGGAGAGGCATGGGAGAGGCTTTTGCCCAGCAGTGGGACGAAATAGGCTAAAAAAACGCGTTACAAGTTACAAATACATATAATATGTATTTCTATCAAAATTAATGCTAAAGTCTTCTAAGTTTGAAATTCAAATTAAAAGTTTTTTATGTGTGGCAATAATGTGGTCCTGGGGTAATTTCGACATAGGGTAATACCGTCCATAGTGGGTAGATTCAATTTATCGTTTTTACAAGTTCAATATTCTTTTATTAGTAAAGTCACAAATATCAGTACTAAGTGTGGCCTAAAAGTCCTACTACAAGGCCGTTAAATATTTTAAAAAGTCATATCTCATGAGGCTTGCGCTATAAATCTTTAAAAAAAAATACCTATGTGGCTCGAAAGTCTTTGCTACCAGGCCATTAAAAATTCCAAAAAAGTCAATAGTCAACGAATCCCGTAGCGTGGTGCGATGCGTTGTGGTTGCCGCCGCTGCTGGGAGCCGCGCGGCCGCAGCGTGCCCCCCACCCCGCCGCCCGCGTCCCTGCCGTCCGTCCCCGCGCTCCCCTCCATACCGGCGCGGACGCACCCCCGAACGACAAGACACGTTTATGGAGTCAGCACCTTTCCTGTCGCGGTATATGCTAAATAATATAACAAATTGATAAAATAACATTACATACATATCCGTTATGCCTCTCTCCCATTGGGATAGGCAGAGACCAATTCCAGACTTTTTTTAGAGGCTTGATAAAATAGAAAATATGAGTATTCATTGATAAAGTTATTTGAAATTACAAGTATTTAAATCCATTTGTTATAATAAAGTTAGATTTTATTAGTTTTAATAGTTATTAGTTACTTCTTTTATTAGATACAACTTTGAGTATTTCTAGTATAATGTTGATACATGCATTGGTCTGAAGAAACATTTACTAAAATGTTATTTTAGTAATATAATTCACTGTAGATACATTTTAATCATAAACACATAAAAAAAAAAACAAATATAAAATCATTACTTAAAAATAAAAAATCTTTATTGCACTCAGAAATAAAAAAAAGTATTAAAACACATGTGTTAATGACTTCTTCAATATAACTCTACCTAAAAACTACCAAATTTATTTCTACCTATAAAACTGTATACCTATAGAAGTGGTGGCACCATGTAGACGCTCAGGCCGCATGGAGCTTCAGGGTCGGGAGTACAGCAGCTACGCAATCCGGTTGGCTGCGGTGACCTTGCGAATGGTATCTACATCCAGGGATCTCTTTGCATGACCCTCAAAATAACCAGTATTTTTAAACATTCTCAAATATTAACTCTTTCATCATCAGCTCTTTTAACGTCCCTTCCACAAGAACACACGTCCCCTTACTAAAACTTCTGCTTAACGTAAAGGGTATAAGCTCATTTATTTTATTGACAATGCGTCTGTAATGCTGTCCTTGTCACAATTAAAACAATAGAAAGAGACGTAAATATGACAAACCCGTGGCAACGTCCTTGTCGAGGATAGTATGAAGTAAGTTTCAAATGTTAAGTCAACAAGCTGGCTGGCTATTGGTTGTTGACTGACATTGGATACTCACTTCATGCTAATTTAACGTATCAATGAAGGGTATTATCGTCCACCTCCATAATGCTTTGAATAAGGGATGATACTGCCCTACTGTTGCATATAAATCCAGGGTATTGTGGTCCACTTTTATGACAATATTTAAAGGGGTAATACCGCCCTGGTGTTTTAAAAAGAAAACATATTTTCAATAATCATTTAAGTACTTAAGTGAACAATATATTTTTTTACGATTTAAATATTTAATTTTCATTATAAATAAGCATTTAAATTGGTAAGTTTGTAGTTAGTTTGCATGTGGACGGTGTTAAGCGTTTATGTATCAACCCTAACATCATCAAAGTTGAGAAAAAGGGCTCTAAAGTTTAAAACTGATTTTTTGGCTTGGTATGTCTGATTATTGAGATATAGTTACGATTTTGGTACCATTTTATGCGTAATAAAGTACTGAATCAGATTGATAAATAAAACCTAATGATATTCCGCTATTGTTTTAATAAAATACAAAAAACGGTTATGGCCAAATAAGAATCTGGAGTTAAGAATTTAGCGTTTATGTACTAAGCTGCTTGGTACAAAAATAATTCGAATTAGGAGTTTAGCAAAAATGTCCTAAAGCGGCTTGATATATGAATGATTAATTTACAATAGATCTTACATTTAGAAAAAGTGTATCAAGCAAATACCTATTTACTTAGAGTGTTGTTGCCGACATAGTGATCTATCAACGCACAGCCCAAACAACTGGAAGGATCGGGCTGAAATTTGGCATGCAGGTAGATTTTGTACCTGCATGCCAAATTTCAGCCCATTATAACGTAGGCATCCATTAAGAAAGGATTTTGACAAATTCCACCCCTAAGGGGATAAAATAGGGGGTGAAAGTTTGTATGAAACTATGTCAATTTTGAATCGATCTAGCTGAGACTTCGCATGCATAAAGTTACTATAACATAGACATCCCCAGAGAAAGGATTTGGACAAATTACGCCCCTAAGGGGATAAATTAGGGGGTGAAAGTTTGTATGAAACTGTCAATTTTAAATCGATCTAGCTGAGACTTTGCATGCATAAAGTTACTATAACATAGACATTCCTTAAGAAAGGATTTGGACAAATTACGCCCCTAAGGGGATAAAATAGGGGGTGAAAGTTTGTATGAAACTTTGTCAATTTTGGATCAATCTAGCTGAGACTTCGCATGCATAAAGTTACTATAACATAGACATCCCCTGAGAAAGTATTTGTACAAATTTCACCCTGAGGGGATAAAATAGGGGGTGAAAGTTTGTATGAAACTTTGTCAATTTTGGATCAATCTAGCTGAGACTTCGCATGCATAAAGTTACTATAACATAGACATCCTCAGATAAAGGATTTGGACAAATTACGCCCCTAAGGGGATAAAATAGGGGGTGAAAGTTTGTATGAAACTGTCAATTTTGAATCGATCTAGCTGAGACTTTGCATGCATAAAGTTTCTATAACATAGACATCCCCTGAAAAAGGATTTGGACAAATTTCACCCCTAAGGGGATAAAATAGGGGGTAAAAGTTTGTATGAAACTGCAATTTTAAATCGATCTAGCTGAGACTTTGCATGCATAAAGTTACTATAACATAGACATTCCTAGAGAAAAGATTTGGACAAATTACGCCCCTAAGGGGATAAAATAGGGGGTGAAAGTTTGTATGAAACTATGTCAATTTTGAATCGATCTAGCTGAGACTTCGCATGCATAAAGTTACTATAACATAGACATCCCCAGAGAAAGGATTTGGACAAATTACGCCCCTAAGGGGATAAAATAGGGGGTGAAAGTTTGTATGAAACTGACAATTTTGAATCGATCTAGCTGAGACTTTGCATGCATAAAGTTACTTTAACATAGACATTCCTTGAGAAAGGATTTGGACAAATTACGCCCCTAAAAGGATAAAATAGGGGGTGAAAGTTTGTATGAACATGTCAATTTTGAATCGATCTAGCTGAGACTTTGCATGCATAAAGTTACTGTAACATAGACATCCCCTGAGAAAGGATTTGTACAAATTTCACCCTGAGGGGATAAATTAGGGGGTGAAACTTTGTATGAAACATTGTCAATTTTGAATCGATCTAGCTGAGACTTCGCATGCATAAAGTTACTATAACATAGACATCCCCAGAGAAAGGATTTGGACAAATTACGCCCCTAAGGGGATAAATAGGGGGTGAAAGTTTGTATGAAACTGTCAATTTTGAATCGATCTAGCTGAGACTTTGCATGCATAAAGTTACTATAACATAGACATCCCCTGAGAAAGGATTTGTACAAATTTCACCCTGATGGGGATAAATTAGGGGGTGAAACTTTGTATGAAACTTTGTCAATTTTGAATCGATCTAGCTGAGACTTTGCATGCATAAAGTTACTATAACATAGACATCCCTTGAGAAAGGATTTTGACACATTTCTCCCTTAAGGGGAAAAAATAGGGAATTAAACTTTGTCAATTTTGAATCGATCAGGCTAAAACTTTGCAGGCATTGATATAATATGACGTAGGCATTCCTTGAGTAAGGGATTTGTCAAATTCCACCCCTAAGGGGATAACGTAGAGGATAACAGTTTATTGGAAGTTTGTCAATTATAAACTGATCGAGCTGAAACTTTACATGCATAAATCAACTATGACAAAGGCCTCCACTAAGAAAGGATTTTAACAAATTTCATCCCTAATAGGATAAGATAGGGGATAAAAGTTTGTATGAAACTTTGCATGTATAAAGCTACTAAGGCGTAGGCATCCCTTAAGATGAAAAATTCTACCCCTAAGGGGATAAAATAGGGGATGTAAAGGTAAAAGCCGCAAAAACTATAGGTACCTAATAAATAATAATACGCGTATAATAATCTTATCGCGGGTGGAGTTGCGGACAAAAGCTAATTAAAATATCAAAAAGGATTCAAGATATCTATAACAAACAACAATTTGATTAATCTTTTTCATAGAATATTTTTTTTTCATTTTAAAAATAAAATCAACACATAAAAGACAAAACAAAAAAGGGGGTGACCGACCATACTAAACGATTGATCAACAGATGGCCGTCGATTTCGGAAATTACGTGTCTATAGATGAAATATTAGCCGTTTATATAGAGCTATCGATTGGTATAGGTGACTTTTGGATCATATTTACAGACTACACCGGTACATGAAACTTTTCTGACGTCAATTTACGGCAAGTTGGCTGTTGATTTCGGCAATGACATCTATGGATAAAATACTCGCCGTTTGAATAGCTATCGACCGATGTGTATCCTATTAGTGTTGAGTCATATTTGCTGACTACTCTGGTACATCATTTTTTATTCGACGTCTATTTAGGACAAGTAGGCCGTCAATTTTGGCAATGTCTTCTAGAGATGAAATAATCGCTGTTTGTATAGCTACTAATTGAAATACGTCACATGACTGTTGACCCATATTTTTAGGCTACTCCCATGCAAGTCATATTTTTCAGATGCAAAAACAGTACTTTCGCTTTAGGTATTGAGTGTGTCGCTATACAAGGAAAAAATGTACGTCCTTAGAGCTAACGAATGGCACTAGTTTCATATAACTCCAAGATGTATACCCAAAATTTCCCACGGTCCAAAGAAGGTTGATACATAATTGCTTTTTCAATCTGCTAAAACTTCATTTTGCTTTTGTGTATCAAGGAGGGATAGTACATTAACGCTAAAATAGGAATTACGCAAAAGATTATTTTCGTTTACGTCCTATGCAGCATAACACATAAACGCTAAACGGAATTAGTTTGATTGTAAAAAAAGCAATAATGTAACCATCAAATTATGAAAAAAGTAAAGAAGACCGTGTTTTTTTAATAACACGGTCGTGTTCTTTACAAAATTTTGAACAAAACTGCATTCAAAACTCAATTTCGCACATTTTGTGGGTTGATACATAAACGCTTAACACCGTCCATGTATGTACTGTATTTTATTTTTGTAGCAACACAAGCATGACACTTTCACTGTTTTGATTGTGTAAGAATATTTTAAAGGCTAATTTATCTGACAGATATTTTTTACCTGACTCTATCTAAAACGTCATGTTTTATGAAATAGACGTAGGTTTATCTGTCAGTTTAATTATATCTGTAGGTGGTAAGACAGGCACAAATTCTTTCATTTTATCCAAGGATAATGTTTGTACTACATAACAAAATGTTATTCACTTTCCTATCTTGTCCTTTAAGGAAATTATAAATTTATCCTCAAAATATTCTTACACTTAAATTACAAATAACACAAACACATGTAAATAGGTACACAAACAGTGCAGTCAAGTCCAAAAATAAATCATTTTTATTAACAACAAAGTTATTTCTGGAACTGACTGCTGAGAAGCCGACAAAATTAAATATCTATTACAAATTAGCGACGCAACTGAAGTGCTTTAATTGATGTACTATTTTATTTATAAAATATCTTACAATCTATTTAATTTAATCGGCTTGTACTGTCGCAATTACCCCTAACTAGACGGAATTACCCCACCTAACTCGCTCTAACCTGCGCAGGAGTTGGCTGGCGGCAAGAGCGGCACGAGCGGGTTGAGGCGGAGCAGCGAGCGCTCGGAAGGATCCTCGGAGCCGCGATGGGAGCGCAAGCCTAGTCATTCTAGTGGTGAGTTACATACATAGGTACATACATACATACATATCTGTCACGTCTCTTCTGTAGACATACTTCCCTCCACTCACTACAATACATACAGGGTGACTTTAAATTAGAGAACGATAGAAAAGGATATGCATGTACTCGTGATAAGAAACAACTTTTACTATGGGGTCAAGTTCAAAATCGTAAAAAAAATTGTTGCCCCATACTATAAGCTGGTGCATTTTGTATGGGGAGTTCAAAAGTTTTGAATGATTTCGACCTTGTTCCCATAGTAAAAGTTGTTTGTTATCACGAGCACATGCATATCCTTTTCAATCGTTCACTTATTTAAAGTCACCCTATAGATAGAAATTCATTATTGCACACAAAGAGAATACAGACGAAACTTAGAACCTATAACCTTGTGCGCAAAGGCGGCCTTATGTAAGTGATCTCTTCCAGACAACTTTTGGATACAAATCGACTTCTTTCCTAATATGTTTAGGAGCTACAGTAAAGGACGATAGAACGCACATTTTTTTTGTGATACTTTTTCTATGAACAGGTCTTTATCCACTTTTGTCTGGAGATTTGCCCTTCTAAAATGTTCTTTATAAACTTATGTCGTAGTATTTAAGTTCAAAATTAAACAATTTAGTAATTTTCAGCAGCAGTTAGGAATAAGGGTATTGGGTTTTTTATCTATTTTGTATGAAGCTAGTTTATTTTTAATACATAGTGTTTAAAAGTTAATTTAAGTCACATTTTTAATTGAGTAGATCTTATTTTCATTAATTTTTTAGTGGATCACAAAGATATAAATATTTTTATAATTTACAAATTTTTAAAGCTTTTTTTTAGTTCCTACTTACTTTCGATAGTTTCCATTATTTTGAATTTCGATTATCATAAACACGTTACATTTCACAGTTAGGACCCGTTTTATCACTTACAGATAAATTTTAACTGACAGATAAACCTATGTCGATTTCATAAAACATGACGTTTTAGACAGAGACAGTTATAAAATATCTGTCAGATTAATTTTATCTGTGTATGGTGATACAGACCCTAAGTTATTGAAACGGGTCTTCAGACTCTTGTCGGTACATCCACCATTTAGGTCTATCTTCCACTAGGTCTTTAACATTCTCCTTCACTAATGCTGCCTGCTGCTAGCATTCTCGGCACTTTTCCACCAAATTTGACTCGATATGGGGATATTTTTTACGATTGTGTGGCCTGATTTTGTATATTTTTTCTTTATTGAACATAATTTTAGTCTGTCATAAATAAATATATATTTATTTGTAATACCTTCACGAAGTATTTTTAGCACAGTCACCTTTCATCTTTCATTGTTTACAGTCTGTCCAAAAAGAGTAGAAATTAAAAAGTGGCAACACTGCCAGTCGTCTCTTTTTTGTGTCATTGATTCGAAAGGGACGACGCTACTGTCTTGTTGTTTATTATCCCATCTAGCCGTCAATTTCCCACTGCTGGGTAAAGGGCTCTCTCCTTTTTCTTTACGATTCTGTATCCAATTCTCTTTTATTAATTTATTTAACAGTTTATTTTAAGAAGATAGTACACACAAACAGAAAATTGTTATACAAAAGTTACAGCATATTATTTCTAAATAAGTTAATGTTATGTTATCAGCCCATATATGTCCCAGCTGAAGGGCACGGGCCTACTCTCATACAAAGAGTGATTAGGCCGTAATCCACCACGCTGGCCAAGTGCGGGTTGGCGGATTTCACATACATCTTCGAATTTCTCTGGTGTGTGCAGGTTTCCTCGCAATGTTTTCTTCACGGTGTTGCCACTTTTTAATTTTTGAACAGACTACACCAATTTTTTATTTAAAATACCAAGTCTTCTAATATCGGCAACCGTTAGACGACGTTTCAGGTCTGAACGGTCTGCGCAACATTGGCAACACATGCTTCATGAACAGCGTGTTACAATGCCTGAGTAATACGAAGCCGCTGTTGGAATATGTCTCTGAAGATAAATACGCCGGGGAGATTAATACTACACTGAGTTGTATGAAGGGCGCGCTTATTAAAGGTAAGGGTTTATTTTTATTCATCGTACTTATATTATAAGGGGCTGTTTCACCTTCTACAGATAAAATTTAACTGGAAAATGAGAAGTCTCTGGACCTGGTGAACCCACAAGAGTTAGTACAAAGGAAACACGTCAATCCGTTTACAGCTTTATTGAGAGACTGACTTAAAACCATAAAAATAACAGCTACCCTCTCATCTATATATATAAAAATGAAACCCGTTTTCCGTTGTCACGGCATCACGCCTGAACGGCTGGACCGATTTCGCTAATTCTTTTTTTAAAATGTTCATTGAAGTCCAAGGATGGTTCTTACGGTGAGAAAAATTCGAATAATTGCCGGGAAAGCCCTAAAACAGACCTTTTCTTTTTCCCATACAAATGTTTTCTTACTAAAATGTAGAGTCAATTTGAACTTTATTCTTACACAATAAAGTTCATTCTAAGGCGAGACGAAGTTCGCCGGGGCAGCTAGTTATTAATAAAATAAATGGATACCTACATCACAGAAGATATTGACCGATTCTCTGTTTAAAACGTCATATTTTATGAAGTAGATGTAAGTCTATCTGTCAGTTAAATTTTATCTGTTAGTGGTGAAACCCACGTACGCAACGCATTATAGCATTCTGCTCTATGAAACTATTATGATTAGAAACATTTGTTACGCGTAACGTGGAGTAGCGTTGCATGTGACAAGTGTTTTGATCTCTTAAATGTTATAATGCATTGCGTACATTGCCTTATCTATCTATTTCTAGATTTATTCGACACACATACAAGGTGACTTTAAATTAGTGAACGATAGAAAAGGATATGCATATACTCGTTATAACAAACAAATTTAACTATGGGACCAAGTTCGAAATCACAAAAAAAAAATTGTTCTCCCATACTATCAGCTGGCGCATTTTGTATGGGTAGTTCAAAACTTTTTCAACCAATTTCGACCTTGGTCCCATAGTAAAAGTTTTTTGTTATCACGAGTACAGGCATACCCCGTTCTATCGTTCACTAATCAAAAGTCACCCTATACAAGAAAGTATAAGTAAATGAAAAAATTAGTCATTTAAAGGTTTTTACATAAACGAGTAACCTATTTATATTGTTCTTTGAGTATAGAATATATAAGGAGGAGCTATACCGTCTGGATCTGTATGGTTGATCTGGCGCAAAATGGCTACCTTTTTGTATGGTATTTCTTATCGTTTGACAGGTCATCTACTAAGAAAACTATGAAAAACTTGGCGCAACCTTATATAAAAAATAGGGCCACTCCTTATATTCCTTCCTCATTGATATTGTTATCAATGGCCACTCGCTAACGATGCTTTATCGTGAAAAATCTGCATACATACAGAAAAAAAAATCTGATCTATGTAAAAATCTCCCTATTCACAGACTAAACCCAACTTATCTCATGTTCCAGCGTTCGCAAGCGTAATAAAGGAGCTTTGGCGCAGCGGAGAGAGAGATTCCGTCGTGAACACAACTACATTCAAGTCTCAAGTGCAACGGTTCGCGCCGCGCTTTATGGGGTATAGCCAGCAGGATGCGCAGGTCGGTATTGCCCTAGGTGTCGGAATTACCCCAGTATATGTTGAGCGGAATAGGGATGACTACATTAAAAAATTCAAAAAATAATTAGTCCGTCTTTTAGGCTATTAAAAAATATTTAAAACACATTTTTTACCTGATCAAATACATAAATAAATACAAAGATACAGAGCATCAAAGTTACGGAGTGGGGGGTTTTTACGTCACGTTTGAGGAAAAATCGTACTCAAACGTGACGTCACGAGGAACTTTAACCCAGTGTATTTTTGTCATTTTTAGTTTAAGAGAAAAAAGAAAAAATATGTGTCGAATATTTTAAAATAATCTATGTGATGGACTAAAAACATTTTTAGTCATCATGCCTATTACCCACGTATATGTTGGGCGAAATTACCCTGTCTCGGGTGAAACTATACGTATAATATTTAACTAAGGTAGACAGACTGGTCCATTCATGTAACTTAATGCGACGCATTATGTCATCTGCTCTACAGGGTGTAACAGGGTTTTCGAGTTACGACCCATGTTCCTTGGGGAAAGTTGTTCATTTTGAGGCCTATCGCTGTGTTTCGGCTCTATAGCCCCTTTCTGTTACAGGGTGTAGAAATATTATAATTAAAAAAGCACAGTTATCATGTATGTCTCTTCTTTAACCCTCTGTGTCGGTATTGCCACAATTTTTACTTATAAGTAGGGTGATGCTCGAATCTAAATCGCAGCATTAATATTGCTTTCGCTCCTTAATCCATTGTTTTGATACCACAAATAATTGACAGCCGCATACTTGCATAGTTGTTTATCATCATAAACACCGAAAATAACTTTGAAATAAAAAAAAATTTCAATCTTTATCAGTCTCCTTTATTACATAGACAAATATACATAGCACATGAAATACATCTATTTAATTTTAATATTATTATGTATTTCCAGGAGTTCCTCCGTTACCTGCTGGAAGGTATGCACGAGGATGTCAACAGAGTTACAGTTAAACCGAAACCTATATTGACGGAGATCGATGACAATCTAAGGTAAGAAATTGTAGATGAAGTGATATGCATGTATGAGGAGACTGATGAATGTGTATGAAGTGAAAGAGATGTGTTTGTATCGTAGCAAGTGAAGGGAAGTCTCTGTCTACCTCGATGGGAGAGAGACGTGACAGATATGGATGTATGTAGTGATAAGAATTGAGAAAGATATGTTTTTATGGTTTGGGCATGTAGAAAATATGAGCGAAAGGAGATTTGAAATGTTGGGAGGGGAAGATCAAGAACGTATCTCGATCAAATCGGGGACTTGTTAAGGAAAGGCCTACTCTAAAGTACCCTAAACCGACGTGCATGTATGAGGAGACTGATGAATGTATATGAAGTGTAAGAGATGTGTTTGTATCGTAGCAAATGGAGGGGAATCTTAACTTTGCCTTTATTTAAAAGTTCCCGATTTGATCGAGATATGTTCATATTTTGTAATAAAATAATTTATATTCATTGGTCGGTGGAGTGTTCGCCATCTAAGCCTATCCTCTGCCAGTGCTTTAACTTCTTGATACGACATGACGTTAACTTTCTCTTTCACTTGAGTGAAGTAAGTACGTCGCGGTCTTCCTCTGCCTCTCTTCCCCTCAACCTTTCCTTCAATGATGTTTCTAAAGAAACCGTCATGTAATAAGGAAATTTTTTTTGGGAAACTAAGGTTAATCTACACTTAACTATAACTACCTGCTTATTTATTTTCTCAAAGATAGAACTTCAAAAAAACAATTCTACGGCTATACTATTTATATTATATGGTACTAGCTGACCCGGCGAACTTCGTACCGCCTCAAAGTTCTGTATGTGAAAAAAGATTTTCCCGCTTTTCTGTTGAATTTTTTCCTGAATTTTCTTTGCTATAAACCTCATGGAGCCCGAGACCTTTCCAACGAATGTAAAACCGTGGAAATCGGTTCGTGCGTTCTGGAGTTATAGCGTCAGGAAGGAAAACCCGACTTATTTTTATATAGTAGATAATGCGTATGGATTCGGATCGGACGTAGTGAGAAACCGCTCTTATTGTTAAATTAAAATAATAGATTATTAACTTAATGAGCCTTTTGGTGGACTGACGACTTGGTTAAAGTCGCTGGAAGCCGTTGGATGTGGGCAGGATGAGGCTTTTGTCCAGCAGTGGACGTCCATAAGCTGACATGATGATGATGAGCCTTTTAAAGGGCTGTTTCACCATATTTTATATCTGCCTCTGTGTAAAACGTCATGGTTTAATAAATGCCATAGTTGCCCTAGCAACATATCTGTTTAAGTTGATTCGTGGGAAAACAGATAACCAATATATTCTGAGTACGATTGGGATAGCAGTGCCAAACACTAGATTAAGAAGAGAGCCGCGGGACAACGCGTTGGTCCCACAGACACACAGAACCAACCTCCTTAAACATGCGCCAGTCCCATCAGCTATCCGTATTCTTAACGCAGTTTCCAAAGAAATAATTGTTCCATTGCACCTTGACACAATTCACTAAAACCACTTTGTCTTATTTATGCGAGCTATAGTATTTTTAAGTTAGTATTTTGGGTTACATACCTATGATTGTTACTATTGTAAATGTTTGATTTTTATTTTTGTTATAAAATATTGTTTTTTTTTTTTATGATCTCAATTAGGAATTAAGTTAATTTTTAGTGTTTTTTTCATTTTATTTTTTTTGTGTAAAAGTATATCTAGCAATATAAGTAATACCATCGATTTGGGATAGTCTCCCGTAATGGTGGTGTTTTTTGGCTGTAATAAATAAATAAATAAATAAATAGACACAGGTTTATCTATCAGTTAAATGTTATGTGACTATAGAAAAGCCAGGCTTTAATATAATAAATTATATTCCACAGCGACGCAGCAAAAGCTAACGAAGCCTGGTCGCGCTACCTTCGCATGGAGGACAGCCGCGTCGGTGATATCTTCGTGGGACAACTCAAGTCAACACTCCGTTGTACGCATTGCAACCATGACAGTGTCACCTTTGATCCGTTCTGGGACCTCAGGTGAGTGGGTTTAGTCCATACTAATGGGACCGGCTTATAATATGGAACATAGAAATTAAAAGCATGTAAAATAATATCTTCAGATAGTAGATTAAACAAAAAAATGGACAAAAAATGTACTGCTATATAATTAATTATTTCAAAAATAGGACGTTTTTGAAATAGTTAATTATTTATTTATTTAACAGTTTATTGTAAGATGATAGTACATAGAGACAGAAAAAAAGAGAAGTTATACAAAAGGTACAGCATATCTCTAAAAGAAATAAGAAAAAAATAATTTATATATTTTTATATTAATTTATATAAAAATATGTCATTAATAAATTAAGAATTACCCCACACCTGACGCAATTACCCTTACTAAATTGGAAATTGACGGAATTACCCTACATTAGACCTAGTTACCCCGAACTAATATCTATTTATATGGTATGAATATGGGGACTGGGGCATGGAAGGAAACTTCTTCTTAATTTAATCCTCTTTATTACGGATTAATCTTGGTCTAGTTTTGAAAATAAATTTCTACATCTTCATTCGTCTGTGTCTTATTTTGAAGTGCCAAACGCCATATTGAAAATAACAAACCTCTCACTCTCTTTTATCTCTTTCTCTCATCTTCGTTCAGGAAAACTCTCATACTTTCATTCGTTTTGAAACCCACTCATCCTACATTTATTTATAATTTTCAGTCTACCAATACCATCGCGCACGGGCAACTTGAAGCTGCAACAATGTTTGGCGCATTTCACTCGCGAGGAGGAGATGGACGGAGATGAGAAACCTGTAAGTATACAGGGTGTAACAGAAAGGGGGTCGTCGTTATCAGCCCATATATGGGCCATACAGACATAAAAAAAAATTGTCTCTCCTGTTCCCGAAAGTTAAGGACACTGGGAGCTAATTTCTCAACTTAATGCATATCTATATAATCTGTGCCCGATGTAGTTTTGTTCTGTTTAAATATTTTGAGGATTGGCTGCTTCAGTATCCTTAATCATCAGGAACAGAAAAGACAATTTTGAACCTAATTCTGTGTATGACTCATCCGAGGGGCACGAGCCTACTCTCATACAGAGAGTGATTAGGCCGTAATCCACCACGCTGGCCAAGTGCGGGTTGGTGGATTTCACATACACCTTCGAATTTCTTCTCTATCTATTTACGTATATTTCTGTTAAGTGAAAAGTATATTTTGATTAAGATTTAGGTTTTCTACCTAATATCAGGGAAAAGATCAGAAAATAGGGAAATAGACCTGTCAAATTTAGTTCCAAAAATATCCGGGGGACTTCTTTCGTGAAATGCACTCTACAATAGTTTCCTAACCTAATATTTGAAATGAAATGAAAAATCAATGAAAATGAAATGAAAAATCATTTAATCCTGTAGGTTTTGACAACACTTAGGACGGGTCATTTTTTAAAGTTAATGCTAGATTCGCAATAGTGCAGTTTTCCCCAGAGAAGAACCTAGCAAGAAACTCTGTAGGGTTGCTCTTTTCAATTTAAGTTTTACAAATCTCAGGCATAAACACAGAAACATATAATAAAATTAAAATTTGTATTCCAGACTTGCTCCAAATGCGGCGTGAGACGTAAATGTTTGAAATGGTTCACGGTACACAAGTTCCCGCAGGTTCTTGTCATACATCTGAAGAGGTATGTGTTTAATATTTATTTCAATAGATATAGCCTAAGATATAGTTTAAATAATTGATAGTTTTAAAAATTAAAACATGCTTTAGCTCGCACTAAACATGCTCCATCATTTATCAGTCTGAAAGTACCATATTAATGTATTGTCATCAGAACTCAGAGCGTGTGCAAATGGCATCGAACATATTTGTATGGAGCCTGATATAGTAAAATTTTCGGTATCAATTACACTCAACATCCCCTATTCGAGCTAGTATGGAGAAAAAAAAGTTAGCGGCCACTGATGAAACTAACTTTAATCGATAGAGAAAAATATTATAAAACGATAGTATTTTAGAAAAATGTCGAAAGTGATATACTTTCGGAGATATAGAACTTTGAAAATGTTCATATGTAACAATTTTCAAACTTCTTTCAATTTTAAAGTTTTATAGGGGATGTTGAGTGTAATTGATACCGAAAATGTTTACTATATCAATTAGGTTGGATGCTCTTTCATCCTATTCGAAGACCGGGAAGTGGGTCAAATTAAGATTCCAAGATTTGTTTATCTGTCTCGCCTCTCTCACAGACAGAGACTTCCCTCCACTTGCTACGATACAAACACATCTCTTTCACTTCATATATTTTATAAGAGAGAGGCGGGACGAATATGTAGGTATGTCATGTCAGGAGGACGTGGGTGGTGAATAAATAACTCAAAATAATGACAATTTACAAGATGATATCGTTAGTTCCGATTTCTGTCACGTGACAAAAGATCTTCGTCATCATCATCATATCAGCTTATGGACGTCCACTGCTGGACAAAAGCCTCCCCCAAGGATCTCCACAACGACCGGTCTTGCGCTGCCCACATCCAAATGTTTCCAGCGACTTTAACCAAGTCGTCAGTTCACCTTGTTGGAGGCCTTCCCACACTGCGTCGTCCAATATATGTCCAATATATTAACGTAGCAATGTTTTTATGTCCCCAGATTCTCCCCAACGGAGCGTTTCCGCGGTAAACTGAACGTGCTGGTGGAGTTCCCGCTGACAGGTCTCGACATGTCTCCGTACGCGGCCACTCGCGGCGCCTCGCCCACATACAACCTCTACGCTGTTAGTAACCACTCAGGTAAGTGAATTGTGAGCCATTTATCGGTTGAGTGGATGGGTTTATAGTTCTTAAAATCTTACATGATTAGAATGGCAGGTGTCACTAAAAGTAGCGAAGTAACTTTATACTAGCGGCCCCTAAGTGTCGTAATTTGCATCAGCAAAAATCATAATCATTTTTACAACTATAACGTTCTAAGAAGGTTATATCATCGTGAAAAAAAATTAAGGATGTGACCAATCGAGTTATTTAAGTCGATATTTTTTCATTATCATAAAGTCTATGAAAATAGTAATTATAAGTACTTTTTTTGCGTTTAGTAGTTTTGGTAGGTTTTGGGAGCTTTTTTAGTGGATTCATTGTTTTAAAAAAATTGACGCACGGTGTCACTACTATTTGGTTTTGTAGTACCTGCGAATATTCTACCGACCTCTAAATGGAGAATTAATTACGTACTTAATTAGGCTATTTGGTAATTACTAGTTATTTTTAAAATATTTCTAGTAATAAGCACTTAGTCGACAAAAATTTCGCTTATACCTCGATTTAACATTTTAATCCATCACTATTCGGCGAGGATTGGCATGTGTCATTCTAATCATGTAAGATTTTAAGAACTATAGAGCCAAAAATGTGAGTCGTTTAAGAGCCAATGATGTTGTGGTTAAGTCACTTTAGAGCCATCATTATTATTAATATTTGACATAAACGTAGGGCGCTGTGCCGTTAGGTTTCTTGTCGTTTCTTTCTCTCGGCTATACAGGTAGTGTTGGTAACGGTATTATGTTTAGGTTAAAAAAGTGACAACGAAAAAGTAAAGAATTTTGCCTATTTTTGAAACTTTTCAGTTTTATTATAAATACTGGGGTTGATCACTTAGAAGCCAAAATGTGGTGGATCGTTTGAGAGCCAATGTTTAAATCTCTTTGGAGCCACTATGGAAAGCATATGCCAACACCAAAACTAGAGGGAGACACTTTTGAGTTACCGAAATTGCCATCATCTCTGGGTATCGTAAACTACCAACAATGGGGTGAATGATTTTAGAGCCACTAACGTTGTGTTAAGTGACTTCAGAGCCAATATCAGTGGGATTATGAGCCATCTACACTAGGAGTCACTATTGAGCCACCGACCAGTCAGTAGAAACCTCAGCCATCGACAATGTGCTTAGTTCCTTTAGAGCAGGGATGGCCAAATAGGTCGATCGCGGTCGACTGTTACCCCAGTAGATCATGGCACGGCAAACAATATAAATACATAGACCAGACCGCAGCTAAACTAGTGGAAGATGCCCAGCCGCAATACTCAGGCTGATATGAAGTTAAATAAGTACCTACCTTTTCTACAGGATTGCGTACTATGCTGTTTCATTTAAGATTTCAATAAGTATGTAATTGGTAGATCGCACAGGGCGCAGGGTTTCAATAGTAAAGTAGATCATGGGTCTAATCGAGTTGGCCACCACTGCTTTAGAGCCACTATCACTGGAAGTATCCGTTATGTAAAATTATTATTTTGTTAAACATTGTTCTTATATGCATTTATTTATATAAATAAATAATTTCTCAGGTACGACATACTCGGGCCACTATACTGCGTACTGCAAACATCCATATACGGGCGAGTGGCACGAATACAATGATTCCAGGTTAGTATTAGAGCTTAAGGGCCGGCGCACACCTGACGGAACGCAGACAATCACAAATGCTCTGCGCTGCGTTCCGTCAGGTGTGCGCCGGCCCTTAAAAACCGAATATTTACGAGCAATCGCCATGATTGTTATTGACACGTCTCGCGGGTCCTTAGGCAGAAACCATTAGTTAAGAATGAAATTAATAACATTTAAAAATCGATTCGACTAAGGACCCGCGAGGCGTGTCATGCAAAAATACACAAAATTCACGTGTGCCTCACCTCACCTCGAAAATGAAGCATGAATGGTTCCTTTAGAAGCTGTAGTAAGTAGTTAGTTTTAGATAAAAAAAGTGACATCGAATAAGTGAATGAATTTTGCCTATTTTTGAATAAAACACTTTTCATTTTCATATTTATTTAATTTCGAATTAGACGGCGTGAGGCGCTTGTCAATTTTGTGATTTTATTGCATGACTCGCCTCGCGAGTCGTTAGTGAGAGATCGCTTAGTAAATATATTTTTCATTTATTTAATTTAGAATCTCAAATGTCACTAGCATTTCATGATTTTTCTTCCTTGACACGCCTAGCGGGTCATGATACTAATTGTGATATCCAAGGAATGTAGGGTTAACGAAATAAAACACTTGGTTTTATAATTTCGGCGTGTGCGCACCCCGTCTCGGTGGCGGCTGACGTCTGTCGACTACCAACCGGCACCTGCCGCCCCTTCACGTCGTGCGACACTATTTATTTAATAATATGTTTATACCGTGCGGTGGCAGCCCAGTTGGTAGAACGCTTGCCTCGTATTCCGAGGGCGCGGGTTCGAAACCTGGCGCGGGCACGTACCTCTGAGTTTATTTCTCATGTACGGATCAATTTATTCGATTACAACTTGCTAACGGCGAAGGAAAACATCGTGAGGAAACCTACATACGCCAGAGAAGAAATTCGAAGGTTTATGTGTAATCCGCCAACCCGCACTTGGCCAGCGTGGTGGATTATGGCCTAATCACTCTCTGTATGAGAGTAGGCTCGTGCCGTGCCCCTGGGTGGGGACATATATGGGCTGACGATGATGTATATACCACATTAATATTAATTGTATTTACTACAGAGTATCTCCAATCAACCCCCGTAACGTGGTATCTTCGGAGGCGTACGTGCTGTTCTACGAGATGGCAAAGAACAACTCGTAGCGACCTTGTAAGTACTTTAATAACGCTAGGTACAGACTTATCCCTCGTATGCAACGTATGCAACGTACGCAACGCATTATGATACGTGATCCTGTAAATAAAATATCTGTAAATATGTAGCCGAGGTAGACCTCGAAAAAGATGCAGAAACGATCTGGATGCATTTTCACGGGAATGGCGGGTCGCTACCGGAGACCGTGTTAAATGAAAAGTCGCAGGGGAGGCCTTTACCCAGCAGTGGGATTTTATTGGCTAACAAAAAAAAATGTAGGCGGATTTGTGTACAATCCTAAAAATCCACAACATCATCCATCCATTTGTGTACTTAAGCTATCCAATTCTTATAAATGTCAATGTTTGTGCCGATGGATGTTTGTCAATCTTTCACGCAAAAACCACTGAATAGATTTTGATGAAACTTGACAATATTGTAGCTTATACATAAGAGTAACACATAGGCTATATTATTTTAAGATATTGTGTCAGTTTTTCAAAATATGTATGTATGTATAACGATAAATAAAATAAGATATTATGATAATTGCGTACGAAGTTGCGGGCAGCTACTAGTATTATTTATTAAAATATATTTTTTATAATTTTCCAGAAAGCCCCGCCATATAGAAATCTCGGCCATCATGGATTCAACCTAAAAATAGGTAATAAAAGTAAGCTACTAAAAAATCAAGAGTGAACAAAATATAGTTTAATACAAACAGCAAATTAACATTGCAAAATAGTTATTTTTGTCACGAGCGCCATTTTTTTTAGCCAAAACAAAATGGCGGAAAAGATGGCGCCTCTTGTAAATAGGAGTATGAAAGCTTATTTATTAAAAATAATTATATTAAATAAATAAAATAACTTTTATTATTATTGCTGATGAATAGTTATTAATTATTATTATTATATTTGTTATTTTAAAAATTGGGGTTTTGATGTACAAAAATTAGGGATTGAAATTATAATAACTGTTGAATATTGATTATTTTCATTAAATTTTTTGCCTTATATCGGTCACTTTTTCTAGTCATTTCAATAGGTAATACATACATACATACATACATATCTGTCTCTCTCCCATCGAGGTAGACAGAGACTTCCCTCCACTTGCTACGATACAAACACACTTCTTTCACTTCATACACAATCATCAGTCGCCTAATACATGAAACAAATAGAACTCATCATTTAAATATCTACCTAACTGGAATTCGAACTCAATACCCTCCAAATAGCAGTTTAACATGCTGACCATTACATTAACTGAATCACACAAATTAAAATTAAAAGTATTTTAAATTCGTCACAAAATCTGTTAGTTAAAGTTTTATTGTATTTGGTTTAGTAATTTACTTATTTATTTATATTTTTATATTTTTATATTATACATACATACTTGCCCCCCTCCCCATCGAGGTAGATAACTCCCCTCCACTTGCTACGATACAAACATTCTCGTTACCAAAGTAGATTCGCATACAAAACCAGAAACGCGGTATCGAAGTTTTTCCCGAGCTGAGTATATAAGCAAATTCCAAAATCTTCCCCATCGAGGTAGACAGAGACTTCCCTCCACTTACTACGATACAAACACACTTCTGTCACTTCAATAACCTATATAAGCCCACTTGTGGGTCAATCCCCACTATAGACCTTGTCCAACATTAAAAAGTGACCGATTTGACACTGTTTAAAGTATTTTACATAAGATTATGGCATAAGTTATTTACTCTTAATAACTAACGACTTTTACTATGGAACAATATTATACATACATATCTATCACGTCTTCAGAGACCACTTCACACAAAATCGAAACATAAAAAAAAGATTGTTGAATAAAGTTCATACAAAATAGTGCTGCCAAACTATCGATAATATGACATATCGATAGTTGATTGAAAAAAAGCAAAAGCATATGTAGTCCATACTCGAGATAGCTAAAAGCGCGCGACCATTTGCGAGCTGTAACTGTAACCGAACATATACAGTAACGTGGTTCTAGTGTGTACGCGTGTTACAGTTACCCTTTGATACGCGGTAAAAACTGACAATCGTCGGCTCGCTACGAGCCGCTCGTGTCGTGAACCACGTACACACTATGTTAATATACGCTTTATGCAGGGTGTAACAGAAGGGGGGTATAAAGCCGACGAAACACAGCGATAGTCCACATGAAACTGAACAACTTTCCCCAAGGAACATGGGTCGTAACTCGAAAAAAAAATTCGCCTCCCCATACAAACTGTCCGTTCAGCTGATCAAGTAAGTATGGACGATCCAAATTTTTTTTTTCTAGTTACGACCCATGTTTCTTGGGGAAAGTTGTTCAGTTTCATGGGGACTATCACTGTGTTTCGGCATTATACCCCCTTTCTATTACACCCAGTATATGCTTCACTTGTAACTAACTATGTATGTTAACAAATCTTGGAATCTTAATTTGACTTCCCGGTCTTCGAATAGGATGAAAACACGCGCTCTGAGTTCTGATGACAATACAATGATATGGCACTTTCGAACTGATAAATTATGGAGCATGTTTAGTGCGAGCTAAAGCGTGTTTTAGTTTTTTAAACTAGCTATTTTTTGTTTCATTGCATGCAATGGTTACATTTACAGAATACGCGCCTTAATATCAATCATTACTATAGGAATCGGCTTTCGTGCTAATTTCACTCTCTACAGATAAAATTTAACTGACAGATAAACCTTTGTCTATTTCATAAAACATGACGTTTTAGACAGACAGATATAAAATATCTGTCAGATAAATTTTATCTGTAGGTGGACGGGCCCTTAGTGTTGTTTTTTACAAAATTGGTCCCATAGTAAAAGTCGTTTTGTTATCAAGAGTACACGATCAAAGTGGCCATTTCTAGTTATCCAGTATTTCTTTGTATTATTGTATTTAAATTATTATTAATTATAATATTCTGTTTTAATTGAGTATTTTTTATTTCGTCGTTGTATTTTTAGGTTATACAATTTTCCAATAATGCTACATATATGCATACATACATATATGCATACATACATATATACATACATACATGCATATCCGTCACGCTTCTCTCCCATCGGGGTAGGCAGAGACCTCAAAAAACTAATGATATTGACAAAAGACAGAGTGATGAGAGATGAGGCTAACTGAAAATCCGTCGCTTATTATCTGTCTCGTAAGAACAGACAATATACTGGGTGTTACAGAAAGGGGATATAATACCGAAACACAGAGATAGTCCTCATGAAACTGAACAACTTTCCCCAAGGAACATGGGTCTTAACTCGAAAATTGGATCGCCCATACTTACTCGATCAGCTGATCGGGCATTTTGTATGGGGACGCGTTTTTTATTTTTTTTTCGAGTTACGACCCATGTTCCTTGGGGAAACTTGTTCAGTTTCATGAGGACTGGCGCTGTGCTTCGGCATTATACCCCCTTTCTGTTACACCCTGTAGAAAAACACTCGACGACTAGCATACATCTCGAAAATCATAACCCTACCTTCTGAAGCAGTCGGGTACACCTAAATAACAGCGAATAAATAAAAAATACAAGCGAAACAATTTATTTAGTATTTAGATAGGTTTTGATCGCGTTTCTTATGTCGTTTAGATATTAAAAGTTATTATTGTGCATTTTTTTTTATAATTGTAAAATGGTTGGTGTTTTGGTTCAAATCAAGAATGAGATAGATAAATCGATATCGATAGATAGAAATTCTCTATTGCACATACCTACTAAATACAAAGAAAAATAACTTAAAGAAGAAATTATAAGCTAAGTACAGGAGGCTTAGCATACGTGCCGCGACAGTTATCTCACGTCATGCTGTCCTTATCACATTTAAAACTATGGACAGAGACGTAAGCGTGACAAACCCATGACAACGTCTTGTCACGGAGTGCATGCTAAGCTAGCAGATTGCGCAAAGTCGGCCTTATTAACTAAAAGTAATTTCTTCCAGACTACAAGTGAAACACGTACCTAATTAAAAAAAAACAAAAATGTTTTGTTAAACCTAGAGACTAGTCCAATGTACGTGATGCATTATGAAATCTATCTACTCCTTAGAAACACTGTCACACGTTGCGTATGACAAATGTGTTTCTAATCATAACATTTATCTAAGGTGACTTTTAATTAGTGAACGATAGAAAAGTATATGCATGTACTCGTGATAACAAACAACTTTTACTATGGGTCCAAGGTCGAAATCATTCAAAAAATTTTGAACTCCTATACAAAATGCATCAGCTGATAGTATGGGGCAACAATTTTTTTTTTATGATTTCGCAACTTGGTCCCGTAGTAAAAGTTGTTTGTTATCACAAGTACATGCATATCCTTTTCTATCGTTCACTAATTTAAAGTCACCCTGTATAGAGCAGATGTAATAATGCATTGTATATGTTGCATACGTGGGACGTCTGTTACTTATCTCATTCTTTTGCTGATTTGAATCAAAAATCACTTCATTTTGTTGTTTGTTAATTTTTTAAATATCGATAAAGAAATATCGATATTTTGACAACACTATGATCTGTGCAAAAAAGAAACTTTAAAAATGGCAACACTGTAGTGTCGTCTCGTTTTTATTACATTGATTTGAAAGGGACGAGGATATAGTGTTGCCAATTGTTGTTCTTTTTACCAGATTGTTCAGTGTTAGTTTTAAATTGAAAAATAAAGGCGGAATGAGCTGGGAATGTGTGTTTTTGCTTTTAAATATTAAAAAAAAGTTCTATTGTACTCAAATCTAGGGCAATTAAGAATGCACATCGGCAATCATCGTATTTCCGAATACAAACGAATGCTAATTTCCATGTACATCAATTTATTAGATTAATCGTTCATCAGAATTTGAATTTAGTGACTTTTTTGAAGCACTCTCTCGCATTTGAACCGCGACTGACAAAACAAACGTCATAGTGTGTGCGACACAGATATCGCTATACGAAGTCGGAATTAGACGATTGCTTTACAAAGATCGATGTGCGTTCTTTATCGACCTTAATCAGGTGAAATGTCTCGCCTTGAGCTCGAACTGCACCCATTTTTTTTTTTATTACTTTTTTTTTAATATGGAAAGGATAATAGTAAAAATAGCATTGGTAAATACAGTTACTAGGTCTTAGTAACTGATATATTTACCTTTAGAATGTGGGGCCAGCGCAAAGCTGACGGAGCGCAGCGCAGCTAGCTTAGCATGACAAGACGTTGTCATGCGTTTGTCCCGCTTACGTCTCTGTCCATAGTTTTAAATGTGATAAGGACAGCATACGTGAGATAATTGTCGAGGCATGCCTTGGTAAGCCCCCAGAGCATTTTTGATTGTCATATTATTATCGACATTGTTCTCATGTGGGGCTGTTTCAACATATATAGATAAAATTTATCTGACAGATATTTTGTAGCTGTCTCTGTCTTAAACGTCATGTTTTATGAAATAGACATAGATTTATCTGTCAGATAAATTTTATCTGTTGACACAACAAATGAGCATCGACGCATTGAAGCGACTACAAGCGAATGTTGTGTTAACAGATTTTGAATATTATTCTAATGAGAAAAATGTCGATAATAATATGACAATCAGCTAGCTTAGCATGGCACTCCGTGACAAGACGTTGTCGTGCGTTTGTCACGCTTACGTCTCTGTCTATAGTATTAAATGTGATAAGGACAGCATGCGTGAGATAATTGTCGCAGCGCGCCATGCTATGCCCCCTGAAATGCTCTGCGCTGCGCCCCGTCAAGTGTGTATCGGCCTTTGGCTATTTTAATGATATGATACAATCATTAAAATGTGAGTCTGTTGCACGAAAGTATGTTAATTCTAATCTGGGATAGCGATAAATGGATCGTTTCATGAAATTTAAAGCTAGAAATAAAACAGGCCCCAGTCTGCTTATTTAAAATAGCCTCAGTTGTGTGTCGGCAGTGTGTCAATGGCATTTTTTGACATATTTGGTATTCTGCTTCACTTACCTCCCATCTACAGATAAAAAATATCGGACAGATATTTTATAACCGTCTCTGTCTAAAACATCATGATTTATGAAATGGACATAGGTTTATCTGTCAGATTTTTTTTTACGTTGAAACGTTCACTTAAACTTATTGCGACGAAATGTGTCAAAAAATGACATTGACACTCTGCTGACACACAACTAAGGTTATTTAAATTAGCTAACTTGGGAGCCAGGTCCCTCGTACGCAATGCATGACATCTGCTCCATATAAATATTATGATTAAAAACACACTTGTTACGGTGCGTACAGACCATGTAACATGTTATTTAACTTGTGTTTTATAACACGTCCACACTATGTAACCTTGTTATTCAACATTGGAACATAAAATAATACTGTACACATTAGAATAACAATGCAATATAACAATGTTATATAACCATTGTCGTTTGTCGTTCTTCAGTACAATCCACGCGACCAAAGTTATATAACATTGTTGTACATATTAATAACATGTTACTATACCATGTTTTATAACATTCAGTGTCCACATTATGTAAAACATGTTAAATAACATGTTATGTTACATGGTCTGTACGCACCTTTACAAGCAACGCAACGTGGGGATATATTTATGTAATTTTTGTACCTTTTTTACGTGGGGGAATCCATTATGGATACCCTCCGCCTCGGAGGAAAACGGAGGGTTATGCCGGACTCCCACCGGCTAAAACCCCACGGTGCTCCTTCTTGTCGCTTCAATTTTTGTACCTAAGGAGATCAAAGGACATGTCAAATATCCTAAAGATTTGATTAACAAACTTTCTAGTACTGCTGTTCATTGATAATTATAATGTAAATCGATAATTAGATCAATTTGTCGGCCATTTTGTTGTATTTAATTTAATTCAACTATTTTTCTTGAGACAATTGTTACACATACACATATCTGTCACGCCTCTCCCCCATCGAGGTAGACTGAGACTTCCCTCCACTTGCTACGATACAAACATTCTCGTTATCAAAGTAGATTCGCATACAAAACCTGAAACGCGGTATCGAAGTTTTCCCCGCGCTGAGTATATAAGTAATTTCCAAAATCTTCCCCATTGAGGAAGACAGAGACTTCCCTCCACTTGCTACGATACAAACACATCTCTTCCTTCATTCACATTCATCACCTCATACATGCACGTCGGTTTAGGGTACTCTTGACTTGGCCGTTCATTTGATATCTCGCATATCGATTATCGATAGAACAACACTACTATAGCAACAAAGATTTGTATAATTGTGAATACGTAGGAATCGTTGTGTTCAAGCTTATGAATAAATTAATAAATAGTTTCCGAATGAGTCTTTAAAGTTAACACTTTGTTAAAGTTAATGGAGCTTTTGTAGACCTAATTTAAAATAGCCTCAGTTGTGTGTCGGCAGTGTCAATGGCATTTTTTACCCGACTGCTGCAAAAGGAGGGTGTTTTTTGGTATTCTGCTAAACAATGGCTGACATTGATTGTCGACTAAATGTGTCAAAAACCTAACCTTTTTACTTTAAAATAACCCGATATACATTTTTTCTTTATTTTGATGTACCCAGTGTCACTCTCACTGTAAATACGAATCTAACGACACCTCTCAAGCTTAAATACATCCAGCCGTTTAGGCTGTAGAGCGTGACAAAGAATTATACATACATACTCTCGAAAAACATAACCCTCCATCTGGCGCAGTCGGGTAAAAATGCCATTGACACTGCCGTCACACAACTGAGGCCATTTTAAATTAGCAGACTTGGGCCCTTGAAGAATATAGTTTTTGTTAATGCGGTGTTAATTTTAAAGGCTTATTGTGAAACTAGCTTTAATTGTAATATTGGCTAAATTGCCTTCTTGTCCAGTTAATTAAAAAATGTTAGAAATACGTCACACTGAAGACACGTTTGGCATACTTGTTTTTTTTTTTTAACTAAATTTATAGATAAGTACTGTACTTTTCTTGAGTAACTTGGGTGGCTTATTGTACATTTTATTAAATATTTACTTAAAGGGTGACTTTAAATTAGTGAACGATAGAAAAGGATATGCATGTACTCGTGATAACAAACAACTTCTACTGTGGGATCAAGGCCGAAATCATAAAAAAGAAATTGTTTCTCCATACTATCAGCTGATGCATTTTGTATGGGGAGTTCAACAATTTTTGAATGATTTCGACGTTGGTGCCATAATAAAAGTTGTTTGTTATCACGAGTACATGCATATCCTTTTCTATCGTTCACTAATTTAAAGTCTCCCTATATATATTTAGTTTTGAAAGCAACAATGTTTTTTCTGTCATGAAAGAATATAAAAAAATGTCAAGATATGAATGATGCCTTTATGTAAAGTATTTGAGTGTGTACAAGCCTTTATTAACTACCAGTGTGTCACCAGCTTTAGTCACTACAAAGTTTTCGTTTGTATAATTTTATATAATTGTTGATCATTTTTTTTTAATATGTTATATAATATAATTTGCGATCACAAAGGAATCTTACCTAACCAAAGATATTAACATTGGATGATTATTATAATAAAAAATAAATAATATAAAATTATTAATTTATTCTATATTATTAGTTGTTTAAATAGAACTCGGGGTGAGCCCCCTATTTATAATTTAACAGATTTCTATTATAGAAATATATATTTAAAGTAAATTATGTTTTCGAGTTTTATTTCTGTCCCTTAGTCCCAACAAATGTAGAGTTTAAATCGAGGTCCTAGTTTCTACGACCAAAAATACGAAATATACAGGGTCTAACAGAAAGGGGGTATAATGCCGAAACATAGCGCTAGTCATCATGAAACTGAACAACTTTTCCCTAGGAACATGGGCCGTAACTCGAAAAAAAAAAATCGCCTCTGTACAAATTGTCCGATCAGCTGATCGAGCAAGTATGGGCGATCAAAAATTTTTTTTCGACTTACGACCCATGTTCCTTGGGGAAAGTTGTTCAGTTTCATGAGAACTATCGCTGTGTTTCGGGTTTATACCCCCTTTCAGTTACACCTTGTATATGAAGTGGTCAGAATTTTATTTTTATTAGCCTAATGTGTCCCAAGTGTGCGGGTTAAAGGATTTCACATACACCTTCTTTCTTCTCTGGTGTATGCAGGTGGCCAGCGTGGTGGATTACGGCCTAATCACTCTCTGTATGAGAGTAGGCTCGTGCCCCTCGGTGGGGACATATATGGGCTGATAACAACAACAGTGTGTCCCACTGATGGGCAAAGGCCTCCCCCGCATTCTTCCATGCCTCTCTCCGGCCGCCTCTGTCCAGTTTGCCAAGTATGCAATCAGATCGTCGCGCCATCTCTTAGGCCGACCTCTACCTCTGTGGCCGTCGAGCGGCAACCAGTTAGTAGATATTTTGGCCCATCGAGCCGGGTGCATACGGCAAACATGTTCCTAAATTATTCAAAAAATAATGCTAAATATTTCACGATTTCTTCTTGATCGGTATAAACGAGGAGCTTACTTACCCGCCAAGTAAAATTAGCTTGTCAGAGAAAAATGAAAATTAAATCTCCACATTTTCAAACGAAAAGTTAAAGCACTATCTTTCCTTATCATAGATAATACAATATATAAGTATTTATATAAAATTATAATATTTATGTATGTGTGTATTTATCGAATATATATGTGTAGGTTTATACTTATATATTTATTGTTTATTGTAGGTTAAGTGACTATCCTGCCTTCATGCTATCACTTCTCTCTCTGTGGGGTCTGCAGGAAGAAATTTCTTTTAGAAATATGCTGTAGGTACCTTTTGTATAACTTCTCTTTTTTTCTGTATCTTTGTACTATCATCTTACAATAAACTGTTAAATAAATGAAAAATCATTTAATCTTGTAGGTTTTTACTACAAACATAATTTTTGATAAAAAATTTAAAATCCATTAAGTAATTCATTTTTATTTTTTACTTGTACGTACCTAACTTTTTTTATTATGCATATTTTTTATTCAAGGAGTAGTAAAGAAACTATGGCTAAATAAGCAATTTTTTAAGCATTTCAAAAAAAAAACAGGTAAGTAAATAAAAAATCAAAAAATTCACAAAAATAAGGTTTTTATTACATCCATAACATATCTACACACTGGCACGGCTAGTTGCTATACAATTGCAAAACTACATCTTTTTCGGCTTAGCAATTCTAATTTGAGACTCTTTACGTTATTATTGTTTGAGAAAAATACTTTTTATAATAAATGCTGCCTTAATAATACTAAGAATCTATCACACATTTCTTTAAGAAAATACAAGAAAAAGGTATTATTTAAAAACAAAAAATACAGTATTACGTAAAATAAAATACTAAGTAAATACATTATAATACAAAAATGACACAAAAGTGTCACTTAAAACGAAAAAAACATAAATAATTATTTATTTAAACAACGATCAATAATTTAAAAATCAATTAATTTGTGATTAGCTGCGATTTTCCTTAACAAAAATTCCAATTGAAAAAAGAAAGTTAGTTCTCAAAAGACTTCATAGATGGCGCTAGTTGGAAAAGTAAGTAAAGACTTATTTCTAATTGCAAATACCAATGTGGATACTTCCAATTAAAGAATGAATAAATTAAATAGGTACCTATATGTACCTACATATAGTATAGACAGTTGTGTGTGTGTGTAAGTAAGTAAATATTTATGTGTGTGTAATAAATATTTACTTACTTGTGTGCGTGTAATACCCTTTGAGTATAGAATATATAAGGAGGTGCCATACCATCTGGATCTGGGTAGCAATTCTGCTAAATTAAGTTAAACGACCAAACTATAGCCAACAGATAAACATTCGACAGCAATATGTCACAAATTTGGTATTCTCTTAAGTGCCACGATTAATAGTCGATTAATAGTCGATTAGTAGTCTCTAGAGGGTTTTGTCTACTGTCAAATAGCGAAGAGAATACCGTTTGGAACTGCCACTCATGTGACATTGCGGAGTAGAATACCGATTATAGCGTAAAGTAATAAAATGTACGACCGATCGCTGTCCACTGTCAACTTATCTGTTATGAGAATACCAAAATGTGTCAATTCATACAATTCACATTCTAGAGAGACACCATTTTTCATTTGGTAATTAGAAAAATACGGCCCCTGCGTGCCTGATCTGGCGCAAAATGGCTACCTTTTTGTATGGAATTTCTTATCGTTTGACGTGACAGGTCATCTACCAAGAAAACTATGAAAAACTAGCGCCAACCTTGGCACGCTGTCATAAACTCATTTGTATACGAAAAAAAAAATGGGGCCACTCCTTATATTCCTTCCTCATTGGTAATACCTATTACTCACACACGTGCTCATGCGAGCGTTCGTGTGTGTGTGTGTGTGTGTGTGTGTGTGTATGTAGGTACACATTTAACACACACACAGATAAAAAGACAAACATATCTATACATCACAGCAATGTTTGTCTCGAGTGGGCATCGAACCCACGACCTACAACAATAGGCATGACGACAAAAAAATGTTTTAGGCCCATCACATAGTTTATTTTTAAATATTCGACACGTATTTTTTCTCTTAAACTAAAAATTACAAAGATACACTGGGTTAAAGTTGCTCGTGACGTCACGCTTACGTACGATTTTTACGTAGGAGTGACGTCAAAACCCCCCCGCTCCATAACTTTGATGCTCTGTATCTTTGTATATATTTATGTATTTAATCAGGTAAAAATTGTGTTTGAAATATTTTTTAATAGCCGTAAAGACGGACTAATTATTTTTTGAATTTTTGAATGTAGTCGTCATCCCTATTGTAGGTAACCATCAACCACGCCAACTGACTAAAATGCTCGTATTTATTGTTCGCAATATTTTGTTCCTTTGCTTTTATTCTTCTATTCACAGCTTACTGTTTTTTACGTCATTTACAACTATTTATTAAAATAATTAATTAGTGAATTTGTGACGAAATAATTGAAGTAGGACCTACCGTAAAATCGGATAGCTTTGAAGCTGTTGCCATGAGTGACAAAATCAAAAAAAAAATAGCTGCATAAAAATAATACTTCTTTGGGACATATACAAGGTGACTTTAAATTAGTGAACGATAGAAAAGGATATGCATGTACTTACTCGTGATAACAAACAACTTTTACTACGGGACCATGTTCGAAATCATAAAAAAAATTGTTCCCCCATACTATCAGCTGATGCATTTTGTATGGAGAGTTCAAAAAATTTTGAACGATTTCGAACTTGGTCCAATAGTAAAAGTTGTTTTTTATCACGAGTACATGCATATCCTTTTCTATCGTTCACTAATTTAAAGTCACCTTATAGACTCAAATATTTTTACCTACTTACTTGTGAAAATGGATTCTTTGTACGTCTTGAAGTACCTATTTTAAACAAAATGCGCGGAAAATATCTCGCAACTTATAATGACATACTTTCGCCTTTTGTGTAACATATAGGCCATAGTTTTGTGGCCATTTGAGAAACATAAAAATGCTTTTCGACAACCAAATTGATACAATAATTTAACACTACTATTTACAAAGTCTTTCCTAATTAAAAACAAATATTTAGGAACTATTCACACATTCCGGCTCAGTGCTATCCGTGTTCAGAGTAGTCCGTGTCACTATAGACGCTCTGACACGGAGCTGTGTGAACAATGTCATACAATTTGTATGTAACCGATATTTGCTGTGTTCCGTCAGGGACGTGTTCCCGGACATGTGTGGTTAGCTCTTTAGGTAGTTAATTTGACTCAGTTTACCAAATTAGTGTTTAATTAGGAAAAATATAACACTATCACTACTCGAGTATATTAAGGCGCGTATTCATTGGCGAGCTGTAAATGTAACCATTGCATGCAATGAAACAAAAAAATAGGTACTTTAAAAAACTAAAACACGCTTTAGCTCGCACTAAACATGCTCCATCATTTATCAGTTCGAAAGTACCATATTATTGTATTGTCATCAGAACTCAGAGCGTGTGCTTTCATCCTATTCGAAGACCGGGAAGTCAAATTAAGATTCCAAGATTAGTTTACATACATAGTTAGTTACAAGGTGGTTACAAGTGAAGCTAATATAAAGCGTGTAAAAACATAATGTGTACGTGGTTCACGAGCGGCTCGCAGCGAGCCGACGATTGTCGGTTTTTACCGCGTATCAAAACTATAAAGCCGTGACCCCAGTAGGCAAACTGTTAGCGGCTGACTAGTTTGCGGTGTATCGATTTAGTACGCCTTTCCATATATTTGAAGTGGAGTGTCCAAAGTCAGCTAGTTTTGGCTCACTGTACGCAGTTTGCAGCGTTACGCGCGCTGACTATCTCAGACAGCGGCCGACTCCCACCAAAACCGGTGATTTCATTGATTTGAGTTTGCAGCTAACTCTTTTAGTTCGCCACAAATTTGCGGCTCACTCAGTCGGCCGATAACAGTTTGCCTACTGGGGCCACGGCCTTACACGCGTACAAACTATAACCTCGTTACTGTATCTTTGCAGTTACAGTAACCAATGAATATGCGCCACTACGCAAGCTTATTTCTTACAAGCCACTTGAATTCACGTCACTACATTAATAGTACAACATTTCCACCGATAGTCCATATCACTAAAACGTATTCTTCAATTCTGCGACCCGTCTTCACTGTCGGCGCTAAATGCAATCATATCCGGTAGTCTGTAGTGTTGCATGTGGAAGGGAGGGGAGGGGCTGCTACACCCCCGACTCACCTGAAATAACAAGATATTTGTTAGCATCATCATAAATTTAAGAGCGTCACTCTTGTCGGCGTAGTCTGCGCCACTCTTCTCTATTCTCCGTCCGTTTGAGCACCTGATACGACACAACTTCTATTCCCTCTTTTATTTGATCTATGTGAGTCCTTCGTGTCTCCCTCTCTTTCGTCTTCCTTCTACATTTCCTTCCAAGATGTTTTTTATTAGTCGTCGTGTCGTATCAGGTGACCCAGCATCTTTCCTTTCCTTTTAGCAATGGTCTTTAAAACGCCTCTATGTAAATTATAAATTAAAATTAAGAGAAATTTTAAGTACCTAAACAGTAATGTATAAGTACAAGTACCTACTTGAAATTAAAAAGTAGCGTCGTCCCTTTCGAATCAATGTAAGCAAAACGGGACGACGCTACAGTGAGTGCTTCCACTTTTTAATTTTCACTCTTTTAAAATGAAAATGAAAATGAGAAGTGTTTTATTCAAAAACAGGCAAAATTCATTACACTTTTTTGATGTCATTTTTTTTTAATGCCATTCATTTCATTTACATGAACACTTTTTGGACAGACTGTGTATAAGTTACCTATTAAGGCTGAAACACGCCGGATGCGTATACGTAACGTAGACGTAAGCACGGCGTAGCCACGCGCGTAGTTACGGTGTAACCCGATGTGACACCGGGCTACGCGTCGCGTCGACGTGTACGTCTACGTTACGCAAGCGGTGACAGTTCCATACATTACAACGCAGAGGTACGCATACGTCTACGCATACGCATTCGGTGTGTTTTGGCCTTTAGCACCTCTCAAAAACTAGGTGATGTAATACCACCAGATTAATTTCATGAAACTTACAATCATTATTTAATAATTTACTATAGCTTAATATGAAATTATGAAATTACCAACTTGCGTGGTACGCCCTCGTCGTCGTCTCGGCAGAATACCTTTACGCGCCATGAAGAATCTACAAGAACAATAAGTAGATTATTATAATAGGTAGAGTAGGTATAGGCACTTTTTATTTAGTTATTTTATTTAAGGACGATTATTTACATCAACAATATTAGTTTTATTGAAGAAACTAAGAAAAAATAAACAAAATTGATTAGGCTACACAAAATATCCCCATCTCGAGTCAAAGTTGGTGGAAAAGTACCAAGGATACTAGCAGCATTGCCACGATAAATGGTCAGTGAATTATTTGTTGCACCAAAAATTACTCGACGCGGGGATCTGAATTACGATTCTTTATATTTAAGTAATATTATGTTTTTTTATGAAAATGAAAAACCACTTAATCCTGTAGGTTTTGACAACACTTAGGATGGGTCATTTTTTAAAGTTCGCAAGAGTGCAGTTTTCCCCAGAGAAGAACCTAGTAAGAAACTCTGTAGGGTTTAGGACCTTTGGTACCGTAAAGTAAGATAAAATTGACCGTAAAAACTTAAAAAAAAATAGTAAAAGTAAAGTAAGTGTAGTAAATTACAGTATTTATTTATTGCATTGATCTACTCTACAGTCTTCTTAAACTAGTCCTACTCCAAACGTTGTCTGGAAGAGATCACTTTTAGCGATAAGGCCGCCTTTGCGCAAAATTTTTAAGTTTTATTTGTATTTCTTTGTGTGCAATAAATTATTTTTATCTATCTATCTTAATTTGTTTTTGAAATACTTTAATAGGTATCCTAAATTAATAATTGATTCAATAAAATATGAATTAGGTCCAAAATTGTCTTTGATGATCCAAATAGGGATGATGACTACATTCAAAAATTCAAAAATAATTAGTCCGTCTTTTAGGCTATTAAAAAATATTTGAAACACTTTTTTCCCTGATCAAATACATAAATAAATACAAAGATACAGAGCATCAAAGTTACGGAGTGGAGGGTATTGACGTCACTCCTAGGTAAAATCGTACTTAGGCAAGACGTCACGAGCAACTTTAACCCAGTGTATCTGTGTCATTTTTAGTTTAAAAGAAAAAAGGAAAAATACGTGTCGAATATTTTAAAATAATTTGTGATGGAAAAAAAAAATTTTTTAGTCATCATGCCCATTCCTACTAATATTATAAATGTCAATGTTTGTCCGATGGATATATGGATGGATGTTTGTTACTCTTGCACGCAAAAACCAGTGAACAGATTTTGATGAAATTTTACAATATTGTAGCCTAAACATCAGAATAACATATAGGCTACATTATTTTAAGATATCATTTTGTTTTTCGAAGATATGACGATAAATTTAAGTAACATTTCAATTGTCATTTTCATAGGAATATGTCATACTTTTTGCTACATGTCATGTCAGATAAATCCTTAATATTAATGCTCATGACATGTACCAATGTAAATGTCAATTTTAATTCTTAACCATGTAGATATTTATTGCATAGACTACAGTGCTACAAGGATCTTTTGTCACGTGCCGCGGCCGTGTTAATAATAGTTTGCCTACTGGGGCCACGGCCTAAGATAATGATGATGAGTATCCTTACCTTATAGTAGATATAGGTATATTAAACTGTTCGGATACAGTCTGGAACGTCGACCCCCGTGATACGCAATCAGCCGCTTGCCGTAACACTACTTCGCTGCGGCGGATCCGCTTGCTTATATTGTACTCTTGTTGGTGGGATTGGGATACCTGGGAGCAACCAGTTATTTAATTTTGTATACAATTGTTATACCCACATTATATATTTTTAATAGCTTGTTCGGCTGTACAAATGCCTTTCCAGTTGCGGTGCGAATACACGATAAAAAAAAGGTACATTCGACGGCAAGGATTTTGTTTATCCCCCATGTGAAAAACCACCGCTCTTCAACAACGTTTGCTGCGTGCGTCGTGTCTGGCGCAGACAATATTTTTGTCGTGCACCGCTGCGGCCAGTTTACATAGTTATTTTCTTGTTACGACACGAACTCTTGCGCAGGCCCGGCGTATTTTCGTATCCTGTACACGCGCACTTAGCGGACAAACTAGAAAATAACAGGCCAGTTAGCGTAGTCGGTAGTGAGTCTGCCTCATACGCACGGGTCGCTGGTTCGATCCCCGCCGGTTAACAAACATTTGTGTGATGGGCATATATGTTTGTTCCGTGTCTGGGTGTTATATATTTATTTATGTATGTTTATCAGTCCCTGATACCCATAGTACAGGATTTGCCTAGTTTGGGGTCAGATGACCGTGTGTGGAATGTCCCCCAATATTTATCTATTTATTTAAAGTATACACTACTGGTTATACATGCAACAATTACAGCTCTGTAATGAGTTCGCGCCTTGAGATGATGATGATTAAACCAGTTACACACCTGCGGTCGATCCCCAACATGTATAACATTAAGTCCATGCTGTCCAGGGCCTAACGTCATTATTTTAGGTCCCAACTCGCCGTACGGAGACGCCGATGTTGATATTTGAATTGGTTGTGACTGTAACACACAGTTGTAAAAAAAGGTTAAATTACTTATACCTACTTATTTCTATATAGGTTTACTTTATTAGTGAACGATAGAAAAGGATATGCATGTACTCGAGTGATAAGGGGCCGTCCATTAATCACGTGAGGCTCAAAAGGGGGGGAGGGGGTACGGAAAACATCACGAAACATCACGAGGGGGGAGGGGGGTCTCGTTAGACATCACGTGTATTAATTTTATTTATTTTTTGTCAAAAAGCGCTATTTCTGAACCGAAATTTTGAACGGCACGAAAATTTGAATGATTTGTAGTATGACCTTGATTGACTCGCCCGCCGTTGCTAGGCAAAAAATAGCCTTTACATAGACTTCCAAAAAAATACACGTGATCCAGGGGGGAGGGGGGTAGCTGGTCCCAAATATCACCAGGGGGAGGGGGTCAAAAAATGAGAAAAACGACCTCACGTGATTAATGGACGGCCCCTAACAAACAGCTTTAACTTTGGGACCAAGTTCGAAATCATAAAAAAGAATGTTTTCCATTATATTTTACATTATCAGTTAATGAATTTTGTATGGGATATTGGAAATTTGATTTCTATTTTTTTCTCTTTTTGGCGCGTGCAACGCATAAAACAACCGCGCGCTAATACTTCTAAAGAGCAGATTGCCGTAATGCATTGCGTACGTTGTGTACGTGGGACAGGTCTGTTTCTACCGTAATACTTACACTGCCAACTTGCTGTATAATAAACGCCGGCGGTTCGTCTCTCGTGTCGTACGTATGATCGTCAGGCGGCCGTCCAACGTGTGACGTCACGCGTCCGACCTCGTCGTCCGACGGGCTGTCGTACTGACACTGCACGTTGGCTATCGCGAATTCTGCGTCTTCTGGGGTCAATGGATAAGGGGTTTGTTAGGTTAACGGGCTAAGCGAGGCATCACGCCGAAGGCTTTTAAAAAATCATTTTTTAAAATATTAAGTACAGTCGGCACATCAAGTTTTACTCAGAGGCCCCTTATATCTTTACGAAATAAGGGTGATAGTAGAAATATACGGAGCCTTGTAGATCGGGAATCGGGGTAATTTAGACGCCAAAGGTCTTTCTACACAAATCTGGGCCGTGCCCGGGACGTGTCCGGGCCGTGGCCCGTCAGGAGAGAAAACTGAAAAATGGATTCATTCACACACGTTGTCATGACGACGTATTGTTGTCCCTCCTGACGGGCCACGGCCCGGACACGTCCCGGGCACGGCCCGGATCTGTGTAGATAGACCTTTAGAATGATACTAAAAAACGATTGTTATAAAGGTTCTGGGACCCTGGGATCCAAGTCTGCTAATATACCATACAATGAGAGTGTCAATGTCATTTTTTGACACATTGTTAGCATTCAGTGTACAGACCTTTGAGTATAGAATATTAAGGAGGTGCCATACCGTCTGGATCTGCGTGCCTGGTCTGGCGCAAAATGGCTACTTTTTTGTATGGAATTTCTTATCGTTTAGCAGGTCATCTACCAAGAAAACTATAAAAAACTTGCGCCAACCTTGGCACGCTGTCATAAACTCATTTGTATAAGAAAAAAAATGTGGCACCTCCTTATATATACTATACTCAAAGGTACATACAGACCAAGTTATCTGTGAACTGAACGGCGGCGCTAGTAGTAATACAAAATTGTATTTCTACCAATCGCAGCAGTTCTGTAATTTGACATTTCCGTATTAGTGGCCGTAGTTACAGTAACGGCCGGTTCACAGATAACTTGGTAGATCTGTAAGCCATTGTTTATCAGAATACCAAATGTGTTAAAAATGCCATTGACACTCTGCCGACACACAAATGAGTCTATTTTAAATTAGCAGACTTGAGTCCCTGGTTGACTGTACGTAATAGAGATAAGAAAAATATATATATACCGTCAAATTGAGAAACCTCCTCCTTTTTTTTAGTCGGTTAAAAAGAAAAAAAAACACGAATAAGACAAGAAACACCATGTATTATATAATAATTCGCATACATAAGTCATTTCCTTACATATTAATTACTTATATAAAGGATGACTTTAAATTAGTGAACGATAGAAAAGGATATGCATGTACTCGTGATAACAAACAACTTTTACTATGGGACCAAGGTCGAAATCATTCAAAAATTTTTGAACTCCCCATACAAAATGCACCAACTGATAGTACAGGAGGAACAATTTTTTTTTGTGATTTCGACCTCGAACCCATAGTAAAAGTTGTTTGTTATCACGAGTACATGCATATCCTTTTCTATCGTTCACTAATTTAACTAATAATTAGTCACCTTGTATAAATATAATCGTTTAAGTACTTATTTCATTACATAAGTAGTATTATAAGTGCCATTTTCACCGATTACAGATAAAATTTATCTGACAGATAAACCTATGTCTATTTCATAAAACATGACGTTTTAGAGACAGGTATAAAATATCTGACAGATACATTTTATCTGTGGATGTTGAAACGGGGCGTAGAAGTGTTGTTTTTAAAAAAGTGACATTTCACATGTAATTTAAATGTAGGTAAGAAAATAATATTTTCTAAAGTACATTTTTTTAATACACTGAGTTGATAAAAAAAAACGAATATTTAATTTTTTTTAAGTTTATGATTAAAGGAAAACATTGTCCCATTTTACGGTACTTACATGGAATAAAAAGATATGGTACTTAACACAATGTAGCAAGGTTTAAATTCTTTTGTTGGATTTTTAGATCATTTATAAATAAAAATAAGTTTTTATTTATTAAAATCAAACATTAATTAATTTTAAAATATAATGGCAAATTCTATGACTTATTAACTATTATTATTATTTATTTATTTCACATTATAATACTTAAAATCACTAGCTTAATTAATAAAAAATCATTCGTTGCAAGAAAAAAATATTTAACAATTTTTTAAATAATAATTAACGAAGAAAAATAAATTATAAAATAATTATTAACTAATTTAATTATATTATACTTTGGACAACCATACTTTGGCTCATTAGGAACTAAAAAATTAAATATAATATACTGGGTGTAACAGAAAGGTGGTATAACGCCGAAACACAGCGATAGTCCTCATGAAACTGAACAACTTTCTCCAAGGAACATGGGTCGTAACACGAAAAAAAAATTTTCGCTTCCCCATACAAAATGTCCGATCAGCTGATCGAGTAAATATGCGCGATCCAACATTTTTTTTCGACTTACGACCCATGTTCCTTGGGGAAAGTTGTACAGTTTCATGAGGACTATCGCTGTGTTTCGGCTTTATACCCCCTTTCTGTTTCACCCAGTACAACATGAAATTATACGTAAAATTATATAAAATAAATGTTGGATCAAAAAATAAATATATTTTTTGAATAAATAATAAAAAAATATACCTGCCATTAATAATATTATATTTCTAAAAATCGCGATTTTACTTGATTAAAAATATTATTTACATGTTATAAATACAAATTATTTATTTATTTTATTTTTAGACTAGATGCAACCTAAACCTTTTATTTAAATATTTATTAATAACATAATTCTAGGCTATCTGCAATTATTATTATTTTTGAAATGAATTAATGGCAGATGGAATAGATATTTTTTTGTAACTATTATCAGTAAAATGAAACAAGTAGACACTTCCAGATTATTCTGATAAATGAAAAGTTAATAAAAACAAATATAAGATAATTAACACCATTTTCTTTCCTACAATATTTTATTTACTTCCTTTGAGTATAGAATATAATATAAGGAGGTGCCACATTTTTTTTCATATAAAAATGAGTTTATGACAGCGTGCCAAGGTTGGCGCAAGTTTTTCATAGTTTTCTTGGTAGATAACCTGTCATGTCAAACGATAAGAAGTACCATTAAAAAGGTAGCCATTTTGCGCCAGACCAGGCACGCAGATCCAGACGGTATGGCACCTCCTTATATTATATTCTATACTCAAAGTTTACTTCCTTATTATACAACCCTTAATACATACATACATATCTGTTACGCCTCTCCCCCATCGAGGTAGACAGAGACCACTCCCTTCCACTTGCTACCCCCCTTTTAAAGTAATACTTTATTATTTAAACTATCATACTTTTCCCTTCTTTTATTTATTAAGATAAAATAATAATAATTTGACAATATATAGGGTGACTTCAAATTAGTGAACGATAGAAAAGGATTATGCATGTAATCGTGATAACAAACAACTTTTATTATGGGGCTACTTGGTCCCAAGTTCGAAATAATTAAAAAAAAATTTCCCCCATACTATCAGCTGGTGCATTTTGTATGGGGTGTTCAACATTTTTTGAATGATTTCGCACTTGGGACCAAGTAGCCCCATAGTAAAAGTTGTTTGTTATCACGATTACATGCATAATCCTTTTCTATCATTCACTAATTTAAAGTCACCCCTGTATAGGTACAGTTAGCATGGTAAAAACGAGCAGAATTTAAAAAGTGGCAACACTTTAATGTCGTCCCGTTTTTCTTACATTGATTTGAAAGGGACGACGCTACAATGTTGCCAGTTTTTAATTTCTAGTATTTTTGCCAAACTGTATATCCCTATTTTATGAAATCTATTCGAGACATTGCAGACGTTAGTAGGCGCGTTTGCGGAGCGTACGCATTTTTTTCCGCTATCAAAACGCGCCCATGCGTTTTACTCGCGTAGCGTTCGCGTTTTGACAGATAGTTCAAGAGCCTGAGAGCCCTATCTTCTTCTCGCTCGGAAAGCTGAATGTTCTGCTATGTGTTTACCCAACATAGGTATGCTGTAATTTAGTCTGAACTTCCTTAAATTCATACATTTTTAGATTTTTCTAAGAAATAACTAAAATCTAAGATCAACGTGCTTTTGACGCAAATAAAAATAGTCATACTTAATATTTAGTAATTAAGTCTTAATATGGCTAGTCTTTGTTTACGTAAAATCATTGAAAAAAACACAATATTTTGCTATGATGCGTATCATCGTCCTTTCCTGCTACTACTCCACTCCTATCTGTAATGTGTCAAAACGCGTGCAAAACGCGCGAGTTTTGGTAGCGGAAAAAAAACGCGTCTACGTCTGCAATGTCTCTTCATTCGATACTATTTTAAAAAGCTATTTTCTGACAGTTTTTCTTTGGCTCCAAAAATAGTGTCCCTGTGTTATTGTAAATTCTATTTTAAATAAAAAAATAAAATTGAAAAAATCTGTCACAAGAGATCAGATTTATTAAAATAAAATAATAAGTTAATAATAAATAATAATTCTGGAATAATAATTGACAGAATACAAAATATGAGAAATCGTTATCAGCCCATATATGTCCCCACCGAGGGGCACGAGCCTACTCACATACAGAGAGTGATTAGGCCGTAATCCACCACGCTGGCCAAGTGCGGCTTGACGGATTTCACATACACCTTAGAATTTCTTCTCTGGTGAAAATATGAGAAATATTAAACGTCAAATAAAATAAAGTATTTAATTATAAACATATTTAAATTACAATTATTTCATTACCTAAAGGGACCTTATAATAAGCCGGCGGAAATATCTACGCACTTGACTCATTAACGTCATACAACTCGTACCTACTCGTCACGTCACTGGATAGGTTGTAACGGGGTAAGCGTATTACAACGAGGTGCAAAGATATTTCCGACGGGTTGTAATAACTTAAAATAGCTAATTATTTATTATTACATTTAATTACACCTACTTTGGCAAGGTTTTGGTAATGATTAAGTACATTATTAAAAAAGTTTTTAATTATCCTTATACAAGGTGTAACAGAAAGGGGGTTTAACGCCGAAACACAGCGATAGTCCTCATGAAACTGAACAACTTTCCCCAAGGAACATGGGTCGTAGCTCGAAAAAAAGATTCGCCTCCCCATACAAAATGCCCGATTAGCTTCGAGTATGTATAAGCGATCAAAAATTATTTTCGAGTTACGTTACGACCCATGTTCCTTGGGGAAAGTTGTTCAGTTTCATGAGGACAAGCGCTGTGTTTCGGGTTTATACCCCCTTTCTGTTTCACCCTGTATACTTATATACTCGCCATAATTTTACAACCATTTTCCCTATTTCCGTCTTTTTCTTAAGACGGCTCTAAGACAGAGACGGCAATAGTGAGAGAACGATATAATCTTTGTCACGATAATTTCGGTAAAAATAACAAGGATAACTGGCAACACAAGCAAAGATTATTTGATTTTGTTGTGGTAACACTATGGTATGATACAGATAGACCAACTTATCAGTGAACTGAACGGCGGCGCTAGTAGTAATACAAAATTGTATTTCTACCAATCGCAGCAGTTCTGGAATTTGACATTTCCGTATTAGTAGCCGTAGTTACAATAACGGCCGGTTCACAGATAGCTAAGTAGATCTGTAATTACTCAATGCAAACAACAAATTCTGAATGAGTGTTACCATATTTATTAAAAAAAATGAATAATCTCTGCTGCTTTTGCCAGAAATCCTTGTTGATCTTTACCAGCTACCCAGAACAATAGAAATCTTCTTATTCCCCTCTTAAATAGGTTCTTCATAAGCCTCCGACCTGGTCTCTCTCATCAAATCCAGGGGATCCAAAATGGCGTTATTCCTCGCCCCACGCCGTCCTTTCGAAAACTGACTTTTAATATCATATTTCTCCATCCAATTTCTTAAAGTCTTCCTTGGGACGCCATACTTATTCGACGCAGCATACACACTATAGCCTTTTTTCACAGCTATAAGCGCATCTCGTAAATGTTGCGACGAATATTGTTTATATGACTTCTCTTGGAACACATCTGTTTCTATGTTGACTATAGCATTTGGTCGTCTCCCAACGATTCGAGGTCTTGCATGTATGTTCAAAGGTATTCCATGATCCATGTCGATAAAGTGTCGGGTAACAATTTCCGTAGATGTCCTCACCCCTGCAAGCAAGGAAAAGAAGCCCATTAGTTTAGGGTAAATTTAAATTTTTGTTGTGGCAACCCGGGCGTTCTTTTCCTGCTTCCTACAGGGGTGGGGGTAAAAAGCAGGGAAAAGTCGCTGGTTATCGGTTTATTTTAGATACAGACAGGGGTCCAAGTCTGCTAATTTACTAATTTAAAATAGCCTCAGTTGTGTGTCGGCAGAGTGTCAATGACATTTTCTGATATTGATGTAAATTACTGTGATAATAAGTTAAGTACCAACATGTAACTGTTTAAGTCTGTTCATTAAAAAAAAGGATATAGGGTTAAGGAGGAAACAGTTGCTCAGTCGGGTACAGTGACTCACCATCAGTTTGTAAAGAAGGAAAACAGATACATTCATCTCTTTTACACTTTTCGAAAGCTTTTGGCATGCGCACACGCATGTGCAAAAGGGATGAACGTATCTCTTTTCCTTCTTTACAAAACGATGGTGAGTCACTGTACCCGACTAAGCAACTGTTTCCTCCTTAACCATATTGGACATAACGTAGGGCCCTGTGCCGAAGGTTTCTTGCCGTTTTCTTCCTCTCGGCTATACAAGTAGTGAACCGGCAGTAGTTTTAGATCAAAAAAGTGACATCAAAAAAGTGTAATGAATTTTGCCTATTTTTGAATAAATACTTTCATGATACATTTGGTATTTTGCTAAACAATGGCTTACACTGATTGCGACCAAATGTGTCGAAAAATGCACAACTAAGGCTATTTTAAATTAAGACTTGGGGGCCAGGTTGTCTGTAGTATAATTGTTGCAGTTTAGTTATTCAGGCTTTTTTTATATACAAAAATTAAAACAAATAAATTATTTTTCAATATAATAATGATTTATTATCAACTCTTGTAATAATGAAAGCAAACGAGGACGTCACAATTGGTAATAGACAGTAATAATAATTATTATTTATATTTATAATAATAATAATAATGAATGAAAATGGTACACTTAAATGAAAAAGGAATAATTGGAGAATTTTTATATTTTCTTCAAAATATTAATTTTAATTATTTTATTTTTCACCAATTCAGTTCCAGACAAATCTATGGAAAAATAACAAAATCCTGATCTTTTATATTTTAAATTAAAATAAAGTAAATAAAACATAAAACCCACATTTTAATACTGAAACACGAAACGTTTATAAGTACATAGTGTATAATATATTTTTTATATAATTAATTATATCTACATGTAGCCTTATATAACTATGTATATAATCAGTATTTTATAATGTATATAACTAATAGGCACTTGTTGGGGTGTGGGCGTGCTTCTTTTGTTTCATTTTTTTTTTATTTACATGATATAATAAATACAAACAAAATCGAAAATTATATATTTCTTAAATATGTAGGTACTTAAAGAAAATTTTGCATCATTTTACCAATAAACGTAAGTTCAATAATAAATAAAAATAAGAGAATCAAAAATTATTTTTTAAATATTTTTTAGTAATATTGTAATATATTATACAGGTTGTAACAGAAAGGGGGTATAAAGCCGAAACACAGCGATAGTCCAAATGAAACTGAACAACTTTCCCCGAGGAACATGGGTCGTAACTCGAAAAAAAAAATATCGCTGTGTTTCGGCTTTATACCTCCTTTATGTTACACCCTGAGTATTGTGTATTTAAAAATTTAAGTTCATCAGTCATCTGTAACCATAAATTAAAAGGGAAACAATTTAATTATTTTCAAAAATGTAATTAAATAAGTACTATCATTTTGTTAAAAAAAAAACTTAATGCCACCTACAGATAAAATGTAACTGACAGATAAACCTATATCTATTTCATAAAACATGACGCTTTAGACAGAGACAGGTATAAAATATCTGTCAGATAAATTTTATCAGAAGATGGTGAAACAAGCCTTTTTAATCTGATATCGAAGCACGCCAAGTAAAGAACACAAGTAAAATTTAAATAATTATAATTAAATAGTAGTTCCAAGTAATTATTATAATTATTTAAGTACAATTATAATTATAACACAAAATGTGGATATTCTATGGACAATTTTAAAAAGCCTAAGGTGTTTTTTTTTCTCGAATTATAGATTTTATTGGAATTCGTTGCAATAGCAAACGTTGTTTCATTTGAGAGATAGATTTTTAAAGAGATATACAGGGATATAAAGCCGAAACACAGCGATAGTCCTCATGAAACTGAACAACTTTCCCCAAGGAACATGGGTCGTAACTCGAAAAAAAATTTCACCTCCCCATACAAAATGTCCGATCAGCTGATCGAGTAAGTTGGGCAATCCAAAAATTTTTTTCGAGTGTTGTTGTGTTTCTCGGGAAAAGTTGTTCAGTTTCATGAAGACTATCGCTGTGTTTCGGCATTATACCCCCTTTCTGTTACACCCTGTACACAAATTAAACAACATTGGACCAGCGTGGATTACCTAATCACTCTCGTATGAGAGTAGGCTCGCGTGTCTGTAGTGGGGACGTTGAAAGGACTGATGAATATTGTAATTTTTGTAATGTTATTGTATATAATTGTCTCGATTTAAAAAAATATATATTGCACATAACATAGGACTCTGTGCCGAAGATTTCTTGCCGTTTTCTTCCTCTCGGCTATACAGGTAGTGAACCGGCAGTAGTTTTAGATCAAAAAAGTGTAATGAATTTTGCCTATTTTTGAATAAAACACTTTTCATTTTCATTTTCAATACACAAATTGTAATATGAAATTGTAATTCAGTACATTTCTAATGCTATCTACACACCAAAGCCGCCGGCTTTTTAGACAGCTGCCATTCGTATGACGTAAAGCCGCCAGCCTAGCTCGGCGGTATGCCGGCGGCTTAGCAACTACGTATCATAGGTCAGTGTGAACCGTCGAGTGTTTTTCTAAATTGCCTGTTCTGGCGTTAGCCAATAATACGCGACGGATAGAATGTGAGTCAACCCTTAGTAAAAGTATTGTCTCATTCCAAGGCGAATGTATTTCGATCAAATCGGGGATGTAAAGAAAGGCCAAGTCAGGCGTACCCTAAACCGACGTGCATGTATGAGGAGACTGATGAATGTATATGAAGTGAAAGAGATGTGTTTGTATCGTAGCAAGTGGAGGGAAGTCTCTGTCTACCTCGATGGGGAAGATTTTGGAATTTGCATATATACTCAGCGCGGGAAAAACTTCGATACCGCGTTTCAGATTTTGTATGCGAATCTACTTTGGTAACGAGAATGTTTGTATCGTAGCAAGTGGAGGGAAGTTTCTGTCTACAGGAAAGAGTTGTGACAGATATGTATGTATGTATATCTCTTTAAATAAATCCATCAACAGTTAAATTTTATCTTAAAACATATATTCTTTAGATTAAAATCTAAAATTTCATTTTTCAAGTCTTTTCTTTTATTTGGACGTCGTCCACGAGCACTCAATTTCTTTTAAAGGCCAATCATTTTTTTTAAGTACTATAAATATATAAATTAAATTATATTTTATATATAATTATACAGTTTAAAATAATTATGGATAGAAATAAGAACTGTTCAGTGTGCTAGCAATTGCCGTCTCTTTCAAAAAGCTGGGTAGTGACAAGGACAGCGTATGAATAGGATCTTTTTAGAGAAAAAAGAAACTAATAACAAAAAATAAACAAAAATTGGTACTTATATTAAAAAAAAATACATACATACGTTTTAAAAAAAAGTAAGTAGGTATCTCTCAATACAGATCCGGGCCGTGTCCGGGCCGTGTCCGGGACGTGACCGGGACGTTTCCAGGCCGTGGCCCGTCAGGAGGAAAAAAAATACGTCGTCACAACAACGTGTGTGAACGAATCCATACAAAATGTATGGAATTGTATTTTACCCTGACACGTCCCGGACATGTCCCGGATGTGTAGATAGACCATAAATTGCAAAAAAAATGTCTAAAATCATAATTAGAAACTTAGGGCACGTTTCACGATCTACAGATAAAATTTATCTGACAGATATTTTATATCTATCTCTGTCTAAAACGTCATGTTTTATGATTTTTTTTTTTATTCTTCTTTTTTTATTTGCAAAATAGAATTATTATTTTTTACTGCTCTTTCTGACCAATTGTGTTCACATCGAGCGGCGCACTTGAGGCTCTGACAGAATCATCAGCGCTGTGGCTTGCCCAAAGCTTGTTGCAGCATTACGCTGAGCCAGAACCTCTTCGCAGTCACAGTACACGATATAAAGCAATCACACATCACAATTTTGTAACTATGTTCACCTTATTTTATCATTAAGTGTGCTTGTAATCAATTGAATTTACTGTTAACTGTTATTTATGTACTGTGCAGTGAATAAATGATTTATCTATCTATCTAAATAGACATATGTTTATCTGCCAGATAAAATTTATCAGTAGATGAAGAAACAAGCCCATGTTCTTATTTCTATCCATAAATCTTTAATTACTGTATAAACTATAAATACTAACATTTAATAAATTATACCAAAGTATAATTATTTAACTTAACCGATAATATAATCTTAATTATTTTAATAATAAATACGATATAAATAAAAAATATTTAATAAGGTGACTTTTCATTAGTGAACGATAGAAAAGGATATGCATGTACTCGTGATAACAAACAACTTTTACTATGGAACCAAGTTCAAAATCATAAAAAATTGTTCCCGCATATTATCAGCTGGTGCATTTTGTATGGGGAGTTAATTTTTTTTTATGATTTCGAACTTGGTCCCATAGTAAAAGTTATTTGATATCACGAGTACATGCATATACTTTTCTATCGTTCACTTTAAAAGTCACCCTGTAATATGTAAGCATAAATTTTCCCCATTTTTGGGGTAAATTTTTTACGCGTCAACATTTTTGGTTGTTTAACGTACAAAATAAGTAAGGGCACATACATATTGGTAAATTGTACCAATCTTGTGTAACTAGACCCTTATAACGTAATTTTTTAATGATTTCTTTGGATTTACATATTTGGAAAAGAAAAAAAATAGGAAATAATTTGAAAAAGGAACAATAAAGTGTTTTTATCTTTGGGTAAATATTTTTAAGCTTAATTTTAATAAAATTACTTAAATTATATACATTTAAATTTATTTTGAGAATTAAAATTGTAGAACCCACTATTTTAATTTCAGCATAATTATTATAGATTTTATAGCCTAGTAGCTATGACCTTTAAGCCAAAATTTCAGCATAACAGTTTTGTCAGTGTTGCCAATTTCACTTTTTGGTATCCTTACTTTTTGATCTCGGCTTATTTTTTCAAAATATTGTCCTTTAATATAATAATTTAAAATAATAAATCTATAAAAAATATTGTGTAATCGAATTAAAATTTAAATATTACAAAATCAAGAGCCAAAATAAATAATATATAATTTAGTATAATTATTTTTTTAGTAAATATGAAAAAAAATGGGTTCCACAATAACCTCAAAAATCGATAAAATTATTTTAAAATTAAATATGGATTCTAAACATTAAGCATTAAATTGTATTTATAATAACTACAAAGATCTATTGATCTATTTCTTAAAAATCCAATAATTAAGTACACTTTAACAGTCGATAGCGCGTAATTATTATCGAGCTTTAACCGTAACCGTTACATGCTTTGTAACCTGTAACCTAACCTTTAAAAAAAACCTGACTGCCTTTAAAAAACTACACAATTTTTTATTTTGATGTACCCAGTGTCACTCTCACAGTAAATACGAATCTAACGACACCTCTCAAGCTAAAATCCATCAAGTCGTTTAGGCTGTAGACTGTGCCAAAGAATTATACATACATACTAAAATAGATACATACATATTATCGAAAAACATAACCCTCCTTCCGGCGCAGTCGGGTAAAAAAGGGTGTGCGCTTACAGCAGGTTCATGAACCAACGTAGAACAACGTAGATACTGGGGCCCAAATCTGCTAATTTCAAATAGCCTCAGTTGTGTGTCGGCAGTGTCAATGGCATTTTTTGATGACACATTTGGTATTCTACTAATCAATTCTTGGTAATATGGCGGTCCTTCTTTGATTTCGCCAATGTCCAGTGGTGTAAGCTAAGTAAATCAAAAGTAAGCTAAGTAAAATTAAATCGAAAAAACTCAATAAATTGTCATAAGTCCATCTTGAAAAGTCAATTCAAACTCAAGCTATTTGTTCTAAATTAATCGGTATTCTACTAAACAATGGCTTACATTGAATGAAAACAAATGTGTCAAAAAATGCCATTGACACTCTGCCGTCACACAACTGAGTATATTGTAAATTTAGCAGACTTGGGTCCCTGGTTACAGTTAGCGCTGTAACCGCTGTAATTGAAACGAAACGTTTCAAACAAGTTGCGTCGTGTGTGGTTTTCTAAGGAAGTCTATAGCAGACACTGCGATGCAACTCAAAAGTAACTAGCAGTTTCAGTTGCGTTGCATTTGCGTTTCACCGTGTGTTTTGGGTCTTATAATACATGCAACGGTTATGGTTACACCTCGATATGATTACGTGTCTTAATAAATCCACATTTAATTTTAAAATATTAATTTTAAATATTTCTCGTAAGCACTCTTTGGCAGTATTTTATGTATCGTATACGATTTTGGGCCAATATTATCCAAATTTCACTTAAAATAAATAAAAAAAACAATTATATAAGTACTATTTTTTAAGTTTTTGGCAATGCAAAAGTCTTCCAAAATGTTAAAAACTAGTGTTGTTCTATCGATAGTTTAAAAGCTTAAATTTTATCGACAACTGGAGCAAAGAGTGAATTTTAATCATCCTACTAATATTATAAATAAAGTTTGTGCCGATAGATGTGACGATGTTTGTTACTCTTTCACGCAAAAACTGCTAAACAGATTTTGATAAAACTTTACAATATTGTAGCTTACACATCAGAATAACACATAGGCTATATTATTTTAAGATATTGTGTAAGTTTTACAAGAAATGACGATGCATGCGGACGAAGTCGCGGACAGTCGAGTCTCTGCTCAGTCATTAGTAGAACGACTTGTGAATAAATTTTATTTATCGGTTTTTGTTTCAATTTTAATAACACATCGATATATTGATAAAATTTAACAATTAAACCATCGATACATTAACAACACTATAAGACACTGGCCATTCTTAATCTAACCCAATAATTTAAGCTTAACCTATAAGACACATGTAACTACTCATGTAAGGACATATCCAGAGCAGTGTTGCCATCTACACTGGTACTTTCCCCATTTTTATCAGAATTTTTCTCCCTGGCAACATTTTCATCTTCGCTTGACACTGTACTAGCGAAAGTTAGGAAGTGTTTCCCAAATTCGACTTCAGGCTCGTAAGATTCCATTTCCGTGCCGCTTTTCTCCCCAAAATTGGGGGAATCTTGAAAATTATCGAATGTTTTGTATTCTTTCTGCTTTTTGCTGTTTTCGACGAATTGTTTCAGCTGTTGAGGCATTGGGAATGAAGATTTTATGTGGCATCTCTTCATCCAGTTGCGTAAGGATTTTCTTGGTACTTTGTGGGTTTGGGCCGCTCTGTGAAAAAAATACAATGTTAAAATAAGAAAAAATAAATAAAAAGTATTTTTTTTTCTATGAAAAGGATTTTTTAAAGTGTTTTGAGATAATAGGTTGCATTGCATTGTAAAAATTTAAATAAGTTCAAAATGTTTATGTTTCTATAAATGCTTCTATCCTGCCTTCATGCTATCACTTCTCTCTCTGTGGGGTCTGCAGGAAGAAATTTCTTTTAGAAATATGCTGTACCTTTTGTATAACTTCTCTTTTTTTCTGTCTCTATGTACTATCATCTTACAATAAACTGTTAAATAAATAAATAAATGTTTTATGGTAATTGGCATCATCGTCATCTCAGCCTATAGCTGCCCACTGCTGAGCATAGGCCTCTCCAACTCTCCAGCGCTACCGGTACATTGCCGTCTGTATCCAACGAGACCACTTTATTTTCACTAGATCGTCGGTCCATCTGTCTAGAGGCCGTCACACACTGCGCTTAGTAGTGCAGTTTTTTACTATTTGCGTGTTATTGCGAAACAATTCGCTCTCGTAAGAGAATAGGCTCATGCCCCTGTACTAGGGACGTTAAAAGGACTGAATATGATGAAAAAAGGTTAAGGTTGCCTGGAAGATATTGCTACCTAGCAATAAGGCCGCCTGTTGCTTCTTATATTCTTGTTTGTGTCTGTATCTTATAACTTTTTGTGCAATAAAGAATATTTGTATTTGTACAAAATTAGAAACTTACCTATAAATACTGCCCCCTTTTTTCACATCCATAAGCGCGGCCCACATCGCCTCATTCGAGTATCGTCGATTCGGGTTAAACTTCCCCATCATGACCCTCTCTAGATCCTTCCGAGACAACCCTGAGGAACTGACCTCCTTCCCTTCCAAGAACTGATCCAAATCCGACTTTAATACAGTCTCCCCAATATCGACATTTTTGTCTTTAAAAATCGGCGGACGGCCTCGTCTGCGAATCTGTTTTTCCCCGATTTTCGGGTAAATTTCTTTATTGGCAACACTATCTTTTGTCTTTGGGATTAACTCGACTTCTTTTTGGTGTTTCGGTTCGATTTTTGGCTTTTTTATTTGGCTAGCTTTTAGTAAGGATACTTCCAATTCGCCATTTTGTTCGAGCCAGGATTTGTAGAAGTCATTTTCGTTTTTTTCGTTGTGTTTTTGAGTTTCCTCGCTAGTGTTTGTGTTTAGGCCGTATTTGGTGAATTCGTTTTGTATGTCCATAGGGTTCATTTTGGATAGTCTCTGTATGTATTCAGAGTTGGCTTTTGCTAAGTTCTGTAGTTTTGTTTGGAAAAACAGCTCGCTCTCTGGTTTTACTCTAAGGTATTGGTTGCTTCGTCCTAAAAATATGAAAAAAATAAATTAAAAATACTTAAGTAAATAAGTTTCTTTTTTTTTCAAAATTCTATAGGTACTTGTTAAATATTTGAAAAATTTAACTAATTATGTCATTTATTATTTTCTCAAAAGAACCATGAATGTTCTGTTTTGATTTTTTTTTATATAAAAAAAATATAAAAAAATAACATAAAAAAATGACAAATGACATGTCTGTAAGATAGCCCTGCCAAAAGTCAGGACTGGTTGATAAAAAAATTAAAAAAAAAACATTCATGGTTCCAATTTTTTTTTAATAATAAACTATACAAAAACTACCATACAATTATTATAAAAAAACTGGCCTACCTTACAGACTGTCATTTATTTATTCGACAATGCCCTTTTGCAATCTTCACTCTTTAGCACTAACACAATTCCATACAAATTCGTTAAAAAAAATTAAAATTGCCGAGAAAAAAAACGCAAAGAAAAACATCGCGCGATTTTTTTTATGCAAGTGACAGAATGAAGTCACATTGCAAATCAACATTGGGAAATAAAAAAAATAATTTCTAAGAATTTTTTTTAAATTGATAAAAAAAACTTACCAGACGGTTGTCCAAGACTGCTACCTGGTTTCCCCGGTTCTTCGTCCTAAAAAAAAAAAAACAATAACTTAAGGCCCGTTTTACAAATAAAATACCTGACAGATATTTTATACCTGTCTCTGTCTAAAACGTCATGCTTTATGAAATAGACATAGGTTTATCTGTCAGATACATTTTATCTGAAAGTAGTGAAACGAGCCCTTATAGTGGTAATTACGGTTTTGTTGTGGCAACATTATTCGTTCAAATATTATTATGTAGAGTCCTTCACGAAAGAAGTCCCCTAGCCGCGGCGCTGTATTTCATGTCAAAATTGATAATGTTGCCATTTATGAGTACAACATCTACCTATATTATGTTTATTTCATTTGTGATTTATTAAATAATATTATTTCCTGCATATTTCGACTGTTCTGGTCATTCCATGAGTAGGTTGGTATATATTTTGATAAAATTGTCTACTTAGCTATATTTCTGTTATGTAAAAAGTGTATTTTTATTAAGATAAGTAAGGGGTTTTCTACCTACTATCAGGGAAAAGGTCAGAAAATAGGGAAAATAGACCTGTCAAATTTAGTTCCAAAAATATCCGGAGACTTCTTTCGTGAAAAGCATTCTAGTTTTGTTAGTTTTGATACTTTGAAAAATGTCCTAATATTTCGTAAGTTACTCAAACATAGAAATTAAAAACTTTTACCCGGGAAACAGTTAAAGTAAAAAACTAAGACCCAGAACACACGGTGAAACGCAACTGCAACGCAACTGAAACTGCTAGTTACTTTTGAGTAGTAGACGCAACTATGTAGTTTGAAACGTTTCGTTTCAGTTGCGTCGTGTGTGTTGGTATTTAGCAGACAGTATATTCGACTTTATTTAAATCAGGCAGTGAAAAAATCGATTGTACGAATCAGTTCTCAAAAAATGATCAGTAAACGATGATAAAAATTGGGGATGAAATATTTTTAGATAGTCAAAAATCGATTATCGAAAATCAGTTAAGTATTCCAAAGAAAGATCGTTTAAAAATCGATTCTGCAAAATCGATAGACAAAAAACCAACAGTTAAAAAATCGATAGGTAGTCAAAAAATGCATTCCTTAAACAAATTCTCGCTATTTCTTACCCTAAGGTTGCATGAAAGATACTGCTACCTAGCAATAAGGCCGCCTGTTGCTTCTTATGTTCTTGTTTGTGTCTGTACCTTATATCTTTTGTGCAATAAAGAATATTTGTATTGTATTGTAAATTCCTTTACCTCATTGTACTCCATATTATCAGTGTCAAGTTCCCCGTAGAATAGACCATCTTCTTCCACAGTCTCTTCCTTCACTTCAGGCTGCTCATCAGATTTGCGTTTCTTGCCGTTTGTGGTTGTTGACGCCGGTTTGGGGGGCTGCGGGGGGGAGCCTGTCAGAGGGGAAGTATATTTACTTATTTGTTTGACATTACGAATAGATTAATTAATTTAAACAAAATCGTACTTCTGAAGATTTTTGTTACACTTTAATGCAAAAACAATTAAACACAATTCAATGTTTACAATATTGTGTCTTCCATTTCAGAATAACGCATTCTTTAAGATATTGCGTCAATTTTCTAAGATACCATAAGCTAGTCAAAAGTCAAAAATATATTTATTTCATAGGCACAAAAAAGGCTCTTGAAACCGTTACATTATTATATAGGTAATTTTTTAAAGTTAATGCTAGATTCGCAAGAGTGCAGTTTTCCCCAGAGAAGAACCTAGCAAGAAACTCTGTGAGGTTGCTCTTTTCAAATAAAGTTTAAATTTTTAGTAGTTCTAGTTCAATTTTAATTGTATTTTATTAACCCCCGACGCCAAAAGAGGGGTGTTATAAGTTTGACGTCGATGTCTGTCTGTGTGTCTGTCTGTCTGTCTGTGGCACTGTAGCTCCTAAACGCGTGGACGGATTTGGATGCGGTTTTTTTTTCTTTAAAGCATTAAAATTCGCGATGCTCATTGCCGAACATTTCTGAGAATTCTATCATCCTGCCAGACGCATAACAATACATACCATTGGCAGTGGCAGTGTTGTCCCTTTGCGCGTGTGCGACTAAAGCCTCACTGGCGACTGTGTAGTCTTTTGTTTCTGGTTTGGCGCCGAACTCCGATAGGCCGGCGTTGTCACTTGAACAGAGACCTGGGGGAAAATAAATGGAAATATATCGTCCAATTAACTCTAGTGGCGCATAAAAATATAGCGATTCATTAATTCTCTAGTGGGGGTAGTGGTCTCTGTCTACCCTGATGGGAAAGAGGCGTGATTGATATGTGGTAGGATCGTTTAAAATATGATATACTTCTTAGACTAATTTAGGTAGCTCTTTAAATAATTCCATTTTTTTCCTACCCCGTGGCGTAGGCGTCAACGATATGTGGGATACCAGTGGGCACGTATATTGAATAAGTTTGAAAACCAATCAACTGGGCCCAAAGCTGCTAATTTACTAAATTCTCAATTGTGTGTCGGCAGAGTGTCAATGTCATTTTTTGACACATTCTGTCGCAATCAATGTAAGCCATTGTTTAGCAGAATACCAAATGTATCAAAAATGCCATTGACACTCTGCCGACACACAACTGAGGCTATTTTAAATTAGCACACTTGGGTACGGCACCTTTTTATCTCTCATAATCTAGGTAATTGAAGAAGCCTATGCTCAACAGTGGACAACTATAGGCTGAGTAGTAGAAGGTAATCATCCACATACCTCTAATCTGCAGCGCTTCAGCGGACTTCAGCAAGCTGGGCAGCTCCTCCTGCGTCACGTTCACCTCGCCTTTGTACATGAAGTCAACCAGCGCTTGCATTTCACTGAATCTGGAACGAAACATTTAATAAAGATGTGTTTCACATCGTCAGTCCTTTTAACGTCCCCACTACAGACACACGAGCCTACTCTCATACAGAGAGTGATTAGGTAATCCACCACGCTGGTCCATTGGTCGGATTTCACATACACCTTCGTTTCTTCTCTAGTGTATGCAGGTTTCTTCATGTTTCCCTTCACCGTTAGCGAGTGGTAATCGAATATTCAATCCATAGAGAAATAAATCTCAGAGGTACAGGTTAGATCGAAACCGCGTCTCCAAGATTGGAGGCGGGTGTTCTACCAGCTAGGATACCTCACTACAACTTGTGGACGTCCACTGCTGGACAAAAGTCTCCCCCAAAGATCTCCACAACGACCGGTCTTACGCTGCCAAGTGGCCAAAGGCTTCCCACAACTTTCACCAGTTATATTATATTATCCAGCCCTCAGAATCCCACTGCTGGACAAAGTCTTCTCTTTCTTTATCCATGACACTCTAAAATAACGCAAATAGGGATGATGACTACATTCAAAAAGTAATTAGTCCGTCTTTTAGGCTATTAAAAAATATTTGAAACACGTTTTTTACCAGATCAAATACATAAATAAATACAAAGATACAGAGCATCAAAGTTACGGAGTGGGGGGTATTGACGTCACTCCTAGGTAAAAATCTTACTTAGGCGTGACGTCACAATCAACTTTAACCCAGTGTATCTTTGTCATTTTTAGATTAAGAGAAAAAAGAAAAAATACGTGTCGAATATTTTAAAATAATCTATGCGATGGATTAAAAAAAATCTTGTTATCATGCCTATTATCCCATTACATACCTCATGTCCCTCATCAAAACAATTGGATGTTTGCAAGGGTTCTGGGTGAGCAGCCGCTCCAGGTACGCCGAGCAAGCAGATAGTACCAGCTTGTGACAGCGGAGTTGGCGGGACTCACACGCGAGGGTCACATCTGCGAACTGCTCGGTGAGGAGCAAGCGGGGGAAAACGGCCTGTGGGGGATAAATTTTATGTTAAAAGTATGTATTTTTAAAATTTATAGACATACATATCTGTGTTAGACAAAATTCTGAAGAGAGATTATAAAGGTCGAAAAGATAGAGGAAAAAATGAGCCGATCCTGTATCCTTCCCCTGGTTCTTAGCTACCTCTCTACCAATTTTCAGCCGAATCGATTCAGCTGTTCTTGAGTAAAATAAGCATCATAAAATGAGTACCTAACTAATGCTGTCTACACAGCAAAGCCGCCGACATGCCACCGGGCTAGGCTGGCGGCTTTACGTCATATGAATGGCAGCTATCAAAAAAGCCAGCGGCTTTGGTGTGTAGATACCATTACACGACTTCCTTCAAAATATAGATAGATCTATGACCAAAACACACCGGATGCGTATGCGTAGACGTATGCGTACCTCTGAGTTGTAATTTATGGAACTGTCACCGTATGCGTAACGTAGACGTACACGTCGACGTGACGCGTAGCCCGGTGTCACATCGGGTTACACCGTAACTACGCGCGTGGCTACGCCGTGCTTACGTCTCCGTTACGCATACGCATCCGGTGTGTTTCAACCTGTAGTAATCAAGTATTTACCTGTAAATTAGTATGGTACGAATTCCATCGCACACAAAACTGCTGCGGAGGTAGCGCCATCTTGTCGGAGCTCATCGCAACTAAACTTTATTCAAATCAAAACATAATAAGTTCTAAATTTAAAAATCTTTGGCCAGTTCTTTTTTTAAATTCTAAAAAATTGCACGTTATTTTTTTAAATAGTAAAAATTGCACAGTCCGCTTTTTGGTAGTCCCAAAAATTTTATATCACAGTTTTTTAGTAGGTAAACTATTTTATAATTTAAGTACCAGGAATACTTTTTTTAAGTCAGTTTAGGTAGAAACTTGGAGACTAGAATTTAGGTTTTAAATAGGAATACTGCATCGGGTTGTGTACCTGGAAAATAAAAAAAAGCTGTTAAAAAATTATATCATTGGGTACCCCAGTTTGGTTCTTAATGGTAATTACTATAATTGAGGCGACTGATGAGTGTGTATGAAGTGAAAGAGATGTGTTTGTATCGTAGTAAGTGGAGGGAAGTCTATGTCTATCTCGATGGGGAAGAGACGTGACGGATATGTATGTAGGTATGTACGATAAATTATTCTAGTCAGAAAATAATAATACCAGCATATGACTCTTAAATTTATTTCTGAATAAAACATAACATGTAATATTTTTTTTTATAATTTCGACCTTGGTCTCATAGTGAAAGTTGTTTATTATCACGAGTAAATGCATATTATTTTTTATTGTTCACTAATTTAAAGTCACCTTTTAAGACGATAAATGCGTACGGCACCGCGAGAAGCCATATTGCAATACATCTGAAGCAAAATTACTAAACAATCTTCGAAACATAAAAACAGCCAAAAACTCCTAAAAATCAATACTTAGCACAGCAACATTTTTAAAAACATACATAATCTGAAGCTTAGTAAACAATCTTCGAAACAAAAACTGCCAAAAACTCATAAAAATCAATACACACAGCAACATTTTTAAAAAACAACGCTACGAACGAGACAGCAAAAAGTAACCACAAAAAGTTCAACCAAATGAATCATAATAACCAACTTTTACTATAAGAGTGAAAGAGACAGGTATCTGTCGGAAAACTCCGTCTGTTGTTACAAAAAGGGGCACTTGAACATTAAAATCAATACGACGACATAAAAAAGGCTAAGTGCGAGTCGGACTCGCGCGCGAAGGGTTCTGTACCATTCAGGTTAACAATAGCCTTATAATAATGTCTACCAGTAGCAATTATTGATATAGAGCAAAAAATGGCAAAAAAACACGTTTGTTGTATGGGAGCCCCCTTAATTATTATTATTATTCTATTTTTAGTATTTGTTGTTATAGCAGCAACGGTAATACATCATTTGTGAAAATTTCAACGCCCTAGCTATAACGGTTCATGAGATACAGCCTGGTGACAGACGGACAGACAACCGAGCCTCTTGAGCCTCAGTAAATAGGGTTAACCTTTTAGGTACGGAACACTAAAAATCAATACGCGACATAAAAAAGGGCAAAGCTGACCTTACGCGCATCTAAAAGTCTATTACGATGGTAATTTAAAAAGTCTTGCGATTTGTATTGTTTTTGAGTTATTTTGGGTAGGTTTTTAATTTGGTCGGATTTGAAAATGAAAATGAAAAGTGTTTATTCAAAAATAGGCAAAATTCATTACACTTTTTTGATGGGTTTTGATCTAAAACTACTGCCGGTTCACTACCTGTATAGCCGAGAGGAAGAAAACGGCAAGAAACCTTCGGCACAGGGCCCTACGTTATTTCCAATATATATATATATATATTTTAATGTAAGTTATTTGCGTTACATTTTGAAGGGAGTAAAATTCATTTTTTTAAAGCAAAATTAAAAAGAAACAATGACAAAAATATGTACTTACGTAAGTTTGTTTTGGTTTTCTAAAATATCTAATAGTTTATCTGTCAGTTTTAAATTATCTATAAAGAGGCCGTTTCATCATCTACAGACAATAACCGTCAGATAAACCTATATCTAATAAAAAAACACGATGTTTTAGACAGTGACATGAATAAAACATCTGTCAGTTTTTGTCAATGAGGAAGGAATATAAGGAGTTGCCCCATTGTTTTTCATATACAAATGAGTTTATGACAGCTTACCTAGATTGGCTCAAGTTTTTCATAGTTTTCTTGGTAGATGACCTGTCATGTCAAACGATAAGAAATTCCATACAAAAAGGTAGCCATTTTGCGCCAGACCAGGCACGCAGATCCAGACGGTATGACACCTCCTTATATATTATATACTCAAAGGATAAACCTATGTCTAAATAAAAAAACATCACGTTTTTAGACACATGAATAAAATATCTGTCAGTTACATTTCTGTTTGTAAGTTGTGAAGTCAGCCAGCTTTCTTAATTTGACGCCTTCTCCTTGCTAAGGATTCTTCATTTACGGAAAACTTATTTTATATTGATTATATTAGGATTCGGTAACAGCTATTTTCCTTTTTCTAAACTTTTTTTTTAGCCTATATTGTCGCACTGCTGGGCAAAAGCAAAACTTAAGGGCCAAAACATAAATTCGTGTCTCGTCGTGTCGTGAATTTATGTTTTAGCCCTTACATAATAGGGATGACGAATAGGTACATTCAAAAATTCAAAAAATAATTAGTCCGTCTTTTAGGCTAATAAAAAATATTTGAAACACAATTTTTACCTGATTAAATACATAAATAAATACAAAGATACAGAGCATCAAAGTTATGGAGTGGGGGGTTTTGACGTCACTTCTACGTAAAAATCGTACGTAAGCGTGACGTCACGAGCAACTTTAACCCAGTGTATCTTTGTAATTTTTAGTTTAAGAGAAAAAAGAAAAAATACGTGTCGAATATTTAAAAATAAACTATGTGATGGGCCTAAAACATTTTTTTTGTCGTCATGCCTATTAAAAAAGCCATTGAATCATGTGAATTTTGCTAACCTGAGCCAGCGTGGTGGATTACCTAATCACTCTCGTATGAGAGTAGGCTCGTGTGTTTGTAGTGGGGACGTTAAAAGGGCTGATTATGATGAATTCGTTTTTAAATGAATATTTATCATCTATCTCAAACATAGAAGTTTATAATACATACATATCCGTCACACGCCTATCTCCCATCGGGGTGGGCAGAAACCACTACCTTCCACTTGCTACGATCCAGGATTATATAAGGTCACTTAAAATTAGTGAACGATAGAAAAGGATATGCATGTACTCGTGATAACAAACAACTTTTAATAAGGACTGAAGGTGGAAATCATTCAAAAAATTGTTAACTCCCCATATAAAATGTACCAGCTGATAGTATGGGGGAACAATTGTTTTTTGTGATTTCGAACTTGGTCCCATAGTAAAAGTTGTTTGTTATCACGAGTACATGCATATCCTTTTCTATCGTTCACTAATTTAAAGTCACCTTGTATACTTTTTCGTACGCTAGCCAAAGACAAGAGAATTCATTTCATAAAAGAAAAGGGCCTTAGACAGAAAATCTATAAGTCATTGACCTTATTGATTAATTTGTCTCTGTACAAGAGCCAGCCCGCGACTTCGTTCGCATTTATCGTCATATCTTGGAAAACTTACACAATATCTTAAAATAATATAGCCTATGTGATATCCTGATGTGAAAGTTACAATATTGTAAAGTTCCATTAAAATCTGTTCAGTAGTTTTCGCGTGACAATGTAACAAACATCCTCACATCCAACGGCACAAACATTGACATTTATAATATTAGTAGGATGGATAGAATTATGGCAGTTGCCATTTAAAAATTCGTTATTTGTGCAACAAGAGGAAAAAGTTGATATTTTCTAGTGGTGGGCCGAGTACTCGGTTTATACTCGGTACTCGGCGTACTCGGCACTTTTTTTACTACTCGTAATCGGCCGAATAACTCTGTTAAAATGCCGAGTACTCGGTGCAAGTAAATCTACCCCACGCACTTGATCTGCTTTGTAGATCATAGTCTAATTCCTTCTTATGATACATATTTAGGTCTTTGCACAGCAGGAACAATGTTATAAGCTGCTATTAACATAATTATTTAGAAGAGCATTTCATAAACAGTACTTTGTCTATTTTTTTTTGCCACTTGACGCGTGTTGTTTATTGGTTTCATTTGAATAATAATAAACGGGGTGCGGAGGAAGTGTTAAACACCATTAACACCCTCGTTCCGAAACTTTTTCGCGCACCATTCTACCTGCTTCAAGTATACCGAGTAACTCGGCCGAGTACTCGGCTCGGTAAACTTTAAACCGAGTAATACTCGGTACTCGGTTACTCGGTAAAACTGGTACTCGGCCCACCACTAATATTTTCATAGACTGACTATTTTGAATCCCGCACAAGCGAAAGACAGGTGGAAGGAAGTGGTCTCTGTCTACCCCAATGGGAGAGAGGCGTGACGGATATGTATGTATTGTATGTATGTACAAGCGAAAGACTCCATGATAGAATCACGAGGGTAGCAAGTTTTTGACATTATATTTTTCCTGTCAAATTGACATCTGTCAAAATGAAAAAAATCTCACTTTGTGTCAATGAGGAAGGAATATAAGAAGTGGCCCCATTTTTGTTTTTCATATACAAATGAGTTTATGACAGCGTGTCAAGGTTGCGTCAAGTTTTCTTGGTAGATGACCTGTCAAACGTTAAGTAGTACCATATAAATAGTTGCCATTTTGCGCCAGACCAGGGTACCAATTCTCTTAAATTAAGTTAAGCGACCTAACTATAGCCAACAGATTAACATTCTACAGCAATAGGTCACAAATTTGGTATTCTCTTAGGTGCCACGAAATAGTCGATTAGTGGTCGATTAGTATTAGGGCTTTGTCATTCATTTGTCTTTGCGAATGATTTAGTTGTCCATGTTGCCAATATTTAATAAAATTATTGTTCGAAGAAATTGATCAACCGATTGATAGATTTTTTTCGACCTAGAATAAGCTTAGACATACTTTAAAATACAGAATATTTATTTCTATAAGATTTACATGCATTTTTTGCATAAATTGCACGTTAATTTTCGAAAAAACACCGAAATAGTGTTTGGGTGACCGAACGACTGAACGACTGAACGACTGAACGACGGACGACCGAACGAAATGCCATTAGAGAACAACTGTCAAATAGCGAAGAGAATACCATTTGGAACTGCCACTCATGTGACATTGCGGAGTAGAATACCAAATAAAGCGTAAAGTAATAAAATGTACGGCCGATCGCTGTCCACTGTCAACTTATCTGTTAAGAGAATACCAAAATGTGTCATTTCATACAATTCACATTCTAGAGAGACACCATTTTTCATTTGGTAATTAGAAGAATACGGGCCCTGGCACGCAAATCCAGACGGTATGGCACCTCCTTATATATTCTATATTCAAGCCGAACGAGGAAAAAACTTTCAAATTGAAATGAAATGAAATGAAATGAAAATCATTTAATCCTGTAGGTTTTGACAACACTTAAGACGGGTCATTTTTTAAAGTTAATGCTAGATTCGCAAGAGTGCAGTTTCCCCAGAGAAGAACCTAGCAAGAAACTCTGTAGGGTTGCTCTTTTTAATTTAAGTTTTACAAATCTCAGGCATAAACACAGAAACATATAATCAAATTAATATTTCAAAACAGCTATCCATAAATAAATAATAAAAATTTGACCCCACAATATCCAGGAAAAAGTAAGGCAAGCAAATGGGAAACAAAGAAGTGAAATGCTTAGTTTGATGGGATCCGCATGACATGACCGGCCATCACAGCAGCACCTTCACACAGGTCTCAACGCATGTGCCAGCCATCAACCCCTTCCACATATTTTAGGGAAGTAGGAGACCCGACACACAGCGCCACCACTGCAACGGCGTAAGCGAGCATGACATATCACACGTTTCGCCTTATTCATAAGAAAGCTTAGCTATTACAGAATTACAGATACCATACCTACCAAAATACTGCAGAGGCAACATTTTTACAACACAATAACATTCATATAATTTAAGGAATGTAAGTAATTCACAATTGTATGAGAACAGGTATGCTAGAGAAAGCTTGATAGAAGAGCAGGTCAATCCCATGGATTTGAGTCATCTAAATAATCGTTAATTTTATAATATCCCTTTTTGTTAAGTTTTTGTTTAACAATAACCTTGAATTTATTGAGGGGTAGTTCGCGTATACTGGTAGGGATCTTGTTGTAAAAGCGTATACATTGACCCACAAACGACTTATTTACTTTCTTTAGTCGACTAGCATGGGGCACTAATTTATCCCTATTTCTAGTATTAACAGTATGTATATCACTTAGTTGTTTAAATTGATGTATATTTTTTTTTGTAAACATTACATTAGTGAAGATGTATTGCGATGCTAGTGTTAATATGTCAATATTTTTAAAAACATCCCTAAGAGATTCCCTGGGACCTAGTTTATAAATCGATCGAATAGCACGCTTCTGCAGAACAAAGATGCGCTCAGAGTCGGCGGCGTGACCCCACAGCAGAATGCCGTAGGACATAAGACTATGGAAGTAGCTGAAGTAAACTAGCCTGGCAGTTTGAACATCTGTCAGGTTTCTTATTTTTTTAACCGCATAAGCTGCAGAGCTGAGCTTATCTGCTAACTTGTCAATATGGGGGCCCCATTGTAATTTAGAATCCAGAGTAATACCAAGGAATATGGTTGTTTCCACAAGACACAAACTCTGTCCCTTCATCTTAATATCTGTAGTTACTTGTCCAACATTGGGCAAAGTAAATTTAATACATTTAGTTTTCTTTTCATTAAGCACTAGATTATTGGCATTAAACCACTCGACTACTTTACTGATAGCACTGTTTACGTCGTCATATAAATTCTGTTGTCTTCTAACTTTAAAAAGTAAAGAAGTATCATCAGCAAACAATACTATATCATGACAGTTATTTACAAGACTTGGCAGATCATTAATATAAATTAGGAAGAGAAAAGGACCGAGAATTGAGCCCTGTGGGACACCCATGCTAACCGCAGATCCACTCGACACTTTGCCGTTTACATCAACCCTCTGTACACGTCCATATAAGTAAGATTCTAATAGGCTGAGTGCGGTGTCCTTTACACCGTAATAATGAAGTTTCCTGACCAAAGTACGATGATCAACGCAATCGAAAGCCTTGGATAAATCGCAAAAGACACCCAAGGCGTCGTGTGACTTCTCCCAGGCATCAAATATACACTTTATTAAATCAACACCTGCGTCGGTTGTTGAGCGACCCCTGGTAAAACCAAACTGTTTCAGGTGCATTAGTTTATTGGAGTAAAAGTGAAATTGTAGTTGATCTAAGATTAGTTTTTCAAATATTTTACTTAAGGTTGGCAATATAGATATAGGTCTATAATTGGTGGGGTCAGTCTTACTGCCTGCTTTAAACAAAGGTATGACTTTACTGTGTTTCATTAGGTCAGGAAAAATTCCCTCATCTATACATTTATTAAAAACCATAGCTAGATGGCTAGATACGCAGTTTATGATGGAATTAACTATTGTAACGGAAAGGCCATGCAGATCAGCGGTTTTTTTAATAGTTAACGATTTAAAGGCCTTTACTATTGAATATGCATTGACGTGACGAAATGCAAAGACTTGGTTGGACTCGGCCACGTTCTGCTTCAACAAAGATTCAGCAAGCGTGGGAGAAGAATCCAGGTCCTTGGTGGTCGAGACTGGAATGTCGGAGAAGAATTTAACAAAAGCTTCGGCAACCTCGGCGTCTGTACTGATACAGTTACCATCAATATTCAATTTAAAATCGAGGTTGCGTGGTTTGACTCTTCCAGACATTGACATCCATTGACAGACCATATGTCAAAATGAAGAATAATTCACTTAGTGCATTATTTTTGAGCAACAAAACACCCTCGTTAGAACTGCTGCGTTGAAAAAATCCGTTTCATGCTCATGAAACGACTTTTCTCGAGGCACGTTAAAATAAAAGCATAGACAACTAAAATATTTACATTTTTCTTACAAAACTTTCACACAATTACATCACCTCATTTAATGTTTGTAAACTTATAGTAATAGTGCTCTAATTTTAATTTTATTTACGTTTGAGGTACATCAAAACAATAGTGCGGGCTTCGTACTACTTTTTGAGGTAGTGAAAACAAAAAAATATATGAAAATTAATTGAATTTGTTTGTTTATGTTTGTATCGTAGCAAGTGGAGGGAAGTCTCTGTCTACTTCGATGGGAGAGAGACTTAGAAGAAAATATTGCGATATTTAATCGATAAATAGCAGGTCTTAAGTTCTATTACCTCTAGAGACAAAAAATTCTTTGTAACAATAGGGATGATGACTACATTCAAAAATTCAAAAAATAATTAGTCCGTCTTTTAGGCTATTAAAAAATATTTGAAACACATTTTTTACCTGATCAAATACATAAATAAATACAAAGATACAGAGCATCAAAGTTACGGAGTGGGGGGTATTGACGTCACTCCCAAGTAAAAATCTTACTTAGGCGTAACATCACGAGCAACTTTAACCCAGTGTATCTTTGTCATTTTTAGTTTAAGAGAACAAAGAAAAAATACGTGTCAAATATTTTAAAATAATCTATGTAATGGACTAAATTTTTTTTTTATTCATCATGCCTATTGCACAGTATGCACAGTTAAATAAATTTGCACCCTGCACCATCCAATAGCTATAAATATAACGGAGCATTATTTTAATTGACTTTTCTTGCAACAAGCTGTAACTATTCATTAAATCAAGTCAGTACAGCCGCGCCGTGTCAAATCAGCACTCAATTGCCCTCAATACGAAGTTGGATGATTTTTGCTTGGTCTTGCAAAATAACAAATTAAAGTTTTTATTGTGTAATGTAAGGTAAAAATTTATAAATTGTTTTAATTTCGAATTTAGGGTTGCCAATTACATGTTTTAATAAAATAAATAATACAAACATATAGAATTAAATATTTACAGGAAATATACATATATCTTCCAACGCGTCGCACGAGGCAAAGTACCCAACAAGCCTGGCAGCATTATCTACCTCTTTGAATAGCAAAAAAATATCCTTGACAATTTAGGTTTGGGGTTTTTATTTATTTTCATTCACTTAAAAAAATATTTCATTCATTTTTCTTCATTTAAGTATGTATTTCTATTTATTATATTTCTAGCTCGAGACAGAAAATCATGGCGGATGAGGAGAGAGGTTTTTGCTCATCAGTGTGACACTTATGGTTAAATAATTTGGTTTTATGTTTTTCTATTTTAAATACAGTTAAAACAGAATTTTATTGAAATTATTATTTTAGAACGATATTGTAACTAGAGATTGCCCGCGACTTTCATATCATATCATACGTTTTTATCGTCATATCTCGGAAAACTTACTTATCATACATACATACATACACATCCGTCACGCCTCTCTCCCATGACCCATCGCGGTAGGCAGAGACCACTTCCTTCCACTTGCTACGATACAAACACACCTCTATCACTTCATCCACATTCATCAGTCGCCTCATACATGCCCGTCGGTTTAGGGTACTCTTGATTTGGCCTTTCTCGAGCAAGTCCCGTACTTATCTTAAAATAAAATAGGTATTTGGCTTTCATGTTACTTCGATTTGCAAGTCACAATATTGTAAAAATCTATTCTATCGTTTTGCGCGTGAAAGAGTACGAAATATCCTCTCGAAAATCCAAGCAGAGCCGTGCCAAAGAGCATATAATCACTACGTTTTGTTCGTGCCTTGATATTTATAATTATTAAACAGAATAAAAACTCTTTGCTCCCAAACTTAACCGCTTCTGAGAAGCTTGCGTTGGCCTCAAAGTGCCAAAAATAGCTCCTATATGAAACCAGGTGCTGAACACAGTCTACAGACTATATAGGATGACTTAATTACTAAACGATAGAAAAGGATATGCATTTACTCGTGATAACAAACAACTTTTACTATGGGACCAAGTTCGAAATCATAAAAAAATCGAAAGTGCATCAGCTGGAACAAAATTTTATGATTTCGACCTTGGTCCCGTAGTAAAAGTTGTTTGTTATCAAGACTACATGCATATCCTTTTCTATCGTTCAGTAATTTAAAGTCACTCTGTATAGATACCACAGCATGGAGCCGAGACCCCCGCGCCGGCTATTTCGGGGCACCCCTTGAGGTCAACGGCCGAGGATCCTCCCTACGTTTGCTTTTTTTTATCTGTGTGCTATAGATAGAGATTATGGAGTCTAGGTTTTTTTTTGAGGTTATGTTTGGAGTTTTGAAGCTTTTCTACTTGATTTTTTTTTAATTATTATTTTTCGTTATCGTTGTATTTCTGTTTTTTTATTATATTGTCGGATATTAAATGGAATATAATAAAATATCTTTGATTTAAGACCTCAATTTTTATTTCAAGTTTTTATATTTTTTAAAGACACTATTATTGTCTTTTGTTTTTTTTTGTCGAAGTCAAAAAAGGAGTACGTATCACAATTTAACTAGATTTTTTTAAGGTAAAGATAAAAAAAAATTACACTTAATTTTTAAATAGGTATATTTTTTTAAATACCTTAAATAAGGTCAAATTAAAAATATATACATATTATTGTTAATTATTTTATCTCCCATTTTATGGACGCATAAAACTAGTTTCACTAATAGATAAACTAAGTTATTTTATTTTAAATGAATCACGATGTTGCAAGAAGATTTACTATGTTTTAAATGACGTCTGTGTTATGTTACAGGCCCTAAAAGTATTGTTATTTTATGGAATATAAGTATGTATATATTTTTTAATTAAATTGTTGTTAAAGAGATTTTTTTTAAACTAAATAAATTTATTATTATTTTTATGATACCTACTTACCTACTCATGAAACAAAAAAAATGTCGTAAAATCCTTAAAAAAATATAAAAGATTTTTGTAGGTATGAAAAAGAAATTTATAATTTTTTGTAATAATAAAATTGGTATTTTTTTTATTAAACAAATAATTTGAATCTTTTTATAAAATATTTTTTATAGAATTTTTTTTTTCAAATTTTTGAATTCAAAGTACATTTTCAATCATCAAAAACTCACCAACAGAACCCATCTCCAAATTAGATTAAACTATTACTTAAATCCAGCCAAAATCACGTCTCACAAATAAATAAATAAACCTCAAAAAAACGAGAGCTCGAAAAACGTAAGAATTAATCTTATCTTTACACCAAACGTTGTAAACATTATTTGACCGATAAATGTCCCATTAACGTTAAACACATTAAAAACTACCAAAGAACCATGAATTTAAACCTTTAAACCTTTTTAAACCATCACACGGGAAGTATGAAGTCAACAAAATTCACTTGGCACTGAATTAGGCACACAGTTGGTACAAAAATGACTCTGAAACATACAACACGCACAAGGTAGCATCCGTCGATCCGAAAATAGTACAAACAGGCCCCAAGTAATGTTATAAACATATATCCCGACCATGCATTCGGTAAAAATCAATATTAAAAAGTCAGAAACGGAAAAGTAACACACTATGCTATCTAAGAAGGGAAATAGGTAAAACGTAATTCTGAAATGGTCGACTCTACACGACTATCATGTGCTGAAAATGTGACTTTTCACAAAATTACTTATTACAGTGGAAATGTAAAGTAAAATAGACGATATTGTACTCACCGAGCGCAACGCAACACAAATGCAATTTAAACACTTTAGCTTTTTTTAAACGACGGAAAAATCAATAAATTTTGAAGAGCACACAAAATTGTTCATATTTTTCCTTCGGGCCCCACTTTCCGGCAGCGGACTCAGTCGCGCACTTAAAAATGAAAAACCAATTGCAAGGCGACTGTGTGTTGGAGCGAGACGGATATACTTCCGATGGTAAATACTACGAGAATCATAACAAACTTAAATTATTTGCAAAAACATTTCGGTTACGTAACTGTTTTAACTAAATATTAAGGATACATACCAATATTTTATAAACTCGCCATCAAAGTTACACAAAAATGTGGTTAAATTGTTATTTTATAAATAAATTGTTTTGCATTTTGACGGAGTTACAAGCGTGCGCCGTGCGGCCGCCATTTGCAATCGTAACGTGAAATGCACTTAATTTTCACCGAGTCGAATCGAATAACTTAAATAACCTAACATTTTTACTTCTTTTTATTAAAAACATAAACTAAAAATATATTTTTATGTAGTAAAGTATTAATCAATAAATTATTAGTCCGCATTTAAAGTGTTATTTCGTCTCTCGCTGAAAAATCGATTATTTTTATTTCCTGGCAACATTGTTTCGATTTCAAAATGGCGGATGACGTCAAATAAGCGCGGGAATTTTGAAGTTGCTTGTGACGAAGTTGTGTTGATTTTGTATTATTTTATTTCGATTTTGCATAGTATTGTCTGTGATATTGTATTATTTTAAATAGCACAATTTATTATTCCTATATTTCCTTTGTGGACACAGAAAAATAGTTTTTATGTGATTTTGTTTTCGTCATTAACTGAGTTTAACCACAGAGTACGAAATTAGCTTTATCTTAGACATACGAGGAAGCGCAACTGCTAGTTACTTTTGAGTTGCATCTAAGTTTCTGCTATAGACTCCTTTAGAAAACCACACACGATGCAACTAGTTTTAAACGTTTCAGATTATCAAATTGCGTTTCCCCGTGTGTTCTAGGCCATAGCCATTATGATTCTTGGATTAGGTATAATTTGTTTATATTCGTATCATTTTATAGCTTAAAATAATAGATACCATGTTATGCTTTTTATTCATATCATGTGATGCAACTTGATGCAACGGGATTTTACATTCCGGATTCTGGGTTATGGATAGCTATTTTATAATATTAAGGCCGTGACCCCAGTAGGCAAACTGTCAGCGCCCGACTGAGTGAGCCGCAAAGTGGTGAACTGAAATTTGAGTTAGCTGCAAACTCAAATCAATGAAATCACCGGTTTTGGTGGGATTCGGCCGCTGTCTGAGATAGTCAGCGCGCGTAACGCTGCAAACTGCGTACGGTGAGCGAAAACTAGCTGACTGTGGACACTCCATTTCAAATATATGGAAGGGCGTAGGTACTAAATCGATACGCCGCAAACTAGTCAGCCGCTAACAGTTTGCCTACTTAGTTTTAGTTTTGGGGCCACGGCCTAATTTTATTGTAGGTATGTTTCTGTGTTTATGCCTAAGAATTGTAAAACTTAAATTGAAAAGAGCAACCCTACAGAGTTTCTTGCTAGATTCTTCTCCGAGGAAAACTGCACTCTTGCGAATCTAGCGCTAACTTTAAAAAAAACACCCGTCCTATTTTTACATTAGGTACAGCCGCCGACACATCAACCTAGACTGATTGTACTTTGAACTGTTAAAAGACGCTCTCGGAAAAACGTGTAAGAGTGTGCGATGTATATTTTTTGTTATTTCTTTTCAGTCACGCACCAGGCACAGAGTTGTTATACAGGTGTAACAAAAAGGGGGTATAATGCCGAAACACGGCGATAGTAAATGAACAACTTTTCCCAAGGAACATAGGTCGTAACTAGAAAAAAAAAATTCGCCTCATACAAAATGCCCGATCAGCTGATCGAATAAGTATGAGCGATCCAAAATTTTTTTTCGATTTACGACCCATGTTCCTTGAGAAAAGTTGTTCAGTTTCATGAGGACTATTGCTGTGTTTCGGCTTTATACCCCCTTTCTGTTACAAGCTGTATAGGCTGAACAGGTTGATGTGTCCCAGAGTGTACCTATCTCTCTTAGTTCTTATAATTAAAATGGATACAAAAATCCAGACAAAACACAATAAATTTCTAAAACATATTTAATTTATTTCAAACGGTAAGGCAATCGAAGGCGTTTCTTATTTGTACTGTTAATGACAATTATATTACGACGCAACAACTTTTACTATGGAACCAATCATTTTTCAATACTACAGTGCTACAAGGATCTTTTGGCGCGTGGCGGAAATCGGAACTAACGATATCATCTTGTAAATTGGCATTATTTTGAGTTATTTATTCACCACCCACGCCCTCCTGACAATGTCACTCAAGTGCCAATAAATCCTTGTAGCACTGTAAAATGCGTAATTTGTCAAAACCATAGTAAAAGTTGTTTTACATGTGATTTGAATTCCGTTTTAAACCATTCAAACTCTGCATTTTTTTAAATTTGACAATTTTCATGTCAGATGTCATGACATGTGTCAAATGTCAAATTTGAGTGTTGCCATAATTATTGAAAATATATACCTAATTAAAGTCTGTCAAAAAAGAAAAATAGTAGAAATTAAAAAGTGGCAATACTGTAGCGTCGTCCCTTTCGAATGAATCTAACATAAACGAGACGACAAACTCACTTACTCTGTCACTCTTTTGGACAGACTATAGTAGTTCCTGCAGAGTAATTATGGTTGATTTTTAATATTTAATTTTGAATGTTTTTTTTTAATAGCTCGGCTATATTTCATGATATGTTGACAATTATTGTTTTTCGTTATTTTTAATTAATATTTTAAACATTTAAAGTGTTGTGCTTAACAACAAAGAATTGTGTTTCATAATTAAATAATTGAAAAACATCGTGAAGAAACCTGCATACACTAGAGAAGAAATCCGAAGGTGTATGTGAAATCCGCCAACCCGCAACCAGCGTGGTGGATTACGACCTAATCACTCTCGTATGAGAGTGAGCTCTTGAGCCTGTAGTGGGGACGTTAAAAGGGCTTAGGGCTTATATGGATATTTCCCCCCTAACTGTATACAAGGTGACTTTAAATTAGTGAACGATAGAAAAGGATATGCATGTACTCGTCATAACAAACTACTTTTACTATGGGACGAAGTTAGAAATCATTAAAAAAAAATCGTTCCTCCATACTATCAGCTGATGCATTTTGCATGGCGAGTTCAAAATTTTTTGAATGATTCCGAACTTGGTGCCATAATAGAAGTTGTTTGTTATCACGAGTACATGCATATCCTTTTTTATCTTTCATTAAATATAATATTTAATTGTTGTTATCAGCCCATATATGTCCCCACCGAGGGGCACGAGCCTACTCTCATACAGAGAGTGATTAGGCCGTAATCCACCACGCGGGCCAAGTGCGGGTTGGCGGATTTCACATACACCTTCGAATTTCTTTATTTAATTATGAAACATCAATACATAAAACACAGTGTTTCGCTTGCAGATCTAATAAACTTGAATTTAAAACTAATTAATATAAGATTATTTACAATTTCACTAACATTTAACTAAATTAATCGATATTTAGTACCAGTATCACAACTTACAGATAAAACTTAACTGACAGATAAACCTATGTCTATTTCATAAAACGTGACGTTTTAGACATGTATGAAATATCCGTCAGATATTTTTTATCTGTAGATAGAGAAACGAGCTTTTAAACATATGGCAATAATAATAATATAACACATTTCTTTGTGAATGAAGAAATTGAATGAGTATTTTCTGTTAAGTAGGCAGTTTTAAAATAGCTTCAAAATAATGTATATGAAATGAAGTGAAAGAGATGTGTTTGTATCGTAGCAAGTGGAGGGAAGTCTCTGTCTACCTCGATGGGGAAGATTTTGGAATTTGCTTATATACTCAGCGCGGGAAAAACTTCGATACCGCGTTTCAGGTTTTGTATGCGAATCTACTTTGGTAACGAGAATGTTTGTATCGTAGCAAGTGGAGGCGAGACAGATATGTATCTATGTGATTTAAAAAGTGAATTTTTATAAAAGAAATTGTATTTTTAAATCAATAAAAAATTCCAAATATTTTTAAGAAACTAAACTTTTTTGTATGTTGTGCAAATAAATAATTGATTTTGACTTTGATGTGATTCTCAAATGAGAAGAATTTTTTTTTATTAAGATTTTTGAAAAATGGCAAAATTTAAAAAATATTAAGTACTTAATTGAAATCCCTAATTAAAAATGGCAAAATTAACAAGTTCTTTCACATATTTTTTCTTATAAATTACATTAACATACATACAGGATGTTGAAATTTACTATTATTTATAATTATTACAATTATGATTATTTTATTATTATTATTAATATTCATAAAGCATATTTGGTCGGATATATTTTTATTAATTTACTTGTAAAATGTCTTACTTACATGTCTTAGATATAAACAACTTTTACTATGGCACCATTAAGCCTAATTTGTCATAAAAAAAATAGGTAAAATTGACGTTATTTTTTTAATAAAACTAAATTGAAAATAAATTTATAGTATGAAAAAAGATCACATTTTTAATTTCTTGAGGCTAAGGGTCTCAGCACCTACAGATAAAATTAAACTGACAGATAAACCTATGTCTATTTCATAAAGCATGACGTTTTACACAGTCAGTCCTGGATTAACCCTTAAGCAAATTAAGCACTAGCTTAGGGCCCCACGTCCAGGGGGGCCCCCGACGTAGCACAAAAAAATCTTCACACTCTTACATCACCCACCTCATTCAAAACTATACCAGAAAAGTTTTTCGAAGGCGGCCGGGACCGACGGCTAAACGTGCCCTCCGAAGCACGGAATCATCTTTCTTTTAGGAGAAACAGGTGATGGTGATATAGCCTGCAATGTCCTAACCTAACTGACAAAACTAACACTCACAAAGTGAAAAATCATTACTTATGTTGTCAACTACTGCGCTATGCTACTAATTCCTGTTGACATACTGACAGGGGGCCCCACAAGTGTGGATTGCTTAGGGCCCCGAGTAGTCTTAATCCGGCACTGTAGACAGTGACAGATATAAAATATCTGTCAGATAAATTTTATCTGTAAATGGAGAAATAAGCCCTAAATATTTTCATTTGTAATATTTGTGCCAGTTAAAGAGCTATAGTAAAAGTTGTTTATTTAAATTAACTGGTTATAGAGTACCCCTTATTTTTCATTTTTAATATACAATTTATTAAAATATTGAATTATTATTCTTATTGTATTTTTATGAATTCACAAATCGATTATTAATTCTTATGATTTTATTTAAATTATTTTTTCCATGATTTTAATTTATATTCGGAATAAAATGCAAAAATACAGCTGATTATTTTAGAAAAATAATATAAGTATAATTATTCTATTATTATTATTTTTACATAATTTATGTTATTTTACATGTAGTAAGCCAGTTTTTTTATTTGAGACAAAAAACAAAAAAAATGATTTTTCATGTGTTTTTTAAATTTGTGTTATTTATTTAAATATACATTTTTATTTCGCTACAATCTAAATTCTAAATCTTAATTAAGTACTAAATATTATACAGGGTGGACAAATATACGCAAATGATTAATTTTTATTAAAATAACAATATTTTGATGTAAAATAAATAAGTTATCAGTATTTTAAAAAATGTGTGTTTAGATGGTAGCAAGTGGTCTCCTGCCTATCTCAATGGGAGAGATGCATGACGGATATGTTTGTATTTAGATAAAAAAAAACCTACTATGGATATTATAAACGTCAACGTTTGTGCCGATAGATGTTAATTACTCTTTCACGCAAAAACTACTGAATATAATATGACGAAATTTGGAATTATTGTAGCTTACACATCAGAATAACACATAGGCTATATTGCTTTAGGATATTGTGTAAATTTTTCAAGATATGACGATAAATGCGTACGAAGTCGCGGGCAGCATCTAGTAATTTATCGCTATTAAAAAATAGTGTGTTTAGATCGTAGCAAATGAGTTACGACCCATGTTCCTTGGCGAAAGTTGTTCAGTTTCATGAGGACTATTGCTGTGTTTCGGCATTATACCCCCTTTCTGTTACACCCAGTATAAAAAATAATAATAAATAATTATAATTATTAATAATTGTATACCGTCCACCCTGTATAAATGAGATACATTATTGAACTAATTTCTACAAGGCAAGGTAATATATCTGTATAGACGGAGACAAATTTATGGGGAGTAGGGAGATAGCGACGCGACGCGACGCCACGCAACGCGATGCGACGTAACGCGACGCGACGCAACGCAACACAACGTAACGCGATGCGACGTAACGCAACGCGACGCGACGTAACGCAACGCGACGCAAAGCAACGGTGATCGCAAGTTCAATATAGCGTTTTAGAATATACTTTTTTAATAGACAAAACGATACCTTTTTATAAAAAAGTGTTGTGTATAATTATGATTAGATCGCAAGTTTAAATTGATTATTGTTAGTGTCCGTTACAAAACTTACAGATAAAATTTAACGGATAGATATTTTATACCTGTCTGTTTCTATAACCTAATGTTTTATGAAATAGACATAGGTTTATCTATATGTCAGTTAAATTTTATCTGTAGTCATAACGGGCACTTAGTCAGATTTTTAAAAAGAATAAAAAGGTCTCCATACAAAATCTACCTCCCCATACAAATTACTACCGAATCAACAGCAATCATACAACCATACAAAACATTGTGCTTATATTACTAATCAAGATATGTGATTATCAAAAATCAAAAAAAGGAAGACATAAAATAAATTATTTTTAAAAATTACTGAAAATTGCATTTTTTTGTGGTATAAAAAGATCGATTAACTGGCAATACAGCCATAGATAAAATTAAAAATTTTAATACATACTTAATACCCAGAAATCTGTGGGGAGGCATGGGAGAGGCTTTTGCCCAGCCGTGGGACAACATATGTTAACAAAACATACTTATTTTTTTACACTCAATATTGTCAATGACATGACATGATTCGTTTGACATGACATGTATTAAATGTAATTTTTTTATTAAGTGCTCGTTTCTCCAATAACAGATAAAATCTAACTAACAGATAAACCTATGTCTATTTCATAAAACATGACGTTTTAGACAGAGACAGGTAAAAAATATCTGTCAGATAAACTTTATCTGTAAGTGGTGAAACAAGCCTTTATGATAATTTTTAAAAAAATATGAAAACATAGTCTATGGTCGTTTCAAGTCGATCTTAAAATGTCACAAAAAAATTAAAATTTCAGTACAAATAACCAAATTAAAAAATAAAACACTAAAATTATTTTATTTACACTTAAAACTGAGTATCACTGATAATTAATTAATTAATAATAATAAAAAATATTAATAATTAAATTAATGTTAATAAAACGCCGAACGTTTTAATAAATCGATGTTAGAAATAATAATAATTATTAATTAATGATTAATAATTGATAACAATAATTATTTATTAATTATCATTAATAATAATTATTATTAATGGTAATATTTCGTAAAGATTATGGCAACTTCATTTTTTATTTATTAAAATAATATTTTAAGATTGTTGCTGGAAAAGGCTTTAAAGATACTCATTAAACATAGACGTCTTTTTCTAATGTTTGATAAATGACAGAGTCAGGTATATAGGTTTAATTATTTCTTTCATAACGACCAACAAAAAAAAACGAATGTGACACGCGAGGCGAGACACGTTTATTATACAGGGTGACTTCAAATTAGGAACGATAGAAAAGGGTATGCATATACTCGTGATAACAAACAACTTTTACTATGGGACCAAGGTCGAAATCGTTCAAAAATTTTTGAACTCCCCATACAAAATGCATCAGCTGATAGTATGGGAGAACATTTTTTTTTGTGATTTGGAACTTGGTCTTATAGTAAAAGTTGTAGTAAAAGTAAAAGTCACCACGCGTGGAGTGTTATATTCATAACTCACGGTTGTTATTAACCAGTTGGTTTTGCTAATTCACATTCTTGTCAAAACACGCCTTGCGAGACAGTCATCTCGAACACGCCAGGCGAGTCACATTAGTCATCAACACCCCTGAAGTGTCATACGTCATGGTAATTGACAAAATTGTCACAGTCCAAGCTGATTTTCACATTTTAGTCTGAACTCGCCTCGCGAGTCACTAGCTACTTGACTCGCCAGGCGTGTCCATTCAAAAATCACATAACAGAGTGTTATCTTAAAACACCTTTTCCACAACATATCTGACTGTTAAATTTTAACTTTGAGTTCAACTTAAATTATTGAGTTATTATTTCGGCAGTTAAGTTTTTAAATAGGAATTCAAGAAAGCCAACTACACCAACTAGAGAATAAATTTAACTGACAGATAAACCTATGTCTATTTCATAAAACATGACGCTTTAGACAGAGACAGGTATAAAATATCTGTCAGATAAATTTTATCTGAAGATGTTGAAACGGGCCCTGACTTTAAAATAATTATAAATGGTTAAGAAATTACTAAAATAAGGCAAAAATTTGTAAGTAGGTACTTGACCATACTAATTTAACCAAAGTATGGGCTAAGAGACAGACTGATCTCCCGTACGCAACGTATTATTACGTAGGAATATCATAATTAGAAACACATTTGTTCCCACGTGTGCATACAACAGGGGGCTTCGCACGGCATGCCGCGACAATAGGGTATTTGACTATATTCAAAATATACAACAAAATGTGGCCATCCTACAAGATTATATTATAAAGAAACATATTTCACTTTATTTTGATGTAAAACATGTTTATTTTTAACAAAATAAAATAAACAAATTGTAATATTTTTTAAATTTTTATCTGGAACACGAACGGCCTGTTATTTGTTGACATTCTGGTGACGTCACACGCGAGTAAACAGCTGTCATAATGGTGCGCTTCGTTAGTGTTTTTCGTGTTTGTTTACTCGCATGTGACGTCACGCGTGACGTGACCAGCGCCATTACAGAAACAGTGTTATTCGCGGGTTTTATTAAATTTGAATTTCAACATTGATTTTTCATCATTAAAACATTAAATATTTCAGAAATATCAATGTAGGGTAATTATTATCATATAAACATTAATTTAAAATTATTTTCCAAATGTTGTCAAATAGCCTATTATCTCACGTATGCTGTCCTTATCACATTTAAAACTATAGACAGAGACGTAAGCGTGACAAACCCATGACAACGTCTTGTCACGGAGTGTATGCTAAGCTAGCAGGGGGCCATTTCTGCTAAATTATGTTAAACAACTAACTTTTGTCAAAATATTGACATAGTATTGCGATAGGTGACAAAGGTAGTCTGCTAAGTTCCGCTACAGATGCGCCAAATCCGACATTTTGCAAATTATTGAGAGTCTCATGACTGGATAAACGTCAAATAGCGAAAATAAAAATAAATAAAATAAACTTTCTTTTCACTAAAAACTTAAAAAATAAATTCGCAACTAATAGTCGCTAACGTCGACCTAACTCTTTTCATCCTGGCAAGCTGTGTTTGCCTGTAATTGGGTCTGCATCGAGCTAGAATTTAAGAAATACTTATATGTAAGTTAAGATGTATACCTATTGGCAAACCATTTAAATAAATAAATAAATAATACCGTTTGGAACTGCCGCTTTTGTGACATTGTGGAGTAGACTACCGAATATAGCAAATAGTAGTAATTAGGTATGGTCGATGTATCGTCTATAGCATTGTTTCCTAACCTGTGGTCCGCGGACCCCTAGGGGTCCGCAAGCATATGTTTGGGGGTCCGCGGTCCCATACGCATTTATCTTACTTTATTAGAGCATTAACAAAAATAAATAAATTAACTACGCCAAATATCTCGTAACTAATATCAACCCCAACATTTCTGACTTAGTTGCAAAAAAGCAGCACCAACCTTCTCATTAATGTTTTTTCGCTTATTTTAAATAAATAAATGTTTTTCTACGACAAAGTTTGTTTTTTCACTCAGGGGTCCTTGGCATTATGCTTGATTTCCTCGGGGTCCGCGGCTGAAAAAGGTTAGGAACCGCTGGTCTATAGTTGTCGTTGTCAATTTATCCGTTAGTATAATACCAAAATGGTAAAATCATACAACTCACATTCTAGAGACACACCTTTTGTGCATTTGGTAATTAGTAGAATCGGCCCCCAGATGTAATAATGCATTATGTACGTTGCGTACGTGGGACAGTCTGTTTTTTAGCTTTATCCTCGTATTCAGTGTGTCTAGTGCTTTAAAAAAATTATTTATTTACTTTGTGACTTAAGTATTTTTGTGTAAGGCACTAAAATCTAAATTTTAAAATAGGCAAGTATGCCATAAAATATGCTACTAAACTTATATTTTATGAGAAAAGGGCAAGCAAAGTCGGGTGGGGATCGTGTATAGCTGTGCCTAACATGTCATATAAGTTTTACAATTATATAAAAATAAGTTAAAATGAATGAAATATTAAAAAAATCTACTAATATTATAAATTTCAATGTTTCTGCGCATGTGAAAATGTTTGTTACTCTTTCACGCAAAAACTACTGAACAGATTTTGATAAAACTTTACAATATTGTAGCTTACACATCAGAATAACTCATAGGCTATATTATTTTAAGATATTGTGTAAGTTTTCCAAGATATGACGATAAATCCGTACGAAGTCACGGGCAGCCACTAGTAGGCTATATTTAAGACTATGTGTTATTCTGACGTGCATCCTACAATATTGTAAAGTTTCATCAAAATCTGTTCAGTGGTTTTTACGTGATGAAGTAACAAACATCCATCCATCGGCACAAACATTGACATTTATAATATTAGTAGGATTAATATTTCATTCATTTTAACTTATTTTTATATAATTCTAAAACAACACAGACTTCAATAACTGGGAAAAACGTGTTCAACAACCGTTATTGTTACTCGCAACGTTACAAATAACGTTATAACGTACTTCCGTTTCGTTTGCGTTGACATCACTATCAATAGCTGGTAGATTATCGATTACTGACCTAATATTCTCTTGAGTCTCTGTAGCTGTTACATTTGTAAAAGGTACACCAGTAGCCGTTACATTTGTAACAGGTACTTCAGTAGCTGTTATAACGGTACTTTCTGTAAAATTTGCCGTTACGTTACTTTCGTTACCGTTTTGCTCATCTGTAACTGTTACGTTACTAGTTACATTTTCTGTAACTGTTCTGTTACCTACATTTTCAGTAACAGTTCCGTTACTAGTTACATTATCTGTTACTGTTACATTACTAGTTACATTTTCAGTAACAGTTCCGTTACCAACATTCTCAGTAACGGCTACAACGGTAACAACGTTATTGTTACTGCTATTCAAATCTTCGTAATTCGGCGGCATTTCGATGTTCTGTCTCGCTTGCTCTTCCGACACTTGTATATTGTCGTCTCTTTCTGTGTTCAGAGCGTCTCTGCTTAGATATTCTGGAGGGGGCCCGAATAGTTTATATCGCATAGCTTCATTGTATGGGGGAGGTCGTCCATTCGATTCCAAGACTGGGTAATTTTCGAAATTTGCTCCTAAAAGTCTTATAGTCCTTCCATTTAAAGTATATGTATCATTTGAGTTTAATCTGACTATATCCATGTCATTAATATTTAATTCAGCGACATTAGGCGTGTCAGGTCGCCTATCTAGACTTTGCCTACGACCTAGCCTAGGTATACTAAGTTGGAACCTACCTAGCTGCAGCGTTATAGGTCTAGGTCGGTTAATTTGGTCTATAACCCTTTCTAAATTATTCCTTAGAGTCCTTCTTCTATAGAATTCTAACGGTGTTGCCATATAGTTCAAGTCTCGACCGCAATTTGATATCTCTTGGTTGAAAAATAGCTCGGAGTTCAAATCGCAGTACGTTGGGCTACGGTAGTTGTCTAAATTGTTGCCCGTTCGATTCCTGGTTGGAGACGTGTTGCACGAAGCTGAGCGTACGTCCGTCATTTCGACGTCTAGGCATTGGGTTGGGACCTGAAAAAAAAATATTGGGCATGATGACTAAAAAATGTTTCTTCGTCCATCACATAGATTATTTTAAAATATTCGACACGTACATTTTCTTTTTTCTCTTAAACTAAAAATGACACAGATACACTGAGTTAAAGTTGCTCGTGACGTCACGCTTAAGTACATTTTTTACTTAAAAGAGATGTCAAAAGCCACAACTCCGTAACTTTGTTGCTTTGTATCTTTTTCCCATACCTATATTGTATTTCCCAATTTTCCCATACATGTATTGCATTTCCCATATCTACCAAAATATATTTCCCATATCTATACTTATAAGCATTTCCTATACCAATATACATTTCCCACACCTATAAATATATTTCCCACACCTATAATACATTTCCCAATCCTGTATTTCCCATACCTATAACATATTTCCCATGCATATAATTATATTTCCCAATCCTATATTTGACATACCTGTCTATATCTAGTGAACATATTAGTGAATCTCGCGATAGGATCTCTAGGTTGCTGCTCCGTACTCTCTTGTTGGTCGTCCTCGCATTCTGTCGTACACTGTAAGTGAAGTTACTTGGTGAATGTCGTTTTTTGGAGGATTTAGAGGACCTTACATACATACATATCTATCACGCCTTTGTCTCATAGTAGGCAGAGACTTCCTTCCATTTGCTACGATACAAACATTCTCGTTACCAAAGTAGATTCGCATACAAAACCTGAAACGCGGTATCAAAGTTTTTCCCGCGCTAAGTATATAAGCAAATTCCAAAATCTTCCCCATCGAGGTAGACAGAGAATTCCCTCCACTTACTACGATGTCACATGTCATGTATATCCAACATCATCATGCCAGCTTATGTATGTCCACTGCTGGACAAAAGACCAAAGATCTCCACAACGGTCTTGCGCTGCCCACATCCAACAGCTTCCCGCTATTTTAACCAAATCGTAGTGACCTTGTTGGCCTTCCTACACTGCATCGTCCGACATACATACATGTATGTGAAATGAAATGAAATGTTTATTTAATCTTGTAGGACGAGTTTGACATCACATAAGACGGGTCATTTTTTAAAGTTAACGCTAGATTCGCATGAGTGCAGTTTTCCCCAGAGAAGAATCTAGCAAGAAACTCTGTTGGGTTGCTCTTTTCAAATTTGGTATTACAAATTCTTAGACAAAAATATTTAGATACAAACATTAAATTTAACATTTTATTATGCCAAATAGACAGCTTGACAGAAGAGCAGGTCAATCCCATGGATTTGATTCATCTAGTTATAGATAAATCGTTGATTTTATAATAACTATGTATATTTTTTACTAAATACATAGTATAAGTCGTGTGTACATAGTAAATGTCGTCCATACCTGTAACGGCGCCCTACTAGGCGAGCCTTGTTGCGATACAGTCGGCGACGTGCGTTGCTGCTCTAAAAGCCGAGACGCTTCGTAACACGGCGGGAATCTGTGCGTCTGTGGAAATAAGGAGGTTTTTTAAAGAAATTGCTGGCCTGGCGTTGGGGTGTTTTAAGCTTAAATAGTTTTTTTTTTGTATTGATGTAGGATTAAGGTAAGGAATAGATAATAAATCAATGTAAATAAAGTGATCGTTAAGTTATGATAATTGGTTAAATAAACCGAGACAGGTTAATAAATGTCGATAAAGGGTTAATTGTGAAACCGGTTATTACCGTTTCAGATAATCGGTTATTGTTATCGTAATAACCGGTTAATGATGATATTCGGTTAATTACGACAACCGGGTTATTATGTTAAACCTGTTAATTATGAAAACCGGGTAATTATGATTACCAGTTAATTATGATAACCGGTTAAGTAGGAAAACCGGTTAATTACGGTAACCGGTTAAGTAGGAAAACCGGTTTATTATGAAAACCGGGTAATTGTGATTACCGGGTAATTATGATAGATAACCGGTTAATTATGAAACCCGGGTAATTATGAAAACCGAGTAATTGTGATATCCGGTTAATTACGACAACCGGGTTATTATGTTAAAAATGTTAATTATGAAAATCGGGTAATTATGATTATCAGTAAATTATGATAACCGGTTAATTATGAAAACCGGGTAATTATGAAAACCGGGTAATTATGAAAACCGGGTAATTATGATAACCGGTTAATTAGAAAAGCTGTTTATTATTTTTATTGTTTATTATTAATTATGATATACCCGGTTAATGATCATTGATCACCCACCTGGTAATGATGTTGGTAATGCAGCCGCGTGGCGCGGTCGCTGTGCGTGTACTCCCTCAGCGCGGCGCGTTTCATATGCATCTTGCAAATAGCTGACACCAGCAACACCACCGCTATCATGAATATTAGGGCGCACGCTGGAAAAAAATACAAAAAATTACAGTGCAACAAGGATCTATTGGCACTTGAGTGACATTGTCAGGAGGACGTGGGTGGTGAATAAATAACTTTGAGTATAGAATATTATAAGGAGGTGCCATACGGTCTGGATCTGCGTTCTGGTCTGGCGCTTTTTGTATGGAATTTCTTATCGTTTGACATGACAGGTCATCTACCAAGACAACTATGAAAAACTTGCGCCAGCCTTGGCACGCTGTCATAAACTCATTTATTTTAAAATAATCTATGTGATGGACAAAAAAATTTTTTTTTAGTCATCATGCCTATTAGCAGACTTGGGCCCCTGTATATTTATAAATAAAATTGCAATACATACCAGTGACAGTATATATAGTTGACTGTATGAATCCATATTCGTCAGGAGCGTGTCGGTCTTCGAACAACGGCGGGTATTCCACTTCGACGTAACCTGCTGAAGAAATAAGTTTTATTGTTTTAAATAATATTATTAATAAATGTCACATAAATATAGCATAATTGATGCAGAACCTGAACCAGAACCAGAACCAGAACACAACATAATATACCTAAGAACCAGAACACAACATAATATACCTAAGGTGACTTTAAATTAGTGAACGATAGAAAAGGATATGCATGTACTCGTGATAACAAACAACTTTTACTATGTGGCCAAATTCGAAATCATAAAAAAAAAATTGTTTCTCCATACTATCAGCTGGTGCATTTTGTATGGGGAGTTCAAAAATTTTTGAATGATTTCGACCCATAGTAAAAGTTGTTTGTAATTACGCATGCATATCCTTTTCTATCGTTCACTAATTTAAAGTCACCCTATATATTGTTACATATCATAATATAACATTACACAATATGTGTGTTATGTTATGTTATACTGTGTAATGTGTGTTTGTGTGTATGCGTGTGTATTTTTTATATTTAGTTCATTATGATTTATTTAATAAAATAAAATTTTATGATGTAAACTTCTAGAAAAACACTCAGGCATTCTTTTATGTCATTTATCACACAGTCTGACATTTGTGATACAAATCTGACATACATGTTGTGGTACGTACGCCATACTCATACTCAATAACATAATACTACACACTATGTGACATACACCACACATCATACAACACACCACACATAATACCTACAACAAACATCACACATCAAAGTTAAAGTCAAATAAATTTATTTCAGAGACAGAAAATGCTCTTGAAACCGTTACATCAACACATATTCATCACAAGCTACCTTCAACCCTGGAGTACGGTGGATGTTCATCACAGCAGTCCGGCTGCTTGCACAGAGCTGATGCTGTACCAGGTCTGCAACAGGCTGCTGAGGATATACAGCGGCCGGATGAGCAGTTCAGTTTGTCTGGACCTGGTGATATTAGAATAATTTGTTAAATTTTTGTTTTTGTAGAAAATAGGGATAATGACTTAATTAAAAAAATTGGCTTTAAGGGCCTTTTCACCATCTTTAGACAAAAATTATATAATATCTTATAATAAATACAAAGATATAGAGCATCAAAGTTACGGAGTGGGGGGTTGTGACTTCACTTTTCAGTAAAAATAGTACTGAAGTGTGACGTCACGAGGAACTTAAAATATCGTTGTCATTTTAAGTCAAAGAGAAAAAATAAAAAATGACAATTTTCTGTTTTTTTTTTAATACATACAGTGCTACCAACTCATCTGTGAACTGAACGGCGGCGCTAGTAGTAATACAAAATTGTATTTCTACCAATCGCAGCAGTTCTGTAATTTGACATTTCCGTATTAGTGGCCGTAGTTACAATAACGGCCGGTTCACAGATAACTTGGTAGGTCTGTAATGTAAGTGATAGACTACAAAATAAAGGTTATTTTAGTTTGCGTTTGAGAGAGGCGGTGGCAGTTTTAAACAAAAAAAATCTGCAAAAAGTCTATACTTATTTATGACTAGTGTCTGCCCGCGACTTCGTACGCATTTTTCGTCATATCTTTGAAAAAACATGAAATATCTACAAATAATATAGCCTATGTGTTATTCTGATGTCCAAGCTAAGTTATTGTAAAATTTCATTAAAATCTGTTCTGTGGTTTTTGCGTGATGAAGTAACAAACATCCATCCATCGGCACAAACATTGACATTTATAATATTATTATGATTTAATATTAAAAAAGTCAATAATTAAACTCACGCGCACACGGCTGTTGCATACAGAGCTCGGGCGCCTCGTCCTCTCCGTGCATACAGTCTTTAAACCCGTCGCACACGTACGATGCCAGCACGCAGTGTTTGCCGCACCAGAACGCGCCTAGTGTACATTGGCGGGGACCTGTGGGGGTTAAAAATTTATATTTTTATTGGAAATCTTTATATATTACTCTATATTGCATAGATACACTAATATAGTAAGCAAGTTTGACAATGGAGTAACAGCAGACAGCCTTATTGCTAGATAGAAATATCTCAGTTACAATAACATAAATATTTATGTTATTTATATGAAGAAATGAAGGAATAAATAACCTTTTTATTACAAAAACCCGACTGCATTTAAAAAACGCAATATTTTTTATTTTGATGTACCCAGTGTCACTCGCACAGTAAATACGAATCTAACGACACCTCTCAAGCTAAAATCCATCAAGCCGTTTAGGCTGTAGAACGTGACAAAGAATTATACATACCTACATAAATACTCTCGAAAAACATGACCCTCCTTCTGGCGCAGTCGGGTAAAAAGAAATGCGTTTTTTAAACGCAAGCGGGTTTTTTTTAATAAAAAGTTTAGGTTATTGTAGGTATACTAGAGGCAGCCCGCGACTTCGTATGCATTTCTCGTCATATCTTTGAAAAAACACAATATCTCCAATCCAATGAACACATTTTTTAAAATCTTATTAGTGGTTTTTAAGTACCTCTAGTCTGCACCAAAATAAACTTGGACACGCTGAACGGCGGACTGGAACAGACATAGTGCCCACTGTCGTTGAGACGTAGCGACACGCGCCATAGACGGGACGAGAATGACAGGCCTCGCTGTTCTGGGGTTAGGGGGCTGCAGAACGAAAAGGTTGAGTATTTTTTACATTACTTAGGAAATAAAGTTCTTAAAACCTAACAATGGAAAGCATTGCAATGTTTTATTATATGTTTCTGTGTTTATGCCTGAGATTTGTAAAACTTAAATTGAAAAGAGCAACCCTACAGAGTTTCTTGCTAGGTTCTTCTCTGGGGAAAACTGCACTATTGCGAATCTAGCATTAACTTTAAAAAATGACCCGTCCTAAGTGTTGTCAAAACCTACAGGATTAAATGATTTTTCATTTCATTTCATTGTCTGCAATCCCACAATACAGAATAAGGGTTAGTATTTATTTAGTTTTAAGTTAAATACATACATACACATCTTTGTCTTCATCTGTCTCTCTTTCTTTACGTGTTGTAAAGGCAAAGATGGCGTTTACTGTACCGACGACAAGAGCCTAGCTCTTAAATATACGAATGAATGACATTAAAACATATTTGCCACACCATTCTCTCTTCCACCAGGGTAGACAGAGACTTCCCTCCACTTGCTACGATACAGACACACTTCTTTCACTTCATACACATGAACATCATTTTCATTTTACGTGTATGTATGAGGAGACTGATGAATGTGTATTAGGTGAATGAAGCGTGTTTGTATCGTAGCAAGTGGAGGGAAGTCTCTGTCTATTTCTACAGGCGTAACAGTTATGTATGTAAGTATGTAACTCACCGATCCCCCCCAGTAACATTATCATTCGGCAGATAGTTCCAGAAGTACACCCTCGGCGCCACGTCACCCTTCAGCTCGCAGACCAGCGTCAGATTGTCTCCAACTCTCTTCACCAGCACATCTGTGTACTCTGGCTCTCCAGGGCTGTATAGAGTTAAGTAGGGGTGCGTGTCTAGAGCCACTGGAAAGAGACAGATATCCTGTTAATATTATAAAAAAGGTCTATGTTCGTGCTTTTCCTTTCCTCGTCTTCCTGGCTCCACTGAAAATCAGCATCATTCAGTGGCAGACTTACAGGGCCGGCAAATAGCATCGAACATATTTGTATGGAACCTGGTATAGTAAAAATAACGGTATCAATTACACTCAACATCCCCTATTCCAGCTAGTATGGAGAAAAAAAAGTTGGCGGCCACTGATGAAACTATCTTTATATACCAATTAGTTTGGATGCTCTTTAGCCCTTTATTTTTATCTTACAGAAATTAAAAAAAACTTATAATTATGTCTATACTATACTATACACATTATGTATAGTATGTATGTATGATTCATCAACTAAGGAAGTAAACAAAAGAATTGGCAATGCTTGGAAAAGATTCTGGTCATTAAAAGAAGTTGTAAAAAACACAGAAGTGAGCATGGGCATTAAGAAAAAAGTGTTTAACACATGCATACTGCCAATATTGACATATGGCTGCCAAACTTGGGCACACACAAAAGAACATACAAGGAAGTTGGAAATTGGGCAGAAGGCTATGGAGAGGAGTATGATTAGAGCAAAAAGAATAGACAGACTACAAAACAGTGAGCTGAGACGGAGGACAAGGGTGACTGACGTAACTTACAAAACCAAGAAACTGAAATGGATGTGGGCTGGACATGTTTTGAGAGGGCCAGATAAATGGACTAAAACCATCACAACCTGGTACCCCAGAGGGTTGAAGAGGAAAAAAGGTAGACCCCACAGAAGATGGGAGGACGAGATAGTCCAAACAGCTGGCAGGACATGGCCTAGGGTGGCATGCCAAAGGGCAGAGTGGAAGAGTTTGGGGGAGGCCTTTGCCAAGAGGCACACAGATAAAGAAACCGCTACCGTAGATTAAGTTTTTAAAAGTATTGTTAAAAAAAAATGAAAAAATAATTATCTAATAAATAAATACACATTATGCCCGTAATCCATAATGCATATAGTGATACATTGAAGTCCTTTTCTTATATTTTTATTTATGTTAGCTTAAATGCTGTTTTATGTTATTTTTTTGTACTTTTGATTATTGATTTTATTTATTATTCTTATTTGTTTTAAATTAGGAATAAATTATTACTTTAACTACAAATGAACAAGCCTAATTAAGAAATTTACCAGAATGATAAATAGACAGAACGTAATTATTTTAAGAAAGATTTTTTTAAAAGTTGTTACAGTGAAACATAGATTTTCTTTCCACTATAAACCTACCAGATTATACATAGTTTTAAAAAGTGAAATTGTTTACAATCGCACGCAACTATGACGTAACTATCGATAACTAGAAGATAAGCAAATATATTTGAGTGAAAGGACAATTTCTAGGCATAAATTGAATACCGTTATAGGCAAAATCCTGTTTGTATAAGTTCAAAAAATCATGGTATACAAAAAGCCTATTTTGAAGGTTTTCTGCGGCGAATATTGCAGAACCTTGTGTTTAATTGAAAAGATAAGCCTGTTTAACAGCTTTACTAGACATCACAAGGTCCTTTTAACGAAAATAAAGGTCGAAAATAGCCAAAATGTTTGGCGAATTTTGAATCAATGTTATTTCATTTGTGTAGCATAAAAGTAAAATTATATGTATACTTACAGATGCCTGAAGTTATTAGAATGGGAAATGTCCATAACAACACGTAAGATAAAGGCGAAAACATTTTTTATTTACTTTTTATACATTTTCACTATTGACATTCAACAATGCGGCCATGTTTGTTTCGGGTTGAGTTTGGATACGTTCCATTTTAATCTTGGATTTGTTTTAGGGTTTTTTAATAAAATATTTATGGGACAACTTCTTCTTCATTAAAATTCAAAACTTCATATCAAAAATCACTGTTAATTTTTACAGTTTTAGACTCTTTGACTAGCTAAACACATAAAAAGCAGCCATAAAATAATTTGTATGACACAAAGCATTTGTATGATACTGCGTGTAATGGACTATACTTTGTATGCATTATCAAAACGTTTAAAGAAATATCAAATGGAATGTTTTGTAACAAATCAAATATTTATATATTCTATGCCAATCATATAATATTACAGACTAAAAACATAATAAAAATGTACGTATAAGTAGCAAAAAGTAACAGAACATGCTTTTCTGCAACACAAATATCAATACGCTCCCTATACAACAAAACGCCAACAGCTGTCATTTGACATTGACTAACATGACACATTCGTTGCCTACTCGACGTGGATTTGTAAACCTGTGCATTTATTCAAAAATATTTGCTTTTAATCTACATCACGATCGTTCTCTTTGCAATTACAACGAAAAACAAACTTTTAAATTGCCAACTCGACACTTTTTATCTGAAACAAAGTGTTCAGACGTAACTTATCGACGAAAAACTAATGCAGTGTTTTCTATTGTTCTTATAACTATTATCGAATTATTAAGAGACAATGGGATATACGGGTGGTGATCTATGCAGGGGGGAGTGAATCATAAATAAACTGGCATGATATTGAGAGTGATATACAAAAGTTTTCGACGAAGATTCCTCAAAATGAACGGCGTTAACAAAGACGCGCCGATCGGCGTACAATGCTTGCAAATCGCATCAAATTCTTGCTGTCCTCGGTTGAGAATTAATAGGTTAAGATGGTAAGTCACGCTTTAATCATTTTCATTCATAAAAACCTCTTTGTAGCCTTGACTCTTTGTTCCTATTGAGTAAAGCAATTGTTGATCTTATAACCATTGTTTTTCTCATTAGAATATGTTATGTTATCTTTACTAGTTAATTAATTAATTCGTTTATTTATTTGAAAACCAACAGCTACATTATACATATTAGAAAATAATAAATTAACAAAATGGGGACGAGCCAATTATAGGTTTTTACAGTCATTTCATTTATTTTTAATTTTAATTTTACTATTTATCATTATTATGGTAAAATTGATGAAGAGCCTGAAGGGAGGCCTTTGCCCAGCAGTGGGCTACAGGCTGGATGTATTTTTATTATAAATAATTAGAGACTGCCAATAACTTCGTTTCATATCTGATAAAATCACAAAAAATCTTAAAATAATATAGCCTATGTGTTATTCTGATGTGTAAGCTACAATATTGTAAAGTTTCATGGAAATCTGTTCAGTAGTTTTTGTGTGAAAGAGTAACAAATATCTTCACATCCATCCATCGGCACAAACATTGACATTTATAATATTAGTAGGATTAGGATTAATATTGTAATCTATTAATCTAGTTATCTATAGACAATAAATAGATAATTTATTTAAAAACATATTTTTAAGATAAGTAGCCAAATTATTCCGTAAAAGTTAAGTAAAAGTTGTCTTAACTAAATAGGGATAATGACTATATAAAAAAGGCATTATGTTTAGTCTGTCTGTTAGACTATAAAAAAATATTGTACACATATGCTTTCTTTCTTTTTCTTTTCTCAAATACTTAAATAAATACAAAGATACAGAGCATCAAAGTTACGGAGTGGGGGGTATTGACGTCACTTTTGGGTAATAATTGTACTGAGACTTCAAGAGGAACATTAATTCATTTTTTTAAATAATCTAAGTGATGGACTAAATATTTTTTTTGTCTAGCCTAATGGGTTTTACAGTAAAAGTTGTTGCAAAAAACTACCAATTTCATTGAGCATACATACATTACTGATAAGCAAATTGAAATGTGTAATTAGCTAGGCATATGTTTGGTTTCAGATAACAGAGTACCAGTCCAACTCATATTATAAATGTCAATGTTTGTGCCGATGGACGAATGTTTGTTACTCTTTCACGCAAAAACTACTGAACAGATTTTTATGAAACTTAGCAATATTGTAGCTTATATATCAGAATAACATATAGGCTATATTATTTTAAGATATTGTGTAAGTTTTCAAAGATATGACGATAAATGCGTACGAAGTCGCGGGCAGCCTCTCGTTTATAATCATTATATTATTAGTAAGCTACAAGTATCGAATTTCATAAAACAATTGATGCATAATGACGAATACATGTGTTACAATGAGGTCACTTAAATATAAAAAGTATGACACAGGCTCAACTCACACCGAAAGAGGCTCAACTCACACCGAAAGAGCGGCGAAGGGCAGCGAAGCGGAGCGCAGTTTCAGTGTCATATGAATTTTAACTTTATTTTCATTACTACACTCGGCTTCAAAAAAATCGCACCTTTTAAGAAATCTATTTTAAATATCTTTCAATCATATTTGTATTATGAAATATTGGTAATGTTCGGTATCATTTGAAAGGTAAGGAAACAGAGAATGCAAAAACAATAATTCATTCAATGTTTTTTATTGGAACTGAGAAAAATTTACAAAACAATAAAAATCCTTAAAAAACCCTAATGAAATCTGATAATTTTTTCAAAACAAAGTTGCTTAAAACTAACCTTAAACCTAGTGTTACCCCCCCTAGCCCTAATGACGTCTTCCATGCGCTCCCTCATGGATCGCACCAACTTTAGGACCTCTTCTTGAGGGATTCTGTCCCATTCCTCAATAACGGCGTCTTGGAGCTCCTGAAGAGTCGCGGGAGCGAGATCACGGGATCTAACCTTGCGTTTCAGCTGGTCCCAGAGGTGCTCTATCGGGTTCAGATCTGGACTTCTCGCTGGCCACTGCATGACAGGGATCCCAACCTCTTGAAGGTAGCCCTGCACAATTCCAGCAGTGTGCGCGCGAGCGTTATCGTGCATTAATGTCAACCCGTCGCCAATAAATCCAGCATAGGGGACCACATGTTCTTCCAGGATCTCTGTGATGTACCGGTGAGCAGTCATCGACCCTTGCCCGCGAGCACCGCCGGTCCGAGAGACGCAAGAAAGTTCAGTTTTGCCGTCGGCAGATATGCCGCCCCAGAACATGCAGGAACCGCCCCCGTATTCTACCGTCTCTTGGATGCAGGCTTGGGCAAAACGTTCCCATTGTCTTCTGTATACTCTTTTGCGTCTATCGTTGCAGAAAAGGCACACTCTCGTTTCGTCAGAGAAGAGAACAGCTCTCCATTGGTCCAGGTTCCAATTGACGTGGGCGCGAGCAAATTGCAGGCGTGCTCGCCGATGCGCTGCGGTTAATTTTGGACCTGTGGCAGGTCTTCTAGCCACAATATTTCTCTCCTTTAGTCTTCTTCTAACTGTAGAGACACTCACGGCCCTTCTACGAACTGCTTTAAGCTGCTGTTGCAACTCAACAGCATTAGAGAACCGATTTCTCAAAGACTTCGATACGACGAATCGGTCATCTCTCGCAGAAGTGCAGCGATTTCTACCAGACCCACGCCTTCGGACAAAGCCACCGATCTGCAGGAACCGCTGGTACACTCTTCGAACAGAAAAGCGACTCAAGTGCAATTGCCGAGCAACATCACACTGACGTAGTCCTGATTGCAGTAGTGCGATAACTTGGGCGGCTTCAGCAGCAGTAGTGTCCATCTTCAAGGACGTTTTTCTGATGAAAGATATTCTTCTGTATCTTCTTCGACTGTTGGTAGCAAATTTATCCCCCAATAAGCTGTATCGACCCCTTTATACCCCAAAAACAAAACAATACAAACAAAATTTGAAGAGGAGAATCAGTTCCATTGTCATTCACAGTGACTTAAAGTGTTTAAGCTTTTTCTTTAATCAAATGAAATGGATATTTTTTTAAAGAGTTTTTATAGGGCTCTCAAATGATACCAATATTGCTACGAATAACTGCTTGTCTTAAGGATTAACAGTGCATAAAGCCTATTTTTACGGACGTGCGATTTTTTTGAAGCCGAGTGTATAATACTTATTATCGCAAGAGAAACTCGAACGAGTCGCGCGGATGCCCGCGGCGCCGCAGGAAGAAAGTTGCGGGACTCCGTGACTCCGCGCTTCGCTGCCCTTCGCCGCTCTTTCGGTGTGAGTTGAGCCTTAAAATATGCCGTAACCTAGTCGGTCCTTAGTCCCTTCTCTCATTACGATACTTCGAGGCGATTCAAGTCTCGTAGACTAGTCACCGCGGAGTATCTCACATACATTATACCGGTATCGTAGTGTGCGATGCATTCATATGTGAGATACTTCGCGGTGACTAGTCTTCGAGACTTGCAGGATACTTGAATCGCCTCGAAGTATCGTAATGGGAGAAGGGATAAGGACAAGGAGGACCGACCCACAGCTGACGGAGCGCAGCGCAGAGCATTTTTGACTGTCATATTATTAATTTATTATCGACATTGTTCTTAATAGCTTCGGAGCGATAACAAATGAGCATCAGGGGGCTTAGCATGGCGAGCCGCGACAATTATCTCACGTATGCTGTCCTTATCACATTTAATACTATAGACAGAGACGTAAGCGTGACAAACGCATGACAACGTCTTGTCACAGAGTGCCATGCTAAGCTAGCTGAACATCGAAACGACTCAATGCGAATGTTGTATCAACTGAATTTGAATATAATTCTAATGAGAACAATGATAATAATTATGACAATCAAAAATGCTCTGCGCTGCGCTCCGTCAGATCGCCGCTGGCCCTTAGAAACTTGCAGGATACTTGAGTCGCCTCGAAGTATCTTAACAGGAGAAGGGTTTAAGGTTCATCATCATCATATCAGCCTATGGCCGTCCACTGCTGGACAAAAGCCTCCCCCAAGGATCTCCACAACGACCGGTCTTGCGCTGCCCACATCCAACGGCTTCCAGCGACTTTAACCAAGTCGTCATTCCACCTTGTTGGAGGCCTTCCCTCACTGCGTCGTCCGACTGCGAACGCCTGCGGACGACGGTTTAAGGTTGCCGCGATGTATTTTTGTCTAAATTACCTTTTTTGTTCTTTCCAGGTACCAAATAAGCGTCCTAATTCTAACCTACATAACTTACATGACGTATCACTTAACGAGGAAACCTATATCAGTAGTGAAATCAGTGTTACATAGGAACTGTAGTGGGTTACCTCTACCCCCGGGGGTGTCGCCTGATAATACTACTTGGTGTGATTGGCCGCCTTTTAGTAAGTACACACATACATATTGGTACACACACACACATATAGGTACACATAAATACATACACACATGCACACATATGAGCTTACATGTACACATGATACACACACACGCTCTCACTTACACACACAATTGCATACATATTTCATACATATACACTCTATACACATACATACGTACAATATATATACACACGCACATACACACACATAAATATACATATTACATACATACATACATACACACACCTAGAATTATTCACACACATGAATCTAATCTAAACATACACATGGATACAGTAACACACGTTATAATGTATACATACTCACACACACTAAGCTAATTACTTAGCTTATTATTTTCGCCTATAGTTTTCTTTGCACTGCTTTTTAAAATTGAACATATTACTTATGACACACACATTCATAAATACAACACACACACACATCATCGAGGTAGACAGAGACTTCCCTCCACTTGCTACGATACAAACACACTTCTTTCGCTTCATACACTTGCACGTCGGTTTAGGGTACTCTTAATTATGTGTGTTTGTATCGTAGCAAGTGGAGGGAAGTCTCTGTCTACCTCGATGGGGGAGAAACGTGACAGATATGTATGTATGTAACTGATTGTATTTATTTATCTTTTACAGATACTCCCGAAGCAAATGCATTACTCGGTGCTTTGGACTCTGCTTTCCTTTTCTCTTATGCGGCGGCCATGTTTGTTTCCGGTAAGTGTTTTTTAGGGTTCCGTAACTAAAGAAAAAAAATGTTAGCATAGATAGATAGAGCGGCCTGAAAGAGGAGAAGACGTAACGATCTGGATGCATACTTGGCAAACTGGCCAGAAGTTGCCGGAGATGGAAGGCATGGAGGCCTTTGCCCAGCAGTGGGACACAATAGGCTAGTAAAAAAAGGGGGCTTCTATGCAACAAACGTGATTTTTTTGCCTCTTTTTGGTAAGGACGGCCCTTCGCGTGCGAGTCCGACTCGCATTTAGCAGGTTTTTTCTGTTCCGATTTAAAATTGTAGTCTTGCAGCCGTTCCCAATATTCAAAGACAGATAGCTATCCGAGGCCGGCAGTACTAAACTGTCACGTAGCTGTCACTTTTGATTTATCCTTCAGAAGAATCCCATAGATTTGACAGCGGTAGGTTTATAGGGACGAAAAATTCTAAGATAGATTACTATTTCTATCTTCAATAGGGCAAAACTAGAGATAGATAGATTACTGGAAACGTCTGTTAGTGATAAGACCGTATCTATCTACAACTAAGATATTTGAAATGAAAATGAAAATGAAAATGAAAATGAAAATGAAAATGAAAATGAAAATGAAAATGAAAATGAAAATGAAAATGAAAATGAAAATGAAAATGAAAATGAAAATGAAAATGAAAATGAAAATGAAAATGAAAATGAAAATGAAAATGAAAATGAAAATGAAAATGAAAATGAAAATGAAAATGAAAATGAAAATGAAAATGAAAATGAAAATGAAAATGAAAATGAATATGAATATGAAAATGAAAATGAAAATGAAAATGAAAATGAAAATGAAAATGAAAATGAAAATGAAGTGTTTTATTCAAAAATAGGCAAAATTCATTACACTTTTTTGATGTGACTTTTTTAATCTAAAACTACTGCCGGTTCACTACCTGTATATCCGAGAGGAAGAAGACGGCAAGAAACCTTCAGCACAGGGCCCTACGTTATGTGCAATATATCTTTTTTTTTAAATCGAGACTCTTATATACAATTACATGTTGACTGAACTTGTTTTAACTTAACTTAATATAAAATTTAAATATCTCTTTAATTCCAGGTCTAATAGCCGAACGCGTAGACCTCCGCTACTTCCTCTCACTCGGTATGCTCGTATCGGCAATATTCTGTTACTTGTTCGGAGTGGGGTACACCGCCGGGATACATAGTATATCGTACTACTTGCTTGTACAGGTGAGTGGGGACTAGTGGGGTATGGTGGGGACTAGTGGGGTAGAGTGAGGACTAGTGGGGTAGGGTGGGGACTGGTGGGGACTGGTGGGGTCTGGTGGGGACTAATGGGTTATTCTGGGGACTAGTGGGGATGTGGTGGGGACTAGTGGGGGTGTGGTGGGGACTAGTGGGGTAAGGTGGGGATGAGTGGGGTATGGTGGGGGTGAATGGGGAGCTCAAGACGGGTTAATAACTAATGTAATGTAATCTAATTTAGCCATTTGTGTCACACTGCTGATGTCAATAACTAGAGAAATAATTTGATTAATAGTTCACCGTTCACAGTAAATCGATAATTTTACAAATATTACAGGCAGGAGCAGGTATAGCTCAGACCACAGGCTGGCCCGGCACTGTAGCGGTGGTCGGGCAATGGTTCCCGGGGAAGAAGGGCCTCATATTCGGTATATGGAACTCACATACGTCGCTGGGAAATATATTGGGTAAGTTACATTATGTACACATACACACGCACTCAACACACAGACGCACATACATACACACACAAGTGCGCGCTCAAATTCAATTACACTCACACCTGCGCGCGCGAATACAAATACACACACACACACTCAACACACACATGCACACACATACACATACACACACACACACACACACATACATACACACACATACACACATATACACACACTCACACACACACACACTCACACACACACACACTCACGCACGCACGCACTCAACACACACGCGCACATACATACACAGACACACGTGCAAGCATAAATACCAATATACAAAAGACGCGCGCGCACGCACACACACACACACACACACACCTTCATAAATTCTGTCACGTCTCTCTCCCATCGGATCATCCCGCGACTTCTTACGCATTTAAACTCATATCTTAGAAAAAAAATTATGATATCTTAAAATAATATTACTCTAATGATTAAGCTTGAACATTGCCAAGTTTCTTCAACATCTGTTCAGTAGTTTTTACGTGAAAGAGTAACAAACATCCATCCATCGGAACAAACATTGACATTTATAATATTAGTAAGATTTTAATTTGTTTTTTTTTTATCCTCTCCAGGCACACTCCTAGCTTCAGAATACGTAGAAAGCGACTGGTCGCTGTCCTTTATATACCCAGCGTTGGCTATGGGTGTAGTTGGATTCCTCGTGTTTTTGTTCTTAGTGAAGGACCCTCGTTGCGTCGGGATTGTGCTCGCTGAGAGGGACTCGGTGAGTTCGGGGAGGATAAATTTGGGATGGGGGAGGATAATGAAAATGAAAATTATTTAATCTTTTAAGGCGAGTTTGACATCTCATAATACGGGTACGGGTAATTTTTTAAAGTTAATGCTAGATTCGCAAGAGAGCAGTTTTCCCCAGAGAAGAATCTAGCAAGAAACTCTGTTGGGTTGCTCTTTTCTTTGGTATTACAAATATGAATGGGGAAAAGGTGGGATATAATGAGGTGGACGAGGATAAATTGCGATGGGGGAGGATAAAGTTGGGATGGAGGAGGATATATTGGGTAATGGGTTAATGAAAGATAAAGTTTGAATGGAGGATAAATTAAGATGGAAAAGGATACATTGGGATGTAGCAGGATCAATTTTGATGAAGTAGGATAAATAAGGATAAAGTTAGCAAAGTGAAGATAAAAAAGAAAAAAGAAAATAATTGAACATAAAAGGTAATAAAGTGGAATATCTTGGGATAGACTGAGATAAAATGAGACAGATTGGGATAAACTATTTTGAACTTTTTATAAATACGTTAATCATTCTCGTATGAGAGTAGGATCGTGCGGGCCCCTGTAGTGGGGACTTTAAAAGGGCTGATAATGATGAGATGACTTTAATTGACTAGTATCTTTTTTTTCAGCCAAGTCGCCAGTCCCGAAGGTCTGATGATGAAGAGGAACCTAGTCAAGTTATAGTTGGAGATCAGGTCAGTTCATCAACTACTTTTACTATTAACACTATTAACATGCATTTATGAGGAGACTGATGAATGTGTATGAAGTGAAAGAGATGTGTTTGTATCGTAGCAAGTGGAGGGAAGTCTCTGTCTACCTCGATGGGGAAGATTTTGGAATTTGCTTATATACTCAGCGCGGGAAAAACTTCGATACCGCGTTTTAGGTTTTGTATGCGAATCTACTTTGAATGAAGCGATGATGTTTGTATCGTAGCAAGTGGAAGGGAGTCTCTGTCTACCTCGATGGGGAAGATTTTGGAATTTGCTTATATACTCAGCGCGGGAAAAACTTCGATACCGCGTTTCAGGTTTTGTATGTGAATGTACTTTGATGCGTGATAGATATGTATGTATGTATGATTATAGCACAATACTAATAGCATGTTTCAAACAGGCGGCGAGCTTGCGACCAAGCCGGCATTCGGCTAACACATCGGTAAGTAATTCATATAAATACAAAGATACAGAGCATCAAAGTTACGGAGTGGGGGCTGTAGACGTCACTTTTAAGTAAAAATTGTACTGAAGCGTGACGTCACGAGGAACTTTAACCCTGTGTATCGTTGTCATTTTAAGTTAAAGAAAAATACGTGTCCTATATTTTTAAATAGTGTTACGGACTGCGCCAGAAGGAGGGTTATGTTTTTCGAGAGTATGTATGTATAATTCTTAGGTACGCTCTACAGCCTAAACGTCTTGATGGATTTTAGCTTGAGAGGTGTCGTTAGATTCGTATTTAGGTACAGTGAGAGTGACACTGGGTACATCAAAATTAAAAGAATTGCGTTTTTTAAACGCAGTCGGGTATTTTTTATAAAAAGGTTAGGTTATTAATCTTCATCCCTATTGACTGATGATATTTTTCTCTTTTTTCTTCCAGCCCCAAGAAGAACCGAGCGAAACGACGTCCTTACTAAGCCACCGAACTAGTAGCGCAGTGTCTCTTTCCCGCGCGTTACAAATCCCGGGCGTTGTGGAGTTCTCTCTCTCGCTCTTCTTTGCTAAGCTCGTGTCTTATACGTTTTTGTATTGGTTGCCGCTGTATATAGCTACTTCGAGTAAGTATATAATTATATCTTAATTTATGTAATATATTTAAATAATAGTCTTGGGCCCTGTTTCACTATCTAGCTGCAGATAAAATTTATCTGACAGATAAATGTTTACCTGACATAGGTGTGTCTGTTTTATAAAACATGATTTTTTACACAGTGACAGGTATAAAATATATGTTAGTTGAAATTTATATGTGGATGATAAATAGGGCTTTAGCCTGTACGTTTTATTAAAATCTGTTCAGTGGTTTTTCCGTGATAGAATAACAAACTTCCTCATATCCATCCATCGGCACAAACATTGATATTTATAATTAGGTTATAGCTAGACAATGAGTAGGTATGCGCTTTTATTAAAGATTGTCAAGCTCGTGCGCGACCTTCCTGCGGGGTGACAGACGTTGGCGGGGACGAGGTAGCACGCCATAGTGACGTCATTCTAGTGCACGGCTATACACGTAGAAAAAATTGCCAGGATAAATCTTGCGGATAATGTTTTGACGAGATATAAGAGTGAATAAAAATATAAAACTATTTTTATTGTTTATAATTTTTTATTGTGCCTGAAGATAAATTATTAGGAAAAATAAAGTAAAAAAACTACGAAAGAATCATCATCATGTCAGTCTATGGACATCCACTGCTGGACAAAAGTATCCCCCAAGGATCTCCCCTACGACTAGTGTCATTTGTGTATTCGACAGATGATTTTTCATTTTTTCGACTAAAAAAAATTATTAACTTTATTTACAACTTCCTTAAGTTGTCTTGAGACAGGCTTATTCATCTCCGGATAATAATCTCATGTGCGTCGAACTCAAACAAATACAGACCATCTAGCATGTGTGGCTTCGACAGCGCGGCCGAGACTGCCATATTTGACGCGTTTCCCTTCCCCGCTACACCTCCCGCTACCCGCTGACTTCGTGGCTACCTCGTCCCCGCCAACGTCTGTCAGTCCGCAGGACGGTCGCGCACGAGCTTGACAAGCCATAGGATACTTTCTCCCATTATGATACTTCGAGGCGATTCAACTATCCACATACATACATGTAGGATGAGTGGGTTTCAGAACGAATGAAAGTATGAGAGTTTTCCTGAACGAAGATGAGAGAAAGAGATAATAGAGAGTGAGAGGTTTGTTATTTTCAATATGGCGTTTTGCACTTCAAAATAAGACACACACGAAGGAAGATGTAGAAATTTATTTTCAAAAACTAGAGCATTAAATCCATAATAAAAGAAGATTAAATTAAGAAGAAGTTTCCTTCCATGCCCCAGTCCCCATATTCATACCATATACATTGCATGCAAGCGCGCACACTACGATACCGGTATAATGTATGTGAGATACTTCGTGGAGACTTGCAGGATACTTGAAACGCCTCGAAGTATCGTGTTAGGAGAAGGTGCTAACAGGTAATAAACACTATGATGAATATATGTATATGTGATCTGATGATGTATAGGTATGTGAAATTGAAATAAATAATTTCGAACTTAAAGCCCCCTCCCTAAAAACTAACATTACGAACTGAGAACTGCAGCCTACTGTTTTTTTTTTTTATATCTGTCTCGCTCGTGCTTGTGGATCTTATACAGGGTGTTTTAACCAGGTATAGTGTTAGTGATGTAGAACAAATGCCACGAAAAAAAAATGTTTTGAACTCATTTTTTATCAAAAGTTTAATTATTAATAGCGCGCTCTAACGCAAAGGTCATTCAACTCTCGGCGAGTAAGTAGGTCGGGAGCGCTCGCCGCCCGTAGAGAGCGAGAGGGACAGAGCGAGCGCGCCGTTAAATGCGCATTAAATGACCTTTGCGTTAGAGCGCGCGAATCGTGCGATTAATAATGAAATTCTTATTTAAAAATGAGCTCAAAAAATATGTTTTTTCGTGGAATGTGTTCTAAATCACTAACACTATACCTGGTTAAAAGGAAAGTGATACTTTTCCTAACACCCTGTATATGACGATTCTTATACACCCATCTCTGTCAATTACTCAGTTTGCAATGACAGTACTACAGCAGTGATTAATGCTATACTCTCTCCTTAGCGTCGCTGACCCCCACCGAGTCCGGTCAGCTGTCGACGGTGTTCGACGCGGGCGGCGCGGCGGGCGCGGTGGCGGCGGGGCTGCTCGCGGACGGCAGCGGCTGCCCCGCCCTTGTTTGCATCGTGTTCTATGCACTCGCTGCTCCCTCGGTGAGTGTAGATAGCTGCTCGCGGACGGCAGCGGCTGCCCCGCCCTTGTTTGCATCGTGTTCTATGCACTCGCTGCTCCCTCGGTGAGTGTAGATAGCTGCTCGCGGACGGCAGCGGCTGCCCCGCCCTTGTTTGCATCGTGTTCTATGCGCTCGCTGCTCCCTCGGTGAGTGTAGATAGCTGCTCGCGGACGGCAGCGGCTGCCCCGCCCTTGTTTGCATCGTGTTCTATGCACTCGCTGCTCCCTCGGTGAGTGTAGATAGCTGCTCGCGGACGGCAGCGGCTGCCCCGCCCTTGTTTGCATCGTGTTCTATGCGCTCGCTGCTCCCTCGGTGAGTGTAGATAGCTGCTCGCGGACGGCAGCGGCTGCCCCGCCCTTGTTTGCATCGTGTTCTATGCACTCGCTGCTCCCTCGGTGAGTGTAGATAGCTGCTCGCGGACGGCAGCGGCTGCCCCGCCCTTGTTTGCATCGTGTTCTATGCACTCGCTGCTCCCTCGGTGAGTGTAGATAGCTGCTCGCGGACGGCAGCGGCTGCCCCGCCCTTGTTTGCATCGTGTTCTATGCGCTCGCTGCTCCCTCGGTGAGTGTAGATAGCTGCTCGCGGACGGCAGCGGCTGCCCCGCCCTTGTTTGCATCGTGTTCTATGCACTCGCTGCTCCCTCGGTGAGTGTAGATAGCTGCTCGCGGACGGCAGCGGCTGCCCCGCCCTTGTTTGCATCGTGTTCTATGCGCTCGCTGCTCCCTCGGTGAGTGTAGATAGCTGCTCGCGGACGGCAGCGGCTGCCCCGCCCTTGTTTGCATCGTGTTCTATGCACTCGCTGCTCCCTCGGTGAGTGTAGATAGCTGCTCGCGGACGGCAGCGGCTGCCCCGCCCTTGTTTGCATCGTGTTCTATGCGCTCGCTGCTCCCTCGGTGAGTGTAGATAGCTGCTCGCGGACGGCAGCGGCTGCCCCGCCCTTGTTTGCATCGTGTTCTATGCACTCGCTGCTCCCTCGGTGAGTGTAGATAGCTGCTCGCGGACGGCAGCGGCTGCCCCGCCCTTGTTTGCATCGTGTTCTATGCGCTCGCTGCTCCCTCGGTGAGTGTAGATAGCTGCTCGCGGACGGCAGCGGCTGCCCCGCCCTTGTTTGCATCGTGTTCTATGCACTCGCTGCTCCCTCGGTGAGTGTAGATAGCTGCTCGCGGACGGCAGCGGCTGCCCCGCCCTTGTTTGCATCGTGTTCTATGCACTCGCTGCTCCCTCGGTGAGTGTAGATAGCTGCTCGCGGACGGCAGCGGCTGCCCCGCCCTTGTTTGCATCGTGTTCTATGCGCTCGCTGCTCCCTCGGTGAGTGTAGATAGCTGCTCGCGGACGGCAGCGGCTGCCCCGCCCTTGTTTGCATCGTGTTCTATGCACTCGCTGCTCCCTCGGTGAGTGTAGATAGCTGCTCGCGGACGGCAGCGGCTGCCCCGCCCTTGTTTGCATCGTGTTCTATGCGCTCGCTGCTCCCTCGGTGAGTGTAGATAGCTGCTCGCGGACGGCAGCGGCTGCCCCGCCCTTGTTTGCATCGTGTTCTATGCGCTCGCTGCTCCCTCGGTGAGTGTAGATAGCTGCTCGCGGACGGCAGCGGCTGCCCCGCCCTTGTTTGCATCGTGTTCTATGCGCTCGCTGCTCCCTCGGTGAGTGTAGATAGCTGCTCGCGGACGGCAGCGGCTGCCCCGCCCTTGTTTGCATCGTGTTCTATGCGCTCGCTGCTCCCTCGGTGAGTGTAGATAGCTGCTCGCGGACGGCAGCGGCTGCCCCGCCCTTGTTTGCATCGTGTTCTATGCGCTCGCTGCTCCCTCGGTGAGTGTAGATAGCTGCTCGCGGACGGCAGCGGCTGCCCCGCCCTTGTTTGCATCGTGTTCTATGCGCTCGCTGCTCCCTCGGTGAGTGTAGATAGCTGCTCGCGGACGGCAGCGGCTGCCCCGCCCTTGTTTGCATCGTGTTCTATGCGCTCGCTGCTCCCTCGGTGAGTGTAGATAGCTGCTCGCGGACGGCAGCGGCTGCCCCGCCCTTGTTTGCATCGTGTTCTATGCGCTCGCTGCTCCCTCGGTGAGTGTAGATAGCTGCTCGCGGACGGCAGCGGCTGCCCCGCCCTTGTTTGCATCGTGTTCTATGCGCTCGCTGCTCCCTCGGTGAGTGTAGATAGCTGCTCGCGGACGGCAGCGGCTGCCCCGCCCTTGTTTGCATCGTGTTCTATGCGCTCGCTGCTCCCTCGGTGAGTGTAGATAGCTGCTCGCGGACGGCAGCGGCTGCCCCGCCCTTGTTTGCATCGTGTTCTATGCGCTCGCTGCTCCCTCGGTGAGTGTAGATAGCTGCTCGCGGACGGCAGCGGCTGCCCCGCCCTTGTTTGCATCGTGTTCTATGCGCTCGCTGCTCCCTCGGTGAGTGTAGATAGCTGCTCGCGGACGGCAGCGGCTGCCCCGCCCTTGTTTGCATCGTGTTCTATGCGCTCGCTGCTCCCTCGGTGAGTGTAGATAGCTGCTCGCGGACGGCAGCGGCTGCCCCGCCCTTGTTTGCATCGTGTTCTATGCGCTCGCTGCTCCCTCGGTGAGTGTAGATAGCTGCTCGCGGACGGCAGCGGCTGCCCCGCCCTTGTTTGCATCGTGTTCTATGCGCTCGCTGCTCCCTCGGTGAGTGTAGATAGCTGCTCGCGGACGGCAGCGGCTGCCCCGCCCTTGTTTGCATCGTGTTCTATGCGCTCGCTGCTCCCTCGGTGAGTGTAGATAGCTGCTCGCGGACGGCAGCGGCTGCCCCGCCCTTGTTTGCATCGTGTTCTATGCGCTCGCTGCTCCCTCGGTGAGTGTAGATAGCTGCTCGCGGACGGCAGCGGCTGCCCCGCCCTTGTTTGCATCGTGTTCTATGCGCTCGCTGCTCCCTCGGTGAGTGTAGATAGCTGCTCGCGGACGGCAGCGGCTGCCCCGCCCTTGTTTGCATCGTGTTCTATGCGCTCGCTGCTCCCTCGGTGAGTGTAGATAGCTGCTCGCGGACGGCAGCGGCTGCCCCGCCCTTGTTTGCATCGTGTTCTATGCGCTCGCTGCTCCCTCGGTGAGTGTAGATAGCTGCTCGCGGACGGCAGCGGCTGCCCCGCCCTTGTTTGCATCGTGTTCTATGCGCTCGCTGCTCCCTCGGTGAGTGTAGATAGCTGCTCGCGGACGGCAGCGGCTGCCCCGCCCTTGTTTGCATCGTGTTCTATGCGCTCGCTGCTCCCTCGGTGAGTGTAGATAGCTGCTCGCGGACGGCAGCGGCTGCCCCGCCCTTGTTTGCATCGTGTTCTATGCGCTCGCTGCTCCCTCGGTGAGTGTAGATAGCTGCTCGCGGACGGCAGCGGCTGCCCCGCCCTTGTTTGCATCGTGTTCTATGCGCTCGCTGCTCCCTCGGTGAGTGTAGATAGCTGCTCGCGGACGGCAGCGGCTGCCCCGCCCTTGTTTGCATCGTGTTCTATGCGCTCGCTGCTCCCTCGGTGAGTGTAGATAGCTGCTCGCGGACGGCAGCGGCTGCCCCGCCCTTGTTTGCATCGTGTTCTATGCGCTCGCTGCTCCCTCGGTGAGTGTAGATAGCTGCTCGCGGACGGCAGCGGCTGCCCCGCCCTTGTTTGCATCGTGTTCTATGCGCTCGCTGCTCCCTCGGTGAGTGTAGATAGCTGCTCGCGGACGGCAGCGGCTGCCCCGCCCTTGTTTGCATCGTGTTCTATGCGCTCGCTGCTCCCTCGGTGAGTGTAGATAGCTGCTCGCGGACGGCAGCGGCTGCCCCGCCCTTGTTTGCATCGTGTTCTATGCGCTCGCTGCTCCCTCGGTGAGTGTAGATAGCTGCTCGCGGACGGCAGCGGCTGCCCCGCCCTTGTTTGCATCGTGTTCTATGCGCTCGCTGCTCCCTCGGTGAGTGTAGATAGCTGCTCGCGGACGGCAGCGGCTGCCCCGCCCTTGTTTGCATCGTGTTCTATGCGCTCGCTGCTCCCTCGGTGAGTGTAGATAGCTGCTCGCGGACGGCAGCGGCTGCCCCGCCCTTGTTTGCATCGTGTTCTATGCGCTCGCTGCTCCCTCGGTGAGTGTAGATAGCTGCTCGCGGACGGCAGCGGCTGCCCCGCCCTTGTTTGCATCGTGTTCTATGCGCTCGCTGCTCCCTCGGTGAGTGTAGATAGCTGCTCGCGGACGGCAGCGGCTGCCCCGCCCTTGTTTGCATCGTGTTCTATGCGCTCGCTGCTCCCTCGGTGAGTGTAGATAGCTGCTCGCGGACGGCAGCGGCTGCCCCGCCCTTGTTTGCATCGTGTTCTATGCGCTCGCTGCTCCCTCGGTGAGTGTAGATAGCTGCTCGCGGACGGCAGCGGCTGCCCCGCCCTTGTTTGCATCGTGTTCTATGCGCTCGCTGCTCCCTCGGTGAGTGTAGATAGCTGCTCGCGGACGGCAGCGGCTGCCCCGCCCTTGTTTGCATCGTGTTCTATGCGCTCGCTGCTCCCTCGGTGAGTGTAGATAGCTGCTCGCGGACGGCAGCGGCTGCCCCGCCCTTGTTTGCATCGTGTTCTATGCGCTCGCTGCTCCCTCGGTGAGTGTAGATAGCTGCTCGCGGACGGCAGCGGCTGCCCCGCCCTTGTTTGCATCGTGTTCTATGCGCTCGCTGCTCCCTCGGTGAGTGTAGATAGCTGCTCGCGGACGGCAGCGGCTGCCCCGCCCTTGTTTGCATCGTGTTCTATGCGCTCGCTGCTCCCTCGGTGAGTGTAGATAGCTGCTCGCGGACGGCAGCGGCTGCCCCGCCCTTGTTTGCATCGTGTTCTATGCGCTCGCTGCTCCCTCGGTGAGTGTAGATAGCTGCTCGCGGACGGCAGCGGCTGCCCCGCCCTTGTTTGCATCGTGTTCTATGCGCTCGCTGCTCCCTCGGTGAGTGTAGATAGCTGCTCGCGGACGGCAGCGGCTGCCCCGCCCTTGTTTGCATCGTGTTCTATGCGCTCGCTGCTCCCTCGGTGAGTGTAGATAGCTGCTCGCGGACGGCAGCGGCTGCCCCGCCCTTGTTTGCATCGTGTTCTATGCGCTCGCTGCTCCCTCGGTGAGTGTAGATAGCTGCTCGCGGACGGCAGCGGCTGCCCCGCCCTTGTTTGCATCGTGTTCTATGCGCTCGCTGCTCCCTCGGTGAGTGTAGATAGCTGCTCGCGGACGGCAGCGGCTGCCCCGCCCTTGTTTGCATCGTGTTCTATGCGCTCGCTGCTCCCTCGGTGAGTGTAGATAGCTGCTCGCGGACGGCAGCGGCTGCCCCGCCCTTGTTTGCATCGTGTTCTATGCGCTCGCTGCTCCCTCGGTGAGTGTAGATAGCTGCTCGCGGACGGCAGCGGCTGCCCCGCCCTTGTTTGCATCGTGTTCTATGCGCTCGCTGCTCCCTCGGTGAGTGTAGATAGCTGCTCGCGGACGGCAGCGGCTGCCCCGCCCTTGTTTGCATCGTGTTCTATGCGCTCGCTGCTCCCTCGGTGAGTGTAGATAGCTGCTCGCGGACGGCAGCGGCTGCCCCGCCCTTGTTTGCATCGTGTTCTATGCGCTCGCTGCTCCCTCGGTGAGTGTAGATAGCTGCTCGCGGACGGCAGCGGCTGCCCCGCCCTTGTTTGCATCGTGTTCTATGCGCTCGCTGCTCCCTCGGTGAGTGTAGATAGCTGCTCGCGGACGGCAGCGGCTGCCCCGCCCTTGTTTGCATCGTGTTCTATGCGCTCGCTGCTCCCTCGGTGAGTGTAGATAGCTGCTCGCGGACGGCAGCGGCTGCCCCGCCCTTGTTTGCATCGTGTTCTATGCGCTCGCTGCTCCCTCGGTGAGTGTAGATAGCTGCTCGCGGACGGCAGCGGCTGCCCCGCCCTTGTTTGCATCGTGTTCTATGCGCTCGCTGCTCCCTCGGTGAGTGTAGATAGCTGCTCGCGGACGGCAGCGGCTGCCCCGCCCTTGTTTGCATCGTGTTCTATGCGCTCGCTGCTCCCTCGGTGAGTGTAGATAGCTGCTCGCGGACGGCAGCGGCTGCCCCGCCCTTGTTTGCATCGTGTTCTATGCGCTCGCTGCTCCCTCGGTGAGTGTAGATAGCTGCTCGCGGACGGCAGCGGCTGCCCCGCCCTTGTTTGCATCGTGTTCTATGCGCTCGCTGCTCCCTCGGTGAGTGTAGATAGCTGCTCGCGGACGGCAGCGGCTGCCCCGCCCTTGTTTGCATCGTGTTCTATGCGCTCGCTGCTCCCTCGGTGAGTGTAGATAGCTGCTCGCGGACGGCAGCGGCTGCCCCGCCCTTGTTTGCATCGTGTTCTATGCGCTCGCTGCTCCCTCGGTGAGTGTAGATAGCTGCTCGCGGACGGCAGCGGCTGCCCCGCCCTTGTTTGCATCGTGTTCTATGCGCTCGCTGCTCCCTCGGTGAGTGTAGATAGCTGCTCGCGGACGGCAGCGGCTGCCCCGCCCTTGTTTGCATCGTGTTCTATGCGCTCGCTGCTCCCTCGGTGAGTGTAGATAGCTGCTCGCGGACGGCAGCGGCTGCCCCGCCCTTGTTTGCATCGTGTTCTATGCGCTCGCTGCTCCCTCGGTGAGTGTAGATAGCTGCTCGCGGACGGCAGCGGCTGCCCCGCCCTTGTTTGCATCGTGTTCTATGCGCTCGCTGCTCCCTCGGTGAGTGTAGATAGCTGCTCGCGGACGGCAGCGGCTGCCCCGCCCTTGTTTGCATCGTGTTCTATGCGCTCGCTGCTCCCTCGGTGAGTGTAGATAGCTGCTCGCGGACGGCAGCGGCTGCCCCGCCCTTGTTTGCATCGTGTTCTATGCGCTCGCTGCTCCCTCGGTGAGTGTAGATAGCTGCTCGCGGACGGCAGCGGCTGCCCCGCCCTTGTTTGCATCGTGTTCTATGCGCTCGCTGCTCCCTCGGTGAGTGTAGATAGCTGCTCGCGGACGGCAGCGGCTGCCCCGCCCTTGTTTGCATCGTGTTCTATGCGCTCGCTGCTCCCTCGGTGAGTGTAGATAGCTGCTCGCGGACGGCAGCGGCTGCCCCGCCCTTGTTTGCATCGTGTTCTATGCGCTCGCTGCTCCCTCGGTGAGTGTAGATAGCTGCTCGCGGACGGCAGCGGCTGCCCCGCCCTTGTTTGCATCGTGTTCTATGCGCTCGCTGCTCCCTCGGTGAGTGTAGATAGCTGCTCGCGGACGGCAGCGGCTGCCCCGCCCTTGTTTGCATCGTGTTCTATGCGCTCGCTGCTCCCTCGGTGAGTGTAGATAGCTGCTCGCGGACGGCAGCGGCTGCCCCGCCCTTGTTTGCATCGTGTTCTATGCGCTCGCTGCTCCCTCGGTGAGTGTAGATAGCTGCTCGCGGACGGCAGCGGCTGCCCCGCCCTTGTTTGCATCGTGTTCTATGCGCTCGCTGCTCCCTCGGTGAGTGTAGATAGCTGCTCGCGGACGGCAGCGGCTGCCCCGCCCTTGTTTGCATCGTGTTCTATGCGCTCGCTGCTCCCTCGGTGAGTGTAGATAGCTGCTCGCGGACGGCAGCGGCTGCCCCGCCCTTGTTTGCATCGTGTTCTATGCGCTCGCTGCTCCCTCGGTGAGTGTAGATAGCTGCTCGCGGACGGCAGCGGCTGCCCCGCCCTTGTTTGCATCGTGTTCTATGCGCTCGCTGCTCCCTCGGTGAGTGTAGATAGCTGCTCGCGGACGGCAGCGGCTGCCCCGCCCTTGTTTGCATCGTGTTCTATGCGCTCGCTGCTCCCTCGGTGAGTGTAGATAGCTGCTCGCGGACGGCAGCGGCTGCCCCGCCCTTGTTTGCATCGTGTTCTATGCGCTCGCTGCTCCCTCGGTGAGTGTAGATAGCTGCTCGCGGACGGCAGCGGCTGCCCCGCCCTTGTTTGCATCGTGTTCTATGCGCTCGCTGCTCCCTCGGTGAGTGTAGATAGCTGCTCGCGGACGGCAGCGGCTGCCCCGCCCTTGTTTGCATCGTGTTCTATGCGCTCGCTGCTCCCTCGGTGAGTGTAGATAGCTGCTCGCGGACGGCAGCGGCTGCCCCGCCCTTGTTTGCATCGTGTTCTATGCGCTCGCTGCTCCCTCGGTGAGTGTAGATAGCTGCTCGCGGACGGCAGCGGCTGCCCCGCCCTTGTTTGCATCGTGTTCTATGCGCTCGCTGCTCCCTCGGTGAGTGTAGATAGCTGCTCGCGGACGGCAGCGGCTGCCCCGCCCTTGTTTGCATCGTGTTCTATGCGCTCGCTGCTCCCTCGGTGAGTGTAGATAGCTGCTCGCGGACGGCAGCGGCTGCCCCGCCCTTGTTTGCATCGTGTTCTATGCGCTCGCTGCTCCCTCGGTGAGTGTAGATAGCTGCTCGCGGACGGCAGCGGCTGCCCCGCCCTTGTTTGCATCGTGTTCTATGCGCTCGCTGCTCCCTCGGTGAGTGTAGATAGCTGCTCGCGGACGGCAGCGGCTGCCCCGCCCTTGTTTGCATCGTGTTCTATGCGCTCGCTGCTCCCTCGGTGAGTGTAGATAGCTGCTCGCGGACGGCAGCGGCTGCCCCGCCCTTGTTTGCATCGTGTTCTATGCGCTCGCTGCTCCCTCGGTGAGTGTAGATAGCTGCTCGCGGACGGCAGCGGCTGCCCCGCCCTTGTTTGCATCGTGTTCTATGCGCTCGCTGCTCCCTCGGTGAGTGTAGATAGCTGCTCGCGGACGGCAGCGGCTGCCCCGCCCTTGTTTGCATCGTGTTCTATGCGCTCGCTGCTCCCTCGGTGAGTGTAGATAGCTGCTCGCGGACGGCAGCGGCTGCCCCGCCCTTGTTTGCATCGTGTTCTATGCGCTCGCTGCTCCCTCGGTGAGTGTAGATAGCTGCTCGCGGACGGCAGCGGCTGCCCCGCCCTTGTTTGCATCGTGTTCTATGCGCTCGCTGCTCCCTCGGTGAGTGTAGATAGCTGCTCGCGGACGGCAGCGGCTGCCCCGCCCTTGTTTGCATCGTGTTCTATGCGCTCGCTGCTCCCTCGGTGAGTGTAGATAGCTGCTCGCGGACGGCAGCGGCTGCCCCGCCCTTGTTTGCATCGTGTTCTATGCGCTCGCTGCTCCCTCGGTGAGTGTAGATAGCTGCTCGCGGACGGCAGCGGCTGCCCCGCCCTTGTTTGCATCGTGTTCTATGCGCTCGCTGCTCCCTCGGTGAGTGTAGATAGCTGCTCGCGGACGGCAGCGGCTGCCCCGCCCTTGTTTGCATCGTGTTCTATGCGCTCGCTGCTCCCTCGGTGAGTGTAGATAGCTGCTCGCGGACGGCAGCGGCTGCCCCGCCCTTGTTTGCATCGTGTTCTATGCGCTCGCTGCTCCCTCGGTGAGTGTAGATAGCTGCTCGCGGACGGCAGCGGCTGCCCCGCCCTTGTTTGCATCGTGTTCTATGCGCTCGCTGCTCCCTCGGTGAGTGTAGATAGCTGCTCGCGGACGGCAGCGGCTGCCCCGCCCTTGTTTGCATCGTGTTCTATGCGCTCGCTGCTCCCTCGGTGAGTGTAGATAGCTGCTCGCGGACGGCAGCGGCTGCCCCGCCCTTGTTTGCATCGTGTTCTATGCGCTCGCTGCTCCCTCGGTGAGTGTAGATAGCTGCTCGCGGACGGCAGCGGCTGCCCCGCCCTTGTTTGCATCGTGTTCTATGCGCTCGCTGCTCCCTCGGTGAGTGTAGATAGCTGCTCGCGGACGGCAGCGGCTGCCCCGCCCTTGTTTGCATCGTGTTCTATGCGCTCGCTGCTCCCTCGGTGAGTGTAGATAGCTGCTCGCGGACGGCAGCGGCTGCCCCGCCCTTGTTTGCATCGTGTTCTATGCGCTCGCTGCTCCCTCGGTGAGTGTAGATAGCTGCTCGCGGACGGCAGCGGCTGCCCCGCCCTTGTTTGCATCGTGTTCTATGCGCTCGCTGCTCCCTCGGTGAGTGTAGATAGCTGCTCGCGGACGGCAGCGGCTGCCCCGCCCTTGTTTGCATCGTGTTCTATGCGCTCGCTGCTCCCTCGGTGAGTGTAGATAGCTGCTCGCGGACGGCAGCGGCTGCCCCGCCCTTGTTTGCATCGTGTTCTATGCGCTCGCTGCTCCCTCGGTGAGTGTAGATAGCTGCTCGCGGACGGCAGCGGCTGCCCCGCCCTTGTTTGCATCGTGTTCTATGCGCTCGCTGCTCCCTCGGTGAGTGTAGATAGCTGCTCGCGGACGGCAGCGGCTGCCCCGCCCTTGTTTGCATCGTGTTCTATGCGCTCGCTGCTCCCTCGGTGAGTGTAGATAGCTGCTCGCGGACGGCAGCGGCTGCCCCGCCCTTGTTTGCATCGTGTTCTATGCGCTCGCTGCTCCCTCGGTGAGTGTAGATAGCTGCTCGCGGACGGCAGCGGCTGCCCCGCCCTTGTTTGCATCGTGTTCTATGCGCTCGCTGCTCCCTCGGTGAGTGTAGATAGCTGCTCGCGGACGGCAGCGGCTGCCCCGCCCTTGTTTGCATCGTGTTCTATGCGCTCGCTGCTCCCTCGGTGAGTGTAGATAGCTGCTCGCGGACGGCAGCGGCTGCCCCGCCCTTGTTTGCATCGTGTTCTATGCGCTCGCTGCTCCCTCGGTGAGTGTAGATAGCTGCTCGCGGACGGCAGCGGCTGCCCCGCCCTTGTTTGCATCGTGTTCTATGCGCTCGCTGCTCCCTCGGTGAGTGTAGATAGCTGCTCGCGGACGGCAGCGGCTGCCCCGCCCTTGTTTGCATCGTGTTCTATGCGCTCGCTGCTCCCTCGGTGAGTGTAGATAGCTGCTCGCGGACGGCAGCGGCTGCCCCGCCCTTGTTTGCATCGTGTTCTATGCGCTCGCTGCTCCCTCGGTGAGTGTAGATAGCTGCTCGCGGACGGCAGCGGCTGCCCCGCCCTTGTTTGCATCGTGTTCTATGCGCTCGCTGCTCCCTCGGTGAGTGTAGATAGCTGCTCGCGGACGGCAGCGGCTGCCCCGCCCTTGTTTGCATCGTGTTCTATGCGCTCGCTGCTCCCTCGGTGAGTGTAGATAGCTGCTCGCGGACGGCAGCGGCTGCCCCGCCCTTGTTTGCATCGTGTTCTATGCGCTCGCTGCTCCCTCGGTGAGTGTAGATAGCTGCTCGCGGACGGCAGCGGCTGCCCCGCCCTTGTTTGCATCGTGTTCTATGCGCTCGCTGCTCCCTCGGTGAGTGTAGATAGCTGCTCGCGGACGGCAGCGGCTGCCCCGCCCTTGTTTGCATCGTGTTCTATGCGCTCGCTGCTCCCTCGGTGAGTGTAGATAGCTGCTCGCGGACGGCAGCGGCTGCCCCGCCCTTGTTTGCATCGTGTTCTATGCGCTCGCTGCTCCCTCGGTGAGTGTAGATAGCTGCTCGCGGACGGCAGCGGCTGCCCCGCCCTTGTTTGCATCGTGTTCTATGCGCTCGCTGCTCCCTCGGTGAGTGTAGATAGCTGCTCGCGGACGGCAGCGGCTGCCCCGCCCTTGTTTGCATCGTGTTCTATGCGCTCGCTGCTCCCTCGGTGAGTGTAGATAGCTGCTCGCGGACGGCAGCGGCTGCCCCGCCCTTGTTTGCATCGTGTTCTATGCGCTCGCTGCTCCCTCGGTGAGTGTAGATAGCTGCTCGCGGACGGCAGCGGCTGCCCCGCCCTTGTTTGCATCGTGTTCTATGCGCTCGCTGCTCCCTCGGTGAGTTTAGCTGTTTGATGAATTGGGGGCTTTTATAACTTTGATGAGTGGGGCTTTTTTATAGCTTTGAAGAATATTTTTTGTATCTTTGATCGATACGGGGCCTTCTTGTAACTTTTATAACTTAGATAAATACGAGGACTAAAAAAACTCTGTCGAGTAGAAAAATGAATGTATTCTATAAAAGAACAATACGGTAACATTAAAATCTGTATAAAACCAAGTGAATTTAAATCCGCCTTCTTTTTTGTTTAGTTTTTTGTTTTATAAGTGACATTGGCAAATGATAACGATGTCAATGATTATTTTTTCAAGAAGTAATTCCATAGTTAGCCTAATAAGAGTGGTCTACTCTACAGTATATTTTCGAAATTACCCCTCGATTTGCATTAAAAATTAACCCTAATGCTCTATATTTAGCTTATAAGACCCAACTAGGTAAACAAAGACTATATCTACTTTATAAACTACACACACACCACATTAAACTGTAACACATATTAATTCTACTTTTTCTTTACCAGCTATTCGGCTATCAAGCATACGGTACAATTTCGTATCCAGTCAACGTAGCAATGCTGATAATAACTGGAGCGTTAGTGAATGGACCGTACGCGCTAATTACCACCGCTGTCAGCGCTGAGCTCGGTAAGATGCGGGGCCTTGGGGCGTTTTGATAAAACCGGGGCCTTTTATATAGTTGAGGTTGATTTTGGTGAATGTGTATTATATTTAGAATAACGGTCCATTATAACGGGCATTTTTATGAATACCAAAAAAGAGAAAAATTGATACGTGAACATGTGAGTGGATAGATTTTTTTTAAATAATAGAATAAATCTAACGTTAGTTTTAAAAAATGAAGTTTTTAAAACTAACGCTAAATTTATACTAGGCATTCGCATATCTTCTAGTTTCTAATAATGCTTTAACTTGACTATTTTTAATTTTAATATTTGTAATGTAATATTGAATGTATTATTTAAAGGTACACACAGCAGTCTAGCGGGTAACTCGCAAGCATTAGCCACAGTTACTGCGATTATAGATGGAACTGGCAGCGTCGGTGAGTATAAACTCAACTAAAATACATATTTTTGTCGTACTTTGATCTTTGTTTCGTCAGAAAAGTTTTTTACTTTTATAGGTACATAACATCTCTTGATTTTCGTCAGATGTGTATAAGCTGCACTAATATAAGTACACACTTATATAAACACACACTGCTATAAGTACACGGGACGTTCTCCAAAATGAGAAATTATTGTCATCGTCATTATGATTTTTGAAAAAACATGTCATCTTGTTATTCGCACGCGTTTTTTTAAAAATGATTTTATTATTATAAATGTACACAGAATCGCTATACATCTTCGTGAAATAAAGAACTACAATACATTTTCATAGGATATATAACTATAATAATGACGTGTAACGGCCGTCATTCAAATTTCTGGGCAGTTTCTGGAGTATGGTTGACAATAAAATATATTTTGTTTTTCCCCCTCAGGAGCGGCGCTAGGCCCCATGTTAGCTGGAGTGGTGTCCACAGGTTCCTGGTCGCATGTATTCTACATGTTAATAGCCTGTAACGTCTTAGCTTTGTTACTATTACTCAGGTAAGTTTTTTTTTTTAATTCATGGCCAGGCAGTCACCTGGCATTAGTGGTGGGCCGAGTACCAGTTTTACCGAGTAACCGAGTACCGAGTATTACTCGGTTTAAAGTTTACCGAGCCGAGTACTCGGCCGAGTTACTCGGTATAGTTAAAGTAGGTTGAATTTCGCGCGAAGAAGCTCGGGAGCGAGTGGTGATAATGGTGTTAAAACTGTCCCTCCGCACCCCGCTAATTATTCATAATGAGAACAATAAACCACAACCGTCAAGTGGCGATTTTAAAAAAAAAAAACACTGCTTATGAATTTTTCTTCTAAATAATTATGATAATAGCAATTCATAACATTGCTCCACCTGGGCACAGGCCTAAATATGTACCATTAGAAGTAATTAGACTATGATCTACCAAGCAGATCCAATGCGCAAGGTCAATATATTTGTACCGAGTACTCGGCATTTTAACCGAGTTATTCGGCCGATTACGAGTAGTGAAAAAAGTGCCGAGTACGCCGAGTACCGAGTATTAACCGAGTACTCGGCCCACCTCTACCTGGCATGAATGTGTACGAAGTGAAAGAGGTGTGTTTGTATCGTAGCAAGTGGAGGGAAGGCTCTGTCTAACTCGATGGGGAAAAGGCGTGATAGATATGTATGTATGTATAAACGGACGTGAACGTATTATTTCTTATTTACTTTTTATGCAAGTTTTAAAAGAATCCAAAGCTTATTTATTTTACATAAACACATACATATCTGTCACGCCTCTCTCCCATCGGGCTATGCAGAAATCACTTCCCTCCACTTGCTACGATGCAAACACAATTCTTTCGCTTCGTCCTTTTCTTTTTCATTTATATATATTACTATATTTAATAATTATTCCTTTTTTTACAGGATAGCTAATTCAGAAATAGTAAAACTACGACAAGACAGAAGATTAGCATCTCCTAGAGTTATAAGAATAGAATAATATTTAATTTAAAATTGGGACGATTAACAAAGGGGGCGTTTAGCAAAGATTTTTTGCCCCAATTGTTAAAAGGGCCTTTTTATATTTAAGTATTTTAACATTGGAGCCTTTTAAAAAAGGGGGCGTAAAACAAAAGTGATTTTTCGCCCCTAATTTGTCAAAAGGGGCTTTGTCACCCGAGGCTTTTAGCTCCGGGGGGCAAATGAGGCATTTACGAGAAAAGGGTTGATACTTATGCTCTTTTTAAGAAAAGTAAAGGTAAACTTAGATATTCCTTTTTTTTTTCTTTTTTTTCCGATTTTTTAAATTGTTTTCTTCGATCAGTAGAATCTCTTTTTAAACAGGGAAAGAAAGAAATCATGACAGAAAATAATCTAACTTTTTAATTTAAAAAAACCCGACTGCGTTTAAAAAATACAATTTTTCTTTTTATTTTAATGTACCCAGTGTCACTCTCACAGTAAATACGAATCTAACGACACCTCTCAAGCTTAAATTCATCAAGCCGTTTAGGCTGTAGAGCGTGACAAAGAATTATACATACATACCTACATACATACTCTCGAAAACATAACCCTCCTACTGGCGCAGTCGGGTAAATATTATGAGCATTTTTTTAAAACATTCTTTATAAGACATACAATCCATAGTAGATCCATTCCAAAAATTATTTCTAATACGTTTTGACTTTTTTTTAATTATTAGTAATTTTGTGTGTGCTTAATTTTATAAGTTTTTTTTTTTAGATTCAAAACTTAAGTACAGTCGAGGACACATCAATCTTTACACAGGGGCAACTGTGTTGTAAAGGTTGATATGCTCTCGAATGTACATAGACAATCAAATATGAAAAAAAAATGCTTTCATACAAAGTGCCCTATCTAATCGACATTATGTATGAGAAAATGATTTTTTTGTTGTAATTCCACCAATTGTTTCTCGAGAAAAGTTGTTTAGTTTCATGGATTATGTCTCGACTTATATCACAGAGCAAAGCAACTGTAAATCGGGTTACTCATAAGCGAGGTGTAACTGTATCCGTTATACAAGGTGACTTTAAATTAGTGAACGATAGAAAAGGATATGCATGTACTCGTGATAACAAACAACTTTTACTTTGGGACCAAGTTAGAAATCACAAAAAAAAATTGTTCCCCCATACTATCAGCTGGTGCATTTTGTATGGGGAGTTCAATTTTTTTTTAACGATTTCGCACTTGGTCCTATAGTAAAAGTTGTTTGTTATCACGAGTACATGCATATCCTTTTCTATCGTTCACTAATTTAAAGTCACCCTTTATGCGCTGTAACCAAAAATAGGTAGTTTAAAAAACTAAAACACGCTTTAGCTCGCACTAAACATGCTCCATCATTTATCAGTTCGAAAGTGCCATATCATTGTATTGTCATCAGAACTCAGAGCGTGTGCTTTCATCCTATTCGAAGACCGGGAAGTCAAATTAAGATTCCAAGATTTGTTACATACATAGTTAGTTACAAGTGAAGCTTGTTTTTTGAAAACGTGTTTTTTGGTTACAGTTACACCTCGCTTTTGGGAACAGATCTACCAACTTATCTGTGAACCGAACGGCGGCGCTGGTAGTAATACAAAATTGTATTTCTACCAATCGCAGCAGTTCTGTAATTTGACATTTCCGTATTAGTGGCCGTAGTTTCAATAACGGCCGGTTCATAGATAACTTGGTAGATCTGTAACCGGCTTAATTGTCTTCCAATATGCCAGTATGCTGACTTCAATTTAGAAAAAAAAACGATTTTATTGAAATGATGACTACGAAGTAAAAGTGACATATGAGTGTGCATAAAGTAGTTATTTAAATGAATTGAATGTAAATAACTTGTACAGATATTGTATTTCATAAATAAATACTTATTTAATGATTTTGCTTTGTTTTTCGTTATGAGACTGATGTTTTAAGCTTGTGTTTTTATTGAAGAGTTTGTGGGTTCAAAAAGGGACCACTATTTTAATAACAAAACATTTATTTTGAAATTTACGTCACCTAAAGCAGTTATAAAAATATATTTTTTAAGTCGATTTAGCAGTATAAAACTCGAAGTTGACGCATTTTTTAGCGCAAAAATGAATGGCAAAATATTAAGTTACCAGGCTGAAAGTTTTCTTTAAAAAACAACAGCTACTGTCAAATTGACATTGACAGTACTTTATTTGACGTGTAATCCAAAGAGTAGAGTAATGTATTGGGAAGTGTAATCGCAAGTGACGCTCGCACGAATTGCATTTTGTTGATTTGTTGTGTTTTCGTATTAAAAAACTGGAATATTTCTAAAGATTGCATTGTAAATAAACAATCAATACAATTATGGATCTTAATAGATTGCCGAACGATAAGAAATTGCAGCTATGCCGTTGGTATTTTAAAGGTAAGTTTACAGTCTATTGAGGCGCATAAATGATTGCATTTTGATAAAATCTCCTTTCTAACATACTTTTTATGGGTATTATTATCTTTTTCCGGGTTTATTTGTCTAGTTTTAACCCTAATTTTGACCTTCCTAGAGTTCCCAATCTTCATCAAGTGTAGTTTTTTACTGTTATGATTTTTGCAAGTGTTATCTTCCTACTTCCCACGTATCTCTCCAGTGTGACAAATCTTTTTACCCGACTGCGTCATAAAGAGAGTTATGTTAAACGAGAGTAAGTATGTATAATTCTTTGGCACGCTCTAAAGCCTAAACGGCTTGATGGATTTTAGCTTGAGAGGTGTCGTTAGATTCGTATTTACAGTGAGAGTGACAATGGGTACATCAAAATGATAAAAAATATATATTTTTAAATGAAATCGGGGTTTTTTTTTTTATTAAAAGGTTAGGTTATTTTTTTTGCCTTTTTCGTCCCACTGCTGGGCAAAAGCCTCTCCCATGCCTCTCCAAACACTGCTGTTATTAGCTGCTTCCCACCAATCTTCCCTGAATACGCGTAGGTCGTCACTCCATCGTTTTTTGGGCCTACCTCGGCGATGTTGGCCGTCTGGCACCCACTTTGTGGCTATTCTCGCCCAGCGCTTTGTAGTCTGTCGTATTTTAACTCATTTTTTATTTATTTATTTTTTTTACTCATTTCTTTTTTTTTTTTTTTAATAATTTCTTTTTGCCCAGCTGGTATTAGAACCTTTGAATAGCTATAATAACTTATTTGTTTCAGTTGGCTGCATTCTATTACCGTTTGTGTGGGCTGTAAACGCTGTTTGGTTTTTCAAAGAAGCATTTGTAAAGCCAGCTTTTGATGAACAGAAACTTATTAAGAAGTGTAAGTATTTGTTTAAAATATTTAAGGGTTAGGTTAGGTTAGGTTTGTTTCACCATTTATAGATAAAAATTAACTGACAGATAAACCTATGTCTATTTCATAAAACGTGACGGTTTAGACTGTGACAGGTATAAAATATCTGTCAATTTAATTTTATCTGTAGATGATGAAACGCCCGACTCTTGTTGGAGTGTCAGTCATTTAGGCCTATCTTCTGCTAATGCCTTGACTCATAGTGCAAATGTGATATTCTTGCTTTTTTTGCTCAATATTTGTAATGGCTATTGGTAGACATTATTTTTATGCTATTGGTAACCTAGTGAATGTTATGGAAATGGGCGAGTCTGAGTCGCACTGGACCGGTTTTTTTAGTCTTTTAAAAGCTGTTATGTGGGAAAAGTTAGTATTATTAATAATCAAAAATCTCTTAGTAACTTTAAACTATTTTAAATAAGTAACTGTAAATTCAAATTTTATTTCATAATCAGCCATTATGACATCAGTTCCTTTTTTTTACCATTGTTTTGTTTCCCCAGACGTCATAATGTCAGGCGTAGGCGCCATCAGCTGGGCGGCAGCGCTGGGCGCGTGGGTGGCGGTGTACCAGACGCAGCGGGTCGCGTGGGGCGCCGCGGGGGACGCGCTGGCGTTCATCGTGCCGCTCGGGCGGGCGTAGGCCATCGACTGGTTAACCTTAATCGATCAATTGTCGATTTGGTAACTTTAATCGATCGACTAAACGACAGATATTGTTCGACTAAGCAATCGATCGATTGTAGGTGCCACCGGCTTTAATCCATCGACTAAGCGACAGATACTGTTCGACTAAGCCATCGATCGATTGTAGATGGTACCTGCTATAATCGATCGACTAAGCAATCGATCGATTGTGGATGACACCGGCTTTAATCGATCGACTTAGCGACAGATGCTGTTCGACTCAATCAATCGATTGTCGATGGCACTGTTCGATTTACTCTGTCTATATTCCATCTGTTTCTTTAATCGACTATTCCATTCTACAATCGATCGATTGATGTGGTAACATCCTAACGTTCCATTAAAGTTTGTAAGATAGGTAGATAATATAAATTAACATTCTGTATATCTTAATTAATTTTAATTTAATAAATTATTTCGTAAGTATTTAATGTTTTATTTCACTGTGTAAGAACCAGAACACACGGTGAAACGCAAATGCAACGCAACTGAAACTGCTAGTAACACACGACGCAACTAGTTTGAAACGTTTCGTTTCAGTTGCGTCGTATGTGGTTTTCTAAGGAGTCTATAGCAGAAACTGCGATGCAACTCAAAAGTAACTAGCAGTTTCAGTTGCGTTGCAATTGCGTTTCACTGTGTGTTTTGGCGGTCAGCCTCCTAATATTATAAATGTCAATGTTTGTGTCTATGGATGGATGTTTGCTACTCTTTCACACGAAAATGACTGAACGGATTTTGATGAAACTTTGCAATATTGTAGCTTGCACATCAGTTAACCCATAGGCTATATTATTTTAAGATATTGTGTAAGTTTTAAAAGATATGACGAGAAATGCGTACGAAGTCGCGGGCAACTTCCAGTAAGCAATAAAACTTCTTTTATTAATTAACCATATTTATTATGTACCACTTTGACGCGTCTATCTCGCTCGCTCCTTCATTGTTAGCCGGAATGACGTTTTCTCTTCTTGTGCATAGAGTTTCTTATAATCCGAGCGAGTTTTTTGTCCCTTTCCAACGCCCTTTGGAATGCTTTGCCGGCTTTCATCTGGAATGGGACAGATTTTTTTTTAAATGACAGGTTTAAAAAATATAAAAAATGGCTTAAAAGTGTCTGTAACCAGGCCATTAAATAAAAAATTGAAGCATTTTGAAGTATTTTTTAAATATTCGTCTCGCAGCACAGGCAGGGCTCAAAGACCATTTGTCCTAGAGCGCGTTTCATAGAATACTTCCTATGCAGCCATGTTGGTAGCATTGAAAATTTATACTGCCACAGTGCTGCCACATTACCCTCACTAAGTTACGCAATACAAAATTTTCAATGCCGCCAACATGGCGGCATAAGAAGTATTCGATGAAACGCATTTTATAATCAGTATATTTTTGTTTTTTTATTTAGAACCATCAAAGCTCGGAATCAAAGTCATAGAGTCCTTTTCACGAAAGAAGTCCCCTAGCCGCGGCGCTGTATTTCATGTCAAAATTGATAATGTTGCCATTTATGAGTACAACATCTACCTATATTATGTTTATTTCATTTGTAATTTATTAAATAAATAATATTATTTCCTGCATATTTCGACTGTTCTGGTCATTCCATGAGTAGGTTGGTATATATTTTGATAAAAATGTCTACTTAGCTATATTTCTGTTATGTAAAAAGTGTATTTTTATTAAGATATAAGTAAGGGGTTTTCTACTTATCATCAGGGAAAAGGTCAGAAAATAGGGAAAATAGACCTGTCACATTTAGTTCCAAAAATATCCGGGGGACTTCTTTCGTGAAAAGCACTCTACACATTCTGCCACTGACGATAAAAATGAGAAACGAATTCATTGAATAAGTTCAATACTTACATGTATCTGTTGTGTGGTTTTATACTCGTACGCGCGTTGCCGAGTACGCGCATGCGTTGTCCGTCTCTGATGCATACGGAGGGAAGCTTAGGCAGAAACAGTTTTACTTATAGCTTAGTTACAAACATTGAGAAAGGGATGCTTAGTTGGTATGAACATGAAGAAATTGAAAAGAGCAACCCTACAGAGTTCCTTGCTAGGTTCTTCTCTGGGGGAAACTGTTACCTTGCGAATCTAGCGTTAACTTTAAAAAATGACCCGTCCTAAGTGTTGTCAAACCTAACCTACAGGATTAAATGAATTTTCATTTCATTTTAAGAATCCTACTAATATTATAAATGTCAATGTTTGTGCCGATCGATGTTTGTTACTCTTTCACGCAAAAACGACTGAACAAATCTGGGGGCACGGCCGTGCCCCCGCCAAGTCGAGCCAAAAAAAACGGCCGTACCATCCTTTTCTCGAAGCAATTCAAGGCCCTTTTGACCCCCCTGTAGCTTACTAGTGGATAAAGCTAGAAGCCAATTTTTTTAAACAATCGAGAGTATATACTATAACTAGCTATTGTACCAAATTTCGTACAATTATTATCAATAGTTTAAAAGTTACCGCCAGTCAAAGTTCACTACTTTTGACACTCACTGACTCACTGACCGATCATCAAAATTCTAAGGTACTTCTAGCAAACCCATAACCTTGCAATTTGGAGGGTAGTGTTTTTATACGGAGTAAATTCAGGAAAAACTTAAAAAATATTAATTTTTAACTGCAATAATAAGTTAATCGCTTCTTTTTATTTGCGGTTGGTAAACTAAATCTTTATACAAAACTTCACTGAAACTCATTTTCAGAGTCGCAAAAATAAGTTTGTTAATACGACCGAGGTTACAGGCGCGTGACAAGTTTTTACCTGTCGCGTTGTCTGTAATCAAATCTTGCAAGTTAAATTTGACACACTTCCCGGTTTCCAATTGAGCTGAAATTGTGCATGCATTATGTATATCGCGTGATAATGCATTAATATGGTAACATGTAACTGGAGCCGTATTCTTCTAATTACCAAATGAAAAATGGTGTCTCTCTAGAATGTGAATTGTATGAATTGACACATTTTGGTATTCTCTTAACAGATAAGTTGACAGTGGACAGCGATCGGCCGTACATTTTATTACTTTACGCTATAATCGGTATTCTATTCCGCAATGTCACATGAGTGGCAGTTCCAAACGGTATTCTCTTCGCTATTTGGCAGTAGACAAAACCCTCTAGAGACTACTAATCGACTACTAATCGACTATTAATCGACTATTAATCGTGGCACTTAAGAGAATACCAAATTTGTGACATATTGCTGTCGAATGTTTATCTGTTGGCTATAGTTTGGTCGCTTAACTTAATTTAGCGGAATTGCTACCCAGATCTGGCGAAGAATTGGCACCCAAAGGCCAAAATTGGAAGGTGGCCATAGGAACTCCGTAATTAAATGACGCGACCTTATTGAGTTTGGGCTCGTTTGATTTATCTTGAGAAGTACATTCATACTTGATGGTAACCAGGGTCTGATGATGGAGCTGGAAGGTGGCCGTAGGAACTCCGTAATTAAATGACGCAAACCCATCGAGTTTGGGCTCGTTTGATTTGTCTTGACGAGTACTTTCATGCTTGATTGTAACCAGGGTCTGATGATGGAGCTGGAAGGTGGCCGTAAGAACTCCGTAATTAAATGACGCAAACCCATCGAGTTTGGGCTCGTTTGATTTGTCTTGATGAGTACTTTCATGCTTGATGGTAACCAGGGTCTGATGATGGAGCTGGAAGGTGGCCGTAGGAACTCCGTAATTAAATGACGCAACCCCATCGAGTTTAGGCTCGTTTGATTTTTCTTGACGAGTACTTTCATGCTTGATAGTAACCAGGGTCTGATGATGGAGCTGGAAGGTGGCCGTAGGCACTCCGTAATTAAATGACGCAAACCCATTGAGTTTGGGCTCGTTTGATTTGTCTTGACGAGTACTTTAATGCTTGATTGTAACCAGGGTCTGATGATGGAGCTGGAAGGTGGCCGTAGGAACTCCGTAATTAAATGACGCAAACCCATCGAGTTTGGGCTCGTTTGATTCGTCTTGATGAGTACTTTCATGCTTGATGGTAACCAGGGTCTGATGATGGAGCTGGAAGGTGGCCGTAGGAACTCCGTAATTAAATGACGCAACCCCATCGAGTTTGGGCTCGTTTAATTTGTCTTGACGAGTACTTTGATACTAGATAGTAACTAGGTCTGATAATCGACTCAGAAATATTTACCGCCCGGACTTGTCTAAGTTCATAACAACAAAGCCTCTACGAAAGGGCAAAAGGGATAGGGAGTGGGCTTTAAAAAATCAGTTGCTGATGTAGGTACAGCAAATCTTAAAGGAGCCGGTGAAAAGATGGATTATTTACAAAAAGAAGTGAGATCCCACCAAAAACAAAAATGTAAAATTCCAAGTCTCGCTGTGTTTTCCTTTCACAGTAAAAAGTTATGAGATCAAATGTCAAACCAAGTCGTATGTACGTATTGCGGTGGTTTTGATATACGCCACCTTTATTTTTCTATAATAAATACCTACAATGACTTGGCAATCGCATGACTTACCGATTACCTACATGGCTAACCAACCGTCTCTATGCTATCTGTTGCAGTCTACCTATTACGAAATCTTCTTCGGGTTTGATCACCAGTTTGCTGTTAAAACTTTAGTCTCATACTATCTATTATATCTATATTGATATAAGATAGGAATGTCAGGCCTGTAAATTTGTCAATCAAGCCAAGGCATCACACTTGTTTTGGGAAAACCACACGCTCATAATTTCTAGGGACCTAGTAAAGTGATTTGTTGTTTTCATGCGATTGCCAAATCTTTGTAGGTATTTATTATAGAAAAATAAAGGTGGCGTATATCAAAACCACCGCAATACGTACATACGACTTGGTTTGACATTTGATCTCATAACTTTTTACTGTGAAAGGAAAACACAGCGAGACTTGGAATTTTACATTTTTGTTTTTGGTGGGATAATCTTTTACATCCCAGAAAAAAAAGAACAATAGAAAATCTATTGTGTCTGGGTTTATAATGGGTCAGTGGGATGTGAGAGGTTAATGCAATTTTACAATAACTTAGCTTGGACATCAGAATAAGGGGCCAAGTCTGCTAATTTAAGCTTAGCATTTGCGAACCGTTTGCGATCCGTTTGCTTTTCTATTGCGATTGACTTATATTGTGTCAAATTTGGTATTCTACTAAAAGTTTTACTTAAAGCGTTAGCAGAATACCAAATATGTCAAATTTAGCGACTGAAGTGCTTTTGCTTTGCTTTTGCGATTCGATTGGTGCATTTAGTAATTAGCAGACTTGGCCCCCAGATAGGCTATATCATTTGCAGATAATTCGAGTTTTTTCAAAGGGCAGCCACTAGCCTATCATACATGTAAGAGATGATACGCACCTCGCTTCGCCTGCTTAGCCTTGAATTGGGGCGAATCTTCGTTCTTCCGACCGTCAGGTTCTGCTGGGGCTTCTTCTCCTTCAGTCTGAAGTGAAAGAGGCACTTACTGAATTAAAGATTTTCTAACAGGCGATTTAAAAAAAACCGACCAAGTCCGTCTGTCTGTCACCAGACTGTATCTCATGAACCGTTATACCTAGAGCGTTGAAATTTTCACAGATAATGTATTACCGTAGCCGCTATAACAACAAATACTAAAAAATTAATAATAATAAAGGGGGGCTCCCATACAACAAACGTGACTTTTTTGGCCATTTTTTGCGCGATATCAATAAAGGCTACTTTTAGACATTATTATCTGGCTATTGTTAACTTAGTGAACGGTACGGAACCCTTCTTGTGCGAGTCTGACTCGAACTTGTGCGGTTTTTCTTTAAAACATACCGTAGTTTCGTCGCCCCCGCCGCCCCCGCCGCCCCCGTCGCTGCTGCCGTCGCCCCCTCCGCCAGTAGTTGTGCCATCTGAAACACATACCAGTTAAGTTCATGAAAAGTACATTATTATGTAATCCTAACAACTTTTATTGAGGAAATTAAGTGGATAGATAAGCGCCAAAACACACGGTGAAACGCAACTGCAACGCAACTGAAACTGCTAGTTACTTTTGAGTTGCATCGCAGTTTCTGCTATAGACTTCCTTAGAAAACCACACACGACGCAACTGAAACGAAACGTTTCAAACTAATTTCGGCGTGTGTGGTTTTCTAAGGAAGTCTATAGCAGAAACTGCGATGCAACTCAAAAGTAACTAGCAGTTTCAGTTGCGTTGCAGTTGCGTTTCACCGTGTGTTCTGGGTCTTAGTGTGATGACACGTCAGTCACGTCACGTGTTGTCACGTTGCGTTCTTACACGTTGCGTCGCGTCGCATGTTAACACTGTGTCATTTTTATGTCACTACACATCGCATGGTGTTACATAGCGTCGCGTTGCTTATTTATACGTCGCGTCACGTATTGACGCGTTGCGTCGCGTCGCGTGCTATTAATGTATTTTATCTCAAACCGTACTTTCGCCTCCACCACCGCCGCTTCCGCCATCACTTCCGCCATCCCCACCGCCGCCTTCATCTAAAAAAAAAAGATATTTAATCATTAATAAGACCACGATAACTCTGCCAAAAAGACGTAAGAGCCGGCGCACACCTGACGGAGCACAGCGCAGAGCATTTCTGAATGTCATATTATGTATTATCGACATTGTTCTCATTAGAATAATATCTATTCAAAATCAGTTGACAAAACGCGAATATGTTAACTGATTTTGAATATTATTCTATGTTATTTTTAACTAGCTGACCCGATGAACTTTGTCCCGCCTTAGAAGCGAAAAATAAGCAGATTCATTTTTTAAATTAGGTTAAAAAAATCCTTCACCTGGTTCTTAGCTACCTCCTTACCAATTTTCAGCCAAATCGGTTCAGCCATTATTGAGTTATTTTGTAACTAAACACTTTAATACGACTTCTTAGAGCCATACCGTCTGGATCTGCGTGCCTGATCTGGCGCAAAATGGCTACTTTTTGTACGGTATTTCTTATCGTTTGACATGACAGGTCATCTACCAAGAAAACTATGAGAAAACTTGGCGCAACTTTGGCACGCTGTCATAAACTTATTTACATATGAAAAAAAAATGGGGCTATTCCTTATTATTTCCTCATTGATTTCTTATTACTAATTGCGATTTGACGTTTGTTAAGAAACCGCGCGTCAACCGCCATTTTTCAAATTCCAACTATAACCGCTAGTGCGTAAGAGAACTAAATTTATTTTTAAATAGGTACATACTTGCAGTTGTTCTGTTCATTTCTTTCCAAGAACTAGAAAAAAAAAAAAACTAAGTAATAGGTCAATGTTCTATAGAGCCTGCCCGCGACTTCGTACGCATTTTTCGTCATATCTTGGAAAACTTACACAATATCTTAAAATAATATAGCCTATGTGTTATTCTGATGTGTAAACTGCAATATTGGAAAGTTTCATCGAAATCTGTTCAGTGGTTTTTGCGTGAAAGAGTAACAAACATCTTCATGGATGTGAATCTATAGGCTTAAACATTGACATTAATAATACTGGGTGTAACAGAAAGGGGATATAAAACCGACACACAGCAATACTCCTCAGGAAACTGAACAACTTTCCCCAAGGGACATGGATCGTATCTCCAAAAAAAATTTTGGATCGCCCATAATAACTCGATCAGCTGATCGGACATTTTCTATGGGGAGGCGAATTTTTTTTTCGAGTTACGCACCATGTTCCTTAGGGAAAGTTGTTCAGTTTTACGAGGACTATCGCCGTGTTTCGGCGTTATACCCCCTTTCTGCTACATCCTGTATGTGTCTCACACGCACACGTATATAATTATGTGTGTGTGTGTGTAAGTATGTATGTGTGTTCTGTTACACCCCGTATTAGTAGGAAGATTTCATACTTACATAGTTCGTCTTGTTGTACTCGGCATCATTCTAGCTGCTATCGCTCTTGCTTCTAATATTTCTCTACAATTTAAATAGATATCACATTTAATTTGGTTTTAAAATATAACATTTAAGTAGTACACGTTTCGCCATCTACAGAAAAAAATCACCTGACAGATATTTTATACCTGTCTCTGTCTAAAACGTTATGTTTTACGAAATAGACATAGGATTATCTGTCAGTTAAATGTTATCTGTAGATGTTGAAACGGGCTCTTTATTAGGTACCTATCACGTAGCTATACTAAAACGGAGATTCGTGCGCCTTGCCATTCAACCTCCCAACATAGGTATGCAATTGTGTGCTTGTGTGTTTGTTACGAATGTATGTTATGTAGGTAAGTAGATATTGCTACCTAGCAATAAGGCCGCCTGTTGCTTCTTATATTCTTGTTTGTGTCTGTACCTTATATCTTTTTGTGCAATAAAGAATATTTGTATCGTATTGTATTGTATGTATGTAATATGAAAGAAGTGTGTTTGTATCGTAGCAAGTGGATGATCTCTGCCAATAGTATTATGTTTGTGTGGGTGTGTGTTTATGCATGTGTATGTTCGTGTGTGTGTATGTGAGTGTGTATACTTATGTGTTATTTATATGGGTGTGTGTTGTATATCTGTGTGTGTTTCTTAAGTGTTTGTGTTTTATATGTGTGTGTGTTAGTCCGTTTGTATTTATGTAACACGTAACCCCTCACCGTAACATGCGCACACTAATATGCGCGCTCGGCAGCCTCGCCTCGACGGGGTTCCGTACCATCACGATTGAGTCATCATCCAGGTCGGTGCTCGCTGGCTCCGGCACGTTGTTGAAGTCCTCCTCGTCTTCCTCCATCGAGGAGTCTTGGTAGTAGTTGTTCTGGAAGGGTGCAATTGTGTTTTATAATTCAAAAGTAGGTATAGGTATTCGTAGGTCACTCAAAATTATACTTAAATATGTCGAAAATTACTATAATATATATTTTTTTTAAAGAACCATGGAGAAAAGCAACGCTAGATTCTAAAGGAAGATTTCTGCCTCTTCCCCCCGCAAAACGCTAATAAAACTGAAAGAGTGCGATCCCATTCACCCCTCCACTACCCCTATATGTTTGTGTGTGTGTGGGGGGGTGTTTATGTATGTGTGTGTGTGTGTGTTTGTGTGTGTTTATGTGTGTGTGTATGTATATATTTAAGTATGTATGTGTATGGGATATAAGAGGTATGTGAGATGTATATGAAATGCGTGACATATATGTAAGTATGTAATAAGTATACTCACATCATCAATACTAGGAAACATCAATTTACTTTGATAAACGCTCATGAACAGCCGCCGCGTGGCTTGTGGTAACATTCTCCTTATGGCTCTCACTATTGGCCTGGTTTCCTTATTCCTTTGTAGCAATGATATTAAACGAGTGACTGATTCTGCTGTCCAATCGTCTGAGTCTTTATAGTTCGGTGGCGCTTTTATTATTGATGCTGGAATAGGGGAACATTGTTGAGAATTGGTGACATAGGTGAAAGTTGTTGACACAGTAGGAAATTGTTGACATAGATGAAAATAGTTTAGATTAGTTGAAAATAGTTGACATAGTTGGAATCAGTTTACATGTTGAAAATAGTTGACATGGTTGAAAATAGTTGACGTAGTTGAAAATAGTTGACATAGTTGGAATTAGTTGACATAGTTGAAATCAGTTTACATGTTGAAAATAGTTGACATGGTTGAAAATAGTTGACGTAGTTGGAATCAGTTTACATGTTGAAAATAGTTGACATGGTTGAAAATAGTTGACGTAGTTGAAAATAGTTGACATAGTTGGAAATAGTTGACATAGTTGGAATCAGTTTACATGTTGAAAATAGTTGACATGGTTGAAAATAGTTGACGTAGTTGAAAATAGTTGACATAGTTGGAATTAGTTGACATAGTTGGAATTAGTTGACATAATCATAATATTTCTATAAAGCAGGGTCCCAAGTCTGCTAATTTACAATTTTCGCATTTGTGTGTCGGCAGAGTGTCAATGACATGACACGTTTGATATTCTGCTAAAGTAAGCCATTGGGCTTACGCTTGGCTTACACTGATCGCGACCAGATGTGTCAAAAATGCCATTGACACTCTGCCGACATAAGGTGCCAATTTTTTTTTTCATATAAAAATGAGTTTATGACAGCGTACCAAGGTTGGTGCAAGTTTTTCATTGTTTTCTTGGTATGATGTTGATTTCATGATGACCTGTCATGTCAAACGATAAGAAATCCCATACAAAAAGGTAGCCATTTTGCGCCAGACCAGGCACGCAGATCCAGACGGCATGGCACTTCTTAAGCTGCCGACACACAACTGAGGCTATTTTAAATTATCAGACTTCGTCCCCAGATGTCATAATGCGTTGCATACGTGGGACAACTCCATATCTAGCGTCACTTACCTTCAATTTTCACAGGCGGTGTGTTTTCCATGATATCTGATATAAATTTCTCTTTCCTGTATTGTACTACTCGATCTAACCAACCAGCCTTCTGGATCTCTATGGTCAGTTCTACTGGATTTGGCTTCCATAGTGTTAGTAACGAACATAATAGCTGTTTAAAAGAGAATATGTGCCTAATTAGCTGTTTAAAAGCTTTTGTTTGCATGAAAATTAGTAATTTTAAGGATTTAATATTACCTTGACATTTAAAGAATGCCATCAAATTTATTTTGTAATTTTGCATGCCGCGATGTTGTAGTAGGACATACTAGGAAATAAGTTCCTATTATACAGGGTGTAATAGAAAGGGGGTATAAAGCCGAAACACACTGATAGTCCTCATGAAACTGAACAACTTTCCTCAAGGAACATGCGTCGTAAGTCGAAAAAAATTGTTGAATCGCCCATACTTACTCGATCAGCTGATCGGGCAAATTGTATAGGAAGGCGAATTTTTTTTTTCGAGTTACCACCCATGTTCCTCGGGGAAAGTCGTTCAGTTTCAAGAAGATTATCGCTGTGTTTCGGCATTATACCCCCTTTCTGTTACACCCTGTATATTGGGTCATACATAATTTGTCAAGATTACGACTTTCATTTTGCTTAAAACTGCGAGGGTTGTGACAGTTAATACGAGGTCAGTTGGTTAAACACAAAAATTGTGTTTTGATTGTATGTACATAGTTGAGAATTTTGCCATTTTCTCTTTGCTGTCGACCCCCCGAGTAGGGCTTCGCGACCAGTTTGAAAAACACTGCTCTACATTTTTTAGAAAAATATATTTCATTTTAATTAAAATAAAATAATGATTACTTACTAAATACTTCATATGTCGAGACCTTTCCTTTCAATAAAGAATTAAATACGTAGTTGTTATTAAATTAGAATTTAATTGATCATTAAAATTCTAATATCCGGTATTTGATTAAAATTAATGCTCGTTTACGTACCATAAATCCTATAAATATTATAAATGTCTATGTTTGTGCCGATGGATGGATGTTTGTTACTTCATCACGTAAAAACCACTTAACAGACTTTAATGAAATTTTACAATAACCTAGCTTGAACATCAGATTGACACATAAGCCACATTATTTTGAGATATCATGATTTTTTTCCAAGATATGACGGTAAATGCGTACGAAGTCGCGAGCAGCCACTAGTATTAAAATAAAACACAGTGTGACAGGGAGAGAGTGTGTTTGTGTTTAAAATAATGTGTGTATGTGTGTAAAAGAGAGAGTACCGTGTGTGTAAAAGAGTTTGTGTGTGTATCAAAAAGTGTGTGTAGATACTGCTATCTAGCAATAAGGCCGCCTGTTGCTTCTTATATTCTTTTTTTTTTTTTTTTCTCATATTTTCATATTCTAACCGCGATCAGTGCAAGCACTATAAGCGGCTTTACTTATATTCTTGTTTGTGAAAGAATATTTGTATTGTATTGTAGATATATTTGTATTTATGTGTATTTTATATTGCCAGTTAATAAATAAAACACAAATTCACTTATTACTTATATTAGGCCAATCCAAATGTACACAAGTAACATCTAAAGCTAGTATATCGACGTGGGCCCCCAAAGCGTCCCCCAGAGCCGGCTTGGAGCGTCGCAGGGACCCGTGGACCCACTCCTTCACGTACGTCCCTGCTTGGGTTTGGAGGGTGATTGTGAAGAGCTGGGGGTGGCCTGTGGGGGGAGATTAGGGGGTGAATTAAAAATATTATGTAAGTGTTTTTCACACATAGAGAAAGTGATGTTGGTGTAAGAGAGATTGTGTGTGTGTATATGTGTGTGTGTGTGTGTACGTGTAAGACCCAGAACACACGGTGAAAAGCAAATGCAATGCAACTGAAACTGCTATCTGCTGCGTTGCATCGCAGTTTCTGCTATAGACTTCCTTTGTGTGTGGTTTTCTAAGGAAGTCTATAGCAGAAACTGCGATGTAACTCAAAAGTAACTAGCAGTTTCAGTTGCATAGCATTTGCGTTTCACCGTGTGTTTCGGCGCTAAGAGTATTATAGTGTGTATGTGTATGATGTTTTTAAAAGAGTGTGTTGTGTGTGTAAGTTTTGTGTGTTAGTGTAAGTATATTATGTGTTTCTGGTAACTTGCTATGGAAATTAGTCCGTATATGGTATTTTGCCACCCACCACAATGTCTTAAAGCTAAGGAAAATGCAGATGTATGTGTAAAAGTGTGTAAGCGTGTAAATTGTGTGTGTATAAGTGTTTATGTTATGTGTATGTGTGCTATTATATTTTATGTGTGTGCATGTTATATGAGTGTGTGTTTTTATGTTATATAAGATGACTTTAAATTAGTGAACTATAGGAAAGAATATGCATGTACTCGTGATAACAAACAACTTTTACTGTGGGGCCAAGTTAGAAATCATAAAAAAGAAATCGTTCCCCTGTGCTATCAGCTGATGTATTTTGTATGGGGAGTTCAAAATTTTTTGAATGATTTCGAACTTGGACCTATAGTAAAAGTTGTTTGTTATCACGAGTATATGCATATCCTTTTCTATATATGTATGTATATACCTATGTTATATGTGTGAATATCAAGTGTGTAATTACCTTCCACAGCTGTAGCGTGTAACTCATAAATCTCCCGACACCTGCTGAGTAACGGCCGCCGATGTAACACACGTATAGGCGTACGCTGTACTAATTTAATACGCGCCGGGTCTGAAGTAGGCGTATTGCGGTATTTGTTTATTGATATTATATCGTTTGGAGTAACTTTTATTGGTTGGCTCTGTAAAAAAAAGAAATAAGCAGAATAAAAACGACTTTCGCATGCCGAGTGATCTCTGGGCAATCACAACAACCTGTGCGGACCTCGAGTACGTGATAGATAAGACAAGACAGCGAGCGTGAAAATATTCCTGCATTGATATGTCTCCGCTGCAGCAGCAATCACGTAGCCTATCACGTCCGCACATATCATCGCGCGGCCAGCATCTTAGTATATAAGCGTAGCTCTAAGTCATTGCTTGTGTTCAGTCCAGTCATCCAGTCAGTACAGTTACTATATAATCATGTAACTCAAAATACAAGACCTACAACTACGCTGCGGCGTATCATTGACACCTATTTATCCTTGCCGGAACAAACCCACTAGGAACCAACCGCCAAAAGACCTCGCGGCAGACCACGGAAAAGGTGGCGAGATGAGCTGGACACCTTAGATGACTGGGCAGAGGCGGCTCAGGATAGAGAATCGTGGAAGAAGAGGAGAGAGGCCATTGCCCAGCAGTGGGACACTTACTCTCTAGCGATGTCTAGATAAGATAAATAAGTAAAATCGGTTTACGGATAGTATTTTGACGTAACAACGTCAAACACGCATCCGAACTGAGCCGTTCATGCCTCTCTCTCGTTCGTGTCGCGCTCTCGCTTGCGGAACGGGACAATGACGTCATCTTTTTCGTGCATGCAGCCCGTAGTATCGAGTTATTAGACGTTGTCAAAAATATCGGCCAGACTTCGTATGAGACGACTGATGAATGTGTATGAAGTGAAAGAGGTGTGTTTGTATCGTAGCAAGTGGAGGGAAGTCTCTGTCTACCTCGATGGGAGAGAGGTGTGACAGATATGTATGTATGTATGTATGTATACTTACAGTGTCATCATCTTTCGTATGAGATAGTTTTATACAAAGCGCTTCGTAGGTTTTCTTTTTTGTTTCCTCGCCTTGTTTTAATAGAGTTAAGTCGTCTCTGAAAAATATAAACACACAGTTTAAAAATAACACACAGATTGTGTGTGTGTGTATGTGGTGCATTTATGTGTGTGTGTGTGTGTGTGTGCATTTATGTGTTTGTGTGTGCATTTATGTGTTTGTGTGTGCATTTAATAATAATAATAATAAAAGAACTTTATTCATCAAAAAATGTACAGTGCAAATGAGATTTAGATACCTATAGTGTTAATAACATACTTATGACTTAACCATACATATTTTAAGGAAAAGGAGAAAAATCCTCAGCATTAATGCTGATTTTCAGGACCCTCCTATGAATCACTGCATTGGGACACGCCCCAGCAGAGCGACAAAAAATCGAGGATAATTGAACATACTTAGACTTAAACAAACTAATTATTACTAATTATTTATGTGTGTGTGTGTGTGCATTTATGTGTGTGTGTGTGTGTGCATTTATGTATGTGTGTTAAACAGCATTTTAGCTCTCTTCAAAACCGACTTTAGCCGATTATCTCTTTCTAAAGGCCGATGTAAGCATCTAGGCTAGGGTAAGTATACTTACTTGGTGACGTGTAGAATTTGTTTCACAATAATGTTTCCATTTTTATTTATTTCTTCACAGACTTGTTGAAGTTCTTCCGGTTTTAGTGTACGGTTTGGGTCGCTTATCTGAAATCAATACATTTAAAATTTGTTAATTTAGCTAAAAACAAATGCTACTAATATTATAAATGTCAATGTTTGTATCTATGGATGGATGGATCTTTGTTACTCTTTCGCGTAAAAATACTGAACCAATTACAATGAAACTTTACAATAAGGTTGCCTGCAAGATATTGCTAACTAGCAATAAGGCCGCCTGTTGCTTCTTATATTCTTGTTTGTGCGTGTACCTTATATCTTTTTGTGCAATCAAGAATATTTGTATTGTATTGTAATACTGTAGCTTGCATATTGGTAACTTTTTAATGATCAACACGACGTTAGTCTGTGTAATCATGTGTATATGTGTGTGTATGTATTTATGTATGTGTATGTAGATGTATGCTTGAATGTGTGTATAGTATGTGAATGTGTACGTTATATGTATGTGTGTGTAAGTATGTTTATGTGTGCTTATGTAGTATATATTTGTGTGTTGTATATAAATAGATACATATAAAAATAATTAAATAGATTTTGTAACAAGATACCTACAAAACTTATGTAAAATGTGATTACTTACATAGTTTAATATTAGAATATAAGCCCTCAAGCAAATATACCTTTACAAGGTAGTTATTATTTTATACTGTAATTGTATTAAAATGTAACTTTTTGCAATAAATAAATACTAAATACTAAATACTAAATACTAAATACTAAATTATTACCTCAATAGCAAACGGTCTGCCTTCACCCAAACACCTAACATCGACGTCCTCTCTCCCAGCTGACATGAATTTAAGACGGTGCTCCATCTCTTCTACGCTCATACTGGAAGAAAGAGATAGATGGACAATTCAATACAATGAATAGTGCCCGTTTCACCGGCTATTGATAAAATGTAACTGACAGATATTTAATGTCTGTCTCTGTTCAAAACGTCATGTTTTATGAAATAGACATAGGTTTATCTGTCAGTTAAATTTTATCTGTAAAAGGTGAAGCAGGCCTTAAGACTGATGAATGTGTATGAAGTGAAAGAGATGTGTTTGTATCGTAGCAAGTGGAGGGAAGTCTCTGTCTACCTCGATGGGGAAGATTTTGGAATTTGCTTATATACTCAGCGCGGGAAAAACTTCGATACCGCGTTTCAGGTTTTGTATGCGAATCTACTTTGGTAACGAGAATGTTTGTATCGTAGCAAGTGGAGGGAAGTCTCTGTCTACCTTGATGGGGAAGATTTTGGAATTTGCTTATATACTCAGCGCGGGAAAAACTTCGATACCGCGTTTCAGGTTTTGTATGCGAATCTACTTTGGTAACGAGAATGTTTGTATCGTAGCAAGTGGAGGGAAGTCTCTGTCTACCTCGATGGGTAAGATTTTGGAATTTGCTTATATACTCAGCGCGGGAAAAACTTCGATACCGCGTTTCAGGTTTTGTATGCGAATCTACTTTGGTAACGAGAATGTTTGTATCGTAGCATGTTTGTATCGTAGCAAGTGGAGGGAAGTCTCTGTCTACCTCGATGGGAGAGAGACGAATATGTATGTATGTATGTTTTAACCCATGTTTCTTAGGAAAAGTTGTCTATTACTGTTAATAGACGACTTAACTTTCCTATCCGATCCTATTAATATTATAAATGTCAATGTTTATGCCGATGGATGGATGTTTGTTACTCTTTCACGTAAAAACTACTGAACCGATTTTGATGAAACTTGGCAATATTGTAGCTTAAACATCAGAATAACATATAGGCTATATTATTTTAAGATACCGCAATTTTTATCCAAGATATGACGATAAAAGTGTACGAAGTCGCGGGCAGCATCTAGTACATGTATGTTATGTACTTATGTATATATTCTGTATTATTTGCACACCCCACAACCATTATTACCTATTTCTCGCTATTTATTACCCTAAGGTTGCCTGGAAGATATTTCTAGCTAGCAATAAGGCCGCCTGTTGCTTCTTATATTCTTGTTTGTGTCTGTATCTTATATCTTTTGTGCAATAAAGAATATTTGTATTGTATTGTATTGTATACAGGTTGTAACAGAAAGGGGATATAAAGCCGAAACACAGCGATAGTCCTCATGAAACTGAACAACTTTCCCCAAGGAACATGGGTCGTAACTCGAAAAAAAAAATTCGCCTCCCCATACAAAATGCCCGATCAGCTGATCGAGTAAGTATGGGCGATACAAAAAAATTTTTCGAGTTACGACCCATGTTCCTTGGGGAAAGTTGTTCAGTTTCATGAGGACTATCGCTGTGTTTCGGCTTTATATCCCCTTTCTGTTACACCCTGTATACATACCCATATAACTTAGCAATTGGTTCGAATATAATCTCTTGAACTGATGACTCCATCATCCGTTTCCCTTCAACCAACCACGGCGTCTGCGGGAGTGAGCGGGACAGCTTTATGTACCTGGAATATATAGACTTTTAGAATCTAGATGTGAGGATGTCTGTTACTCTTTCACACAAAAACTACTAAACAGATTTTAATGAAACTTTACAATATCGTAGTTTACAAATCAGGGGCCTAAGCCTAAATTTAATATAGCCTCAGCTGTGTGTCAATGTCATTTTTTTAACACATTTGGTTGCAATTAGCGTAAGCCATTGTTTAGCAGAATACCAAATGTGTCAAAAAATACCATTGACACTTTGCCGACACACAACTGAGTCTATTTTAAATTGGCAGACTTGGGAGCTTGTATTATATTATGTTTTGTTAGTTTTTAATCAATAAATTAATGATTTTGTTCTGGGGAAAACTGCACTCTTGCGAATCTAGCATTAACTTTAAAAAATGACCCGTCCTAAGTGTTGTCAAAACATACAGGATTAAATGATTTTTCATTTCATTTCTACACAATATCTTGTTTTATGATGAGATAATTTTTGGTAAGCTAGTTTTTGTTTGGCAACAATATTATACTGGCAACACTCAATAAATGGAATATGTTTGTGTGTGTTTATATGTATGTGTGTATTTGTATGTATGTGTGTGCTCGTGTCGTATGCATGTGTGTGTTTATTTTATATGTATGTGTGTATTTGTATGTATGTGTGTGCTCGTGTCGTATGCATGTGTGTGTTTATTTTATATGTATGTGTGTATTTGTATGTATGTGTGTTTAAAAATGTGTATGAGTGTGTGTTACAACTCACCGTCCCCCCAAAAACACGGGCGTATGCGTGCAAACAACACTAACACATTTCACGTGTACCCCAACAGTGGGCAACGTTGCCCACCCGTGGACTTTCTTCAAAGCGACCAAAGTAACAGTACTTAATGCTTGTTCTACGGATTTCCTCGTAAATTCTATTGTAAATCTTCTTTTTTGTTTGCTTCGTGATTCGAAGTGCGAAGGAGATAGTTGCTTTAGGATTTCTAGCTCCTGAAAGGGATGGAAGATGTAATTTAGAGGTTTTTTTTATGTATGTATATGGCAACTACCATAAAATAAATTCTACTAATATTATAAATTTCAATGTTTGTGCCGATAGATGTTTGTTACTTCATCACGTAAAAACCACTGAACAGATTTTGATGAAACTTTACAATATTGTAGCTTGCACATCAGAATAACACATAGGCTATATTATTTGAAGATATCTCTACTCTTTAGCATGACAAAACAGACTCTAATATTTTGATCTGATAAAGTAACTGTTACAAAATACCTGTGACTCGTCGGGGTACTCTAAAGTAACAGTGATGAGTAGCGGTGACACAGCTCCGGAGTCTAGTGTCATATTTGTTTGATCTGATAATTTGGTACCAAATGACCATTTCCATGCTTCTTTGAGAGGTGTAAGAGTTTCTGAAACAATCATATATTATGTAATTATTATCATAGTCATATGTAATAAATAGGGATGATAACTGCATGCAAAAATTCAAAAAATAATTAGTCCGTCTTTTAGGCTATTAAAAATATTTGAAACACATTTTTTACCTGATCTAATACACAAATAAATACAAAGATACAGAGCATCAAAGTTACGGAGTGGGGGGTATTAACGTCACTCCTCGGTTAAAATCGTACTGAAGCGTGACGTCACAAGCAACTTTAACCCAGTGTATCTTTGTCATTTTTAGTTTAAGAGAAAAAAGAAAAAATACGTGTCCAAATATTTTTATCTAAATGATAGATTAAAAAAAAATTGCCATCATCCCTATTGTAAGACAGTTATTTTTCTATATTAATGTTATTTGTAGCAGTTAAATATATACTATATGAATAGAAGAACTTACTTGAATCATAACTAGGTATAGCTTCTTTCAAATGTAGAGTGACAGCTTTTTCTCTGACCATTGTGGCAATGGGAGCTGATAGTGCACAGCCAAATGTTTTACAGTCATAGCTGGAAGAAAATAAAACAAAAATAATCATACTTAAGTATATTATAAATGTCAATGTGTGTGCTGATGGATGGATGGATGTTTGTTACTCTTTCATACAAAATCGACTGAACGGATTTTGATGAAACTTGGCAATATTGTGGCTGAAACATTTGAATAACGCATAGGCTATATTATTTTATGATTTTGTTTAAGTTTTCCAAGATATGACGATAAATATGTATGAAGTCGCAGGCAGCCTCTAGTACAAAATAAATTTAAATGTGTGTGCCATTGAATGTAAGGATGCTTGTTACCTATAATATTGCATTTCATCAAAATCTGTTTAGTGTGAAAGAGTATCTAAATACACACCACACATCTTCACACATACAAACACACGCACACATATACACAAACACACACACACACACACATACACACCCACAGAGACACACACACTCATCCTTACATTATAAAGTTAGGATTTCAGTAAATCTAATATTTTTGGAAACTACTTGCACATTGCATAATTACTTACCGTTTCTTCTCAATCTGTTCTTTAACCATTTCAAAACATTCCGGCCATGTAGATTCCTGTAATAATCCCAAGCAACTGGTACATATATCCGATCTCCTTCGTTTGGCTGGAGGCGAGTCGCGTCCATTGCCTGACTCTTCAGAAAACTTTTCTACATCCGTTGTTTTTAAATTCTCACTTATTTCCGCTGTTTGAACTGTTTTTTGATCTATTTCGATACTTTCTTGAGGTTTTTGTGTTATTTCTTGTGTATTTTGGTACTGAAAACATGTAAAATTAGTTTAGTTTTAAATCATAACCTAAAATTTTATGTTAAACAAAAATGCATATTTTCTGAGTTTAATAGGAAAAGGTAGTAATGTTAATCAAGAATAATATTGGTCCAAAAGATTTTTCATAAACGTCAGCAAGTTTTCATACATAATTAAAGCAAGAAATAACTAAAAACATAGGCACTAACTTTCAGTATAGATTTGTGCGGGTTATCATAAATATCTGGATACTTAAGACCTAGATATCGGAGGCAGCAAGCGTCACAACATCCTAGCTCTTTACAGACTTTCACTATTGAAGCTTTTTGCTCCATTTTAATAGAAAATTATTTGCTTGTTTACACGAAATTGTTGCGGCAGGCAATGCGTTTGCGTGCACGGCTTAACCTAATGTCAATGTCATTTATTTGAGCGTTCCGTTGTGCGCAGTTTTATTTCGATATAACAGCGACTGTCTGTTTTTTTAAAAAAGAGCAATACATTAATTTGAAAAGACGTCAAAAACGATGCCGTTAAGTTTTTAAAAATATGGATTAGTTAAGATTTTATAACAGCCAGAAAAATCGGAATAATAGTGGAATAATAAAACGACATTGGGAGCAGGCCAATCAATGATATTTCCTAGTTTAATATCTAGGTTTTACCTAGGTTTCTTTCAGAAGAATTGCAAATATGTACAGTTTGCGTGTAAAGGAATCTCTAGAAAGTGGTTGTTACCAGTAACAAAATTTATCAGCTGATCTTAATTCATTTTAAGTTTTCTGAATTACAGCAGTCATAAAATAATACTTAACAGTCATTTCAAATTGTTTATTTATTTTTTTGCTGTTAGTTTTAATTAAATTAACTTATTATTTATAGGATAATTTTGGTTTTGTGTCAGATGTTGCCAGTTAACGAAAAATATTTACCATTTTACCAGGCAGGGCGCTGTCAAATTCGCGTATTTATGTAATTTCAAATGAAAAATTCTAAATTATAACACAACATCAACAAATTGCATAAATTCTGTTTATTAACAACATAAAACAGGAAATACAAACAAAATGGGCACGGTACATGCAAAGGTAAATCGATTTGATGCTTTTTTATTTTTAAAGATCAAGGTTATGATTACATCCGAATAAAATGAAAGCAAAGAAAAAGTAGAGAACTAGGCTTTTCTTATTAGTTTTCTACCTGATTCCGGCTACTTTGGCAAATTAATTCGACATAGGTCGCCACAATCCCACAATCCTACTAATATTATAAATGTCAATGTTTGTACCGATGTATTCAAGTGAATTTCTCGCGGACGGATTGAATATTCGATTACCATTCTTTAACGATGAAGGAAAACTTTAAGAAACCTGCATACACTAGAGAAGAAATTCGAAGGTGTATGTGAAATTCGGAAAGCTGCCATGGTTCAGCTCAGCTGAAAGCTGCCAGGCTGAAGTGGGATTGGACCGGCCACGTCTGCCGCATGCCAGAAGACTTAAGGCCTAAAACAGCTACCCAATGGCTACCAACTGCCAAACGGCGTTGCGGCAGACTACGGAAAAGGTGGCAGGACGAGCTGGACACATTAAATGCCAGGGCAGAGGAAGCTCGAGGCAGAAAGTCATGGCGGATGAGGAGGGAGGCTTTTGCTCAGCAGTGGGACACAAGTGGCTAAATTAGATTAGATGCGACGATGATAAAACGTGCCAACACGCATTGGGGCCAGCTTGGTGAATGGCCTAATCACTCTCTTATGACTGTAGGCTCGTGTGTCTGTAGTGGGGACATTGTGCGGTCACACCTGCGTAACGTACCGCGCGAAACGTTCATTTCAATACGCTCGCAATGTGTTTCAAGTCACCTATGACACATCAGCTGTAGTTATGTCGCATACATTTACTCCAACTTCCGTGCGGTACGTTACGCAGTTGTGTCACGATTAAAGGCTGATGATTGAAGTGCTGATGCTTGTAATTCCAGGCGGAAGCAGGTGACAGCGTGCTGAGCAGTGCCCTTGGACTAGACTCAGATTTTGACGAGGAACCTCTGCCTAAGACCAACATTAAACTTAATGGAGTCCGAGTATGTTACGTTATTTACTTATTTACGTAGAATAGTTCATCAACTATGACTGAAATAGCTTAAGATAGGTACTTAGCCAGCATCAATAACCATAGCTTAAGTAATCAAAGGAATAAAGGCAGTGAAGAAACATTGTTATGATTAAACATGATGCACAAAGAAGTATAAACATTAGTAATCTTTTTTAAATTCTATTCTTTATTGTCTCTGTTACAATGTTTTTAAACTGACGTGCATGTATGAGGAGACTGATGAATGTGTATGAAGTGAAAGAGATGTGTATGTATCGTAGTAAGTGGAGGGAAGTCTCTGTCTACCTCGATGGGAGAGAGGCGTGACAGATATGTGTGTATGGATTACCTGTCACTGTCACGCCTCTCTCCCATCGAGGTAGACAGAGACTTCCCTCCACTAGCTACGATACAAAGACACCTCTTTCACTTCATACACATTCATCAGTCATGCCATACATACACATCGCTTTAGGGTACTCTTGACTTTCCTGCTAGCTTAGCATGGCACTCCGTGACAAGACATTGTCATTCGTTTGTCACGCTTACGTCTCTGTCTATAGTTTTAAATGTGATAAGGACAGCATGACGTGAGATAATTGTCGCGGCACGCCATGCTAAGCCCCCTGATGTATGTTTTTGCGCAGGCGCGTGTCGATCGAGTCCACGTCGACGGACTTTCCCGAACGAAAGACGACATCGTCCGAACGGCGGTCGATGACCTATTCCAAGCTACGGACTTTGAAGATGTCATACTACGAGCTCATAAGGTATGTTTCACGCCTATAATACGCCTTTTATACGCCCATACAATGCTCCATGGTACTACCTCTACATACATAGCATAATATGTGTGACTACCTCGTTGACTGCCTCAAAGCTGGTGTAAATAAATGTGATGTGGGAAATGATTAAAATGTGGCAATACTGTAGCGTCGTCCCTTTCAAATCGATCTAAGAAACACGGGACAACACTTAGCCACTTATGAATACTTTTTTTGACAGACTGTAGTTGAGTTGTTTAATAATAAATAAGCTTATGTGCAAGTTTATACTTTAAGTTTTATAATGTAAATGATGAATAAAAGATGACTATATTTTTTTTGTAGGTCCGTCACGCTCTAGACTCGATGGGATGTTTCCGTGATATCGGAGTGTTTATTGACGTGTCATCCGGACCGGGCGCCACGCCGGAGGGGCTTGAGGTCAGTCGTTCACTCATTCGGTCAGTCATTCACTCATTCGGTCAGTCATTCACTCATTCATCCATTCACTCAGTCCTTCACTCAGTCCTGGATAAACGAATGTTATCCATTCATTCTCTCATTTCGACATTCACTCACTCGTTCAGCAATTCACTCATCCCGTCATTCATTCACTCACTCGGTTGATCATTCACTATTTTGGTCAATCATTCACTCAATTGGCACATTTATCTAAAGGCGGGTCTGCTGCTCATGTTTTGAACAAACATCGAATGAACATTTTGTTCAAATTGAATGATTTTGCTGACAAAACAAAGAAAAAAATCTCTCATTTCGTGCAATGTTTATTAAAAACTGTTTCAAAACTTTGAGCAGTGGACCCGGCTTTATAATATTAGTAGGATTAGAAGGATTTTATTTATACTCATTCTTTCACTCACTCACTCATTCGCAGGTGACGTTCCAAGTGAAAGAGATGTCGCGAGTGGTGGGTGGAGTCAACACTACAGTCAGCGAGAATGAAGGGAACTTAGTGCTCGGTCAGTAACTACTTACTTGCTTGCATGTATGAGGAGACTGATGAATGTGTATGAAGTGAAAGAGGTGTGTTTGTATCGTAGCAAGTGGAGGGAAGTGTCTGTCTACCTCGATGGGGAAGATTTTGGAATTTGCTTATATACTCAGCGCGGGAAAAACTTCGATACCGCGTTTCAGGTTTTGTATGCGAATCTATTTTGGTAACGAGAATGTTTGTATCGTAGCAAGTGACTTTTCCTTTATCCACACTCATCAGTCGTGTGTTTGGATCGTAGCAAGTGGAAGAAAGGAAGGAAGTGGTATCTGCCTACCCCGGTGAGAGAGAGCTGAGACGGATATGTATTTATGTATGTTTATAGTAAAAGTCGTTTATTACCTGCCATTCTCTGTCTCCAGGCGTGAAACTCCCGAACGTGTTAGGCCGCGGCGAGCGCGTCTCGGCGGAGTACTCGATGGGACACCGTTCGTCTTCAAACTTCAGCGTCACCTGCGCCAAACCTTACTTGCATCGCCCCTTGTCGTCCGTGTAAGTATTTAATTATAAGCTCCACGGGCTATTGTATGATTCTAATTCCACCGGCTATTTTGAAATATACGCCCTAATTTATTTAGAAACACTCCTGTCTATCTAAAAAGGCCCTCGTCTAGAAATATACGCCCGAATTTATCTAGAAACGCCCCTGTCTATCTAAAAAGGCCCTCGTCTGTCTAAACACGCCCCCCTGCGCTAAACCTTACTTACATCGCCCTTTGTCGTCCTTGTAAGTATTTAACTCCACTGGTTGTTGTATAGGAATGCCCTGATTTATTTAGAAATGCCCTCATCTATTCAAAAATGCCTCGATCTTTCCAAAAACGCTCCATCATATCAAAAATCTATTGAGAAATGCCCCCATTCATCTAGAAACACTTTACCCATCTATTTAACGCCCCAATAAATTTTAAAATGCCTCTACCTTTTCTAGAAACGCCTCTATCTATCTTAAATGTCCTATCTCTAAAAAAAGCCCTTATCTAGACATTTGATGGAGGTATGATCGCTCTAGTAACGCCCCCATCAATTCGGAAATGCCCCAATCTATCTAGAAACGCCCTCATCTATCTAAAAACGCCCCATCTTTCTAAAGACGCAATCTAACCATCATCAAATACTTCCAGGATCTCAACGTCCCTATACCAGCAGAACCACGAGTACCCCTGGTCTGGCTACCGACTGCTGGATCGAGGGCTACTCTTCGACCTGGCGTTCCATACTTCGCCTGTGGTATGTGATAGCTTAGAATTATGATTTATGCTACTCTAAGTGCGATTGTGGTGTTTGTAAGCTGTAGACGAGAAAAGTCGGAAAAAACAAAGAGTTTAATTTTTTACATAATATAAGGTTTATGCCGTCACGCCTCCCACCCATCGGGGTAGACAGAGATCACTTCTCTCCACTTGCTTAATATTTTTTATTTAAAGAACAAAAATATAGGAAGCCGTCCAATTTATCTTTTACTTAAATCTTATAAGATTTGTGTTTTGAATTACAATGGGGAAGATGCAAATACAATATTTATGAAAATTTTGTTATTAAAATGTTAAAAATATATAAAAGAAGGGCCACTGCAAGGTTTATATTTTATATAATGTTGTTTTTCAACAATAATTACGAATTTAAAGTAGCTTGAAACGGAACGGATTTAAAACACCAATCAGCGTTCAGTGACGTCACTCCTGTTATGACAACGTATTTGAGGTTATAGTTGTAGTAAAAAAGTGAACATTATAACGAGAATTAATTGCATTTTTCGAATAAAAATGGAAGTTGGGTTTGTCAAAGCAGACTCCAGGAATCTACCAAAAGTTAGTGTTGACATGGTAGTGACTTTTTTTGTCGAAAGTGCAGAGTTTTCAAGTGTAGAAATGAAAGGGACTAAACTACTACGGTATGTGTAAATCATTAGTTAAATTTGTATTTCATTCATTCAAAAGTCATTGACAAGTTTGGATAAGTAATTAGGTAGGTATAATAACTATGCTTCTTTTGCATACAAGCAGATTAAACTAAGCTTTTATCAAATATATCCGCCGACTTACGTCAAAGTGGTCTTCACAGCATCGAATGATGGTCTTTGGGGAATAATTGTCATTCCTCTTCACAGCTTGAAACCACTTTTTTCGCAGTTTTGGGTCAGAAGGTCCAGTCAAAAACAATTTATTTGGAAACTTCTTTGAAGTAGATGGACACATTGGCACAAAACATACGTCAACACGGCTTTTTTTCGGAGTATCTATAGTATAGTTATGATCACCTGATGTTGATGGATAGTCCATTTTAAATTTTTACAAAAAAATGTCTCGTTAGTCGAGAAAAATGCAAAAGTATAAAATACGTACAGGACGTACAGTACGTGGGCCAGTGAGTGACAGACAGGAGTGACGTCATACGAACTATAGATCCGTTTTCGCGCGAAAATTCAAATTGACAATTTTAAACCCCATTTTTTGGAGTAAATTACAGTCTTTTCATTTTTTTAATATACTTGTGGTCTATTCTACATGGAGTTCTTTGAAATAAACACAAAAATAAAAATATCGCATCTTCCCCATTCTAAATCGGCGGAAAACAATGTTATAGAGTCGAGATTTAAATCTTAAAAAGTAGGTACCTAGTTATTTAGTTGTGTAATAACTCATATGACTGTTATTATAAGTTTTGAAATGAAATGAAAAATCATTTAATCCTGTAGGTTTTGACAACATTGAGGACGGGTCATTTTTTAAAGTTAACACTAGATTCGCAAGAGTGCAGTTTTCCCCAGAGAAGAACCTTGCAAGAAACTCTGTAGGGTTGCTCTTTTCAATTTAAGTTTTACAAATCTCAGGCATAAATACAGAAACATACAATAAAATTAATTTATCTAAAGAGCTATCCATAAATACAATAACATTCATATAATTTAATGAATGTAAGTAATTCACAATTGTAGAAGTATGAACAGTTAAGCCGTATAAAGAAAGCTTGATAGAAGAGCAGGTCAATCCTATGGATTTTTTAATTGATTTATCTTTGTATATTTAGTGTTTTATTGCACACACCAAATATAAAGAATAACTCATTGAAAAGAAACAAAAAGAAGACTTTTTCTAATAGCTAATAATGTTTATTGTTAAAAACAGACGAAACACAACCTGCAATGGGAGGGCGTGGTCCGCGAGACGTCAGTACTCAACAAAACTACGAGTTTCAAAGTGAGAGAGAGCAGCGGTATGTAAAACATTCATTCATTCGTTCAATTTTATATTCATTCGTTCAATTTTATATTCATTCGTTCAATTATACATACACTAGAGATTGCATTGATCTTGAAAAATTTATAAAATATCTTAAAAAAACATAGTCTATGTGTTATTCCGATGTGTAAGCTACAATATTGCCAAGTTTCATCGAAATCCATTCAGTAGTTTTCTCGTGAAAGAGTAACAAACATCCTTCGGCACAAACATTGACATTTATAATATTACCTAATAGGATGAAAGGGTTTTGTGCAGTCGAGGGCACATCACGCTTACACAATGGCGCCTTATTTCATTGCAACATAAGGGTGATATTAACTATTTTTTAAAGGTGGATCTGCTCTCGACTGTACTTAACACTGGAGTGTTTTGTTTTGTGGACGTGGCATTGATGCGACTTGTTCTTTAGCAAATGACAGATTTTATAGTTTTAGATCAAAAAAGTGACATCAAAAAAGTGTAATGAATTTTGCCCATTTTTGAATAAACGCTTTTCATTTCATTTCATTTTAATATTGATAATGAGATTTTTTTTTTATTTGGCAGTCTAATTGTCACTCAAACATTTTAATCCATGCAATTTGACAACCATTCCCTCATTCTAGGTCCTCAAATGAAGTCAATTCTCCGTCACATAGTGACAGTCGATCACCGCGATGAGCCAATCTTCCCAACGAGAGGCACGTGGTTACAGTTCAGTTCGGAAGTGTGCGGTTTGGGGGGCGGAGTTGCTAATTTAAAGACTGAGTTACACGCGCAAGGGAATATACAGCCTACTAATGGATTGGTGAGTTGAGGCGTTTCTGGGGAGGGTGGGGCGTTTTTGGATAGTAGGCTGGTTTGGGCAGAGTGGGGCGTTTTTGGGTGGACTCGGGCGTTTTTTAGGCAGGATGGGGTGTTTTTAGCCTGAGTGGGGTTGTTAGGATAGTTTGGGGCATTTATAGAGAGGGTGGGGCATTTCTTAACAAAATTGGTTAGAGCACAATTTTTCGTCAGACTTTTTTCTTTTCTTAAGTAGAGTCAATTCTGTAGAATTCTGTTGATGTGTACATCAAGTAACCAACATGTGTATAACCCTACAGGTGATCCAGACGTCGGCGTCCATCGGCGTGCTGCACGACATGTTCGGTACAGACATCCCGGAGCATTACTTCCTGGGCGGCGCCACGACGCTGCGGGGGTTCGCGCAGCGCGGGGTGGGGCCGCATCACGACGGACAGGCTACTGGAGGGAAGGTAGGCGGAGATAGGCTACTGGAGGGAAGGTAGGCGGAGATAGGCTACTGGAGGGAAGGTAGGCGGAGATAGGCTACTGGAGGGAAGGTAGGCGGAGATAGGCTACTGGAGGGAAGGTAGGCGGAGATAGGCTACTGGAGGGAAGGTAGGCGGAGATAGGCTACTGGAGGGAAGGTAGGCGGAGATAGGCTACTGGAGGGAAGGTAGGCGGAGATAGGCTACTGGAGGGAAGGTAGGCGGAGATAGGCTACTGGAGGGAAGGTAGGCGGAGATAGGCTACTGGAGGGAAGGTAGGCGGAGATAGGCTACTGGAGGGAAGGTAGGGGGGGGGTTCAAGTATCCAGGGGCCCAATGCTGCTAATTTAAAATAGTCTCAGTTGAGTGTCAATGGCATAGACACATTTTGTATTCTTTAAGTTTAGTTAAGGTTTTAAGTTTTGTCTAGAAAAGAATATTTCTATCTATCTATTCTGCTTAACAATGGCTTACACTGATTGCGTCTAAAATGCCTCGCTGCCCGTAGTGCCGGTACACGACTGAGAAAATTGTAAGACTTGAACCCCTGATTTATCGGTTGCGGTGTCATGCGTGGCATTTTAAATTTCTCTCCCTGTAATCAAGTAATAAAAAAAATATAACTTTATTGTAGATGTACTGGGCGTGCGGCCTCCACGCGTACACGCCGCTGCCGTTCCAGCCGGGACGCGGAGGATTGGGAGAGCTGTTCCGAGCGCACGGGTTCCTGTTGGCGGGGTGCTTGGCGCCGCCGGGTTAGTAAAGGCTTTAATATACATAATTTAGGGCTTTTTTCACTCATTTACTGATATAATTTAACTGACAGATAAAGTTTTTTTCTGATAGATATTGTATACATGTTTCTATCTTAACGTCATGTTTTATGAAATAAGAAGACATAAGTTTATCTGTTAGCTAAATGTTATCTGTAATTCTGTAAATGGTGAAACTGTGTTATTTATGTTGTTTAGTTTTATTATTTTGGTAATTGATTACTTTACTTTGAATTTAGATTCAAATTAAAAACAAAAAAGTAGCTTGTTTTAAATAATTTGTTTTCATGTTTTGGTGAACATATTGGGGCGTTTTTAGCCAAATCGGGGCGTTTCTATATCAAGGCATTTAGCTACATCGGAGCTGTCTTAATTAAATCGGACGTTTTTGACTAAATCGGGACTTTTTTAACTAACTCAGGGCGGGTTTGACTATATCGGGGCTTTCTTAATGAAGTCGGGGCATTTCTAAATTTATTGAAGCATTTCTTAACAAATTATAGCATTCTTATTTTTAATCTTGTCCCCCCAGAATCAACGCAATCCCTAATCGAGTCCCTGTCAGCGGCGCGTATGTCGTGCGGCGCGGGCGTGTGCCTGCGGCTGGGTCGCGTGGCGCGGCTGGAGCTGAACTACTGCGTGCCGCTGTTGGCGCGCAGCGGGGACGTGCCCGCGCCCGGCCTGCAGTTCGGTGTCGGCGCGCAGTTTCTATAGGGCTTAGGTAACGTAACGACTTATAGTATGGAACATAGGTAAGGTAACGACTTTTACTATGGAACTTAGGTAACGTAACGACTTACTACAGGAGCGAGGTGATTTAACGACTTTTACTGTGGAAGCTAGGTAAGTTAACGACTTATACTATGGAACTGAGGTAACGTAACGACCTTTACTATGGAACATAGGTAATATAACGACTTAAAGTATGGAACCTAGGTAACGTAACGACTTTTACCATGGGACCTAGGTAACGTAACGACTTTTACTATGAAACCTGATATTTCCGACGGGTTGTTATTATGTAGATATATTTTTGTTGCAGATAATATCACGACGGCGCCTTTGCAAATATTAGATATAAAAATAATTTAAAAATAACGTTATTTTTTTGCGGGAAACTGCAAATAAACGAATAACACAATATGGCGGCTTTATTTCATTGAAAAATTCTAGTTTTGATTTTATCAAACGAGAACTTTCGATAAAATTAATTTAATATCTTTTTTGTGCTCGTAATTCTAATAATAAGAATAATTTCTTTTTTATTGAATGAATTGGCAACCCCAGAAACAATCAATAGAACGATCTATTCAATCATTTGCATCAGTGTTGCCAGTTTTTCATCCCAATTGTAACAAAACGAATGTCTTACGTAAAAAAAAAGTAAAACTGGCCGCCGAAATACAGGAACGTTTCCCGCCATTGTCAACTTTATCTAGTTGTTATTAGATATAAATTACCGTGTGATGTAATTATGTATAGTTGGTTTAATAAAGAAATTGTTTTAGTTTTCAATTTTTTGTTTTTTTTTTGTGTATGAAGTGAAAGAAGTGTGTTTGTATCGTAGCAAGTGGAGGGAAGTCTCTGTCTACCTCGATGGGGGAGATTTTGGAATTTGCTTATATACTCAGCGCGGGAAAAACTTCGATACCGCGTTTCAGGTTTTATATGCGAATCTACTTTGATAACGAGAATGTTTGTATCGTAGCAAGTGGAGGGAAGTTTCTGTCTACCTCGATGGGAGAGGCGTGACGGATATGTATGTGTTTTTTAAATCTATTGGCTGTTTGCAAGTTCGATTTTTTAAATAATTTTGCGCCAATTCATAATTTTTGGTAGATTTTACATCTTGAGTGTGACTCACTTCGCGTTTATGTATCATAGCTTGACTCGCCTCGCGTGTCCTTTACAGTAAGAATTGGAAATAGAAACAACTTGATATAATTTAAAAATCTAATTTAATATGTATCTATTATTAGTAATTATTAGTTTATTTACAAAATTCAACTAGGTAGACATTTTTAAATCTAAAAATAAAGACATACTTAATTAAAAATAGAGACAATTTTAAGACCACTTACATTTCACCTCTTACAGATAAAGTATAACTAATATACAGGGTGTAACAGAAAGGGTATATAAAGCCGAAACACAGCGATAGTCCTCATGAAACTGAACAACTTTCCCCAAGGAACATGGGTAACTCGGAAAAAAAATTTCGCCTGCCCATACAAAACGCCCGATCAGCTGATCGAGTAAGTATGGGCGAACCAAAAATTTTTTTCGAGTTACGAGTGTTACGACCCATGTTCCTTGGGGAAAGTTGTTCAGTTTCATGAGGACTATCGCTGTGTTTCGGCTTTATATACCCTTTCTGTTACACCCTGTATATTTTATACTTGTCACTGTCTCATCTAAAACGTCGTGTTTTATGAAATAGACATAGGTTTATCTGTCAGTTAAATTTTATCTGTAAGTTGGTGAAACGGGCTTTACAGACAAACCAACTTATCTGTGAACTGAACGGCGGCGCTAGTAGTAATACAAAATTGTATTTCTACCAATCGCAGCAGTTCTGTAATTTGACATTTCCGTATTAGTGGCCGTAGTTACAATAACGGCCGGTTCACAGATAACTTGGTAGATCTGTAGTTAAGTATCAGTTTTAATGGAGTATTATCTTTAATGCCTCTCTCAACAACAGTTTATCCCATAATATCGTGTTTGTATAAGTTCTGATAATGTAGTTTGGATTCCAACATGTCGTCCTCTGAGAGCCTCACTGAGAGAGGAGGGATGAGGGCGCCGGCGACACATCTGTGGGGAGATGATTGCTTGTTGGTTTATTTTATAGACCACAAAGAACTTACATAGACCAAATAAAAGATGGAATAGAAGTTGTGTCGTATCAGGTGCTCAAACGGACAGAGAATAGAGAAGAGTGGTGTAGACTACATCGACAAGAGTGACGCTCTTAAATATGATGATGGAAGTCAAGGGGCGTAATTAACTCATGATATTGAACACGCCTCGCGAGTCACTGGCATTTAATGAGTTTTTTGTTTGACTCGCCTGGCGAGTCATTGATTTTTAATGATAATTTGCTTGACTCGCCTCGCGAGTCAGAGTCACTGGCATTTAATGAGTTTTTTGCTTGACTCGCAAGTCACTGGCATCACGAGTTTTTTTGCTTGACTCACCTCGCGACTCACTGGCATTTAATGAGTTTTTTGCTTGACACGCTTGGCGTGTATTGATTAGAAATCGGTTATGGATAAATATTTCTTTATACTATTTAGATAGGGTGAATCTTAATTAGTAAACAATATAAACGACTAATCATTTAAGTACTGACCGTAAGAAATAACTTTCATAAAGAAATCTTTTTTCTGAGCACTTTAAAAAAAAACACTTTTCTATCGTTCACTAATTAAAAGTTCCCCTATACAGGATGAGAAAGAGGGTATAAAGCTGAAACACCTCATGAAACTGAACAACTTTCCCCAAGGAACAAAAAAAATTTTTGGATCGCCCATACTCGATCAGCTGATCGAACATTTTGTATGGGGAGGCGAATTTTTTTTTCCGAGTTACGACCCATGTTCCTTGGGGAAAGTTGTTCAGTTTGATGAGGACTATCGCTGTGTTTCGGCATGATACCCCCTTTCTGTTACACCCTGTACAGGTAGGATGTATACTAACCTGCCCTCAGCATTTAAAAAGTTGAATGTGGAACAAGCGTGCTCTATGGGTAGCATCTCTACATTGATGCCAGCAGTGCGGGCGGCGCGGAACACGCTGTTCAGTACCACTCGGTCGTTGGATTCCAGACCTAATACCTGTAAACATAAGTAGTAAATTAGAGGCTGCGTATTCTACTTAAATTAAAAATTAAAAAGAGCAACCCTACAGAGTTTCTTGCTAGGTTCTTCTCTGGGGAAAACTGCACTCTTGCGAATCTAACATTAACTTTAAAAAATGACCCGTCCTAAGTGTTGTCAAAACCTACAGGATTAAATGATTTTCATTTCATTTTCATTTCATTTCATTACTAATATTATAAATGTCAATGTTTGTGCCGATAGATGGAGGGATGGATGGATGTTTGTTACTCTTTCACGCAAAAACCACTAGACAGATTTTGGTGAAACTTGGCAATGTTGTAGCTTACACATCAGAATAACACATAGGCTCTATTATTTTGAGATATCATATTTTTACTGGGTAGTAAGTATTTATTTGGGCGATCATGAAAACAACAAATAGGTTTTAAATACCCCCTACGACTTACTGAAACACTAAATGAGCGAAAGACTTGGCATAACAAATATTAAAATCTTCGATTTGAAAATCCCATAAGTAACTACTTATTTAAAAACGATCGGTATACTCATATCATGGATAAGTTTTTGTATTTCCAAGCTAGGCCCAAAAAACGATGGAGTGACGACCTACGCTCATTCAGGGAAGATTGGTGGGAAGCAGCTAATAACAGCAGTGTTTGGAGAGGCATGGGAGAGGCTTTTGCCCAGCAGTGGGACAAAATAGGCTAAAAGAAAAAGGTACCTATGACGATAATTGCGTACGACGCCGTGGGCAGCCTTTAGCACATAATATCTGTAAAAGAACTGCTTTCTTTATCAAGTATTTATATAAAAATTCTCACCACTAAATCAATCTTGGGCTGCAATAGTTTGAAGAGTCTAAGTGACTCCGCTGTGATCTCCTGAGACCCTCGGACTTGCCAGGAGAGCACCGTTCTGAAATATTTAGACAAGATCCTTTAATACAAAATTAATCTGAAAGATAAACCTATGTCTATTTCATAAAACATGACGTTTTAGACAGAGACAGGTATAAAATATCTGTCAGATAAATTTTATCTGTAAGTGGTGATACGGTTCCTAAATCTTCTTCTACTATAAATAGTAAACAGTTTTAATGAGGACGATGATTACATTAAAAAAACATGGCATTATGTTTAGTCTGTCTGTTAGATCGTTTGCTTTCTCAAATACATAAAATAAATACAAAGTGTTATATATTGAAATAAAACCGCAAATTAATTAATTACGTTTATTTAACTGGAGAGCACACACACACTATACAATGAATGAAAACCAAGAGGGTGAATCATTCACACATCAGTTGCGTTCATAATAATAAGCTAAGACTGTGTTCAAGATCCCACACAAAGATACAGAGCATCAAAGTTGGTCATATTATTTACAAAAATAGTGATGTTACCTTGGAAATATTGCCATAGGTCCTAAGACTGTGATACCATTGTTTAATCTGAAGCCATACTGGAAAATAAAACAAGAATTAGTAAATGTGTATGAAGTGAAAGAGATGTGTTTGTATCGTAGCAAGTGGAGGGAAGTCTCTGTCTACCTCGATGGGGAAGATTTTGGAATTTGCTTATATACTCAGCGCGGGAAAACTTCGATACCGCGTTTCAGGTTTTGTATGCGAATCTACTTTGGTAACGAGAATGTTTGTATCGTAGCAAGTGGAGGGAAGTCTCTGTCTACCTCGATGGGGGAGAGACGTGACAGATATTTATGTATGTATGTATTCGTATGAATATTAGCAGTCACCAGCAACTTCTGATGTATTTATTGCCACATAAACATACATATCCTTTATGCCTCTCCCACATCGAGGTAGACAGAGACATCCCTCCACTCCTCCACGGATATGATATGTATGTATGTATGTATGTAAATATAAAAAAAACTAACCGTGCCATATGTATCTATCATTAATCCAAGATCCTGTTCCTGGTTGAGGACCCTCACTGTGGTCTTCCCTTCACCTTCGTACGCGGCTTTGTGACGGACTGAACTGTAACATTCATATAAAAAGGTAAAGTTACCTAGGTAAGTTAGGTAAAATTATCTAGGTAAGTTATGTAATATTACCTAGGTAAGTTAGGCAAAATTGCCTAGGTAAGTTAGGTAAAATTGCCTAGGTAAGTTAGGTAGAATTGCCTAGGTAAGTTTGGTAAAATTACCTAGGTGAGTTAGGTAAAATTACCTAGGTAAGTTAGGTAAAATTGCCTAGGTAAGTTAGCTAAAATTACCTAGGTAAGTTAGGCAATATATAAGAAGCTGTAAGCTATTATATTATGAAAAGTTTTTAAGGTGCAATAAACTATTGAGTATTGAATTTACACAGTATCTTTAAATAGTATACACTATGTGTTATTCTGATATGTAAACTACAATATTGTAGAGTTTCAATTAAATCTGTTCAGTGGTTTTAGCGTAAAAGAGTAACAAATTTCTCACATCAATTGGTAAAATATTCCTCAAGATTGTAATATTAGGAGGAAGAAGCGAACAACGGCGTATTGTTTTAGCGACTATGAAAGAGATAGAAAAGTATAGCAGCAGTAAATATAACTTAAATCAATTCAAAAAAGCTAATTTCATAAATTCTATTTCCATAACAAAAATCTAACCTCAAAATTGGAGGCGAACTTCGTACAAGTTTTGTCGCTTGTTTCACTATGTTCGGTAACATTTTTAACAATATTTTGGTTCGTTTTAGTAGCAACTATTAAATATAATTGATAATTCCAGTAATTATTTCGGAATTTCGCATTGCACAACAATAATAAATAGAAAATGTCAGTGTCAAAGTCAAATAAACGACTGACTGACAGTGACAGTAACTTTTAAAAATCTGAGAACCTCTTAAAAAACCTATTTTATTTTTTTCTTGTAATCCAAAAATAATAATAGGACACATAGTAGGGAGCAGTTAGGGAATAGTAACTAAATGAAATTATTTAAATTTAAAATTCATGATAATACCGAGAAAATAACAAAGAAAATTCTTAAAGTTTTCATGATTTTCTGAACGAAAATTACGTTTCGTTCCTCGAAGAAAGCTTTAAGTAAATGAACTCGTGAAACAAAAATAGCCTTCGCAATCGTAATGATACTTTTAAAATATCAACACTTTTTATAAAATAAACCATTTTGTTAGATTACTAAAATGATAAATCCTTAAAAAATAAATTCGTTGTTGAAATAATTAATTTGTAAACATGAAACGGAACGGTTATGTAATGTCAAATTACGTCACGATTGCGGCATTGCAGATGCGCGGATTTTTTAACTTAGCCGTCCTTTGCAATTGATTTTCAAACTCTAAACGCTTTAAAAATGTAAAACATTGCATTCGCTTCCATCCATTTTTAATTGACTTCCAACAGCATTTATAAACGAAATCTTCCACAATCAACCGCTTAGTAAAATTGTACTTTGTGCTAGTTTTAAGCGTATTTTGAATAAAAATTCGCAAAATGTCAAGCGTGCCGGTTGCTACAGAGTTGGTTTATGTTCCTCGCGAGCGTTTTGTGAAGCGAAAAAGTGTTTATGATATAAATTTATGGCGGGAAATGAAAAAACGGGTTGGACTGGAGCAAACGGGGCGCAATGGTAAGAAAAAAAGACTTAGAAAAATTTTGATCAAAAATGTATGGGGAAAAGACTCTGACAAATTTTGGACAAAAAATCGACCTCCGATGATAGTCTCCTTTTTTTACGCCATTCGATCGGGGATATCAAGGGCTACAAAAAACTATATGAACGCTTTTCTCTGTGATGACTCCTCGCTGGAGTAACTATCGACAACGATGGATCTCAGATGTTATTGAAGCTACCGTGTTCAAATTGCGAATATAGCTTAAGGTACCTCAGCATTTACTGCACCCATCATTGGGTGAGGGTCTGATGATGACCAGCCAATAGCGATAGGATCTCGGCCGCCGTTGAAGCTACCGTGTTCAAATTGGGTATATAGCTTAAGGTACCTCAGCATTTACTGCACCCATCATTGGGTGAGGGTCTGATGATGACCAGCCAATAGCGATAGGATCTCGGCCGCCGTTGAAGCTACCGTGTTCAAATTGGGTATATAGCTTCATGCCCCTTAGCATTTACTGCACCCATCATTGGGTGAGGGTCTGATGATGACCAGCCAATAGCGATAGGATCTCGGCCGCCGTTGAAGCTACCGTGTTCAAATTGGGTATATAGCTTCATGCCCCTTAGCATTTACTGCACCCATCATTGGGTGAGGGTCTGATGATGACCAGCCAATAGCGATAGGATCTCGGCCGCCGTTGAAGCTACCGTGTTCAAATTGCGTATATAGCTTAAGGTACCTCAGCATTTACTGCACCCATCATTGGGTGAGGGTCTGATGATGACCAGCCAATAGCGATAGGATCTCGGCCGCCGTTGAAGCTACCGTGTTCAAATTGGGTATATAGCTTCATGCCCCTTAGCATTTACTGCACCCATCATTGGGTGAGGGTCTGATGATGACCAGCCAATAGCGATAGGATCTCGGCCGCCGTTGAAGCTACCGTGTTCAAATTGGGTATATAGCTTCATGCCCCTTAGCATTTACTGCACCCATCATTGGGTGAGGGTCTGATGATGACCAGCCAATAGCGATAGGATCTCGGCCGCCGTTGAAGCTACCGTGTTCAAATTGCGTATATAGCTTAAGGTACCTCAGCATTTACTGCACCCATCATTGGGTGAGGGTCTGATGATGACCAGCCAATAGCGATAGGATCTCGGCCGCCGTTGAAGCTACCGTGTTCAAATTGCGTATATAGCTTCATGTCCCTCAGCATTTACTGCACCCATCATTGGGTGAGGGTCTGATGATGACCAGCCTATAGCGATAGGATCTCGGCCGCCGTTGAAGCTACCGTGTTCAAATTGCGTATATAGCTTCATGACCAACAGCATTTGCAACCAACGACCAACGAGCTTCGCCCCGCTCTGCTCTCGATGGTCATATCGTTGTGTGACCCATCCTTCCAATAACAATTGAAAAAGACATAATACTGTATTAATCGGGCTTTGCCCAGCAATGGGATCTTATTGGCTAACAAAAAAAAACGATATCAATTCACGCTCAGTTTTCCGCAAATTAATGTAACAACATAATTAAACCTAGTACATAATTCACGTCATTCTAAAGATGATTTTTGTTGTTTCGATTAAGTAAATGTACACATTTCCGCACCACCTCCGAGGTAGTGTACACGGCGCTTTTTTTTTAACGTGGTTTCCCCAGTAGGAATACTCCACAATTTAGGGAGGATAGGGTCCCGATACGTTTGGTGGGGAGGGGGGTCATAGTTTATAGCCTACATCGGCGGCACCGGCAGTTTACCAATCTGATGGCGCGTCTCCCCCGACCAGGATATACACGGTGTATATCCCGGAGCAATCGGCGGAAACGCGCGGCATCAGAAGGCAGAGGCCGTAAAATATTGCGCCGGTACATAAACTCCCCCATATACCATTTAATACGACGCTGGCTACGGCAGGTCCGCATGTGTCTCTTTAATTCGAGCCACTGTCTCTCCAACGTGTTGGTGTGGATTTTAACCCGCACATTGGGAGGAGTGGCTGGAGACCCCAAATCTGCATGGACGGGAATGTCGACCGTGCCAGCGACAAAATTTTGGGAGTGGTTGACCGCGTAATGCCCACCCATGTTCAGCCTCATGTCAAGCCCAAAGTATGACCGATGGCTGTCAGTCATGACAAAAGTACCTTCTTCCACGTTAGCCGCAATTATGCGATCTAACGTGGGTCGGGTCTTGTCGGGGATTATCTCGACATGAATCTGACCCGTGAGCCGACTTAAGCATCCAAACGACCACGTTTGATGTCGTGGAAGTCGACCCCTGTGATATTTACGGGTAAATAAATGGGTTTCGTCGACTTCCACAACATCATGTCTCCCCCCAATTTTCTCCCGGTCATGTGCTTCGGCCACCTCACACACTTCCCGGAGGAAATGGTAGACTTGTATGGCCGAAGCAACATCCACTCCTACGTCTCGAGCCGCTTGTGTGACTTTGTCCCTCCGAAAAAAGTGCATTAAAAGTCTCAGTGTATTTAACACCGAGACTTTAGACCTTTCGAAAAAGGTACCTTTTACGGGGGACAAAATCTCATTACACCCCGCGCGGCGGCAGCGCCATCTAAACCCTAACTTATAATCACGTCGCGTTTCTCGCGACATCACCCTGCGACAGTTAGGGCAAAGTGCTGGCCCGTTGGGTATTAGCAGCCATTGCTTTGCCGCCTCAATGGCTTGCCCCTCCGAAGTGATATTGGCCGCATAATTCCAAAAAGTGAAATTACGCGCCAATATCAACTGCAATGGGTCCATTGCAAAAAAAATATAGGTAATAAAAAAAAGTGTAAAGAAATAAAAAAAAGTGTAAAGTAATAAAAAAAAGTGTAAACTAATAAAAAAAAGTGTAGAAATATATTTTTATTTTCGTTTTGAAAAAAACGGTTTAATAGTCTAAAAACGCTCGAACAAATCTAAAATCGTAGAAATCGCAGGAAACACCGAAAATCGCATATAATACTCAAATTACCAAGAAAATCGCGGCCTAAAATAGCTAGGCTCATTGATTTTAAGCAATACCGTAAGGAGAGCCTCTTATGTAAGTATGGAATGTTTGTTCGGGTGATCTTAGAATTCAATTTTGAAATAGATATCTTCAACCGATTGAGCTGAAATTTTGTACACACGTTTAGTTTGAACGACTATGCATGATATGGTATATGACGTCATTCTGAATCCAATATGGCGGACGATCCAAGATGGCGGCATTGTGATTTGTAATGCGTTTTTGCAATATGGGTATCAAATGAAAGGGTTTGTTGAGAGTTACTCGAAATATTATATAGCGTCATTCTGAATCCAATATGGCGGATGATCCAAGATGGCGGCATTGTTATTTGTAATGCGTTTTTGCAATATGGGTATCAAATGAAAGGGTTTGTTGAGAGTTACTCGAAATATTATATAGCGTCATTCTGAATCCAATATGGCGGATGATCCAAGATGGCGGCATTGTTATTTGTAATGCGTTTTTGCAATATGGGTATCAAATGAAAGGGTTTGTTGAGAGTTACTCGAAATATTATATAGCGTCATTCTGAATCCAATATGGCGGATGATCCAAGATGGCGGCATTGTTATTTGTAATGCGTTTTTGCAATATGGGTATCAAATGAAAGGGTTTGTTGAGAGTTACTCGAAATATTATATAGCGTCATTCTGAATCCAATATAGCGGACGATCCAAGATGGCGGCATTGTTATTTGTAATGCGTTTTTGCAATATGGGTATCAAATGAAAGGGTTTGTTGAGAGCCAATAAGATCCCATTGCTGGGCAAAGCCCGATTAATGCCGTATTATGTCTTTTTCAATTGTTATTGGAAGGATGGGTCACACAACGATATGACCATCGAGAGCAGAGCGGGGCGAAGCTCGTTGGTCGTTGGTTGCAAATGCTGTGGGTCATGAAGCTATATACGCAATTTGAACACGGTAGCTTCAACGGCGGCCGAGATCCTATCGCTATTGGCTGGTCATCATCAGACCCTCACCCAATGATGGGTGCAGTAAATGCTAAGGGGCATGAAGCTATATACCCAATTTGAACACGGTAGCTTCAACGGCGGCCGAGATCCTATCGCTATTGGCTGGTCATCATCAGACCCTCACCCAATGATGGGTGCAGTAAATGCTAAGGGGCATGAAGCTATATACCCAATTTGAACACGGTAGCTTCAACGGCGGCCGAGATCCTATCGCTATTGGCTGGTCATCATCAGACCCTCACCCAATGATGGGTGCAGTAAATGCTGAGGTACCTTAAGCTATATACGCAATTTGAACACGGTAGCTTCAACGGCGGCCGAGATCCTATCGCTATTGGCTGGTCATCATCAGACCCTCACCCAATGATGGGTGCAGTAAATGCTAAGGGGCATGAAGCTATATACCCAATTTGAACACGGTAGCTTCAACGGCGGCCGAGATCCTATCGCTATTGGCTGGTCATCATCAGACCCTCACCCAATGATGGGTGCAGTAAATGCTGAGGTACCTTAAGCTATATACGCAATTTGAACACGGTAGCTTCAACGGCGGCCGAGATCCTATCGCTATTGGCTGGTCATCATCAGACCCTCACCCAATGATGGGTGCAGTAAATGCTAAGGGGCATGAAGCTATATACCCAATTTGAACACGGTAGCTTCAACGGCGGCCGAGATCCTATCGCTATTGGCTGGTCATCATCAGACCCTCACCCAATGATGGGTGCAGTAAATGCTGAGGTACCTTAAGCTATATACGCAATTTGAACACGGTAGCTTCAACGGCGGCCGAGATCCTATCGCTATTGGCTGGTCATCATCAGACCCTCACCCAATGATGGGTGCAGTAAATGCTAAGGGGCATGAAGCTATATACCCAATTTGAACACGGTAGCTTCAACGGCGGCCGAGATCCTATCGCTATTGGCTGGTCATCATCAGACCCTCACCCAATGATGGGTGCAGTAAATGCTGAGGTACCTTAAGCTATATACGCAATTTGAACACGGTAGCTTCAACGGCGGCCGAGATCCTATCGCTATTGGCTGGTCATCATCAGACCCTCACCCAATGATGGGTGCAGTAAATGCTAAGGGGCATGAAGCTATATACCCAATTTGAACACGGTAGCTTCAACGGCGGCCGAGATCCTATCGCTATTGGCTGGTCATCATCAGACCCTCACCCAATGATGGGTGCAGTAAATGCTGAGGTACCTTAAGCTATATTCGCAATTTGAACACGGTAGCTTCAATAACAGCTGAGATCCATCGTTGTCGATAGTTACTCCAGCGAGGAGTCATCACAGAGAAAAGCGTTCATATAGTTTTTTGTAGCCCTTGATATCCCCGATCGAATGGCGTAAAAAAAGGAGACTATCATCGGAGGTCGATTTTTTGTCCAAAATTTGTCAGAGTCTTTTCCCCATACATTTTTGATCAAAACTTTTCTAAGTCTTTTTTTCATACCATAGCGCCCCGTTTGCTCCAGTCCAACCAAAAAACGTTGGATGGTGTTTGGTGTGCTGCTTTCCCTCCTTGCGGCAGTGACTTCGTTCCACGCCGGGGCTCCTGGAGGCAACTACAGACCGCATGTTCACTATAGATCATTCTAGAACGCATTGCACCCATTAGAACATGTAATTCGATCTTTTTTCTTGTTAAACTCTTTGTTGTGCAAGAAGTTTTTTAAATTATTGGCTTTTGTCTAGTTTTAAAAAAACCTACATACAGATACCTACCTACCTAATTATTAATTTAATTTTACAGAAAAACTATGTATGTAATGAAAGTATGTAATTTTAAAATTATTGTAGGGTGACCATAATTTCATTTAATAAGGTCATGTAATAAGTAGGTTGTTTAAAATTTTTGCAAAAAGTGACTACTTACCTACCTACTTATTGATTAATTTTCTTAATTTTTGATGTAGATATTCTAAAAATAATTTGAAAATTAAATCGACTCATTCATAAACAGTTCATATTTTAGAATATTTATTTATTTTATAATATTCTTGCAACTATAAATAATAGAATTTAGTAATCTATAGGGTGTACATGTATTGTATCATTTTTGGGACATACTTTTACATCCTGTAGGTATTCTTTAGAAATAATTATGTTTGGGTAAGATTTTTAATGTAAGCATCCCTTTTTATGTCTCCACTACAGGGGCAAGACTCCCCTCTCTGATAAGTGATTGGGCCGTAATCTACTACAGTAGCTCAATGTAAAGTTTGTGTATTTTTCCCCTTCAAGTTTCATTTTATGAAAAAATATTCAAACTTATATTTTATTATGAATATTATGATTCTTGAAATACTGTAATATATTTCAAATCTTACCCAAACACCTTAATAATTTCTTGTTCATACATTTGCTAGGCTTTTACAACATTTTTTTATAGAATTATAAATATTATTTAAGTACTTAGGTATAATATTGCAATCAAAAATCAGAGCACAGAAATCGCTCTCTAGCATGACGCTAAAAGCACTAATATTTTATACATTTATACCGAATTAAGAAAATAGCATTTTAAACTAGTTACCAAGCACTAAAATGAACTTGAAAATATCTTTTATGATCTAATTTTTTTTAAATCATTAGTGTCCATTAATATACATAAAAATATGATTTTGAATAGATTTTATCAAAGTACAATAACTTACTTTTCTAATTTTAACAAAGTCGTTTTTTTTTCTAAATGGCTTCGAACATATTTGTATGGAGCCTGGTATAGTAAAATTTTCGGTATCAATTACAGTACACATCCCCTATTTGAGCTAGTATGCAGAAAATTGGGGGATGTATAGTGTAATTGATACTGAAAATTTTTACTTTACCAATATGTTGGATGCTCTTTTACAAAACAATTTTTTTTCAAATAAAACCTCATTTCTCACCATCTCCTTTCTTAGGCCCCCTTCACACGGAGTACCTGCGCTACCTCCCATTAAGTTACATCTACTACACCGCCGCCCGCTCGCCCCGCTCCGCCTCCCCGCGCGCCCGGCTGTATCTCCTCACTATTTTACACGCGCACGTAGTGGTACCTGCGTTATGTGTGGTCACTGTCGATGCTTTTGTTGGAGTGGATCAGAGGATTATAAGAGGGTAAGTATCTTTTTTTTTTTTCAATCCGTTCCTACTCCAAAGGTTGTCTGGAAGAGATCACTTTTAGTGTTAAGGCCGCCTTTGCGCATAATGTTACAGAACTGTCCTATTAATGTGATGTCAAACTCGTCCTACAAGATTAAATAAACATTCCATTTAAAAAAATAATAATATTATAAATGTCAATGTTTGTGCCGATGGATTAATGTTTGTTACTCTTGCACGCAAAAACTACTGAATACATTTTGATGAAAGGCAATATTGTAGCTTATGTAACAGAATAACACATATTTTTTATTTTTTTTCAAGATGTGCCGATAAACACGTAGGTACGAAGTCGCAGACAGCCTCTAGCATATCAATAATGTCAAATTACTGGCATAGGATAAGCCTAAATGGCGAATCCGCCACCGACAATAGTCTCTTATTATGATGATACGAATCTACTTTGAATGAAGCGAGAATGTTTGTATCGTAGCAAGTGGAGGGAAGTCTCTGTCTACCTCGATGGGATAGAGACGTGACAGATTTGTATGTATGTATGCATCAATGAGAAAGGAATATAAGGTGTGGCCCCATTTTTTTTTTCATATACATATGAGTTTATAACAGCGTGCCAAGTTGAGCCAAGTTTTTCATAGTTTTCTTTGTAGATGACCTGTCAAACGATAAGAAATACCATACAAAAAGGTAGCCATTTTGCACCAAACCAGGCACGCAGATCCAGACGGTATGGCACCTCCTTATTTATTCTATACTCAAAGGTATGTATTCCCTCTACAGTGCGATCCTATGGTCCTGCGGCGGCGGTAACGGCTGGTTGTCAGTGTCGTTACACCCCCGTCCCCCCGCGCCTCGTCTCGCCGCCCTCGTGTGGGCTGCGTCGTTAGTGTCGCGGCCCATTTATATGTATGTTATGGTGAGTTTTGATGCTATAATTACCCTAATGGGATGTGATGGGTTATTTTCATCAGTATTTAAATATTTATTTATTATAAAGGGTACAGGTTAAAATAGTTAATAAGTCATGTTGTAGTTAGACAATAATTTTATTCAAACATCCGAATAAAATCAAACTTTTGGTCACCCTACTCTCAATTTTTAATATTCCTATTTCTAGTGCAACCGAGCCACAATACCTCCGCTGGGACATATACTAGCTACAGGTATATTAATAATTTACTTTAATTATTTATTACAAATAAATCAAATAAAATAAATACCTACCTAATTTTATTCTTAAATAACAAAAAATAACTTATTTTATTATTTATTTATTTTTTTAACTCACTTGTATAAAAAATAAACAAATATCCCTTTACAGTCCTAACAACATTGACACCCTACTCAATCGGCGTTTGGTGCGGCCCAAAGTGCACTTTGAAAAGTGAAGTCAAAGTCAAAGTGGCGGCGCTTACATTATTGTACGTGGAGAGCTGCGAGCGACTGTGGACGGCTGAAGGAGCGTTGTTTGTACCTGACGTGTTGGCCACTTTGTTGTTGGGTGAGTCAAAGTCAAAGTGAAAGTTGTAATTGAAGTAATTAAATGAAAAGACTTGAACGAATTAATTAATTTGAACTTATTTAATATTAGGACATTTTGTAGTTACAAGTTACAAGGCTGTATGAAGGAAGATGTCATGTTAAGTCAAATTTATGTCTTGTACAAAAGTCAAAATGAAAGTAAAAGTCAAGAAAAAATTAAAGTCAGTCAAAAGGTCACTTTGGTCTTGACTTTTGCCTTGAAATTTGTTTTTACACGACTACGGCGAAGCCAAAAGGAAGTGTAATGTGTTTGGCAGTCTATGTATGTATGTATGTATTTTGTATGGTTACGATGCTGGATTGCCACTCAGAGGGTCCTGGGTTCGAATCCCAGCTGGGCTGATATTTAAATGGCAAGTTTTAAAAACATCATGATCTTTAGGCCCACTTGTGCAACCCAATAAACCCGGAGTTAGCTGCTAACATGGGGTTAAATAAATAATTTGTCTTGATTTCACCCTCTTAACCCCTAACTCCGGGTTTACTGCGTTAACTCTGGGCTGCGCAAGTGGGCCTTATTAGTGTTTAAATAAGTCATCCTAGCTGACAGATATGTATGTATGTATGTATTCCAGTGCTATGTTGGCAAGCGAGTACGATATGTTGGGGTATGTTGTTACAACGAGTTGGAGCGTTGAGTACAAATGAAGTCAAGCTACTTGTGGCCGTCGCTGTACCTAAGATATTAGATGTCAGTGAGTATATGCCTTTATTTACTACGGTTTACTTTTAGCACACAAAAAAGTCGTTGCTCGGTGACTTTTTTGTGTGCTATGGGCTAGTAGAGTTCATTTCACAAAAGAAGTCCCCTAACCGCGGCGCTGTATTTAAAGCATACAAGACTGCTCGACCACGCCACACCACCACGCCACGCCAGTTCCACGCCTTTTACTCGCGTAGCGTTCGCGTTTTGACACGCTACGCGAGTAAAACGCGTGGGTGCGTTTTGGTAGCGGAAAAAAAACGCGTTCGTATGCTCCGCAAACGCGCCTACGTCTCTTAATGTTAGTAATTGCCATTCTTACCCACAGGTTGGGAAACAGCGGTAGCATGCATACCTACGACCCTGTCACATTTACCTGCAGTGTTTATTGCGCCGACGCAGGCGTTACTACTTTCAGCCTATATCTGTGATGATGATGAAACAGATGACGATGATGAACCAATTGTTGTCATCAGTGATGAATGATGGTGCTTTAGTATAGGGATGATGACTACATTCGAAAATTCAAAAAATAATTGGTCCGTCTTTTAGGCTATTAAAAAATATTTGAAACACGTTTTTTACCTCAAATACATAAATAAATACAAAGATACAGAGCATCAAAGTTACGGAGGGTATAGACGTTCTAGGTAAAAATCGTACTAAGGCGTGACGTCACGAGCAACTTTAACCCAGTGTATCTTTGTCATTTTTAGTTTAAAAGAAAAAATACGTGTCGAATATTTTAAAATAATCTATGTGATGGACTAAAAAAATTTTTTTAGTCATCATGCCCATTAATATTAAAACTAAAATAGTTTTAAGAAGAAAGAGTAGGTACAGGTAAACCAAGTTATCTGTGAACTGAACGGCGGCGCTAGTAGTAATACAAAATTGTATTTCTACTAATCGCTGCAGTTCTGTAATTTGACATTTCCGTATTAGTGGCCGTAGTTACAATAACGGCCGGTTCACAGATAACTTGGTAGATATGTACCCTAAACTGACTAGTATGTATGAGGCGATGAATGTGTATGAAGTGAAAGAGATGTGTTTGTATCGTAGCAAGTGGAGGGAAGTCGCTGTCTACTGCAGAAAAGAGATGTATTTTTTCCGTGACTCGCCAGGCGTGTCATGAGGTATATTTAAACGGGGCTATAATTTTTTTGTCCTATATCGCAGAAAAATTGCGTCCCTAGATTTTTATTATAGAGTCAGATAATACCTAGGACCTATATACCTAAATACATACTTACATAGGTACTTACATAGTTTAGCGCTCGTTTCCTCGTACATACAGATAAAATTTAACTGACAGATAAACCTATGTCTATTTCATAAAACATGACATTTTAGATAGAGACAGGTATGAAATATCTTTCAGTTTTTTATCGATAAGTGGCTTTGAGTATAGAATATATAAGGAGGTGCCATACCGTCTGGATCTGCGTGCCTGGTCTGGCGCAAAATGGCTACTTTTTTGTATGGAATTTCTTATCGTTTGACATGACAGGTCATCTACAAAGAAAACTATGAAAATCTTGCGCCAACCTTGGCACGCTGTTATAAACTCATTTGTATACGAAAAAAAATTGTGGCACCTCCTTATGTATTCTATACTCAAAGGTAACTGGTGAAACGAGCTGAGAATCTTAAAAAAATCTTTTTCCAATACTAGAATTTTAACATATTAAAAAATTCCATTTTATCACCTAGAAAATGCTCATTTATTGAAATTAATACTTTATAAGTAGTGAATTAAGGCTCAAAATGATTGGGAACATTCAAAATGTGCGGTTGTGAATGAAAAGTACAAAGAATGAGAGATAGAAACAGATGTGTCCCACATACGCAACGTACAGGACGCATTATGACATCTGCGACCCAAGTCTGCTAATTTAAAATAGCCTCAGTTGTGTGTCGGCAGAGTGTCAATGTCATTTTTTGACACATTTAGTATTCTGCTAAACAATGGCTTAGGCCCAGAACACACGATGAAACACAACTGCAACGCAACTGCAACTGCTAGTTACTTTTAACTAGTTTGAAACGTTTCATACCAGTTGCGTCGTGTGTGGTTTTCTAAAAGAGTCCATAGCAGAAACTTAGATGCCACTCGAAAATAACTAGCAGTTTCAGTTGCGTTGCTGTTGCGTTTCACCGTGTGTTCTGGGCCTAAGTAAGCCATTGTTTATCAGAATACCAAATGTGTCAAAAAATGCCATTGACACTCTGCCGACACACAACTGATGCTATTTTAAATAAGCAGACTTGGGTTGTTGTTCTATAGACATATTATGATTATAAGTACACCTGTCACACGCACACGTGGGATAGCGTTGCGTGTGACAGTGTGTTTCTATAATGGTAGAGGGAAAGCGGTAAGGAAACTACTAGACCAATTTTGATAAAACTCTGCAACTAGAGGCCTTAGATTTAGCCTTTCATTTTAAAATATAAGCTCAGTAGTTTAGACATTTTAATATAATTGTTATTTAATAAGATAGAAATATGATTTTATTAATTAAGGCCCGGTTTTTGAATAGTCAGATAAAATTTAACTGACAGATAATTATTAATAATTAATTATCAATTAGTAATTTATATAAATTTATAATTATTAATTTATATTAACAGATAATTATTACTTATTAACAGTTAATTTTTAATTTATATTAATTGACATACCTATGTCTATGGTTAAGGAGGAAACAGTTGCTCAGTCGGGTACAGTGACTCGCCATCGTTTTCAAGCTTCCAAAAAGTGCAAAAGAGATGAATGTATCTCTGTTCCTTCTTTACAAACCGATTGTGAGTCACTGTAACCGACTGAGCAACTGTTTCCTCCTTAACCCTATTTCAAAACGTTTTAGACAGAGACAGGCATAAAAAATGCTCCTTGGAATAAATTTTTACTGACAATTGAAAAACTGGGCCTTAAATAAGTACCTAATGTTTATCTGTAGTTTTTTTATTATTCTCATTTTTTTTCTTGTTAATTAAAATGTAAATGTAATTATAAAAGCTACATAAAGTACCTGTATTATTTAATTAATTATTTATTTGTTAAAATAAAATTAAAAAAAATTGTTGATTTATCATTTGTTTTATTTCTTATAATTAATTCTAATATTAAGACATGCTAATTATTATGAATTAAACTTAAAATAAAAATATCACTAGTAAATGAAATACATACTAAATCACCTGATTTCTTCTACAATTGAGCTTCAATTAAATTAACTTAATCATTAAAATCTAAAATTACTACGAAGTTATAATACTTGTGTTTTGGTTAAAAAATACTTTCCTAATATATTTTAACTTAAACCCAGTTGCAGAAAAAGGCAGATAAAATAATTTATTAATAATATCAATGACTCGCCTAGCGTGTCAAGCAAAAATAATAACGGCGCCCGCATACGTCAGACAATCGACTGACTTTTTGTATGAAAAAAATAGAACGTTTTGCTTGCAATAGTGCAACGTTCACGTCCTACAAAAGGTCGATCAGAAATAGTAAGAAAAAAATTATAAATAAATTCAATTTAATAAAATTCAATAAAGATATATTCATAGGTAACCCAAAATTACACTTGAATGCTTCAGAAATATAAAATAAAAACATAAATATAACAAGTTAACGAAAGTAAAAGTAAATTAACTGACTGAAGCTACACTGACTTCAGAAGGCAGATTCCCCAGAGAAGAAGCCAGCAAGAAACTCTAGAGGTTGTTAAAAATAGCCCGATTATCTGTTCTACAAAAAGTCCGACGTGTGCGGGCCCTAATTTGTCAGTGACCCGCGAGGCGTATCAAGTTTACAAAATCGTACTTTTTTGCAACTTGATCTTAATAATTATGATTAATTTTACTAATATTTCACTGGTATGTCTTTTTCTTGTATTTTTTAAATGGGGGAATTAACCCCCTTTATTTTTTAAATAATTAAATTAATTTCTTTGATATCAATTTGACGTCATTTTCAAAAAATATAAAGTTAATCTTAAAAACTATTTTTTTTAGTTTGTTTTCTTATTAATAATGGTATTAATTAATTAAATAATAATAATAAATCACAGTCGCAGCCGGAACACGGAATTATTTAATAAATTAATGGAAATTTTTATATTTGGCGTAGAATTTGTTTTTCAGCTGGATTTACATACTTGCAGTAGGTAATTGTATTTTGTTTATTTTATTTTTAACGTTTAACTTGGCCTTCCAGTATTCCGCCGTTAATGTCTTTAGTTTAATTAACTACTTTTTCATTAAAAAATATGTCGCAAGTATTATTTTAAACCTACCTATTTTCATATATTGTTACGATAAATAATGATATCTTCCTATGTAGGTAGTTATGTTAAATCCAGCTGACACAGTGTGATAAAGAATGCACATTGATCTTCGGAAAGCAATCGGCTAATTCCGACTTAAATGTGAGAGAGGGTATCAATAACGTTGGTACCTACTTAACTGAGTTCTAAATTCAAATTCTGAAGCGTTCGTTTGTATTTGGAAACACGATGATTGCCAATGTGCGTTCTTTATCGCCCTAAGTTACAAGCTAGTGACGTCATCACGCCGTCTCCAAGCCAGTGACGTCACGCTGTCTCCAATAATGACGTCATCACGCGATTGCGGTAGGCGCCTGTTGCTGCAGCAGCTCCCAGTACACTCCGCGGCGTTTGATCAACTCCTCGTGGGATCCCTTCTCTACCACCACACCTGGAAGAGGGGGGGTTAGTGATGTACTAGTGTCGATAGTTTCGTTGTCGATAGTTGAGGTTAAATTAAAGTATCTATAATATCGACAGTATTTCTCTGTTCGATATAATTGGTTTTTGACAATAAGTACCTTGTTTTTTTATACAACTCGTTCAATCGTAGGACCTAATTTAAACTTCAAAAAAATAATATAAAAACCAATTTTGTCTAGTTCCACGATTACATCACGTCCCTTGGTTGTCTCTGGTTAAATTAGCTGGTCTATATTGGACGTCTAGGCCATTGATTGAATGTCGTCATGCAATGAAATGGCTATAGTTCAACTAGCCAAGTTGCTTAACGCGACTTTTAACTAATTGGCTACAGTTCGATCAGTCATTTAAAAATATAACCTTGTCTTATCTTAGCTAGCCATTGGTGTCCTACTGCTGGGCAAAGGCCTTTCTCTTCCTTCTGCACGAATCTCTATCCTGAGCCGCTTCTGCCTAGTCATTTGTGAAGGTGTCCGGCTCATCTTGCCACCTATTCCGTGGTCTGCCGCGAAGTCTTTTGGCGGTTGGCTGTTATTGCACAGAGATTGCTTGGCTTGCGGCAGATGTGACTAATAATAGTCTCTATAAAGATATGTTTTAAATGTAAATAAATAAGATTTACTTACCTTTGTCAATGACAGCGATGACGTCAGCATGTTGTACGGTAGCCAGGCGATGCGCGATCACTAAAGTACTGCGGCCTTTAGACGCTGCCTCCAAAGACGCTTGGACACCCTACATTAGACACAATTATCAGAAAAATGAGGGAAAACTTTATTTATTATGTTATTTTAAGAGATTAGTAGTTCTGTTAAAACCACTTAATTTTTTTAATGATTAATTATTGCCAACACTCAAAATTGTTATTTGATAAAGTTTATTTTTAATTTAATTTGTGAATAACGTGACACTGGTAGACCTTGTTTGCTAAGTTACGACTACAGGTCGTGGGTTCGATTCCAGTAAAGAAATACAATGATGTTTGTTGTGCCTCTAGAAATTCTTTGTATTAGTATCTTTAGTATATTTAGTATGTTTTAAGTGCGTACTCATGCATGTACTCATGATAACAAACAACTTTTACTATGGGACCAAGTTACAAATCGTTTAAAAATATATTCTCCATTTAACACTATCAGCTGATGCATTTTGTATGGAGAGTTCGAAAATTTTTGAATGATTTCGATCTTGGTCCCATAATAGAAATTGTTTGTAATTACGACATGTAGTTCTATAGAATATGCATATTGAATCCATAGAAAATGTATGCCATGATTTTTTTTTCACTCCTGATAGGCCACGGCCCGGACACGTCCCGAATGTGTGTAGATCTTTGAATATAGAATATATAAGGAGGTGCCATACCGTCTGGATCTGCGTGCCTGGTTCTTATTGTTTGACAGGTCATCTACCAAGAAAACTATGAAAAACTTGCGCCAACCTTGGCACGCTGTCATAAACTTATTTGTATATGAAACAAAAATGTGGCACCTCCTTATATATTCTATACTCAAAGGTGAAGAGACCTTTTAAAGTCAACCTGCTGAATTCACACTTTTCCTCACCTTCTCAGTAGCGGCATCAAGCGCAGACGTAGCCTCATCCAGTAACAAAACCCTCGGGTTCCGTACTAACGCCCGCGCGATACAAACGCGTTGCTTCTGACCGCCGGACAACGCCGCGCTGCCTTCGCCCAACACTGTGTCGTAGCCCTGAAGTAGAGGAATTAGGGATGGGTTGTTATCGATAGTTTATGGTGGAGTGTCGATAGTTTGGTTTGGTTAAAATTACCTAATTTGTCAAAACAACTATAAGTAGAGTATTTGGGGTTTTTTAGGTAGGTATGGTAAATTGTAATTTGCTGTTTGCATGAGAAATGTGGTGTCAATGTCAATCAACATGAGATTCAAAGACTTGGTTCCCTTTTTTTATTTGGCAATATTTGACAATGATCTGACTAGGATCTGACTCTTCTCTCAGATAGGAAGATACCTACTTACTTTACTTATAAAAATATAAATATTTCTCATAAGTACAAAATACGCAAACAAATCAATTTTTCGACATAGGTGCATAATTTTATGAAAAAGTGTACTTAAAAACTTAAGAAGTCTTTTCCCTCTTAATGATTTTTCACCATTTGGGTACGAAACCCTTCAAAATTAAAACCCACTCATTAAAGACCTATGAAATTATCTAAAAACATTTAAAACACTTACCAACGGCAGACTAGCAATAAACTGATGCACATTCGCTTGTTTAGCGGCCTCTATGACCTCTTCTAGCGGTACACTCCGGGAGTTGTCTCCGTACGCGATGTTATCATACAACGAGCGGCTGAACAATGCTGGCTCTTGTTGGACCAGACCGAGTTGACGGCGGAGGGTGTGTAGGGGGAGGGCGGAGCGGATGTTGTGTGTGTCTAGGGTCTGTGGGCAAGTAAGTATTTATATGTAGAGGATTAGAAATTGTGTACACATCTACGAGTGCTAGGTCTGATGTTACTTAGTCGTGAGATAGACCTATGAAATTAAAATATTACCTATTTCATTAATCATTAGGTAATCATTTCATTAATCATTAGATAATAGTTTCATTAATCATTAGGTGATCATTTCATTAATCATTAGGCAATCATTTCATTATTCATTAATAATTTCATTAATCAATCTTAACAGATTGTCACGCACGACTACTAGTAGGTAAAAGTGTCTTTTCACATTTTCTGGTTGTGGAGTACTCAGCGCCAGATTACAACCGACTGCTCAATGAAGGTACAGCCCTTCTCTCCTAAATCTGGACTTGCATAATTCCCGCATCTAAGGTTGTTTTTCTTTTACCCACTCTCTTTATCAAAAGACTGTTAGAGACAAGGATAGAGTTCGTGGCTAAACTTAGAGTATCGGTAAATATTGATAAATCTGAATTATTAATACTACTAAAAAAAACTTATCGACACATTTTCTGTTTTTAAAGTCGACTATCGACAGCTAAACTATCGATAGTTTGATAACACTAGTATAGACAGACATACACCCCTTTATTTTATTATTATTATGATAATTGTTATTACAAAATATATTTCTAAAACCAGATACTTACAACATTCCCCTCCTTAGCATCATAACTCCTCATCAACAGATGCATCAACGTGGACTTCCCGCAGCCGCTAGGACCGACCAACGCGACGGTCTTACCCGCCTCGACCGACAGTTCTAGACCTTTAAGGACCGGGACCTCGGACCGCGTCGGGTAGGAGAAGTGTATGGATGAGAAGTTAATGTCGCCTTTTGAGTGCTGTGGGGAGAAAACAATGTTAGAATATTAGATTTATTAAATAGTATACTTATAGAAAAGGTTATACAGATATGAATATAGGTAAAACACGTCCGGGTTCGCAACAGACTGACTTTATTTCAAAAAAGTTGATATTTTAAACGCCCCTTCTACGGCCAATTAAAAGAGAAGAAGAACTATCCAACTCAATAGGATAGCGAGGTCTTTCCTGGGCGGTTACACATCTGCCTCGCGAGGCTACTCGCTCTATGTGGACCCTAATCACAGCTATTTGGAATCCAAATAATAAAAAAATCTAACGTTTATTGTAAAAAACTTTGATACCGCGTTTCAGATAGTCACAAGTATATCAACGCCACCTAGTTAAATAATACGGAACTAATATTCCTTAGAGTGCCATCTAGTTTTATTTTAACAAACTAATATAACTTACCCATCCAGGCATATCCTTAGCCGTATCTTCAGTGACGATGTTTGGTTTCTTGTTCAGAGCGTGGATGATTCGGGCGCCAGAGCGAGAGGCCGCTGCGAAGGAAGGTGCGAAAGAGAGGGCCTCAGCTAACATCCACGCGCCGTAGATTAGGGCTTCGGAGACACTGTAATAGAGGAGGTATATTTCGATTAGGTCTTTTCATTAATTTCGGTCATTTCATTAGTTTGGGTCTTCATTAATTTCGGTGTTTTCATTAATTTCGGTCATTTCATTAATTTCGGTCTTTTCATTAATTTCGGTCTTTTCATTAATTTCGGTCATTTCATTAATTTCGGTCATTTCATTGAAAATGAAATGAAAATGAAAATGAAAAGTATTTTATTCAAAAATAGGCAAAATTCAATACACTTTTTTGATGTCACTTTTTTAATCTAAAACTACTGCCGGTTCACTACCTGTATAGCCGAGAGGAAGAAGACGGCAAGAAACCTTCGGCACAGGGCCCTACGTTATGTGCAATATATCTTTTTTTTTAAATCGAGACTCTTATATACAATTACATGTTATTAGTTTGGGTCTTCATTAATTTCGGTCATTTCATTAATTTCGGTCATTTCATTAGTTTGGGTCTTCATTAATTTCGTTCTTTTCATTTATTTCGGTCATTTAATTAATTTCGGTCTTTTCATTAATTTCGGTCTTCATTAATTTCGGTCTTCATTAATTTCGGTCTTTTCATTAATTTCGGTCATTTCATTAATTTCGGTCTTTTCATTAATTTCGATCTTTTAATTCGTTTCGTTCATTTAATTTATTCGGTATTTATGCCGCTGATGGCTAAAGCCGGGTCCGCTGCTCATGTTTTGAACGAACATTTTGTTCATTGAAAGATTTTGCTGACAAAACGAAGAAAACTTCCATTCATTTCATCCAATGTTTGTTCAACGCATTAGCAGCGGACCCAGCTTCATAAAAATAAGATTTGAGTACAATGTTATCACTTACAGTATAGTGTATTCATACGGCAGCCCTTCTCTAGCGATCAACCAGCCGCCGTACACCAGAGACACGCAGTACCCTAAGGTCGGCGCACACATGCACGCACCGTACGCAGCGCCCCGCGCTATCAGACGTGTGCGACCACCCCCAGCGCGGCGGAGAGCGGTGGAGTACCGGGAGAGGAGGACTTGTTCTACGCCTGGAGGGGTGTTAAAAAAGGTATTTGAATTTTAATGACTTATTGCAGAAACAGTGTTTCAAGTTGATGAAACATTAAATTATAACTAGTTTGTCATTTAAAAAAAGAAACAGAAGGAGATGGTATAATGTCAAATGGATTAATCAATTCATTAATATTACTATTTGCAATCAAAGATGAGTATCTTTATTGATTTATCAAAGGCATTTGATTGTGTTTATCAGAATATATTGATTAGAAAACTGAATGAAAGAGCCGCGGTATCAAAAGCCTGCATTCTTCTTGAAAAGGCTGTAAAAGGCTGTATAAAGCGTGTTTGATGATAATGAACACTAGTTAAGTGGAGCAAAGATTAATATCAGTTTCCACAGGGATCAATTCTCGGTCCGTTTTTATTATTCATCTACATGAATGTTCAAATCAAAGCCGTGTCATTATGATAAAAATATTTAGACATAAGCTATTTTATAATGTAAACAAGTAAGTAAATATGTATACAAACCCAAACTCTGCACAGTTCTCAGATTAGTGACAGCTTCAGTCGCGACTTTTGACGCGTCTTCAAGAGATTTACGTTCGTTTTCCTCCGCGCGTTTAGTTACCCAACCTTCGAGGTAGATGCCGCCTATTACCTGGCGAATTACAATAATAATAATGATTTAAGAAGTGGTTATATTTTTATTGATATTTATAGATGATATATAGACTGATTTTGTCGCTAAAAATCTTTTCAAATTAAACTGTAACAAGGCTTTGTCACTGTTTTCCTACGTTTTTTGAGATATCTGTCACAGATCACAGATGAAAAACTACATAAGAAAAAACGATGCTACATAAAACTATGTAATTGCTCTTTACATTAGATGATGAAGTCAGGAGAATGATGATATACACCAGTGTGTAAGAGCTGGCAGTGAACTTGAAGACTTACAATCGGCAGCGACAGTAGACTGACGAGCGTCATCTTCCAGGAGTAGGGCAGAGAGAGACCGACACCTATCACCATCGTACTCACACCTTGGAGTACTGTACCGAGACGGGTACCTGGGGTTCAAGTAAAGTATTAGATGGGGTTTTAGATTGGGATATCGATATAAAGAAGAAAAATACCTTTTTACATAAGTAAGTACATACATATCCGTCACGCCTCTTTCCCTTCGAGTTAAACAGGGACCACTTCCCTCCACTTGCTATGATACAAATTATTTAACTGCAAGTGCGCAATATGACTAAAGATTTTTGTATTTATTTTCCCCAGGGAAGCTAATAAGGACCGTTTCTATTCTTCATTTATATTAATGAACTAAACATATTTTCCAGTAAGTACTAAAATACATAAATGAAATCATACCAGTAGCTCCCTGCACGGCGGCGCAGTCAGTTGCAAGTCTAGCACACAAAGCTCCCACAGAATTCTTCGGTTCGTCGAACCAACCTTGCTCCTACAAATAAACACCTCATTATTACATACATATCTGTCACGTCTCCTAGGTAGACAGAGATTTCCCTCCTCTTGCTACAATACAAACACATCTCTTTCACTTCATACACATACATCAGTCTGCTAAATAATGGCTTACACTGATTGCGACCAAGAAACAACTGAGGCTACTTTAAATTAGCAGACTTGGTTTACATACCTGTTTCAAATAATTCTGGAAGCTCATAACCCTCAGTCTGTCAGTAAGCGCCGCTCCAGCGCGGTTGAACGCCCACGTCTGTAGGAAGGTGACCGCACCGCACACCGCAGCGGTCAGCGCGAACAGACCGGAGTAGAGGGCGGCGGAGTGGAGGATCTCTGCTTGCTCGGATGACGCGAACATCTGAGGGTTGGAGGGGTTAGTTGATGAACTTGATTATACATATACATATGTACACGATTCAGTTTCGAATAAAAAAAATGTTATTCCTCATGGCAGATGGATTCGTAAATACAATATTTAGAAATTTTAGGCTCTACATTTCATTTAGATAAGCAATTTAATAATACAATTATAATTTTTTTATATATATATATATATACATACGTAATATTTAAGTGTTAATTACACATTTACCCGAGAACTGCTGAACTGATTTAGCTAAGAATTGCGAAGGAGGTAGGAGACCAAGAAAGGGACATACTTGGGCAATATAGCATACATTTTAGAGATCTCTCGCACCATGTATGCGGGTCCTACCGACAAGATTTGTGGTTCCACAGTTTTCACTCACCCCATAAACCTTAGAGAACAGCAACGCAAACACCGGCATGGTGGCTCCGATCAGAAATGAGGAGGAGCCTCCGAGGGCCAGCAGCTTCCACTCAGGAGCGTTCAGCTTGATCAGCTCCAGCGGGGAGACTGATGGGAGGTCCTCGTCTTCGGAGTCTGAGTCTGGGTCCTGTGGAGATGGTGGTTTTTTGAGATTGGGGGGTGTTGGTATGGTGTACTATCTATTATCAATCAATTAGCTCGTAGACGTCTACAGCTGGGGCCCAAAATAATTTAAAATATTCTGGGTTGTCTGTCGGCACGGCAGCGTGTTAATGACAATGTCATTTTCTACACATTTGGTCGCAATCAGTGTACAGTACTACAAGTGTCTTTTGGCACGTGGCGAAAATCGAAACTAACGATATCATCTTATAAATTGTCATTATTTTGACATTATTTATTCACCACCCACGCCCTTCTGACAATGTCACTCAAGTGCCAATAGATCCTTGTAGCACTGTAAGCCATTGTTTAGCAGAATACCAATTGTGTAAAAAACGCCATTGACACTCTGCCGACACACAACTGAGGCAATTTTAAATTAGCAGACTTGGCCCCTGGTTGATCTACTAACCTGTGCAGGTAGTTCAGGCGCAGTAAGATGCGGTACATGTGACACGACGCGACGTGATGCTCGGACCATACTAGCGCGGGCCACTGACACTGGGGACAAACAGGGCATTAGATTTGTTGTACAACCTATTCTATCTCATGGTATCTACACACCAAAGCCGCCGGCATGCCGCCGGGCTAGGCTGGTAGCTTTACGTCATACAAATGGCAGCTGTCAAAAAAGCCGGCGGCTTTGGTGTGTAGATACCATTATATTATTAACGTCAATGTTTGTGTCGATGGTTGTTTGTGTTTCACGAACACACAAGTCCCCGTTGCATTACTTACAGATAAAATTTAACTGACAGATAAACTTATGTCTATTTCATAAAACATGACGTTTTAGACAGAGACAGGTACCTTTTAAATATTTTTCAGATAAAAAAGATAGGAAATAAAAAACTAAAATACAACATGACGTCACTAAAACATGATATTTTTCATAGGAGCTAGCAGGTATAAAATATCCCCAAGCATGAATATCTGACAGTTGTTAAACCGGGCCTATTTAAGACGTAAACATTCACAGTGTTACCTGGGTATAAGAACCTATCTACTGATTTTAATTTAACCAATTTGAATTGTGAGTGAACTAAGAAGAATAAACACTTACTTCTAGAAGACTGTCTGAAATTAGACCTCCTGAAGTGAACCTGTTCTTTAACCGGGATGACGTCATCGTCATTATCCGCAGCGGACGATGCGGCTAGGGCGTTGTTTATACTCCTGGAATTGAAGATTAAAGTTGTTAAGAGGTTGTTATGTGATATTCAATATTTTATTTAGTCGTATATGCCCCACCGTTGGGCAAAAGCCTCCTCCGTGACTTTCCATCTTGCGGTCTCCAGTAACCTTCCCGCCGTTCCTATAAAAACGCATTCAGTTCATCTCCCCATCTTCTTCGAGATCATTGATGTATACAAAGAATAAAAACGGCCCGAATACACCTCCCTACGGCAGTCTCAATATCTTCAACGTTCTTTCAAATTCACCACCACATCCAGACCCTCACCCACCTGCTGGTCAGATCCTCCTGCACCAGCTTCCAGTACATCCCCTTCTTCTCCATCAGCTCCTGATGCGTGCCCTGCTCCAGCACCGCTCCCTGCTCTATGTACACTATACGGGATGCGTTTACTATTGTTGATAGTCTGCAAAAAGATTATTGAGTGAGAAGGAGTTTAAAATGAAAAAAACTGGCCGAGTGCGAGTCGGACTAGCTCGTGAAGGGTTGCGTATCATTCATTAGGTTGACAAAGACAGACAGGGTCCCGTTTTCACCTTTTGAATACGGAACTCTAAAAATATTTCTTTTGTAAATTAGATTTACCAGCTACTAAAAAAAATCCATATTTCTAGATGGATTTGGACACCCTACTTTCTCAACACAACTCTAGGTCTTAGTAGTTCGGCTACTCGACACAAGATGGCATTAGTAATCAAAGTTAACAAGCGAGTAGAGTGAGTTTAATTTCAATTTAATGTCGAGACAATTGATCAAAAAAAGAATTGAAAAGTGAAGTCTATTTTTTTATTTAAAGTCAACTACCTGTATCCATTACACGTATAACTGATATTAATTTATCAAAAAAAGAAGACATGTGGTATTTTACAGATAATATCCTTTTAAGCAATTGAAAGTGACCCATACCTATGCGACACAACAACGGTCGTCCGCCCTTTAGCCGCAGCATCAAGCGCTGCCTGCACCTGCCTCTCAGCGGCTGGATCCAGCGCGGACGTCGGCTCATCCAGCAATAAAACCGCTGGATGACGTAGACACGCGCGTGCGATGGCGATACGCTGCTTCTGGCCGCCGGAGAGAGAGGAGCGTTCACCTAGGACGGTGTTGTAGCCCTGAGGGTAAGAAGTTAGGTAGATAAAGTACACTAGCGGTATTAAAACAATAATCCCACAAATATTATAAATGTCAATGTTTGTGTCGATAGATGGATGGATGTTTGTACTCGTCACACGAAATTCACTGAACGGATTTTGATGAAACTTGGCAGTATTGTATGTAGCTTATGCATCAGGATAAGACATAGGTTATACCATTTTACGATAATTATCATGTTTTTTTTTTCAAGATATGACGATAAATTCGTACGAAGTCGCGGGAAGCCTCTAGTAAAAAAATATGTGTATGGTTAAGTAGGAAACAGTTGCTCAGTCGGGTACAGTGACTCACCACTGGTTTGTAAAGAAGGAAAAGTGATACGTTCATCCCTTTTGCACTTGCGCGTGCGCATGATAAAAGCTTCCAAAAAGTGCAAAAGAGATGAACGTATATCTTTTCCTTCTTTACAAACCAGTGGTGAGTCACTGTACCCGACTGAGCAACTGTTTCCTCCTTAACTGTACCGGATATTTATTATGGACATACCTATGTCTTTGAAGTGCTTAATAATTTTCCTACAAAATAAAAAAACATCTTTAAAAAAATCGGTTGTCTGTAAAGTCGGTTTACTGACGATAGTTGACGTCATTAATGCTGCCGAACGCGGCCGATTGTGCCTCTTTGTCGCCCGATCCGCGCTCTCGCTTGCACTTCAAGCCTTACATGGAACGCCTCAGAGCGAGGTAACGCCGCATGAGTCATGTTTTTCGTGCGTGCAGCCGGCTCTATCGAATTATAAGACGTTGTCACGTCAAAATCCAACTCCAATCTGTTCCTACCTGCGCGAGTTTACTAATGAACTGATGTGCATGCGCCGTCTTGCTGGCGGCGATGACGTCATCGTCGCTGACGTCATCCATCCCGAGCGCAATGTTCTCGCGGATCGTGCCGCTGAACAGCACTGGTTCTTGGCCTACTACACCTGTGGGGGGGAGACAAGTTAGTTTAACATACATGCACGAGAGGGAGAGAAAGACCGTGATGTACGTCATGTGTTATCAATGAATCAAAGCAAAAAAAAAAAAAGGTCAAGCAAATGATGGCGGTTGCTACACCGATAAGAGTCAAACTGTTACTGTTTACCTGTCACGTCTCTCTTCCATCGAGGTAGACAGAAAAGTCTCTGTATTGTAATACAATCTGTATAATACAAACATTCTCGCTTCATTCAAAATACCTAGATTCGCATACAAAACCTGAAACGCGGTATCGAAGTTTTTCCTGCGCTGAGTATATATAAGCAAATTCCAAAATCTTCCCCATCGAGGTAGACAGAGACTTCCCTCCACTTGCTACGATACAAACACATCTCTTTCACTTCATACACATTCATCAGTCTCCTCATACATACATGTCGGTTTAGGGTACTCTTGACTTGGTCTTTTTTTTCACAGGTCCCCGATTTTAAAAAAAGTATCCGTTTCACCACCTATCGATAAAATTTATCTGACAGATAAACCTATTGCTATTTCATAAAACATGACGTTAAAGACAGAGATAAGTATAAAATATCTGTCTCTATTTTATTACTCACCAATACTAGACCTATAATGATGTAAATTCAGCCTCTCCAACGGTTTCCCGTCCACAGTGATGGAGCCAGACTGTGCCTCGTACAGCCTCTGCAGCAGCTGGAGGCAGGTAGACTTCCCGGAGCCGGAGCCACCGACGAGAGCCACTGTCTCTCCCGCGCGGATGGTGAGGGAGAGGCCGCGGAGGACCTGTTGGGGGGAGGTTTAGGTAGGATTCGAAATTTTTTGAACGTTTGCTTAAAGCTAGAGACATAGAGATGAAAATTAAAATCCCAACCCTAATAATATTATAAATATCACCTCACATTGACATTTATAAGATTAATATTAATGTCAATGATTGTGTTTATGGATTAATAGATATTTGGTGCTCTTTCATGCAAAAACCATTGAACAAATTTTGATGAGACTTGACAATATTGTAGTTTGGGTATCAGAATAAGACATCTATAGTCTTTATTGTTTTTGAAAATGAAAATGAAAAGTGTTTTATTCAAAAATAGGCAAAATTCATTACACTTTTTTGATGTCACTTTTTGATCTAAAACTACTGCCGGTTCACTACCTGTATAGCCGAGAGGAAGAAAACGGCAAGAAACCTTCGGCACAGGGCCCTATGTTATGTGCAATATAATATCTTTTTTGTAAATCGAGACACTTATATACAATTACAATTACAGTTTTAGGATATTGTGTAAGTTTTCCCTAGAGAAGAATCTAAGTAAAAACTCTGTTTCACCACTAAGGTATAGATAAAAATGTAACTGATTCATATTTTACACCTGTCACTGTGTAAAGCGTCATAGTATAGAAATAGGTTTATCTGTCAATTAAATTTTATCTGTACCTAAATGGCGAAACGGACCGATAAACTGTTACCACAGATTACTAAATAGTTACTTTAAATATCTGTCAGTTTAATTTTATCTGTTAGTGGAGAAACGGGCTCATAACACAATACAATACAAATATTCCTTATTGCACACAAAGATATAAGGTACAGACACGAACAAGAATATAAGAAGCAACAGGCGGCCTTATTGCTAGGTAGCAATATCTTCCAGGCAACCTTAGGGTAAGAAATAGCGAGAAATGGGTAATACTGGTAAGACATCTTTAGAAAACCACACACGACGAAACTAGTTTGAAACGTTTCGTTTCAGTTGCGTTGCAGTTGCATTTCACCGTGTGTTCTGGGTCTTACCTTAACATCAGACCTAGATGGGTAATTAAAGTAGACATTATCAAAGACGATGTCTCCTTTAAACCGCTCCGGTTTCTCTCCACTCTCATCCAAGGAGTCTATCAGAGATCTTCTCTCCAGCAGTTTGAAGATGGACCTGGCAGCTCCTCGCGCTGTGCTGAAGATTTCCAGATGTGGATGGGTCATCGCGATGTTCTGGACTGACATGAACGTGCAGAATAGGATCTGGAAGGAGAGTTTGTTATGGTGAGGGCTGGGATTAATACCTAAAATTATAGATATTGGAGTGATTTTATTTTGTTTAGATCTCGTACAATTGTAATTACAAAACTGACTAGGCCCAAAATACTTCATTCCAATAAATTTTTGAAATTATAAATATTTGAAAGAATTTTAACTACTTAATTACGAGATATCTAAATAAAAAAATATATACAGGGTTACTTTTCGACCCTCCATCAAATTCAAATATGTTTTTCTAAACATAATAATAAATATAAATTGTTGAAAAAATATTTTTTAATCTCTTGTAATTTCGATTTATTAGCTATTTAAAAAGTTCCATATTTCTGCAAGGGTTTGGACACCCTACTTAAATTGCAATTCAACCCTAGTTCCTGGTAGTATCGTTACTCAGCACTAGATGGCATTAATAGTCAAAGTTCACAAGTTAACTGGTGAGTATGATTTTAGATCATCTATGTCGAGACAATTTAACGATAAATGGCATGGAACATATTTGTATGGAGCCTGGTATAGTAAAAAAAGGGTATCAATTAGACTACACATCCCTTATTCGAGCTAGTATGGAAAAAAAAGTTGGCGGCCACTGATGAAACTTACGTCAATCGATAGAGAAAAATATTATAAAACGATATTATTTTGGATAATTGTCAAAAGTGATATACTTTCCGAGATATAGCACTTTGAAAATGAAAAAATCACCACCTTCTTGCACCAGTTCATTGCACCAATTTATTTTTCATTACCTACTTTGAAGAGGTATTCATGACATGGAAATAAGAGCTGTCACGAACATCATCGGAAAACGAAGACTATAGTGATGAACTGGTGCAAGAAGGTGGTGATTTTTTTCATTTTCAAAGTCCTATATCTCCAAAAGTATATCACTTTTGGGAATAATTCAAAATACTATCGTTTTATAATATTTTTTTCTATCGATTGACGTAAGTTTCATCAGTGGCCGCCAACTTTTTTTTTCCATACTAGCTCGAAAAGGGGATGTGTAGCCTAAGTGATACCGAAAATTTTTCCTATACCAATTAGGTTCGATGCTCTTTTGAAAAAAAATATTATGTATAATTTTTTTGCATAAATTTAATGTAGGTATTATCGCTAAAGAACCATGTATTTAACAGTTTATTGTAAGATGATAGTACATAGAGACAGAAAAAAAAGAGAAGTTATACAAAAGGTACAGCATATTTCTAAAAGAAATTTCTTCCTGCAGACCCCACAGAGAGAGAAGTGATAACATGAATGCAGGATAGTCACTACAATAAACAATAAATATAACCATCTGACAAAATTTGGTGATGGGTCCAAAAGTAACCCTGTATTATCATTATCACCCTGCAATATTACGTTATTTGACAATAAATAGCTCTTATAATACCTACATAACTCTATTTGACTGTAGTTGCCATATTAAAAAAAAAACATTGCTCAATGCGAATGCAAAGTATAAAGTTGTTTTAGTTGTCCAGATGTTAATGTTGCTCAAAGATCTTTGAAACCAGGCCAATAAATTAAGCAAAAAAAAAATTCAGCTCTTCACATACCGTGACCATAACTCCTGGATGATATGCCTGTTCTTCCACCGGCAGCGTCATGTCCCTTACAATCAGTACCGCCCCGTATCCAAACACGATGGCGTTGAGTGCGTATGTCAACGTCCAGCCGAGACCCGCTCCGGTACCTGCTAGAGTACCGCGGCGGTGGGCTTCTACTGAGGCGGGTTTTAAGGCGTCAGTGTAACTGTAAGGGGGGAGAAAAGTTAGTTAGTTGTAGGTAGTGGAGGGAGGGTAGTCTGTGCTTAGCTCGATGGAGATGATTATAGTGGCTGCTGGCATCTTCGTACGCATTTATCGTCTTAACGATCATGATATCGCAAAATAATATAACTATATTCCCTTTCATTATAATGTATTGAGTAGTTTTTACGTGAAAAAGTAACAAACATCCTCACATCCATGTATCTAGTCATTGGCATCGGCACAAACATTGACAGTTATAACAAAAGTTGGATTCGTGATCATCACACCCAGTGCCACATAAACCTAAGCCCCCCTTCCATCCCTCCCCTCTACCTACCGCTTCACCTCGCTGTCCTCCCCCCCGTACGCCCACACCGTCGGTATCCCCGCTAGCACCTCCACTCCCTCCCCCTCTCCTTCACCTACCGCTTCACCTCGCTGTCCTCCCCCCGTACGCCCGCACCGTCCGTATCCCCGCAAGCACCTCCTCCACTCACTCCCCCCTCCCCCTCCACCTACTACTTCACCTCGCTGTCCTCCCCCCCGTACGCCCGCACTGTCCGTATCCCCGCTAGCACCTCCTCCACTCCCTCCATCCCCTCCACCTACCGCTTCACCTCGCTGTCCTCCCCCCGTACGCCCGCACTGTCCGTATCCCCGCTAGCACCTCCTCCACTCCCTCCATCCCCTCCACCTACCGCTTCACCTCGCTGTCCTCCCCCCGTACGCCCGCACCGTCCGTATCCCCGCTAGCACCTCCTCCATTTCCTCCATCCCCTCCACCTACCGGTTCACCTCGCTGTCCTCCCCCCCGTACGCCCGCACTGTCCGTATCCCCGCTAGCACCTCCTCCACGATCCTTCCAGCCGCTCCATACAACGTCACTTCACGGGCTGAGCACTTCGTTTGGTACTGAAATGGTATACAGACAGTGATAGTTTGAATCAGTTTGTAAACGGGTCTTCTTAGGCCAATTGTCCACGGATCTGCACGTCAAACGCATGTTTTCGTCAATTGACGTTTACTATGCTGACGCGACACTGCTACATCATGGATACAGATTTGATTGTTTCAACGCAAGATTTCTGCATTCGTCTAGCAATCGTCAATTAACGAAAACGTGCGTTTGAAGTGCGGTTTTAGAGTGGAGAATGCAGTTTCAATACCCAATTAAGGATAAGATAGTTCGATTTTTTTTGGTCTTGTACTCAAACTCACAATATTTTAAAGTTGATGAATATTTCAAAGGTGAATGTTTTATAACGAAAAAAGGATATTTAAGTATATAAATCTTGTGTTCTAAAAGCTCTTTTCGATCATATTTACAGAATAAAATAAGTATGAGTGTTTTAAGCCTCCACGATTAGCCATGCTCAACCGCCAATTCCTAAAAGCTTAATCTTCTTGTATACTATGTCCCTCTCCTGGCTACATACCTTGGCGACAGTATGCGCGACACCAATCGCCAACGGCACGACACTGAGCCCGACGAGCGTCAACTCCCACCCATACAGCAACGACATCACAGCGCCGAGTACGACACTCCCACCCAGGTATGACGTCATCGCTACGTGCTCGCCCACTCCTTGACGGAGTTTCTCCATGTCACTAGAAGAATTCATTAGATGAGTTCATAAGAATAGGAGATGATTACTAAAAATTTTTATTTCCATCAGTTATATAATTTTTAAAAAATTAATACCAATTTTTTCTTTTCTCTCGAACTAAAAATTACAACGATACACTGGGTTAAAGTTCCTCGTGACGTCACGCTTTAGTACAACTTTTACTCAAAAGTGACGTCAAAACCTCCCACTCCGTAACTTTGATGCTCTGTATCTTTGTATTAAATTATGTATTTGATAAGGTAAAAAAAAGTGAGACAGACAGCCAAGTCTTAGTAATACAGAGTCCCGTTTTCCCTTTGGGTACGGAACCGTTAAATCTGCGGTGGCTCTTATACATCAATACAATACAATACAAATATTCTTTATTGCACAGAAAGATATAAGGTAAAACAAAAAAAATATGAGAAGCAGCAGGCGGCCTTATTGCTAGGTAGCAATATCTTCCAGGCAACATTATCATTGTGTAGTAATACAATGATTGTATTATATTTACTTGTACTCACTCGGTAAGCGTATTAGCGAAGTTCATCGTAGTATTTGTATCGAAGAACGCTACCTCTTGTCTGATGACAGCGCGGAGTAGACGCCATCGGATACGGGTCACCTGGAACATAGTATAGTGTTGTATAGTGACTTAGTAGTACTGGATGGTTGTACCAGATGGCGTTAGTGAAACTCTTTGGGACTTTGTAGTACTAGATAGTTGTACCAGATGGCGCTAGTGAGACGCTTTGTGGCTTAGTAGTACTGAATGTTAGTACTAGATGGCGCTAGTGAGACGCTTTGTGGCTTAGTAGTACTGGATGTTTGTACTAGATGGCGCTAGTAAGATGCTTTGAGGCTTAGTAGTACTAAATGTTTGTACTAGATGGCGCTAGTGAGACGCGTTCCTGAAACGCGGTATCAAATAGGTGTTGATTTTTACAATGAAATTGGTTTAGTAGTACTAGACGGTTGCGCTAGATGGCGCTACTGTAGTCCTGGTTAACGCGGTAGATATCAAAAGATTTTTATCATGTATAATATTTATTTCTCCGTGGAATTTTTTAGTCTGCAGGAAGTTTTTTAAGGATATATTCTTTTCCATGCTGGACTACTAGGTTCGAATCCAAGCTGATTAGACATTTAGATGGCATCCACCAATTCTTTGAAAAAAATTTTTCGTAGGTAATCAAAACTACTTACTTACACTTGAATTCGTCAAAATTAAAATAATAATAACAAAAACAAAGAGAAATCTGTTTCAGGTTCTGATGTTTGTGTGTGTTTATAGCATCCACGACTCAAAGAATCGAAGTTTGGGGTCCAAATTCCTAAAGTGTTTGTGAAATATGTGTGAATATGTGGTTTTTCTATAGGTATGTACTTATGTTTTCAATAAACCAAATAAACCCCTTACCATAGACCCAGCCGCCCCATTAGCAATAGTAACAGCCGCCGCCGCCGCCGTCACCTGCACCGCAATGATAGCCAGACTCGCCAGACCGAACGCCGTCGCGTCTTCTACTAGCGCGTCCATGTGTAGGCTGCGGTTGCCGCTTGGGCTGTGGGGGGAAGTCACAAAATATCATGAATGTTGGATTTTTTTCTAAAGAGATGTTGGTTATATTATTAGGTATTTAATAAGAAGAACAAAAAAAAAGACTGACTGACTTAGGAACAAATCTAACCAAGGCTTAGGGCTAAAACATAAATTCTCGACACGACGCGACACGACGTTGTACGACGCCGTACGACGTCGTGGATTTTCATGACGCAGCGTCGTGTCGCGTCGTGTAGCGTCGTGAATTTATTAAAGTCAGTCTTTTTTTTGTTTTTCTTATTAAATACCTACTACTACTTATTATAGGTTTAGGGGTTTAGAAATAATATTTGACTACCTACATACATACCCTAAATATAGAAAGGAGCCACTGATCTCGAGAGCAACTGAATCGATACATTTCGTTTTTTTTTTTGCTGTGTTTGTTGTTATCAGGAGAAGATTTTAAGTTAAGAAAATTAATAGAAAACTACTCCAAAAGTTTCAGAATTGGTACTTAACCACTATTTAGATTACAAAATGCTGGGCTGTCTTTACACCAAAGCCGTCGGCCCATTTTCAAACAAATAGGGCCGCCTGGCAGGCTGGTTTGGTATGGAGACAGCTTAAGGGTTCAAGTAGTTACAATTGAGCAAAGCCGCAGGGAAAAGCTAGTTAAACATAATAAAGAAACCAAATACTCACACGACCCTTCCCCCCCCGAACCAAGCCAGCACCACCGCCCTCCCCGCCGCCGTCTCCGCCTTATGTCTGTTCACGAACAGCGCCGTGAACTCCCCGTACGACACCACCGCCGCGATCAGTGCGCCGGAGCAGAACCACGCCAGGACGGCTGAGAGCACGGTGAGGGAGCGCTCGGGGAGGGACGCGTACCGCCACTGGGGGGAGAGGGGGGATTAGTCATCATTATCATTATCGTCATCATAGACATAAACATAGACAGATATAAAATAGGTATTAAATAACACGTTTATATTATCATTATAGTCATCATCGTCAAAGTGAGGTACTTTATCCTCCCCTATTATATTTAGAGTAGGGGGAGCATAAAGTAGGGGGAGGTTAAAGAAGAGTTTAAGTATGAGGCATACCAAAGGGCGGTTACACACTCATGATTATTTACTATTTATATTATCTATTGGATATCTATTAGTTTATTTTTACTATAGGTATTAGGTATTTTTGGTATGTATATCTATGTTATGTATGTATTCTGTATTATTTGCACAACCCGCAACCATTATTATCTATCTATCGCTATTTCTTACCCTAAGGTTGCCTGGAAGATATTGCTACCTAGCAGTAAGGCCGCCTGTTGCTTCTTATATTCTTGTTTATGTCTGTACCTTATATCTTTTTGTGCAATAAAGAATATTTGTATTGTATTGATTATAACTATAGCTTAACGTTTGCTATGAACCGCGCCGTAAACACAGACCAACCGCGGCTGGATTCATATAACTTAAACTGTAACCGCTATATTTTACTAAACCGCAAATAAACATTAAACTATGCGGTTAAACATATAACTTTATTTTATTTTCGTTTCTTAGTATAGGTTTCACCATCAACAGATATTTATCTGACAGATAAACCTATGTCTATTTCATAAAACATGACGTTTTAAAGACAGGTATAAAATATCTGTCAGATTAATTTTATCTGTAGGTGTTGAAACGGGCACGAATTCAAGAAAGGGATGACAACTCGAAAGTATCAAAATATTTTTATAGAGCAGATTGTCATGATTGCGTTGCGTAGTAGGTGGGATCAGGGACCCAAGTCTGCTAATTTAAAACAGCCTCAGTTGTGTGTCAGCAACAGGTGAGTGTGTCATGGCATTTTTGAGACACAGGGGTCGCAAAACCGAATTATTCAAACAAAACCGGTTATCAGGTATTTTCGATACTTACGGGATTAGCAAAAGTAAGATAATGAAAATGAAAAGTGTTTTATTCAAAAATAGGCAAAATTCATTACACTTTTTGATGTCACTTTTTTAATCTAAAACTACTGCCGGTTCACTACCTGTATAGCCGAGAGGAAGAAGACGGCAAGAAACCTTCGGCACAGGGCCCTACGTTATGTGCAATATATCTTTTTTTTTAAATCGAGACACTTATACAATTACATGTTGACTTATAATGATAAAGTTAGTTTCCGGAAGAAAAGTAGCAAGTAGTTAAGTTATTAAATGAATTTACCTTCCAAATAAACAAATGTTTTTGTTAACAAACGTGAACGTAGGAAATGAATACCGGTATTAATGTTGTCAGCTCATATATGTCCCCACCGAGGGGCACGAGCCTACTCTCATACAGAGAGTGATTAGGCCGTAATCCACCACGCTGGCAAAGTGCGGGTTGGCGGATTTCACATACACCTTCGAATTTCTTCTCTGGTAGGTATATGCACGATGTTTTCCTTCACCGTTAGCAAGTGGTAATCGAATAAATTGATTCGTACATGAGAAATGAACTCAGAGGTACGTGCCCGCGCCAGGTTTCGAACCCGCGCCCTCGGAGAGTGCGAGGCAAGCGTTCTACCAACTGGGCTACCACCGCTACAAAATAAGACCAAGACGGGTATTAATAAGACCTAAATTTCGCCCGGTATTCCGGTATTTTCGAAATCCAGTATCCCGGTTTGCGACCCCTTCGTAATCAGTGTAAACCATTGTTTAGTAGACTTTAGCCGAATACCAAATGTGTTCAAAATGTCATTGACACTCTGCCGACACACAACTGAGGCTATTTTAAATTAGAAGACATGTCCCCCTGCATACATGGTTATCTAATCAGCTGTCATATTATGTCACTGTGACATTCCCAAGTTGTTCAAGTTCATACATTGTACGCGTTCATACAATTTGTACGTATTTCTCACGTTAGTGGCTCCCATCCCACGACCTTGGCGAACCTTGGCCCAGCGGTGGGAGGCCAAGGTTTTACTTAGATGTGATTTACACTAGGGGCTGTCTGTTCGTACATAGGTACATACATATCCGTCACGCCTCTCCCCCATCGAGGTAGACAGAGACTTCCCTCCACTTGCTACGATACAAACACACTTCTTTCGCTATAGACAATATTTAAAATAAGCCTATGTGTTATTCTTATGTGTAAGTAACAATATTGTAAAGTTTCTTCAAAATCTGTTCAGTGGTTTTTACGTGATGAAGTAACAAACATCCATCCATCGGCACAAACATTGACATTTATAATATTATTAGGATACATACTCTCAAAAAAACATAACCCTTCTGACGCATTAATATTATTACAAAATATAAGGAAGGAAACCTCTCGGGAAACCCCACATGCACCCACCGGACATCGAACCGGTTACCCGCAGCTTGCACTAAACAACTAGGTCATTGTATTGTAAACATATATTGACGACATAAGTATGAGTCAATATTTGAATGAATTTACCTTAATACACGTTGTTGGTACGTTAGTTAAAGATAATTATAAATATTAATGACTAGCGGTCGCCCGCAACTCCGTTTGCGGTATGTATTTGTATAGTACCATAAATAGACTACTTCCAAACTATGCACCTTTTTGGAGTATGGTTAGTTATTTATAACATAAATTAACTTTTTAAAGTGATAGTTAAAAAGAGATGTGTTTGTATCGTAGCAAGTGGAGGGAAGTCTCTGTCTACCTCGATGGGGGAGAGGCTTGACAGATATGTATGTATGTATGTTCCAAGATATGATGATAAATGCGTACGAAGGCCGCCTTATTGTTAAAAAGTAATACCAACCAACCAACATTTAAAAAAAAACACGACAAACTAAAAATCTACTCTATCGCACTAGCGTTTAAGCCGCAAGTGCGTGAGTACCTTAAGTTACTTAACAGTAAACTTCCGCAACTATAATGATAGTTTGCTATTATAGATCCTTATAGATCCCTGACATTGTGACATTGATGTAAATAGCTTTACCTGAAACACAGTTTAATGATGGGTGACCGTCAAATATACAATCACGCCATTTTAAAATAAGGTATTAATTATTTTAATTTGTTATTAAAATTAATTGGTTTCTGAAAAGAGTTTCAGTGCCCGTTTCACTAACCTACCGATAAATTTTAACTGACAGATAAATCTACCTACCTATGTCTATTTCATAAAACATGACGCTTTAGACAGAGACAGCTATAAAATATACTAGAAGCTTCCTGCGACTTAGTTCGCATTTATCGTCATATTTTGGAAAACTTACACAATATCTCAAAATAATATAGGCTATGTGTTATTCTGATGTGCAAGCTATAATATTGCCAAGTTTCATTAAAATCTGTTCAGTGGTTTTTACGTGATGAAGTAACAAACATACATCCATCGGCACAAACATTGACATTTATAATATTAAAATCACTTTTATCCTCATACATGTTATCCCCCTATAACTTAAGTGGGGGGTTTTTACATTTAGCACTTTCCTTCAAGACCATACAAGAGGTCATTCACCCCGCACACCCATCCGTTTTTACGCCTTCAGGTTAAGCTGTTATTATTTATAAAATGTCAATGTTTGTGCCGATGGATGTTTGTTACTCTTTCACGCAAAAACCACTGAACAGATTTTGATGAAACTTTGCATTATTGTAGCTTACACATCAGAATAACGTATAGGCTATATTATTTTAAGATATTGTGTAAGTTTTACAAGATATGACGATAAATGCGAACGAAGTCGCGGGCAGCCACTAGTCTTACAATATAATATAAATTAGATAACAAAGATAGATCAATAATGGAAAGCAATCAAAGTAAAGGATTACAAATGGATGGGTGTGCAAACATCACCTAGTTAATATATTTGTAAATACTTTATAATATAATGAACTAAGACTTATTTATTTAGTAGAATTTAACTGACAGATAAACCTATGCCTATTTCATAAAACATCACGTTTTGGATAGTGACAGGTAAAAATATCTTTCAGATAAATTTTATCTGTTTTATTAAACAAAATTATAATGCAACTTACTGGGCTCAATAAAATACTGTCCAACATATGCCAGAGTATACACCTAGACTATCCCGACATTTTATTATACAGGATGTAACAGAAAGGGTATATAATGCCGAAACACAGCAATAGTCCTCGTGAAACTGAACAACTTTCCCCAAGGAACATGGGTCGTAACTCGGAAAAAAAATTCGCCTCCCCATACAAAATGTCCGATCAGCTGATCGAGTAAGTATGGGCAATCCAAAATTTTTTTTCCAGTTACGACCCATGTTCCTTGGGGAAAGTTGTTCAGTTTCACGAGGACTATCGCTGTGTTTCGGCATTATATACCCTTTCTGTTACACCCTGTATAGAGTCAAAAATATCGGCGCCCGGATAAAAAACATATAGTTTCATATAAACTGCTACTTTGTTTGAATTCGCACGCATTTTATGCGCGTACGCAGATCTTATGAAGATTATTTTATTTATAGTGAAACTAGAGGCTGCCCGCGACTTCGAACGCATTTATCATCACAATACATTTTGGAAAACTTACTATAATAGTCTTTGTGTTATTCTGATGTGTAAGCTACAATATTTTTAAGTTTGATCAAAATCAGTTCAGTAGTTTTAGCGTGAAAGAGTAACAAACATTGCCGTTTATAATATTAATATGATTTCCGTGTGTTTAGATAGTATCTATCACACGTGTAGTTATATCTCATGGATCTATAGTAGAAGTCGTTATAACCTCATACTAAATGTCTTTTACTCACTTCCGGTTGCTATTTATAAGTTTTATGTGTTTTTTAAAGTCTATTTACCTGTGATAAGTATATAAGGTGACTTTAAATTTGTCAACGATAGAAAAGGGTATGCATTTGATATCACGAGTATAAGGATATCCTTTTCTATCGTTCACTAATGTAAAGTTACCTTATAGATTTAATATGATTACATTGCTTCTAGGATCTTTTGTCACGCGGCGGAAATCTGAACTAACGAAGAACATTTTTAATAATTTCGATTCCAACTTGGTTCCATAGTAAAAGTTGTATGTACGTTTGTACATGCATTCATTTTCTATCGTACACTGATTAAATGTCAAATAAGTAGGCAGTTGTCATTTAAATTTTATAGGTACATAACATTAAGTTTACAAATGACCTACTTATTATAAAGCTTAAATTAACACTAAAAACAAATAAAAGCCTATTTATGAATTCAAATCGACTCATGCGCAGCTGTTATATGACGTATTTAGAGTACAAGGAATCGAATTTAGGGTACTGTAGTGACGTCAAACGAATGATTTTATATTTGTTTATTTTAAACAGTTTTTGGTATTTCGATGAGTCAGGATTCTGAGAGGTTATATAGGAAATAATTTAACATTGTTTTTTGTAGATACCTATTGATTGGAAAATCCAAAAATCCTAAATCCTACTAATATTATAAATGTCAATGTTTGTGCGATGGATTAGTTTGATGATGTTTGGGCTACTCCTTCACGCGAAAACTACTAAACTGATTTTGATTAAACTTTAATTACTATCTTATTTATTTATTTAACAGTTTATTGTAAGATGCTAGTACATAGAGAGAGACAGAAAAAAGAGAAGTTATACAAAAGGTACAGCGTACCTATTTAATTTTTTTTGCATATTTTTTTTAATTTTTATCTTACATTAGATATTAGAATAACACATATGCTTTTCCCAAGATTTGACGAGAAATGCGTGCGAAGTCGCGGGCAGACTCCAAGCTAATTAATTTAAAAAGAGTTATCCTGCTTTGCAAGCTAAAATATTGATAAGTTTCATTTAAATCTGTTTAGTGGTCTTTGTTTTAAAGGACCATTAAATCTAATGAGCGATCCTGCAACTGTCTGAGTAAAAACACGACGCATTTCAATATTTTACCTTAAAACTATGGAAATTATGTATTTAATACATTTTCCTTATTATTTGCAAATGAAATACTATAATTTTAGTTATTTAAATATATATTTTATATAGCTACTTATTATTGTTATTTGTTTTTAATGTCGCAATAATTTTTATTGTTATTTATTTATAATGACATTTTGTTTTTACATTTCCTTAAAGTCTTTATTATGATTCGAGGAGGAAAAATTATTTGAAAATAGCAACTCGTGATAACAAACAACTTTTACTATGGGACCAAGTTACAATCGCTTTCACGCAAAACTACTGAACAGATTTTGATGTAGGTACAATACAAATATTCTTTATTGCACAAAAAGATATAAGGTACAGACACAAACAAGAATATAAGAAGCAACAGGCGGCCTTATTGCTAGGTAGCAGTATCTTCCAGACAACCTTCCAATAAGGTAAGGTTGCCTGGAAGCCTGCCTCTTACATTATTGTTGCCTTTTAAAGATAATACCCAGAACACACGATGAAACGCAACTGCAACTGCTAGTTACTTTTGAGTTGCATCTAAGTTTCTGATATAGACTTCCTTAGAAAACTACACACAACGCAACTAGTTTGAAACGTTTCGTTTCAGTTGCGTTTATAGCAGAAACTTCGATGCAACTCAAAAGTAACTAGTAGTTTCAGTTGCGTTGCAGATGGGTTGCAGTTGCGTTTCACCGTGTGTTCTGGGTCTTAGAAGAACACAATATAAGCTATTCTTTTATAATAAGTACTTTATATGAACTTAAGATACGAGATTTGACTATTGACTTTTACTTAGGCATCTATACTAGAGGCTGCCCCCGTCTTCGTACGCATTTTTTCAAAACTATATAGGTAATTGGGTTGCCTATATAAAGGTCTATCTACACAGATCCGGGCCGTGTCCGGGACGTGTCCGGGAAAAAATATCAATCCATACATTTTCTATGGATTCGTTCACACACGTTGTCATGACGACGTATTGTTTTCCCTCCTGACAGGCCACGACCCGGATCTGTATAGATAGACCTTTATTCTGATGTCCAAGCTAAGTTATTGTAAAATTTCATTAAAATCTGTTCAGTGGTTTTTACGTGATGAAGTAACAAACATCCATCCATCGGCACAAACATTGATATTTATAATATTATTAGAATTAGCTACTAATTAACCACGCCCTTAACAATTAATTCTTGTCCTCGATAAAACAATGAATGAATTGCGTAACAAAGACAGCTATACATAATTCCAAGTGTAAGAGCGAGACGGCAACACTGTCTGTTACATAGTAATTGTTTTATTAGAAAATTGAGTGTAAATCGCGGAAAATGATCAATAAGATGAAGATTATAGCAAACAATTAGTATTGTTTTAAGTTGTTCGATTTATTTCATATTTCTTTATTAATTCTTGTTATTTATGCAATTATACTTAGATATTTAATTTTTTTGTTTCAAAGAATAGGCATGATGACTAAAAAAATTATTTTAAAATATTCGACAAGTATTTTTTCTTTTTTCTCTTAACCAGTCATCTGTGGACTGTCAAAATTTGCAAAATGGCGGATTTGGCGCATCTGTGGCGGAAAATTGCAACAAAACCCTGTACTGGGACGCGCCACAGATGAGGGGTTAAACTAAAAATGACAAAGATACGCTGGGTTAAAGTTGCTCGTGACGTCACGCCTAAGTACGATTTTACCTAGGAGTGACGTCATTAACCCCCACTCCGTAACTTTGATGCTCTGTATCTTTGTATTTATTTATGTATTTGAGGTAAAAAATGTGTTTCAAATATTTCTAATAGTCTAAAAGACGGACTAATTATTTTTTGAATTTTCGAATGTAGTCATCATCCCTATTAAAGTGTAATTAATTATTAACGCGTATTGGATGTGGTTTTATAATAGACGACAATTTTAGGGTTCCGTATTCCGTTCCCGAATGGTGAAAACGGGACCCTATTACTGAGACTCGGCTGTCTGTTTGTCCACAGAACCCCAAGTCTCCTAATTTAAAATAGCCTCAGTTGTGTGTCGGCAGAGTGTCAATGGCATTTTTTGACACATTTGGTATTCTGCTAAACAATAGCTTACACTGATTGCGACCAAATGTATAAAAAAATGTCATTGACACTCTGCTGACACACAACTGAGGCTATTTTAAATTAGCAGACTTGTATTCTAATGTATTCAGTAAATGATATTAAATGAGTCATAGTAAAAGTCACGTTTCTCGAGTAAAGTTGTCGATAGTTTAAATGTACCGGAAAGATAAAGTATGGACAGATTTTATACGGTATGAAATATGTTATACTGGATGTAACAGAAAGGGGGTATAAAGCCGATACACAGCGATAGTCCTCATGAAACTGAACCACTTTCCCCAAGGAACATGGGTCGTAACTCGAAAAAAATTTGAGTCGCCCATACTTACTCGATCAACTGATCGGACGTTTTGTATGGGGAGGCGAAAGTTTTTTTCGATGTACGACCCATGTTCCTTGGGGAAAGTTGTTCAGTTTCATGAGGACTATCGCTGTGTTTCGGCTTTTTACCCCCTTTCTGTTACACCCAGTATAATTTACAATAAGTACTTTCATATCTACATATTATTACTTACACTTATACACCTAGACTTTCATCTGAGACGCAAACAAAACATCTCTAGATGATAGATAGATAGAAATATTTGTATTATTATTATTTGTAATATTTATATTATTTATTTATTTAACAGTTTATTGTAAAATGATAGTGCATAGTGACAGAAAAAAAGAGAAGTTATACAAAAGGTACAGCATATTTCTAAAAGAAATTTCTTCCTGCAGACCCCACAGAGAGAGAGAAGTGATAGCATGAAGGCAGGATAGTCACTTAACCGACAATAAACAATAAATAAACAATTGTTTGTATTTTTGTTTTCATTTGTTGTTTTTTTTTTTATTTGTTTTTTGTGTTTTTTTGATGATTATAGCAATATTTGTTGTTTTTTTTTATTATATTTAATTTTTAATTCCTGACGAAATCAAGTGTTAATTTACCTACGTATAAATTATTTTTAAACTTTGAACTTTGAAAATCTAATATAATATATTCGCTTTTAAAAAATACTCAATGTAGCTAACAATATGCAAATTATATATTTTTTCCAATAAATAAATAAATACTTACAAAATATCAAATTTTCCTCATTATTGATTAAATCGCGTGTTTCCATCTCGAGTCTGTTTCCTACTTCGAGTGAAATTAAATGTAAATACAATAACGAGCGAATTAATTACAATAAACGGTTTTACTAATGTAACACTTAACAATACAAGGTTATACTTAACTTCCCGTTAAACGTGGGGTAATGTTTAACTAGATGACTGTGGAACCTTAAGGTTAACGTATATCTACACAGATCTGGGCCGTGTCTGGGACGTGTCTGGGACGTGTCTGGGACGTGTCTGGGACGTGTCTGGGACGTGTCTGGGACGTGTCTGGGACGTGTCTGGGACGTGTCTGGGACGTGTCAGAGACGTGTCAGAGACGTGTCAGAGACGTGTCAGAGACGTGTCAGAGACGTGTCAGAGACGTGTCAGAGACGTGTCAGAGACGTGTCAGAGACGTGTCAGAGACGTGTCAGAGACGTGTCAGAGACGTGTCAGAGACGTGTCAGAGACGTGTCAGAGACTTGTCAGAGACGTGTCAGAGACGTGTCAGAGACCTGTCAGAGACGTTTCAGAGACGTGTCAGAGACGTGTCCGGGTCGTGTCCGGGACGTGGCCCGTCAGGAGGGAAAACAATACGTCGTCATGACAACGTGTCCGGGACGTGTCGGGAAAAAATATAATTCCATAAATTTTCTATGGATTCGTTCACACACGTTGTCATGACGACGTATTGTTGTCCCTCCTGACGGGAGGGACACGGCCCGGATCTGTGTAGACTTTTACTGAGTTAATACTAGTGGCTGCCCGCGACTCCGTACGCATTTATCGTCATATCTTGGAAAAAAAATCATGATATCTCAAAATAATATAACCTATGTGTCATTCTGATGTGCAAGCTACAATATTGCCAAGTTTTATCAAAATCTATTCAGTAGTTTTTGCGTGAAAGAGCAACAAACATCCATCCATCGGCACAAACATTATTTATAACTATTAGTACTTATTATTACCTTTTATAAAATGAAACATATAAAAAGTCGTAAAAGTCGTATTACCGTAAAATTATGAATTGACGTTTCTTGATTAAAGTTGTTAAATTTTATTGTAATCTCACGGTGTTTGTGGGCTATTCTTTTTTTTTTTAAATTAATGTATTTAAATTTTGATTTAAATTATTAATAAAATGTGTACGTATATTAATTAAGATGAAAGAGAATGTGCTGACTTTTATTAAATTTTACTTTATGGTATATTTTTATGTAAATTGTAATAAATGAAATAAAGTTAATGAAAATAAAATAATATAATTATCGTTCGTTCGTTATCAGCCCATATATGTCCCCACCGAGGGGCACAAGCCTACTCTCATGCAGAGAGTGATTAGGCCGTAATCCACCACGCTGGCCAAGTGCGGGTTGGCGGATTTCACATACACCTTCGAATTTCATCTCTATTGTATGCAGGTTTCCTCACGATGTTTTCCTTCACCGTTAGCAAGTGGTAATCGAATAAATTGATCCGTACATGAGAAATATACTTTTAATTACATAAAAATAAAAAATAGTTTTCTACGGAACACAAAAAAGTAAGGCCGACACACACTTCACTGTACGTACATTTATTATTATTTTAATATCTATAACTATAGATTTAAATCTACCTAAAGATATACATAGAGAGGTCATCCAATGACCTTCAGTTAAATTTTATCTAACAGTTATAGTTTCAGTTAAATAACATATTGTCTGGCAGGATGTCCACTAATGTCTGTTTAGTAGATTAAAAAAACCGGCCAAGTGCGAGTCGGACTCGCGCAGGAAGGGTTCCGTACTATTCATAACGTTAACAATAGCTCAATTATTAGTCTACGGTTAGCCATTATTGATATCGAACAAAAAGAGGCAAAATATCATGTTTGTTGTATGGGAGCCCCCTTTAATTATTAATATTATATTTTTAGTATTTGTTGTTATAGCGGCAACGTTAATACATCATTTGTGAAAATATCAACGCTCTAGCTATAACGGTTCATGAGATACAGCCTGGTGACAGACGGACGGACGGACGGACGGACAGAAAGACGGACGGACAGAAAGACGGACGGACAGAAAGACGGACGGACAGAAAGACGGACGGACAGAAAGACGGACGGACAGAAAGACGGACGGACAGAAAGACGGACGGACAGAAAGACGGACGGACAGAAAGACGGACGGACAGAAAGACGGACGGACAGAAAGACGGACGGACAGAAAGACGGACGGACAGAAAGACGGACGGACAGAAAGACGGACGGACAGAAAGACGGACGGACAGAAAGACGGACGGACAGAAAGACGGACGGACAGAAAGACGGACGGACAGAAAGACGGACGGACAGAAAGACGGACGGACAGAAAGACGGACGGACAGAAAGACGGACGGACAGAAAGACGGACGGACAGAAAGACGGACGGACAGAAAGACGGACGGACAGAAAGACGGACGGACAGAAAGACGGACGGACAGAAAGACGGACGGACAGAAAGACGGACGGACAGAAAGACGGACGGACAGACAGACGGACGGACAGACAGACGGACGGACAGACAGACGGACGGACAGACAGACGGACGGACAGACAGACGGACGGACAGACAGACGGACAGACAGACGGACAGACAGACGGACAGACAGACGGACATACAGACGGACATACAGACGGACATACAGACGGACATACAGACGGACGGACTGACGCACTCAACAGACCGTTGTAAAAAAAAAAAAGGTTTTGTCGCTTGGACATGGTACCCCTATTATCAGTAAGTGAGCTAGTTATAAAAAGCTGTAACACATATTCTATTTAGAGTCAGGTTATTAAACTCTAAAGAACCTGTACATGTCCTTGAATGAGATACAGGTTACAGGCTTGTGACGTCATTGTATAGATACTTTAGTGGGGATGTAACTAGTGCCTGCACGCGACTTTCTACGTGTTATATGTATAGTGTGGGATTATATTGAAGACGGAAAGTGTTCATATTATAAATGTCAATGTTTGTGCCGATGGATGGATGTTTGTTGCTCTTTCACGCAAAAACTACTGAATAGATTTTGATGAAACTTTGCAATATTGTAGTTTGTACTTCAGAATAAAAAATAGGCTAGATTATTTTGAGATATTGCGTAAGTTTTTTAAGATATGACGATGAATGTGTACGAATGTACGAAGCATTTAATTAGATATAATTTAAATTAACATAACTTGTAATTGCTTGTAACTTCTTCTTCAGATAAAATGTAACTGACAGATAAACTTATGTCTATTTCATAAAACATGACGTTTTAGACAGAGACAGGTATATAATATCTGTCAGATACATTCTATCTGTCAGTGGTGAAACAGACCCTTATTCTAATTAGTCATTGATTAGTTCAAAGTTATGTCATGACAAATACATTTTGTAGGGTTCCGTACCTAAAGGGTGAAAACGGGACCCTATTACTGAGACTTGGCTGTCCGTCTGTCTGTCACCAGGCTGTATCTCATGAACCGTTATAGCTAGAGCGTTGAAATTTTCACAAATGATGTATTACCGTTGCCGCTATAACAACAAATACTAAAAATTGAATAATAATTAAGGGGGGCTCCCGTATGACAAACGTGATTTTTTGCTTTTTTTTTACTCGATATCAATAGTGAATGGTACGGAACCCTTCCTGCGCGAGTCCGACTCGCACTTGGCCGGTATTTTTTATAAAATTTTTTACTTGTCTAGATTAAAAAAATAAGTTAAAAATAAAAGATTTTTCTTTAACAAGTTGTCAACGATTGAAGTGGGTATAGTTTTTATCAATGTTTGATTTACTAACAGAGTTTAATAGAAACTTCGTGTGTATGGGCTTGCATAGTAAATAGGTCCCGAGATCACTCTTGCACGTTATTTAAGTATTGAATATAAATGACCTTGATTTTATATTAAAATATTTTAGTCACATGTTGTGTGTCGGCGGAGTGTCAATGGCATTCTTTGACACATTTGTTCGCAATCATTGTAGAGTGCTTTTCACGAAAGAAGTCCCCCGGATATTTTTGGAACTAAATGTGACAGGTCTATTTTCCCTATCTTCTGACCTTTTCCCTGATAGTAGGTAGAAAACCCCTTACTTATCTTAATAAAAATACACTTTTTACTTAACAGAAATATAGCTAAGTAGACAATTTTATCAAAATATATACCAACCTACTCATGGAATGACCAGAACAGTCGAAATATGCAGGAAATAATATTATTTATTTAATAAATTACAAATGAAATAAACATAATATAGGTAGATGTTGTACTCATAAATGGCAACATTATCAATTTTGACATGAAATACAGCACCGCGGCTAGGGGACTTCTTTCGTGAAAAGAACTCTAAGCTATTGTTTATCAGAATACCAAATGTGTCAAATAATACCATTGACACTCTGCTGACACACAACTGAGGCTATTTTAAATTAGCAGACATGGGTCTCTGTTCTCTAACTAGCTAAAATCCTTATAAGTATTAAGGAAATGCATTAAAAACATCATCGTATACTAGTGTTTTCCATCGGGTTTTCCTGTCTTTTTGCAAAATCTGACTCGAACAGTATTAGTTAGTCATTTACCTTTTATTAAATTACTATTGAGTCATAATCTTACCTTACATATATTATAAATGTCAATGTTTGTGCCGCTGGATGTATGTTTGTTACTTCATCACGTAAAAACTACTGAATAGATTTTAATGAAACTTTGCAATATAACACATAGGCTATATTATTTTAAGATATTATTTAAGTTTTCCAAGATATGACGAGAAATGCGAAGGAAGTCGCGGGCAACTATAAGGTGACTTTAAATTAGTGAACGATAGAAAAGGATATGCATGTACTCGTGATAACAAACAACTTTTACTATGGGACCAAGCTAGAAATCATAAAAAAAGTCCCTCATACTATCAGCTGATGCATTTTGTATGGGGAGTTCAAAAATTTTTGAATGATTTCAACCTTGGTCCCATAGTAAAAGTTGTTTGTTATCATACATGTATATCCTTTTCAGTCTATCGTTCACTAATTTAAAGTCACCTTGTATAGTAAGTGATATATATGTACCTAATAATGTCATATTACAACGTTCAAGTTCAAGGCGGTTAAACGAGTGCGTATGCGCACACGCAGACATTTATACTAAAATAACCGTCTAGATTTACTTTAACTAACCGGTTTATGAGTTTTAAACCGGTTTACAGGTTTAACCCTTTGGACGCCAATGATCACTTTAGTCGCAAATTGTTCGCGTGGCTGAGACACCGCTGGCCTTAAGTCGTCTAAATTTGGCCATTTTTATAACAATAATTTTGTTTTATATAAGATGCCCTACCGCCTGTGTTAATTGATATAATATAATTGATATAATACTAGGCTCAGCGGCGTCGGGCGTGTATCAACGTCAAAAATGGCTGGCGTGCAAAAGGTTAAACTCGATGAAATATATAGTCTAAGTAGTTAGCTAGAGGCTGCCTGCGACTTCCTTCGCAGTTATCGTCATTTCTTGGTATACTTACACAATATCTTAAAATAGTACCTATAGGTAGAACTTATTATAATATGACGCGAAAGCAAAGTACAAAATTTCATCAAAATCTGTTCAGTGGTTCAGCCTAATAGCCCCCCCACACACACATTGATCTTTCTATCAATTTCTATAAGCTATCTTAATTTTTTATTTTTTCTTCGCTTAAATAATCCGGCTAGTTTTTTTTTTATACTTTCCGTTTATCTGTTAATCTACTATTTAGTTTTTAATTCGCTACTCTTTATAATTGGCTATGTTTTTTTAAATACATATAGATTAATATCAAGATTATGTGCTGTTAAGAGTACTTACTAAATAAATAAATAAAAAAAATGTGTTATTCCGATATGTAAAATACAATATTGGAAAGTTTCATTAAAATCTGTTTAGTGGTTTTTACGTGATGAAGTAACAAACAAATATCCATCGGCACAAACATTAACATTTATAATATTAGTAGGATTAAATATAGTTTTTATAAATCGCATATTTAAATAGATTGACGTAATATATCGATTTAAAATAAAAACTATCATAAAAACTTTAACTCATTAGAGTTTGATTGAAGATTTTGAGACTGGGCCCGATTCACCATCAAAAGATATTTATCTGACAGATATTTTATATCTGTCTCTATCTAAAACGTCATATTTATGAAATAGACATAGGTTTATCTGTCAGTTAAATTTTATCAGTAAATTAGTAGTTTTATCAGTTGCTACAGATAAAATTTAACTGACAGATAAACCTATGTCTATTTCATAAAACATGTCGTTTTAGACAGAGACAGGTATAAAATATCTGTCAGATATTTTTTTCCTGTTGATGGTGACGGCCCTTAGTTCTCTAACGCACTAGCGGTTAAGACGCGAGCGCGGTTTAACGTTTTATATGTAACAGTAACATAATTATAAATAAAATAAAGAAAATCCGGCCAAGTGCGAGTCGGACTTGGGCTTGCGTACCATTTAGGTACTATTAGGTAATGCTACTAATATTATAAATGTCAATGTTTGTGCCGATGGATGTTTGTTGCTCTTTCACGCGAAAACTACTGAACAGATTTTGATGAAACTTGGCAATATTGTAGCTTACACATGAGAATAACACATAGGCTGTATTATTTAGAGATATCATGATTTTCTTCCAAGATATGAAGTCGCGGGCAGCGTCTAGTATAGTATCATAATGTATGTGAATGTAATACAATGAAGTAAATCTTATAATATAAAAATAAATCGCAAAATGTGTTGGTAAGCGCATAACTCAACAACACCTGCACCAATTTGGCCAATTCTTTTTTTAAAATGTTCACTGATGTCCAAGGATGGTTCTTACGGTGAGAAAAAATCGAATAATTGCCGGGAAAGCCCTAAAACAGACCTTTGCTTTTTCCCATACAAATGTTTTCTTACTAAAATGTAGAGTCAATTTGAACTTTATTCCTACACAATAAAGTTCATTCTAAGGCGGGACAAAGTTCGCCGGGACAGCTAGTATAATATAATATTAGTATAATACACGTATAGAGCTGTCACTACCACCGTCGTCTGATTGCAGTCTGCGGTTGTAACCGCTCTGTTATTATATTTATGTTTAGTTTGCTATCTCGTTTTTTGAGGTTAGGTTTAGTACCTATTAGATCTAGCTATTTCTTTTAGAAATATGTTGTACCAAATACAATACAAATATTCTATAATGCACACAAAGATAGGTACAGACACAAACAAGAATATAAGAAGCAACAGGCGGCCTTATTGCTAGCTAGCAATATCTTCCAGGCAACCTTTGTACTTTTGTATAACTTCTCTTTTAAGATTTATCTACACAGATCCGGGCCATCTCCGGGACGTGTCAGGGAAAAAATATCATTCCATAAATTTTCTATGGATTCGTTCACACACGTTGTCATGACGACGTATTGTTTTCCCTCCTGACGGGACACGGCCCGGATCTGTGTAGGTAGATCTTTATTTCTATCTCTGTGTACTTTCTTCTTACAATAAACTATCTATATATATAAAAATGAAACCCGTTTTCCGTTGTCACGACATCACGCCTGAACGGCTGGACCGATTTCGCTAATTCTTTTTTTAAAATGTTCATTGAAGTCCAAAGATGGTTCTTACGGTGAGAAAAATTCGAATAATTGCCGGGAAAGCCTTAAAACAGACCTTTTCTTTTTCCCATACAAATGTTTTCTTACTAAAACGTAGAGTCAATTTGAACTTTATTCCTACACAATAAAGTTCATTCTAAGGCGGGACGAAGTTCGCCGGGACAGCTAGTTAAATAATAAATAAATAGAACTTTTTAAGCAGAAAATCGTAGTCAGGAGTTGTAAGTACATAGAATATAAAGAATAATTCCGAAATTTTAAAGTCATGTTAAATAAATATCTACTGTAAAGAGAAGGAACATTATACTTAAGAATTTTACGCAAAAAATAAAAATTTAAGGAAATAAAGTTGTTTAGGAAAAAACGTGTTGGTGTACTTATTACTAGGTACCCTAAACCGACGTGTATGTATGAGATGACTGATGAATGTGTATGAAGTAAAAGAGATGTGTTTGTATCGTAGCAAGTGGAAGGGAGTCTCTGTCTACCTCGATGGGGAAGATTTTGGAATTTGCTTATATACTCAGCGCGGGAAAAACTTCGATACCGCGTTTCAGGTTTTATATGCGAATCTACTTTGGTAACGAGAATGTTTGTATCGTAGCAAGTGGAGGGAAGTCAGATATGTATGTATGTATTAGATTACAGTTTACATTATAAAGTGTATGTAATAGAGGTAATGACTCGTCTACCGGATGTGACGTCACCACTGCCGAGTTCTATCCAAATTGGTTTATTATGTTTACAAATATTTGTCATTTATACATAAATCATTTGGTTTTAGTTTTACATATTTTAACTGCATTTTTACTTCTATTTATAAAAAAAAACGGACGGAATCTTTATTATGCACTAGCTAGAAGTTGCCCGCGACTTCGTACGCAATTATCGTAATATCTTGGAAAATAATCATGATATCTCAAAATAATATAGACTATGTCTTATTCTGATGTGCAAGCTACAATATTGCCAAGTTTCATTAAAATCTGTTAAGTAGTTTTTGCGTGAAAGAGTAACAAAAATTCTCACATCCATCGACATTTATAATATTAGTAGTAAGTAGAGTTGCAGTAAGGAAATAAATACAAGATTAAGAAGCTCAAAGAATGCACGAGTGAGTCCGCGGTACTTTACTATATCTTATTATATTAATACTTTAATACAAACAATGTCAGTATATAAGGAAGATGTCAAATTAATATTGTAAATAAAAAATATACAGGGTGTAACAGAAAGGGTATATAAAGCCGAAACACAGCGATAGTCCTCATGAAACTGTAAAACTTTCCCCAAGAAACATGGGTCGTAATCGTAACTAGAAAAAAATTTTTGATTCGCACATACTCGATCAGCTGATCGGATATTTTGTATGGGGAAGCGAATTTTTTTTTCGAGTTACTACCCATGTTCCTTGGGGAAAGTTATTCAGTTTCATGAGGACTATCGCTGTGTTTCGGCTTTATACCCCCTTTCTGTTACACCCTATATAACAACAATAATAACACAATAAATATAATCTACAGTTGACCGGGATCCTTTTTAACCGACTTAAGCAAAAAAAGAAGGTGGCTATATCGTCGTATTTTATTTATAATTTAGTTTTGAACCAGTTTTTAAAACTTGCATGTTAAACTCGTCGTTACTTTAATCAGCTGTTATATTTAACTAGTCGCTCTGCAACGCGTACTTAATGAATGAATAAAGAAAGTAGTATTGATATTGACATACATTATACAGATTTGGTACGGAACCTTCGACAAGTAGAGTTTATGACGGTTTTTTATATATTTACGTGTTATATTATTTATGTATTTTATTATTTAATTTATGTAACGAGCGGAATTCGGGTTTTATTGGGAATAAATAAAATACAAAGACAAACACACATACATACACTTCAAAGTTATTCCATTGGTCGCACGTAAACCAAATTATTCTTCTAAGGTAGATATGTTTATTTAATTATTTTATTTATAAAATTATGAGCATCATTAAAGGGTTGTGAACCACGTCCAAAGGACCAAACCCCTTTTTTTACTTTATCAAAAATAAAATAGGTAAGTTTGCGTTGCGGTTACATATACTATGTTTGTGCCTATGGATGAATGGATGTTTGTTACTTCATCACTTAAAAACCACTGAACAGATTTTGATGAAACTTTGCAATATTGTAGCTTATACATCAGAATAACAAAAAGATTATATTATTTTTAGATATTTTCATTTTTTTTCCAAAATATGACGATTAATGCGTACTAATCCACGGGCAGCCTCAATTACTTAAAAAAAATAGTGATTGAAGGACCGAATTCCAAATATTTCCAGTTTAATAAAACTATAAATATGAAATAACTTTGTTAATATAAAACACGTGAATTTAATCTCTAATTTATCAAAGTAATGAAATAAATCATTAACTTAATAAAGAAATTAATTAAATATACATTAGTTTACAAAAATCCACATATTTCTAATTATTATCTATATAAAAGTATTTTAGTTTTTTGATACTTTAAAAGAATAATATTTATATTTTTAAAATGCTAGTTATTGTGGTTTAAGTCTTATACTGAAAATATAAAAAAATATTTCTGTCTTGTAGTAGAATAGGTTAATTTGAAAGCCTAAATACTTTAATAAAATAAAATAATACAAACGTTTGACAACACTTAGGACGGGTAATTTTTTAAAGTTAATGCTAGATTCGCAAGAGTGCAGTTTTCCCCAGAGAAGAACCTAGCAAGAAACTCTGTTGGGTTGCTCTTTTCAAATAAAGTAAGTTTATTTTATAAATTACTTAAATAGTGGTTATTGAACTCTGTTCTAGTTGATTCTTCTATCTGCGATTTGGACGCGTGATCATACTCGTAAATCATCTGTACGAACTTATTTACTATACATACATACATACATCATGAAGATCTAGCGTTATGTACTACTACAGTTTTAAAGTTTCATCAAAATATGTTCAGTGGTTTTAAATGTGGAAGAGTTACAAACATCTTCATGTTATTCTGATGTGTACCATTGAAATATTGTAAAGTTTCATCTAATTCTGTTCAGTGGTTTTCCGTGGAAGAGATTGATATCCTAACATCAATCAACATAATATTTCATATTTATATTATGTACTTATCTAAGAATATGGTAAATAATATAGGTAATTTAGATAGGTATTATGTATAGATAATTAAAAAAAACAGTTATAATAATAAAATAAATAAAATAATAAATGTATAAGTACTTACCAAATCAAGAAATCCAATATTTTCATTTTTATTATTATTTGTAGTATCATCTTGTTGTAATATTTCAGTATTTGAGTCATATATCTCTCCTTTGTGGTTCACGAACCGTTTGCTTTGGCCTTTCATTGTTTTTTTTAAAATATTATTTAAGAAAAAAGTTAAGAAAAAAAAATAGTTTTTTTTTGGAGGATCTCTCCTGACCTTTTTTTATCTTTTTTCTCAATCGCGTAGCTTTTTTGTAACCGATTTTATAAAACAAACTATATTAATAATTAATTAAACTAAAATCACACGTATTCCCCGCGCACAGCCTTTAAAAAACCAATATTTCACGACGCGTCGCATGCAATCTCTTTGGAGTTAAATTTTTTTAAATAAAGTATTTGAGAGTGTAGTGTCGAGTCCGCGTCGCCGCGCGCTACTGACCGCGTGTCGTATCTACGGTACTATAAAACACCTTGCGGTTTGTTGGCCGGTCGTGGGTTACGCATCATATTGTTTTTTCCAATAGGAATGATTCAAAAAATAATTTTCCGTCTTTTAGGCTTTTTAAAAATATTCGAAACACATTTTTTACCTGATCAAATAGGTACTTACATAAATAAATACAAAGATACATATCATCAAAGTTACGAAGTGGGGGGTATTGACGTCACTCCTATGTAAAAATCCTACTTAGGCGTGACGTCATGAGCAACTTTAACCCAGTGTATCTTTGTCATTTTTAGTTTAAGAGAAAAAAGAACCCTTCCTTTTGGCTTTGCCGTAGTCGGGTAAAAAATACGTGTCTAATATTTTAAAATAATCTAGATATGTAACTAAAAAAAATTTAAAAAAAAAGCGAAAAGGCGGCCTTATCGCTAAAAGTGATCTCTTCCAGACAACCTTTGGAGTAGGACTAGTTTAGGAAGACTGTAGAGTAGAGCAGGGCAATAAATAAATACCTACTCTAATTTACTACTTAATAAATAAATAAACTGTACAAATATAGGTAATAATACAAAAAATATATAAATAGTATATATATAATATATAAAATACACATAGAAGCGACAGAATGTATTAATTGCCATAAGTCTTAGAGAGGAGATGAGAATGCAATCTTCTCTTGACGACTGCCAGCGACTCCGATTTAAGTACCTATCTATCTATTGTTTAGTTAAAACATAGCTAGATTACTTTAAGTAGGTAAAATTAATTTGTAATTTTCAGTACTTATTTCAAAAAATAAAACAAATATAAAATTTTCTTGTGGAACAATACATAGGTCCATGTAGGTATGTTATGTATTCTGTGTCCCTAGTATGTATATGTTTGATCTATGTGTATTTGGAGTTAATTGTACGTGGTACCTACCTAAGTACCTAACAATATTGTAAAGTTTCATTAAAATCAGTTCAGTAGTTTTTGCGTAAAAGAGTAACAAACATCGGCACAAACGTTAAAAGAATATACATTTTGTGTTACTTTAGCCGACTCATGTTCTTAAGGAAAAGTGGTTAATTAGAGATGTATATTGACAGGAAAAAGTAGCCGATGACGTCACGGTATAGTACAAGGAGCTACATTCTACATCACATACGTCACCTCAAAAGGGATATATAATAATGTGACGTATGTGAATGAGATGTGTGGGATTTTTATAATACCTTTGTTGGGTACACTCATTTGTAAGTTTTGAGAAACGGGGAGGAAATGGAAGGTTTTAATATAGGTAAATAATATAAATGTCAATGTTTGTGCCAATGGATGGATGGTTGGATGTTTGTTACATCATCACGTAAAAACCACCGAACAGATTTAAATGAAATTTTACAATAACTTAGCTTGGACATCAGAATAACACATACGCTTATTCGCATATATTTCGTGTTTTTTTTTTCAAAGATATGATGATAAATGCATCATATCTTGAAACACAATCATGATATGTCAAAATAATGACAGGATTAAACGAACTTACCTGTAAGTGAAGTTCTATCCTAATTAAATGAAGTACTTAGTCCGAGATAACATTGTAGTACCTATCGCCTCATCACATTCTTCATACGCGAATTTTATAGCAAAATAGAAAAAAAAACCACCTGGCAACACTTAAACGTCAATTTCATTATTTAGAGCCCAATAGTGGGAAAGTTAAGCCAATACGTATGACTTAATGGGAGGGCGGGAAGCTCTATCTCGGCGGACTAAGTACTTCATATAATTAGGATAGAGCTTCACTTACAGGTAAGTTCGTTTAATCCTATCATTTTATTCGTACTTAGTCCGAGATAACTATGTAGCTGTTCAGAGAAGAACATAAACACTGAAAATTTTGATTATCTTTATTTATTTTTTAAATTAATTTAACAAAACATGAGGCTATCCATGCCCTTTTAAACTTAAATGATACAATTTGTGCCATAACACCTATAACTCAAACATAACTAATTACTTCTTCTTCATGTTAATAAGAATAAACGTAAAATGTTAATTAACTTTAAACTGAAATGAGACATTTTTTGACTTAACATAACTTATTCAGTCTTCTTTATATTAATCAGAATAAACTTTATAATAATAAAAGCGTTTTAATAATCAAATTAACTATCATTATTATTAAGTACTGTTAATTACCCTTCTGGCAAACAATAGTTGATCCGCTTCATTCATAAGAGGTGTTTTATAGTGATTTGCAAAGGTAGACAATCTAGTAGAAGACCAACCTACTGCTTTTATAATGCTGTCTACTAGTCAACCCTTCTCTATGAGCACAAGACATTGCCGCATGGCGCGTTGAATGAGCGGAAAAATATTAATATTAATACCGCTATCGGTGAAGGAAAACATCGTGAGGAAACCTGCATACACCAGACAAGAAATTCGAAGGTGTATTAATCACTCTCTGTATGAGAGTAGGCTCGTGCCCATCGGTGGGGACATATATGGGCTGATAAGGAATACCGCTATCTCGCATCACGTGCCTCAGCCATCTACTAATTGATTGGCAAGAGCTGGCAAGAGGCACGTCGATGCGGTTTTTTGAAAGTCATAAACAAATGATCAGTTAAGAGTCTTCAGTTCTTGTTCGATTTGTAACTTCTATAGTATAATGCAAAAGAGTTTTAACTGGACATATTGACGTTTAAGTGTTGCCAGGTGGTGTTTTTTGTTTTTTCTATTTTGCTATAAAATTCTCATATGAAGAGCGTGAAGAGGCGATACTACATAGTTATCTCGGACTAAGTACAAATATAATATAGCCTATGTGTTATTCTGATGTGCAAACTACAATATGGCAAAGTTTCATCAAAATCTGTTCAGTAGTTTTTGCGTGAAAGAGTAACAAACATCCATCCATCCATCCATCGGCACAAACATTGTCATTTATAATATTAGTTAGCATTAACGTGTAGGTATATATTAAGTACTCGTATACCAATTCCTTAAACGTAGTAATTACATACCTACCTATTAAATGTACCTATATGAATGTAAGTTTATAATTGTTATAACTAACAAACATACGTTACTTTAAATTTATTGGTTTTCATAAAGGAAAAACTAAACTTATTAATTTTTCCTTTTTTTTCTCATTAATAAGATACATGTTAAAAGAACGCTGGCTGTCAAGCTGCGCATTTAACACGATTTTTGAGTCTGACATGTGACTTTTGTTCTAAATAAATTACAACTGAAATATAAATAACTAGCGGTCGCCCGCAACTCCGTTTGCGGTATGTATTTGTATAGTACCATAAATATACTACTTCCAAACTATGCACCTATTTGGAGTATGGTTAGTTATTTATAACATAAAATAACTTTTTAAAGTTTACATCAAAGTCAAGAGAAAATATATGCGGGGGCAAAGCCCTTGTGTTATGATGAAAAAGTACAGAGAAAATAAGTGAGGGGGGCGAAGCCCCCCATCCATGTCAGACATATACTGAGACACGATGTGCGGGGACGAAGGTCCCCATCCATTACGGAAAGTTACCATGACGGAAAACTACAGATAAAATAAATGAGAGGGTAAAGTCATGACAGATATCCATGTCAGAAATATAAATGAGAATCGATGTCCGGTGGCGACGCTCCCCGTCTTTTACGGAAACTTGCAGAGAAAAAAATGAGGGAAGCGAAGCCCTCCATTCATTTATGAAAATGACAGAAAACAGAAGAGCGGGGGCGAAGCCCCCCATGCATAACAGAACGGTACAAAGAAATGAAGTGAGGGGGGCGACGGTTCCCTATACATTACGGAAATGTACCTACAAAAAAAGAGGAGTTGAAATATTAATTGATGATGATTCATTGATTCATTCATTATTGGAAATTACAGCGAAAAGTATAACGGGGGCCAAGCCCCTATCCATTATAGGAAGATTTAGTAAAAAGACGTTAGACTGGATGAGAATCTTCACTCTCCGCTCGTCGCTTCTCTGTACTTTCTTTTAATAGATGTGAGGGCTTCGCCCTCCACCGTTCATTTTTCTGTACGATCCAATAAATGAATGGGGGGCATCGCCCCCTGCTCGTCTCTTCTCTTTAATTTCTTTTGATAGAGGGGAGGGCTTCGCCCTCCGCAGTTAATTTCTCTGTACGTTCCAATAAATGGATGGGGGGCTTCGCCCCCTGCTCGTCTCTTCTCTGTAATTTATTTTAAAAGAGGGGAGGGCTTCGCCTTCCGCAGCTCATTTTTCTGTACGTTCCAATAAATGAATGGGGGGCTTCGCCCCCTGCTCGTCTCTTCTCTGTAATTTCTTTTCAAAGGGGGGAGGGCTTCGCCCTCCACTGTTCATATCTCTATACGTTCCAATAAATAGATGGGGGGCTTTGCCCCCTGCTCGTCTCTTCTCTTTAATTTCTTTTGATAGAGGGGAGAGCTTCGCCCTCCACTGTTCATTTCTCTATACGTTCCAATAAATAGATGGGGGGCTTCGCCCCCTGCTCGTCTCTTCTCTTTAATTTCTTTTGATAGAGGGGAGGGCTTCGCCCTCCGCAGTTAGTTTCTCTGTACGTTCCAATAAATGGATGGGGGGCTTCGCCCTCTGCTCGTCTCTTCTCTGTAATTTATTTTCAAAGTGGGGAGGGCTTCGCCCTCCACTGTTCATTTCTCTATACGTTCCAATAAATAGATGGGGGGCTTCGCCCCCTGCTCGTCTCTTCTCTTTAATTTCTTTTGATAGAGGGGAGGGCTTCGCCCTCCGCAGTTTATTTCTCTGTAGGTTCCAATAAATGGATGAGGGGCTTCGCCCCCTGCTCGTCTCTTCTCTGTAATTTATTTTAAAAGAGGGGAGGGCTTCGCCCTCCGCAGCTCATTTTTCTGTACGTTCCAATAAATGAATGGGGGTCTTCGCCCCCTGCTCGTCTCTTATGTGTAATTTCTTTTCAAAGGGAGGAGGGCTTCGCCCTCTACTGTTCATTTCTCTATACGTTCCAATAAATAGATGGAGGGCTTCGCCCCCTGCTCGTCTCTTCTCTTTAATTTCTTTTGATAGAGGGGAGGGCTTCGCCCTCCGCAGTTAATTTCTCTGTACGTTCCAATAAATGGATGGGGGGCTTCGCCCCCTGCTCGTCTCTTCTCTGTAATTTATTTTAAAAGAGAAGAGGGCTTCGCCCTCCGCAGCTTATTTTTCTGTACGTTCCAATAGATGAATGGGGGGCTTCGCCCCCTGCTCGTCTCTTCTCTGTAATTTCTTTTCAAAGGGGGGAGGACTTCGCCCTCCACTGTTCATTTCTCTATACGTTCCAATAAATAGAAGAGGGCGGCAGCCATCTTGAATTTAGATTTTGAAGAGGGCACTGTATTCTATTTGTCAAGCCCTTTCATTTGGTATCCATATTAATAGGATTGAAAACAGTAAAAGTTTTTCCGCCATGTTGTTGCGGTGGCCATCTTTAATTAAAATTTTGAAAAGTCTGCTGTATTCTACTCGTGAAGCCCTTTCATTTGACACCCATATTGATTGTATTGAAAACTAAAAAAGTTTTTCCGCCATTTTGTTGCGGCCGCCATCTTGAATTTAAATTTTGAAAAGTCCGCTGTATTCTACTTGTGAAGCCCTTTCATTTGACACCCATATTGATTTTATTGAAAACTAAAAAAGTTTTTCCGCCATTTTGTTGCGGCCGCTATCTTGAATATAAATTTTGAAAAGTCCGCTGTATTCTACTCGTCAAGCCCTTTCATTTGATACCCATATTGATTGTATTGAAAACTAAAAAAGTTTTTTCGCCATTTTGTTGCGGCCGCCATCTTGAATTTAAATTATGAAATTTTGAAAAGTCCGCTGTTTTCTACTCGTCAAGTCCTTTCATTTGACACCCATATTGATTGTATTGCAAACTAAAAAAGTTTTTCCGCCATTTTGTTGCGGCCGCCATCTTGAATTTAAATTTTGAAAAGTCCGCTGTGTTCTACTCGTCAAGCCCTTTCATTTGATATCCATTTATTGGAACGTACAGAGAAATTAACTGCGGAGGGCGAAGCCCTCCCCTCTATCAAAAGAAATTAAAGAGAAGAGACGAGCAGGGGGCGAAGCCCTCCATCTATTTATTGGAACGTATAGAGAAATGAACAGTAGAGGGCGAAGCCCTCCTCCCTTTGAAAAGAAATTACACATAAGAGACGAGCAGGGGGCGAAGACCCCCATTCATTTATTGGAACGTACAGAAAAATGAGCTGCGGAGGGCGAAGCCCTCCCCTCTTTTAAAATAAATTACAGAGAAGAGACGAGCAGGGGGCGAAGCCCCTCATCCATTTATTGGAACCTACAGAGAAATAAACTGCGGAGGGCGAAGCCCTCCCCTCTATCAAAAGAAATTAAAGAGAAGAGACGAGCAGGGGGCGAAGCCCCCCATCTATTTATTGGAACGTATAGAGAAATGAACAGTGGAGGGCGAAGCCCTCCCCACTTTGAAAATAAATTACAGAGAAGAGACGAGCAGAGGGCGAAGCCCCCCATCCATTTATTGGAACGTACAGAGAAACTAACTGCGGAGGGCGAAGCCCTCCCCTCTATCAAAAGAAATTAAAGAGAAGAGACGAGCAGGGGGCGAAGCCCCCCATCTATTTATTGGAACGTATAGAGAAATGAACAGTGGAGGGCGAAGCTCTCCCCTCTATCAAAAGAAATTAAAGAGAAGAGACGAGCAGGGGGCAAAGCCCCCCATCTATTTATTGGAACGTATAGAGATATGAACAGTGGAGGGCGAAGCCCTCCCCCCTTTGAAAAGAAATTACAGAGAAGAGACGAGCAGGGGGCGAAGCCCCCCATTCATTTATTGGAACGTACAGAAAAATGAGCTGCGGAAGGCGAAGCCCTCCCCTCTTTTAAAATAAATTACAGAGAAGAGACGAGCAGGGGGCGAAGCCCCCCATCCATTTATTGGAACGTACAGAGAAATTAACTGCGGAGGGCGAAGCCCTCCCCTCTATCAAAAGAAATTAAAGAGAAGAGACGAGCAGGGGGCGATGCCCCCCATTCATTTATTGGATCGTACAGAAAAATGAACGGTGGAGGGCGAAGCCCTCACATCTATTAAAAGAAAGTACAGAGAAGCGACGAGCGGAGAGTGAAGATTCTCATCCAGTCTAACGTCTTTTTACTAAATCTTCCTATAATGGATAGGGGCTTGGCCCCCGTTATACTTTTCGCTGTAATTTCCAATAATGAATGAATCAATGAATCATCATCAATTAATATTTCAACTCCTCTTTTTTTGTAGGTACATTTCCGTAATGTATAGGGAACCGTCGCCCCCCTCACTTCATTTCTTTGTACCGTTCTGTTATGCATGGGGGGCTTCGCCCCCGCTCTTCTGTTTTCTGTCATTTTCATAAATGAATGGAGGGCTTCGCTTCCCTCATTTTTTTCTCTGCAAGTTTCCGTAAAAGACGGGGAGCGTCGCCACCGGACATCGATTCTCATTTATATTTCTGACATGGATATCTGTCATGACTTTACCCTCTCATTTATTTTATCTGTAGTTTTCCGTCATGGTAACTTTCCGTAATGGATGGGGACCTTCGTCCCCGCACATCGTGTCTCAGTATATGTCTGACATGGATGGGGGGCTTCGCCCCCCTCACTTATTTTCTCTGTACTTTTTCATCATAACACAAGGGCTTTGCCCCCGCATATATTTTCTCTTGACTTTGATGTAAACTTTAAAAAGTTATTTTATGTTATAAATAACTAACCATACTCCAAATAGGTGCATAGTTTGGAAGTAGTATATTTATGGTACTATACAAATACATACCGCAAACGGAGTTGCGGGCGACCGCTAGTAGATAGATATAGGTAAAAGTTAAATATAAAATATATGCTGTGGACTTTGTTATAAAAAGAATGGAGATCTAAATGAGTTCCAATCCAAGTAGCGGGTATGCAAAATATGTAGAAATACCTTACTATGTATTTTTAAAGGAACAAAATAAAATATTACTTTTCTCCTCCTTCTTCTTCACTTTTTCCTTTACCTATATCATTTTTAACACGCTTTTATTAGCTTGGGTTGTATGTTACGGAATTTTTGAGCTTAATTTTCACCCATTTCCAGAAGTCTGATTAATTTGAAACTTTGCATACGTATCAAGGACCGATGACAATGCAATAATTTGATTTTAAAAAATACGTAGTAAAAGAGACAAAGCTAGCGCGCGATCTGCGCATAGTCGTCGTATTAAAAGTAAAGTCGTACTAAATGTAAAATAAATAGGTAATAGTTAAACATTAGTAATAAAATAAATAATCGTAATAGTATTAGAAAATAAATAAGCGTGGGGTGCATTTCACTATATTTCCATAACTCTCCTCTCAGAGATAGTTGCCAATAGATCGATTGTAACCTTCCATATACCAAGCACCCCACGACTTTTCACTCTGACCTTATTGATTCTGTTTATATCTTAAATTTGACTATAATTTTATTTTAAAGTAATTAATTATGATTGATTGTTTGACCTTCTGCTACGGTAATATAAACTCTTTGTTATTAAAAATTTTTTTCTAGTTTTTAGTTCGATTTGCTAAAAAAGCATGTGTTTTTAGTTTTTTTAAACTATTATTTTTAAATCAAGAAAGTTATCCGTAAGCATACATTGTAATAATGAGGTAAATATAAATGTAGAAAAACGAAAGAGACTCGATTAAATAATAGCAAAGGGAGGAAGGCGGTCTCTTGGTGAAGTAGAAGAAAGTAGGAACCTACCCACTTATAAGAAATATCTTTTTGAAAAGGAGCAACGTAACAAAAAAAAATTGTTCATCGAACGAACGCACGAAAAAAAGGAGAAATGTTAGTTTAATTTTTTTGAAAAAGATGGCAGTGTTTCTTGTTTTGTTATTAAACAACGCCGCTGCCTTCAACGGTCTATGCAAACTTAGAACGCAAATTTAGAAGAAGTAATATTACTTTGAAACAAATCTTTGAAAGAAATGTTGTTTTATTACAAACAAATAAGTTTGAATTTTAAGAGTAAAGATGCTGGAGGGCGGCGGGCGGTGACGCACCGTCGGGGAGTACCATCCGGGGGGCGGCGGAACTTAGCTGCACTCAACCTAAGATTTTTTATTAACTTAGCCACGCTCAACCTCACATATTTAGTAAAGTTAGCTACACTCAACCTAACTTTTTTGATAAAGTTAGATTTACTCAACCTATTTTTTTTGTTAAGTCAGCTTAACTCAACATAACCTGTTTGATGAGTTTGCCTACCTTACCTATCTTTTTTGTTAATTTACCTTCACTCAACCATTTTTTACTTTTTGTGTTAGGTTTGAGGTTAGGTTAGGTTCGAGGTTAGGTTAGGTTCGAGGTTAGGT